>OU744723.1:47743309-48370809 GCA_916613615.1 Steromphala cineraria
TTAACTGAGCTATTACCCCGCTGATTCAGCTGTATGATAACAAAATAAAGAATCAAAGACTATACCAAATACTGGTTCTTTTTGTGTTAATTTAAACTTTGTGCGACCGTTTTCATTTCAACACTGAATGTAACAAATAAGCTGTAAACTCGTTATTCGATGACAATTGCTTTAAGTATCACAAATGTTCTGTGCTGTCAGATTTTTATTTAAATGTGTGGTTTGAATACATATAATGTTTGGTCTGTTCATTGACAATGACAATAATTATTTTAATTTTTTCAAAGGAGAAAGGTATGTGGGTACTTACCTTCCGGAAACATAGAGCTCTATTATTATAGTCCTTAGATGAATTCAAGTTGTATGGAAGCCTTGTTTGTGCTGTTAATGATTCTTAACGTTTGATAACCTTTTGAAACGAATTAATCATTGAACTCTCACAGATGCCATGAGATTGTCTGCGTAATTGTTATGCTTACACCATAGAGACGCTTTTATCATAGTGTCGTCAATATCCTGTATATGAAGGCAAATCGACTTTTTAAAGTTAAATGATGTAAGAACATTAAAACTTTAACTTTAAGAGTCAATCGATATTAAATACATAATTCCTTAAAATCATTTCGTAAGTTCAAAATTACTTTGTGCCAATCTGAAAAACATCTCACATAACTCAATAACTCTCTTTTTACTCAAGTCAAAAATATTATCACAATTCAAGCAAAGACAGCATTTTGCCATTTTATTGTGAACATCCTTATTCATTATTAGTTATCTGATTTACATAACTTAACTGAAGTTATTTCGTTCGTCACATGACTCCCTTATATGAAAATGAAAGATCGCTTATGGGTAAAAAATGTACTTTCTCTCAGCAAAATAAATTCATCTTGTGCTACTGTATTCTTCTACTTAGCCAGTTATGTAGGTTGCATGTATGTTATGCATTTAGGTGCAATTGGTACCATATGCATTCATCTATTGAATGATGTATTATTTAAAGAAAGCTGGACTTGTTGAGCAAATTTTTATTTGGAATAAAAAATTACCGATATCATTGTATCTACATGCCCTTACATAGACAGAGTCAAATAGACACTCATAGAAATTGTTTTTCTGTCGCCAGATATCACATCCAGTTTTCCTGACATTTTGTGCTCAAACTGTGATGATAATGTGTCCTCTAGGAATCAACATTTGAGACGCGTTGATAAAGATATTGATAACATCCGTCGTGTGGAATTGTACTATGTTTTTATCACATTTATTACAGAGCCATTACATAATGTCACTCTGACATTTGTTATCAAACTGTAACGATATAATTCTAGTGTTCACTTAAAATATGTTGATTTTCACACTTCCGCATTTGTGTATTCTTGTATGTATTGTTATGAGCCGATACATGAATTAAAGATGTAGAAAGATAAAGTATATTATAAGAAATTATACCATTACTATTACAGAACATATTTGTATCCCAGGAGTAAGACTCTAGAAACAATTTTCTTTTGTCATCTACTTTAGTTTTAAATGGATTTAACAAGGATAAACTAGGGTGAAGATAATTTATGCTGACATTTTTGATAAATTCGGATTTCCTAAAGTACACATTTTATTTATTAAGAAAATGTAAGATTATTCGTGCCTTATAATAAATAATCATTTAAATGTAAGACAAAATCTTGGGAAATATAGAAACAAGTTTTGAACAGAAATGAAAATATGATTACGATGCACTAATATAGAATAGATATATAAGTACACATTTAATTTCAAAACAGACCCCGGGTGTTGTTCCAGCAAGAAAGGCGATGTCCAGAATACTTTGTGGCTGAAGATCCAGTCATCTGTAACGAGTTTTCGCAATGGAATTGTGTCTTTAAACATACATTCAAGTGACAAACGTGGCCGCTGTGTCCGTTTCCGGGGGAAAGAAATAGTTAAAGGTTAACATCGTCAATATCAGAGAAAATCGATTTTACAAACACAGTGGGTTTTCTTAAGAAAAGATATTAACTTGTATGGCAATAAGAATTGTCCATAAGGATGAAATAATCATCCATCATCAATTTTGGGTCTCAATAGAACTCGATTCTAGCATTACAAATTAAAAATAAAAGAATGATAAAACATTGTGATATTTTGTACAAAAACTCAACATTTTGTTATCAAAAAGTGTTACAACAAATACTTTTTTCGTAAGTATATAACATTTATATAATGATATAACGTTGCAGTTGACTGCATGTTCCCAAATCATGACGTCATTGTACACCCTTATATGGAGGAAACCTCGCATCTTTTCTTTTGTAATGAAATTTCTCTAAAACAAGTTGATATTAAGCGACCAGGAACTTCAAAGTCCTCCGCAAGGCAATCAGCGAGTCTGATTTAAACCTTACTGCTGATCACCAAACATAACAACAACATTCAACATAGGTACAACTGATTTGCTAAAGGCACCAACGTTTTTACGATTACACTTTTTAAGGAATCACACATGAAGCTAAAATAATATTACTAAGGCTAAACTATGCAAGTCTATTTCCCTATCTAAAATGTGTTTAAAGTGTTCACACAAAAATAGCCGCCAGGGATTATTGCTTGATAGATGTTAGCATTTATATGCAACAATGGGGAAGATTAAGAAGATTTGTTAATTTTAGAATACTTTTATTTAATAAAAAGAAAACATTGGTAGCAGCCCGTACGTTTGAATCTATATCAGTTTTGAATAAGTTCGTGAATATAAGCCATAGTTATGTGCAGGCTTTAGAATTCAGTATAAGTATAACTATCAAAAGTGTTTTATCAATTTCTTTATTACAAAGCATAGTGTAGGCCATCGGCCAATAACTACAGAAGCAACTGTCAAGACGTGTGTCATATTGAGATGATTTTCTTAATAGCATAGCTTTATAAATATACATTGATAATTTGCGCAATAATACACAATTGGTAACTGACATCAAAACATTGTTTTATCAAAACACTGCTAATATTAAAAGGAGCATACATCAAAACAATATATTCCTAGTAATCATTGTAATTCTTTGTGTTTTGTCTAAAAAATAGTTTTTATAAATCATTCAGGCCTGTATCAATGAGCTTAATTTGGTTTTATAAGAACAGCCACTTCCCTGCATAGACGGTATGTAGGGAACGTTGCTAGGGCCACGGGACGAGTGGAGCATGATTTGCACGTGCAGTTGTCAATTTCAGATCCCGTCGGTTTTGGAGAGACGAGACAGACTTGACGAAACTGACCACTTAGCTTGATATTAAGATTATTGATTATGAGTAGATAAATATTTTGTAACTTTTTTCGTTGTTTTTGCACCTAAAGCCAATTAAATACACACTGACCAAAGAAGAGTACATGTTTTTTGTTTTTTTTAACTGAATGGTAGAAATTTTTAGTTTGAAGGCGCAATAGTTAATAGTCACAGATTTGTGTTAATTTCTTCTTTTGTCCGTCCATTCTTGTACATCATAAAAATGTCTTGTTTAATCAGAGATAACAAACCAGGGCGTTAACCAGGGGAACGCAAAACGGAGGGGTGCTTTTACTTTTTTGTAAGTGTAACCGGATGTGAGTGGATGAAAGGAAAATCCAAACACGGGTCACGGGTGTGTGTAAGGTTTATTGCCTTGTAGCTCAGACAAATAGACACCCTGAAATACATTCATAAAACAATGTACAATTTGTCACATTTCATATAATACACATTCACAAATAAGAGCAATAAAAGCATTATCTTCACATTTACATGTCATGTAAATACGCTTGATTACATATACTTTCAAATATCAAAACTCATGACTGAGTAGTCATTACAATGCTGTGTTGACAGGCACAAGACATCAAGGGAAAATGTATGTAAAAAGAATATAAATATAGGAATCACGCTACAGAATATTATACCCTGTTACAAATGTTACATAAGTGTTACCATAATATTGATATTATGATGATAACCACACGAACATAATTACCATACAGCATGTATGATAAACATATTTAAAAAATACAATAAACATATACATTATTAAAATAGCTTACCCTGCGTGAATCCAGATCTCATTCCGAAATTGAAAAAGAACACACGTAAACAAGTGGACATAACACATAAGATTAATAAAACCACAACGCTCACACACTTACCTAAAGTTAGCTAAATATAAATACGTAATTAACCAATCGATTCTCATTCAAACAACATTCACACAGAGAGAATACAAGGAGAAATGTTTTAGCAATAAGTTTGATACTTTAGTTTAACCCTAATTATATATTTAGTTACTGATTAAATTACTCATAGCAAGATGGCGACTAAATCATTAAAGATGCAATAATGTTAATTAGCAAAGATATAACTTAATATATATAAGTTATCATAATACATCTACAAATGAAAAAAAAATAGATTATCAATTGTTTATAACTATCCTTATTTATATTGATCATCCGTGCTGATGTGGCGTGCACGTGAAATTGACATGAGCTTGTGCGGTGATTTGAATTAGCCAATAAGAACAAAGGGATTGGGTAAGGACAATTGAAACACCTTAAGAGTACCATAGAGTTACTCAATATAATAACCGGCACACTAACTATACTATACTAAATGCTAACTTAAATGATAATGGACAACTAAAGGCTAATGAAATAAAAGAAAGATATTAAATGAAAAAACGTGTTTATTAACAAATAAAAGTTATATACAAAAGAAACTGCCTGCCACACAAGGTTTCCCCCAAATTGCCATAAAAACAAATTATCTTGAAGGCAAAACGATTACAAATCTAGACACTTCTAAGGCCCGAAATGATGACAGGGGTTAAGACCGAGTTTATTTTTAAAATGTGGTCTAAATCATGCATGAATTTAGAATGCTATTGTGTTACCGTTTGCCATTTTTATGAAATCCATGTTTAACTCCATGCATTAAGACTGAGTCACATTTTGAAAGCTGTTTTAAGCCGCAGCACCTGTTTTGTAACCATTCGGCAAATTCCATATTTAAAGCAAAGTGTGCCGATAAAAGCAAGTTTAGCAGTAGCTTAAACTCTTCAGAAAAACTAGTTCAAGACTAAAGAAATAAAACTGACACTTAAAACAGGTCTAAATTCGCCATCAAACCTCGAAAATGTAGACCTGATAGGGGGTAGGTTTACAATTAGTAGAAAGAGTGTATTGTGTTTTGTTTATTAAGACATTTATATGGTTTCAAAACAAATTATGCATTAAATATAGGTCATTTCCAATTCATTAAAATTTGAAACAGTTACAAATGCAATTTGTCGTTCAAGGGTATTTATTATCTCATTATAACACTATGTCAGCACTAACTCTAGGGAGCGATATCTCATGACCACAAGTACAAGTGACTAGTGGCATGTGACACAAACATACCCTTCTTTTACAAAACACGTGCAAAACATGAAAGCAATCTTAAATTGCAACATGAATCCCAAACTGTGACAAAAGTCTAACAGTAAGTTCTCCCTTTGCAAACCAATAACGCTATCAGAAGATAAACACAAATCGTCTGCATATAACAAAAGATATAGCTAAACGATCTGGCAAAGCGGTGTGTTAATAAGAGGTGATTGCTTGGACGCGAATACTTGGGACATGAGTGAGATCACACGAGACACGATGCTAAATAGAAGATGCAAATAGTTCAATTGACAGATTTCAATCAGTAAAAGACAACCAAATATAAGAATGTCAAGGGTGTACCAACTAATTGCATTGCTCCTTGAAGCGACAACTTGTTACATTCATCACTAGAAATGACCAACAATCTATCAGGGTATTCTTGTGAAAGGTTATATTATTCACTGTCGTGAACCCGGTATGGAGGGGACTAATCTAAATGGCCGTCGGGGCAGGTCAGCAGAGGTAGGTGTCTGCTTTAATTGTTCCCTTCTCGACGAGGTTAAGATGGTCATCATTAACTGTAGTTATCAGGTATAGAATCTTCAATACATTCCTTATGAGTTTTGGTTCACAAACTGCAAGAAATTTGCGTATTTGAGATGTCAACTTGATGTTTATCTCACTTTTATTTTCGAAGCGGAGAGGAGAATTTTTTAAATGCCTTTTTTCATACTCTTAACGACCTTGAATCTCATACATATTGTCGCGCATATCAGTGTTTGGTTATAATAAACATTTCTGTTTATTTTGAACTGATTTGGTTTAGAAACTACGAAGTTATTGACAAAATAACAAATCAACAAGTTAGTGGAGTGTGGTGTTTTGTTGGATATGTTTGAAAGATCCTTGATAACAAACGATACATGATAAATAATTGTTCTATATATCAATAGAAAGCTAAGAGAACATACAAAATCTCATGAAAATTTGAATAAACATTTACATTGAAATTCGGAGCATTTAAATGTGGTCAATCCTACTTTCGTTTGGAATAAATATGATATATGAATGATTGAAAAATTGTACTTCAGTGGCAATATAAGACTAGGAAATGTTGAATCTATCATCAGGCAGCAACACGACTGTATAACCTGAGATGATTCATGTTTGAAGCCATGATGGATTTTCTGGAAAAGCTTGAACGTTGAATATCAAGTGAAATGTGGTCATTTTGATAATGTAGTAGTTACTGTTTACCTCTTAGACAAAAAGTCATGTGAAGGTCAGACACTGTGTGAAGGTCAAACAGGAAGTCTTGAAGACCTAAGTTCTGCCGCGGCAGTCCTAGTTTATTACTATTTTGTGCCTTTGCCCCTTCAGCCATTTCATTACACAATGAACTAAGTATTGTACATGGTTTTTACTTTATGATAAATGAAAAATCTTTATAATCACAGTTTTGTGTTATTCCGTTCGTGTTTACGTCCTCTTTTGAACATATTTGCACAGAACAAATAGCCTTCTTAAATTAATTACAAGCCAGGGGAAATAACCAGGGGAACGCCTCTAATCATTTGCAAGATGAAAACTTGGTCAGAAATTGGGGTCCAAACAGGGCGATGCACTTTTTTTTGTCAAATTGTTAAATCTTGAACAGCTAAAATGTTACCCTCACAAAAATATTGGAAATTAAGTTTGTAATTATCATTGAAAATAATATATATTGGTCAAAGGAAAATCCTTCTGAACTTTGTTTCCACAAAATACCCCGCTGGGATTGTTCCTTTAAAAGGGCATGGTGAACCTTTGGATACTATACCCCTAAGGAGAGGTTCATAAAAAGTATAGAGCCATTAGGGGAGGGTCATGAAAACAATTACACGAATTTGGGAAGGGTAATTATAAAATATACAAGAATAAAAGATGAAGTAAAATTTCATTTACAAAGGGGTAACTTATTTTCTACTTTTAGTAGTTCAGGATTTGAATTCCGAAATAAGAATTCCTTTAAAACGGTTGGTATTATCTACGTGAGTTCTATCCATGTTCATAGAAGATCAGACTGAACTGAACTGAACCGATAGCTTTAAAGTTATAAACAATTTATGTATTCAAGGCTTTTGTAACTGATTTATGTAATTCTAACATAGATATGTCGTAAAAAAACATTTATAACATTTATCATCAATGATTATGTTAGCCGTTATATAAAAGTGACACTTTTTAGGATATTATACAAATATATTACCCATACGGGCGAGGATACACGAGTGGATATTTTTTTGATATCCGCACATGTGCTTTTTAGTGATTCTCAACGTTGATTGGTCGGTTGCTAAGAGAATGAAAGACGATTGGTCGACGGAACTATATTCACGTTTCATTGATAAACTGAACGTGTCGAACGTATGTCGATTAGGTTAAAAATAAAATCGTAGATCGATGAATATTACTGTAAATCATATAACTTACAGTTTGATATTTGAACCCAGTATTATTTGAAACTATTTATATACGTGTTAAATTTAATTGTAATCTCAAGATTGTGCTTTTTCCAAAGGTACAATAAGCGCTGTCTGTTTGTAAACAAACATGGCTGCCATCGAAAATTCATGAAATCTAGCCAAGCACAAGAATTTCACTGATCCATTCGTAATTATTTACACCTAAAATCTATAGGGACTCAAGTTCAATACATACATTACTGAAAGCAATAACTTTTACAAATCAACATACTCATTGTCGATCATCCCTGGGGACAATCGTATCGTGATCACAGGCCGAATAGAGTTATCGTTCTTGACACATGCGACGTGAATGAAAGTAACCTCGAAAGAAACAAATGTTGTTCAAACTTCAGATTACTTGATTATCATGACATACAAACTTGTTTTGATGCATTCTTTGTAGGTTTCTTTTAAAGATATTGCCACTTTTATCAATTATTGTTGAATAAAATTGACAGGTGTTTGACATTTTCGTTACAACATTGTGCAGTCAACAACACATCGCAGTGGTAGTACGGCGTGACGACCGGCTGATTCAAATACTTATTATCGTTGTCAAATAATGTTGTTTGTTAAGAATTTGTATGTGTGTTATTTTGTTCAAGGTGAAAGGTGAATTATATCATTAAGGGACAACATTTTCGTCACTTTCGTATTGTTTTGAAACTGAACTAGATTCCGGTGCGTTGTTGACTACTTCACTCTGGAGATGTTCGGTTGGACACGCGTATGAATACTGATCAGCTGTTTGGTATCACTTACTACAGCATTACTACGATTTCTCAATCGCATGTTTTCAGGCGTTTTTTAATTATATTTCAATACAAATGGGTAATATATAGAATAACCAACTCGGTACGAGTGATTACGGGATATCTGCACTCGTCAAAATAATGTTCAGTCGCTCGCCAAGGCTCGCGACTGTGAACATTATTTCGACTCGGGCAGATATCCCGTTATCACTCGTACCTCGTTGGTTATTCTCTAATTATGAAATCTATAACTTGATCAACATTCATAAACTACCTTTATTGATTATGGATGTATCTTAACAACTATTTGAAACCTATTATAAAGCATAGAGGATATAAATATAAACTGAATTCCAATGTTAAAGCTTGGGTATAAGGGTCATTTTATTTCTTCATGGAGCAATCATACTGTCCAAATATGCATAAGTAACATATTTATCTCTCACTGTCATAGTTAAGAAACTGTTTAAAGTATATGGTAATGTTTATACTAAAATTTAGTTTATGAAAAATTAAGAATATTAACTGTACCAACGTTTCTATAAATATATTTCTTCAGACTTTTCATTTCTTGTATTCAGTTAATCCAGACTTGGAGGATTAGGACCTAGACTGTATAAAGGCTCATAAACATGATACTAAATCATGAAGCAGGATTAGGTTCTGTTTTGTGTGAAATTATATTTTGGGTTTGACAATGTAAATCTTTGACATGCTTATCAAATATTACATACATTTCTATCAGCCATTTAGCTACAAAAGGCTTTTATATCTTGTGAATTTATCACATCATAAAACCTTTTGGCATGAACCTAGTAGAAGGGACAGGCCTCAATCCACTTTTAAGTCCTATATTAATATTTTAGCATGACTTATCCTAACTCATGTAAGGGTCTCGATCTCTGATTGGCCAACGTGACCCTGGATAGGTACTGATATCACCCTTATACTTTCATATTATATGCATTTTGTTTTAACATTCGTTAAGATAAATTCTTTATACCATGTCATTTCGAGAAGGTTATGCGGAATTTTATCCGATGTTATCGAAATTAACAGCAGCGGACACCTGTAATAAACAATTTGTTGCATCGGACAAACGGTATTCTTGCTCTGTAAATGCACTCGGCGGTCTGATTCTAACCCTTTGATCAGATTCTTAAGAGGGGTCGAGTTTTACCGGACTCAATCCCACACCAAGATATAAACAAAAACACTTGCTTGACACCGCTTGCAGTTGCATCACATTGTTTGACTTGAGAATTACAAAACGGTGAAATTGACAGTTTTCCTTATTGAAAATTTCTGGTCAGACAGAAGAAACGACACGATCGCACCGATTCACCCGGCTGCTTCTTCAGTGCACGATTTGCACGTGCTACACACTTTTTGCGTTCTACCCGGTAGCGCTATGCCATGCTGAAGAAACAAGTGAGGAACTTGTAAGATATTTCAAAATCCCTAATTACGTAGTTTTCTTGACCAACCATTGTAATTACCGTTAGCAGTGATAAAACATATGCATTATATTGTTATTTATTTAATTATTAATTTCAATACATTTTTTTATAACAATTTCTATTCAGAGAAAGTGATTTTAAAAATTTCTATTCGACTAAGAGAATAAATTTTATTTGCTCTTGTAAACAGCATTTAACCAAATATTTGAGTATTTCTTATATTTCATATAAACTTCTGACACATTATTTTCATTGTGATTACTGATAATACAAAGTTTATATTTTCTGACATATCAAGAAAACTAAATTAAAAGGGTGGCAAACTGGCACATCTAAAAATATAGAGTTATTATCAACTGTTTCACTCATAAGTGTTCATGTAAGGGAACAATTTAACCAAAAAAACTATCGCAAATTATCCGGTACAGGGAATGATTGACACTGTGCATGTGTTCATTTCCATGTTTTGCACGTGCGATCCGACTGGCATGTTTGTAAACAAAATCATTCTTGATGATTGGGATATATACAAAATGTGTTTTGTAATCAATGACATAAAACAGAATTATTTTGAATATGAGTTAAAGTCAGCGATACAACAATAACACAAGTTTTGCAACTATATCATCAATTAAAAACTCCTAAATGATTTGACAATAGAGTAGATGAACTATTTGACAGCTTTCAATTATTTCCTCAACAGTCAAATAAGACTTGACATGTACATTTTAACTGCATACAAAATGCACATAGAGTATGTTTTTAAAATACTTTCTGATTGGTAAATGTCACTTGTGAAATTAAACTCTGATTAGAGTTATCAAATCACCATCTAGCTACCTGCAAACCTAACCAAATCTGTATTTGTGTAATCCCTTGTAATACATTGTAACACACAGTTTGTCTCCATCAACACACAGACCACTTGGACACTGTACACCATTCTCTTCTGTAAGAATGTCTCCAATATACTCCCCTGTACTACTGAGATGTATCACTTTGTGTGTGTCATAGTCAGCTACTAGAATGTCTCCTGTACTGGTGGTTGTGATTCCACATGGATAGCATAGTGCTCTGTCTCCAGTAGGTGTGTATGTGAATACAATGTCACCAGACTGTGTCAGACAGATGACAGACTCCAGACCAAAATCTGACACCAGGATAGTGCCTTGTTTGGTCACATGTATGTAGTTAGGATACCTGAAGCTCTTTCTTAGTGTAGGAAGTGTTGTGAAGGTCTTCAAGATGTTTCCCTGCATATCAATCAGATCCACAGAAAGTGGAGACTGGGAACCAGCCACCAGTGTTGATTGACCCAGAGTAGACAGACCCCTGTACATCTTACTTGTCTGTATTGTTGACAGGAGTTCCAGGCCAGGAGTCACAGCAACTGTGATGATACACGATGAGTCAGGGAGAGACACAGCTACCTTACCTTCACTGATAACTGTCATACACCAGGTCTTACCTGACACCTTGAGTACACTTGAACATTGCTGTCCTGCTTTACTGTAACATGATTGCAATCGGCATCTACCAAAATCAGCAAAAAGAGTGACCTTAGTATCATCAGTGATCATAACCAAACCATCTGGTACACTGCAACTGTCTCCCACATTTTCTTTAGCGTCAATAACTTCATCCAGTACAGGTGTACCAGTCAAGTCTATTCTGTCAGTATGTTGAATCTTCACATCCATCTTTCCAATTTCTTTCTTAAGATTTTCAAGATTATGTACAAAGTTCAGGCTGGCTACATCTGCTTTATGCTTCCTCTGTGTCCCTGTGACGTCAGCTCCAGCTCCTGATCCAGACGACAGATACATCTCAAACAGCTGCGCCTCATCCTCCAACTCCAGGGCCTGCTGGATGGACTGAGACTGCTGCTGGTACAGCTGTAGATCCATTTGGTCTGTCTTCATCATCGACCTCAACATCTGTGTGTCTTGTTCTGTTTGGTCCTTTACCTGTCTTATCAGTTGATCTTCCTTCTGTTTCAGTGCATCGATAGCTTCTTTTATGGAATTTCGTATTTCTGATTCCAGCATGGACCTATCAGCCAAAAGGTTTTTTTCTTGTACATCCAGTTTGTGAACCTCGCCCTTTGTCAAATCAATTTTATCTGCCAAATTCTGCTGATGACGATGAAGTTTTGATTTGACCTCTGAGAGCTGTTCCTTGATTGTGATGACCTCTTTACATGTTCTATGAGCAATACTGCAGCAGACAGTACACACGGCTTTGTCATGGTCTGTACAGAAGAGTTTCATCTTCTTGTCATGTTCCTTGCAGATAAGTTGCTTCTGTCGAGGCTTTTTTTCTGAGACTTGTACAACTTGGTGCTTTTTTAAGCTTGGCATTTTACCGTGCAGTTGCAGACATCCATCACAAAATAGAGCTTCACATTCTGAACACCAGTGTGTGGCTGGAGTTGTCTTCCCGTCTTCCTTGCACACTGAGCATTGGTCATGTCCTGGAAAGTACCATCATAAATCATGTATAACAGTGCATGATTATAATATTTCCATACATTATTTTTACTTTAACAGCTTTAAAATGGTCAACATTGTACTCAGTTTGATGCAGTTACAAATAGGATTTATATTGCATTTGTGTATTTCATTAAAATGATAACTCATGCATAGAGCAATTAAGATGTACATGTATGTCGTGTGTGTATTATGTAATTGAATATTGATTATATAATTGATATGAATGTTAGAGTGTTGACAATCTCTATTTGTTTGAAAGTTACCTTGTACAACTGAGTCCATGAGTCCAGTTAGAAGCAGTCCTGGTTTCAGCTGCCCCACCCAATCTTCCACAGGTCTATCAGGGTGAGGCACTGGGGTCTCTTGTCTACACGTGGGACAGGGGATGGTCTTGCTTTTCACTGCTTCTTCTTTTGTCTGTAGATATCTACCCAGGCAGTTCTTGCAGAATGTATGCTGACAGGCTAGTGTTACAGGCTGCACAAACACCTCCATACACACACTGCAAGTCAGGAAGTCGTCCTGTAGCTTGCCTGCTGTCGCCATCTTGGATCTGTATACATAGAGTTGTTAGAATTGTTAACTGTCAGAATAGATTATTGGAAATGATATATAAGGACGACATGCTATAACAAATAGAAAATGATCTCCAGATTATCTTAGTATTATCTCCTTGTCTCGGTTACAGTTTAGTAATGCTTATGTTGATGTGTTAAATTGTATTTCATTAAGGAAATGGGATCTAACTATCATGATTTTACAATATTGGATATTTCATTACAATAAATATTATCTTAGTAATGTAATGTCACTGCTGTATATGCTTAAAACAATATATATTATTTCATCATGTTATCTTGAAAGATGAAATTAATAATGTTTGTATCCGATGCACCTGAATGTTGTCATTGCACATTGTTTATTTTACTTATTTTGCATTATCATAAACTGATATATTGATTTTCATACAGTCAAATGTGATTTAAGAAATTATCCATATGTATGACAGCATGTAGATTAAATTTCATCACATAGGACTAACTTAAAGGGGCAGTAACACGTTTTGTTTTAAATAGTATATTTAAAATTGTTCATTTATAATTGCACGTTAATGCTAAATGTATTAACTTTATAGTGTAGGAAATATCCTTAAACAAAACAATCATCCATAGTCGGAGAGAAAAATATTAAAGATTCACATAAAGCCAAATGGCGATCACTTTTGTTTGAACACCTTTAATTCATTTTGTGTAAGAAAAAGTGAATCGTGTTGCTGAACTTTACATTATATATTTAATTTGTTACTGGTTCATTTAGTTTAAATACGTTGTCTTTCAATTGGATTATTTTCATTTGCCTGGCATCATAGTATATTCCCGCTAAACTCTCACCGCTGTTCTGTTTAAGTAAAGGCTTAGCTTTGCACAAACTTTACCTTTTAGCTTACTTGATAACATTCAGTCTTATTTAAACAACACAGAGACATCAAACACTGATTTAGACTTTTGATGTCCATTCACTACAATTTTATGTTCGAATACGCAAGTGTTTACAATGTGTACAGTACATAACTATTTTAATAATGATATTTTACACACCTCACTCAAAGGGAAGGACATGGTCTTAGTCCATTAATGAACAACATCATCAACATCAAGATATTTATTCACAAGTTAAAATTTTACAATTGTCTGGTGTCCTACAACAATGTCAGTTGATTGTATTCCAGATATCTTAACCATTTAACTATAGTGATGATATTTAAGCAAATTGATAGTTAATGAATTGGATGGGTTAGATAAATAATTAAATTTAAACAATGAAATAAATATTTTTTTCAAATTGTTTCTATGAGTATCTGTAAACAGGATTGTACTCATGTCTGTAAATTACTTGGTTACATGGATGGTATCTTAATCATGGTACACAAAAATGATTTCGCTTGTTTGTTCCAGAATCATTTAAGATAAGTTTCATTATATTCTATCAAATCGACAAAATAATCAAGTATTGTTTAAACCACAACCCATTAAGGCTATCAATGAAGTTAAGTACTCCTATAACATTGAAACATACACAAATATATGTTATGTATACCATTTGACTTCTCTACGTTTTGTTTGTTTTGTAGAGAATTGATCAGTATATTTCTAAAGACTCTTACGAAATGAAATCCACCTTTTCTTAACAAAACATTTACAATACCATGTATACTAAACCTGTTGTGACTAAACCCCCGGCGTCAAGATTTGTGGCATTTTACCCATAAAACATTCCCCTTGGTGCTGTACTCAGATTAAATGAAAATAAACACTTTACAAAAGAGTGTTGCAGCAGGCTCACGTTTAGACCCTCAACACTTACAGAAGAGCAAATCACTCTGTACTACACATAAGACTATCAGCTATGTCGCAATGTTACCAACAGCAAATCTACATGACAGCTTGATTGACAATGAATATAAGCGCATCTAGAAGACAGAGGTACAGACCCTCACCGACCTACACTGTAACACTCGATCATTGATCGTACATGAATGAACATATTATATTTACCGGCTGGGTAGACTTGTGAACGTATTCAATGTCCCTTACGCTAGCTAAATAACTAGCTTTAAGACAGTCTGTGTATAAAGAGTGTACAATGGACACTAGTATAGACCCTCACCAGATTGTAATGTTCACCTAGCGAGTCGGGTGGATCAAGCTATCCTATAAACAGTGGTATAATATATGAGTGAAGTTGCAGGTTGAATGAGAGTCAATATAACCTGTAAATCGCAACTAATCTATTTGATTAGGTGCACATCCGGTTGAATGTCTCGCTTTATGACAGATCTCAAACCGAAAGTAGGAAGTGACCATGATTACATTCATTTGATATGAGAAATGATCATATCTGTTTGTCTCCTGGTGTCATATTAACCATAACCGTGAAACGATATATTACGAGAACAGTCAGACTCAAAATAACTCACCTTCATGCAGTGATTACAGTCAGGACATATTGACAGGAAAACCAGATCCTCACACTGTTTGGACGACTCGCCTTGTCTTCT
This sequence comes from Steromphala cineraria, assembly GCA_916613615.1. Taxonomy (NCBI): domain Eukaryota; kingdom Metazoa; phylum Mollusca; class Gastropoda; order Trochida; family Trochidae; genus Steromphala; species Steromphala cineraria. The sequence goes on from OU744723.1 coordinate 47,758,968, forward strand.
ACCTAGCTGGTGACTGGTCACGTGACTGTAAATATGAGGCTCTGTATGAGCGTGCTATCTGCTATCTACGTTGTTTGGAAATCATTCAAAGTATTGATTAAACATTATTGACTATAAACATATCATTGACATGATGATCATCAGGCTTTCAATAAATTATTCTTTAAATAAATTATTATTTTTACGTTAAATTAAGCAGAAAAGAGATGTAATATATATCATTTTTAATTTGACTACGTTTTTTATCTTTGCAGATAAGCGATCAGTATATTTCTAAAGATTCTCCCAAAATAAAATCCACATCTTATTTGAATTAAACATTAACATTAACGTGGATACTTAAAGAGACACTCCGTGAGTTTCATCACGTAGTGTTTTGCTTTGATACGAACCTGAATGGTAAAATTTGTTATATAAATTCAAAACATCTCATGTAGTCATTCCCAAATTACAAATATATGACAAATCCTTGTTTTCAACGAAAATCTTAAAACATTAATATAAGTTCGTGGAAATCAAAATTACAAGTATAATTTCCACGAATACTTATTATATAACCTATGAAACAAATCCAACTCGTAGCTGTAATTCTGACTGATTTAAATACGTTTCCAAAAATACGTTTGACAGATTAGCGCGCGTCATTGTCCGGTTTTCGATCATAATCGCGACTTCAAACCTTCCTCTTGTCACTAGACGACATATATTAGCTTTAAAATAATTCTTTCCTGTAAGAATGGATATTTCTCGATCAGATGACACTATTTGTAGAGTCTGTCATATATGACCCCCAAGAACTCGCGGAGTGTCTCTTTAAACCCTTTGCTTCGGGCTTTCAGGCATTTAACCTGTAAAAAATCTTCCTTGGGGCTGAGCTCGGATTAAATTAAAATAAACATTTTGCAAAAGAGTGTATATGGCAAACACGTTTAGACTCTAAAACACATACAGTGCAACAAATCACTCAGTACTACATAGAAGATTATTAAGACTCGTCGCACTTCACTGTAAAGCAAATTCAAAGACCCTCAGCGATCTATATTGTGACCAAACACTCAATCAATGATCCTACATGAATGATATATATATCAAATTTACATTTTTGTAGCTTTGAGGTCGTATTAGTGTCTGTTACGCTGAACAACTAGCCTTAACACAGTCTGTGTATAAAGCGTGTACAGTAGACACTCGTATAGACCCTCATCAGATTGTAATGTACACTTAGCGAGTCGGGTAGCTGACGTTATCAGCTAAACATGTACACGGGTATGAGTTAGGAGTAAATTTGCAGGTTGATTGAGAGTCAAGATAACCGGTCTTCAACGAATCTATTTCATTAGGTACACACTAGGTTGAATATCTCGTTTTTATGACAAATCTCAAACCGAAAGTAGGAAGTGACCACGATTACATTCATCGATAAGGGGATGGAGGAAGAATTATCTGTCTAACTCATGGTACATTATTAACAATGACCGAATAATGTGAAACGATATATTACGAGAATAATAAGACTCAAAATGACAAACCTCAATGCAGTGTTTAGTGCGGCTGAGACATGTTGACAACAAACCAAGATCCTCCCACTGTATGGACGACTCCCCTTGCCGTCTGCCTAGCTGGCGACTGGTCACGTGACTGTAAATGTGAGGCCCTTTATGAGTGTGCTATATGTAATGCAAAATAGTTACATAGAGAATACTAAACTCGGTCCCGTTTCATAACATATTTATGAAACGAGTGAATGGGTTGGTATTTAACGAGCGAAAGCGAGTTAAATACCTATACCATTCACGAGTTTCATAAATATGTTATGAAACGGGACCGAGTTTAGTATTTTATTTATTACTTGCTTAATAACATCGTGAAAAAACAAAGAAAGTCGCCAACATGACTGTCGCGGCCGGCCCGCTTAACAATTGTGACGTCACCATTACGTCACGTCATTCGGTCAGCGCGCGATGTTATGACACAATGTGTAATAACATTGTAGATTTATTAAACAGCGATATCTTCAACGGCAGAGTAATAAAATGCTTTACAGGACAGTCTATGATGAGTCTTCAATCATGTTAAAAGTTGCAATGCTACTTTTAGGTAATGTTTAATGTTAAATTTTGGTGATAAAAATGAAGGGACTCTAAAGACGAACGTTTGAAAATAAATCTGAATTATGTTACAGTCTAAGTAAACCTAGCCTCACTATTATCTGTTACACCGCTATACTGAGTCTAGAAATGTCTGGTTATTATGTTATTGTTATGTATTACTTATGTATGCATTATTACTTATTCCCTGCATATGTTAATGTGTAAATGAACTTAATTATAAGTTTTTTAATTCTTTATTGAAGAATACCATCCCATGCATTTTCGTTTACGTTGATATATAAACTAGTATAGTAATTTCTGTTCAGGATCAAATCTTCTGTAGATTTGTTACAAATTGCCCCAAAAATAAAATCTGCACTTCTATGACGCCATTACCATGTCGGGTTAAGCTTCGTGTATCAATGTTCCTAACTTAGATTGTTTAAATATGTTCATAAAAAATATTTCGTCAATCATTTTTGCTTGACAAGTAGATAGCTACTGTTTCAGTTCTTTAACGACTCAGGAATATTTATTTGAATAAAGAGATACTTAGTTACTTAATTTCTATCAACACGAGTTAAAGAAAGTTATGAATATTTGTTTCATTTATGAACGATTGATGGTATATTTCATATCAAAAGACACGACGGTGATATTCTATTCACCATTCAAATTAATTCAAATTTTGACATCTCAGAGAAAAAAATGTAAATCTCTGAACACAAGATTTTCAAGACAGAAATGTCATTGCATAGTGACGTCACTATGTTTATGATGTTATGGGCATTGTGATGTAGTTACTTGATGACGTAAAAAAACTGTGTTGCCATGCAGCGTTGAAAATGACAGGACATAAATTTTTGCAAAACGTTCTGCCAAAGCGATATCTCCTTGTCATGATGGTTAATTATTAACAGAAGTATTACAGATAATAAACAAAATACTTTCCGATGATCTGACAGGATTTTAACCAGGTCCGTTATCCGCTGAGCTATGCCCGGCCTTATAGTTATGAAACCAACGATATATGTCATATTCTAAATATAGCACGAGTCATTTTCAGTATCTCTGATCATAAATAAATGCTTTGAATTTCAACGTAAACATGTAGTGACATTGTTAAGTATGACTTGTAACGTGGTAGTAAATGATCTACATATTAGTAAACATTAGTCTTATTTCGATGTCACCATCGTCCTTCCGGAAATATTACTTTATTTCGCCAGGCGAGCCCAACGTGAAATTAAGTCAGCGTCTTGAGTAGAAAATATTGTTTCTCTTTTAATATGACATTTTAAGCGAAATCATATTCCACAGTTTAATGTGCCAAATATTTTGTATTATCCACATGGTGACGTTATGCAGTTTTTGCTACAGCTCTGTTCATTGGTCATTTGATTTGGATACAACACTTTTGATAGGCGCGGCATCCCTTTGAAAATATCAAGAGTAATATAGAGAGAATTCAGAAAAGTTTTAGAAAAATCAAATCATACTGCTTGGGGCCTTTGGGCTCCAAGCAATAATTTTCATGAATTAAATAAAAGTCTCATTTGATCAGATAATTTTAAGATGGTTTTGAAATCATTTCGGCTATATTCACATTATCATTAATCTCTACGTAGATTAGTTATTGAATGACACACATTTAATCATCACATGAACGACTTGTGATTTCATTGTCCCATTGCAGCCATTTTTAACATAATCGGCATGTTTCATATGTGTTATCAAATAAGATATATATTTCTTGATAATCATCGGGCAATTGAATGAAAACTATAGCATTGTAGCCATGATGATTTCCACAAGCTGGCGGAGATTTAGAAACTAGAAATATGTGCATGTGATGCACTGTGATGTCCCCCGCTAACATTTAATCCGAAAGTGACCCTACCCCCATTATGTACAAATTTCCATGGAAACCAGCAAAATAACAATTCAGAATAACCAAAGTAGCAAAAGGCACGACTCCCCCAGTAGTTCTATCACATATCAAGTCTAGTAAAAATATTTTGAATAGTTTTTAAGCTAAAGTACGGAAACAGACCCTACCCCCCATATACACCTAGTTCAACTTGTTTCTATAGAAACCAGAAAAATAATTCAGAATAACTAAAATGGAAAAAGGCACCACTCCACCACTAGGTCTAACCACATACCAAGTTTCGTAAAATCATATTAAATAGTTTTTGCGATATGGCCCGGAAATGGTCCTCACACCATATGTTCTAAGTTGAGACTGTTGCCATGGAAACCAGGAAAAATCATATAATTCAGAATGACCTAAATAGCAAAAGGCACCACTCCACCACTAGGTCTAACCACATACCAAGTTTCGTAAAAAAATATTGAATACCTTTTGAGATATGGCTGGGAAACAGTCCCTACCCAAATATGCACTAAGTACAAACTGTTTCCATGGAAACCAGGAAAATAAAACATTTAGAAAAACCAAAATAGCAAAAGGCACCACTCCATCACTAGGTCAAAGCACATACCAAGTTTCGTGAAAAAATATTGAACGGTTTTTGAAATAGAGGCCGGAAAAGGTTCCTATCCCCAATATGCACTAAGTTCAAATTGTTCCCATGGAAACCAGAAAAAATAAAAAAATCAGAATAACCAAAATAGCAAAAGGCACCACTCTATCACTAGGTCTAAGCACATACCAAGTTTCGTGAAAAAATATTGAACGGTTTTTGAAATAGAGGCCGGAAAAGGTTCCTACCCCCAATATGCACTAAGTTAAAATTGTTTCCATGGAAACCAGAAAAAATAAAAAATTCAGAATGACCAAAATAGCAAAAGGCACCACTCCATCACTAGGTCTAAGCACATACCAAGTTTCGTGAAAAAATATTGACCGGTTTTTGAGATATGGCCCGGAAAAGAAAGCATTTCGGAATGACGGAATCACGGAATCACGGAATCACGGAATCACGGACGGAGGTGAAAACATTATGTCTCCCGAAAAATATTTCGGGGGACATAATGAATCAACAAACGTTTAATTCATGAAAATTATTCCAGCAATTGCAAATTAACATGTAATCTACGGGAAATTACGTCAGTGCGAACACACTTTTGCCCACTGACTGTACATCTGTTTGTCATGAAATGAACATTGATTCGATAAAATACTTGCATTGAATCTTGTAGTCCAAACCTGTCCAAGCTATTTTCATGCAGCAGACGACACATGGGTTACCACCAAAACTTGCATAGTAAATTTAAAACGGAATGGGGATGTAAAAAGTGGGATTGAGATGCGGAATAGGATTTAGTAGAAATCGTACAGAAATGTACCAAATAAGATGTAGGGGCACTAGACTTTTGTATTATCAAGGCATAAACAAAAAGTTCTTTTTTTATCTTCCTTGGGATGAAATGAATCAAGGATATAGGGTAAACATAACACATTTTGCCCTTGTTGATGCAAGAAAAAATATTCATTATCAATTCTCTCTGATGTGGTTTTTAAGCGTACTCATCGGCCCGATGCCGCCCGACGTAGTTTGCCGATGTAAAAATAGTGCCGACGGTGCCGCTGTTTTGCCAACGTCGGCCCGATGTAGTTGTGTTACCTGGGACATTATATCGACCTAAGCTATGCAAAATTAATCCAGTTCCCTAAATCAGATGTGTTAAAGGTGTTCACACAAAAAGATTATGACTTGATATGCGTTATCATTTGTATAACTATCCATATCAAAACGATTGCCTGGTGACTTTTAGAACAATGTAGCAATATTATATAGCTAACCTATATGGGGAAGATTAAGAAGATTTGTTAATTTTAGAATAATATAATTCAATAAAACGAAAACGTTGCCAGCAGCCCTCACGTGTGAATGAATAAAATTTTCAAATTAATTCGTGCACTTTAGCCATGGTTGTGTGCAGGCTTTAGTAGTCAGGAATAATTATTACTAAAAGTATTATTTTTGTTAACACTGTTAATGTAAAATAAGGAGCCTATACATTGTGTTTTGTCAAGAAACTAGTGGTTTTTAAATCGATCAGCCCTGTATCAATCAGCTTAATTTGGTTTGATAAGAACTGCCACTTCCCTGCAAAGACAACGAGTATTGAACGTTGCTAGGGCAACGGGACGAGTGAAACATGATTTGCACGTGCAGTTGTGTATTTCAGACCCCGTACTGCAGTTTTGGAGAGACGAGACAGACTTGAAGATCTGCTAACGTAGCTTGATATTATGTCTATTCATTATGAGTTGATAAATACTTTGTTGTCTTTTCGTTGTCTATGGCCCTTTAACAGGTCGCAGAAAGCCCCTAACTGGGGTAAATGGGCCTTACTCGGGGAAAACCCCTACTTGGTGTAATAAACTCGTCTCATAGGCACTATAAAAGGCGAAAAGTCTAAGGGGTGTGTCTCTGTAGTGTTATGCAGCGCAACATCACTGTGCGTAAACCGATGACCGTAAAAACCGATGACTTCAGTTAGGATCATCCCAACATGGCTTCAGATAATACGCTTCAGAACTCTTCACGCGATATTCTAATTGTTCAGATACATTTAGATAAATTCAATAATGCGCTTAGATGCAGGTTGACGCGGAGACGAGATTTTAAAAATATTTCCATTTGTAAATGCATATTAATGAAGATATTAAAGTTTTAAGAATCGGGCATGATGACGGTAACTGAAACATGATGATGACGGTAACTGAAAAGTTCCTCATATCTAGGATGACGGTAACTAAGCATTTCCTAGATCAGTAAGTGTAACTATTAATGAAAACACTCGTTAAAGGAGATAAATTTTAGTAATTCAAAACAAAAGTTGATGGTATATTTTGAATAATATTTACAGGAGAAAGAGTTTGTTTATACTGGTGCCTATTTGAAGTCACATAACTTATTTCATTCATGTTTATTACTATGAAATCTGTGTATTGCGAGAGTTGGTCATGATTTATTTCATATCATTAATCAGTCTACATTACAATGTGTAAGATAAAATCATTCAAGTTATTCAATCGTTTGCTATGTATTTCCCCCTTTAACAACAAAAGTTGTGTGTTCTGTGACATGGATATTCCCAGCTGTTGATGAAATTTTTATAAAAACTTTGAAACTTAAAGGGACAGTAGAACGTTTCGCATTCAATAATCGCAGAATCAACTTTTTTAAAACCCACGCGACTTAATTTCACGTTGGGCTCGCCTGGCGAATTAAAGTAATATTTCCGGAAGGACGATGGTGACATCGAAATAAGACTAATGTTTACTAATAGGTAGATCATTTACGACCACGTTACAAGTCATACTTAACTATGTCACTAAATGTTTACGTTGAAAACATTTATTTATAATCAGAGCTATATACTGAAAATGGCTCATGCTATATATGATATTCGTTGGTTCCATACGGTTACTATAAGGCCGGCTTAGCTCAACGGATAACGGACCTGGGTAAAAATCCCGTCAGATCCACGAAAAGTATATATATAAAATATATCTGTAATACTACTGTTCTTAATTAACCATCATGACTAGGAGATATCGTTTTGGCAGTACGTTTTGCACAATTTCCTGTCCTTGTCAACGCTACACGGCAAGTTACACAGTGCTTTTACGTCATCAAGTAACTACATCACAATGCCATAACGTCATTAACCATTTTGATGAAATCCAACAGTGCTCTACTGTGCATGATTTATTCAAGTTACTTTTAAATTTAATTTCATGCCAATGTTAGAAATGCAAAATATCGATATCATGAAGTATTCAATATAATATATAAAGAGCGTTTAAAAATGAAAATCCATCTTTTATTGGAACCTAACATTCCAAATACCATGGACAACAATTATTTTGGGATAAAACACTCAGCTAGTCAATGTGGCATTATGTCGGTAAACGAAATCTTCCCTGGTGGTAGAGTTAGAAAAAAAGTGTTAGAGTAGGCGACGTTTAGACCCTCAAATATCTTACTTTGTACCCGTACAGCATATTTATATGACTGGTTTATTAACGATAAATATAGGCGCACATAGAAGACATAGGTACAGACCCTCACCTTCCTACACTGTGACCAAACACTCAACCAATTATCTTACATGAATAAACATATATCTACTTCAACCCGCCTCGTAGCTATGTGATCGTGTTCAATGTATATGTTTCGCTAAATAACTTGAGTCGTAGCTTTAAGATAGTCTGTACATAGAGCGTGTTGAGTACACACTCGTATAGACCCTCATCAGGTTGTAATGTACACTTAGCGAGTCGGGTAACTCACGTTATCAACGAAACTCGATTATAAGATATAAATGACACTGGGGGTAAGAGTGAGAGTCAAGGTTAGACAATATCAAAACTGTTTGATTTGATACACTTAGTAAAAATTTTTTAATTATGGGGCTTTCATAACAGTTCCCAAACCGAAAGTAGAAACTGACCACTGTTACATTCGCTTATTCTGAAATAGAACCCGGTCAGTCACTGCTATGATGTGATAAGTTAATTATGGAGTCTTATTTGAAACAAGTTACGAGAAAAATAAGACTCACAATAACTCACCTTCATGCACTGATTACAGTCAGGACATGTTGACAGCAAAACCAGATTCTCCCACTGTATGGACGACTCGCTATGCCGTGTGCAGAGCTGGCGACTGGTCACGTTACTGTAAATAGAAGGCTCTGTATGAGTGTGCTATGTTGCACTGTTTTAAAGAACCACCTTATATGATTCAGTGTACTTCGATCACTTTAACAAATGTCTTGATACATTATTGATTGATATTAAATATTTGTTTTGTATCTTTTAAAGATAAGCATCTTACTGCAATGTTAACTGAATCATGTTATTTGTTATGCATTATTGATTTGTTTATTGATATTTATATTCTGCATTTCATAAGTGAAGACATTTTTTTTAATAGCTACCTTATTTTGGAATTTCAGAATACTATTATGGTTGTTTTCGCTTTTTGTGTGCTTTGTGTTCACATTTCCAAATTATTTTTTTCATAGTCTTTCATCATCCATGAACCATTTAAGCGAAGCTGTTTTATCTTTTAAATAGCATCTTTGAGGGACCACAACGACATAAAGTTAAGATGAATTACGCTAAGTAAATATAAGTAAATATATTACAGGTCGTTTACATAATATATTGCCTGTATCAGAAACATATATTTTAGATTTAAACATGCTTAAACATACGAAGGTGTAAAAAGGCACGTTTTGTTCTCCTGTTAACTATTAGTTTGGTGGGTGGTACTTCACTGAAAGTGTAGCATTGCACCCAAACCTGACAGCATGTAGAACAGTTCTGTACTGCAGACAAAGTTGCCAAGCCCCTGGGGGGATTCCAACCACGGGCCTCCTGATCCGAAGCCAAACGCGCTAACCACTGAGCTATCCCGCCCAGACAGCATTTAGATGATGTGCCAAAATTACAGATGATTACTTTCCTCTGGATGAAGACGACATGCAGCTTTCTATGGAAAAGAATCCAATAGTGTAAATACACGGAATCGCAGAAGTACTCCCATTACATATTTTGTAAGACAAATTTGATTTAATTGAATTCTTGTGTTTTTAAACAAACTTTGACTTGATAAACTTACTTTAAAAAATGTCATACTAAATCGCCGCTGCAATGTGTTTTACAGTCTTTTCAAACTATGTTTTTTGTCATAGTATGCATGCATTTGCTTTTGAAGGAGAAAGCAGACATTCATTCATTAAGATGTTTAGGTATTCCAATGGGGATGTTCTCTATCGTAAGAATTCAACAGTTTATATCATCGTGCCAATAGTCATAGATTCTTGATATTTTATGAATGCAGAAATTAAATGTTTAATACTAATTTGCATTAAATTTTGCATTTGGGTATGAATATGTATTGTGAAAAGAATATGCGAGATGTTTTGAAAAGATTTCGGTACATTTCACGGACTCGCTGTTTAAAGGAGCAGTAGCACATACAATCCTTTCGCGGCCATTTTGTGTGAACACATTTAATTCATTTTTTTGTAAGAAAAAGCAATCCAATGGCTAAACTTTACGTTATATATTTGAAGTATAACTGCTCCATCTAGTTTAAATAGATTGTCTTTCAACTGGAACCATTAATGTTCCTGTCATCACCTTATATTCTCCCTAAAACGTGCTACTGCCCCTTTAACAGTACAAATTTCTAAATGGTTTTTATTGTATCTACATTATCATCCGGGTCCTGCTTGGCTAGATAGTGAGGTTCCAGTCACTAATCATGTGTTCCAATTCTAGATATAAATTTGTGTTGTTGATTTTCATATGGAACGAATTCAGAAAATCAAAATGAAGATATTTTCCTCCCAACATAAATGTCATTTATTGATACGAAAGGAAAATCCAACTTTTATTTGCATTTGAATATAAAATTTAGAATACCATGGACACTTAATCCTCTTTATGACTTAACACTCGACTTCGGGATTTGAAGCATGATAGCCATAAACATAATATTATCTTCCTTATCGCTATACTTGGATTGAATCAAAATAAGCATTTTGCAAAAGAGTGTATACGCAGACGCGTTAAGACCCTCAAATACTTATTATTACCCACGTGGTACTTCGTAAAGGGGTTTCATAGCAATTTGTTATGATACATATGGGTCATAACACCTCAAAGTGATTTGATTGGCTTGCGGTGAACTTTGACATTGTCCGGACCTACTTTATTCATTCAAAAAACGAACGTGTTTTCATTCATAAATTCGAATGTAACTGAGTGAGTCGGTGTCATTCTTCAAACTTTCAGTTTATATTTTTAATCTTCCTTACCTAATTGTTAAGGAATAAATCGGAGGACAAAAGAATTACAATAAAACATCTTACTGATATCTCAAGGCTCATATAAACACAAAAGGGTTTAAATTCAGCACAATTTGATCACCGAATTTCAATCATTTGACCCATGTCGCTTCAAAATGACACAGGCAGATATTGCTTGTTATCTATGGATTATAAAGACAACTGAATATTCTTTAGACAACATTTCTTCAAAACAAAACGGGTTTGAACAATGATAAGGGTCTTAAACTTACTTTGAAGGCGGTTGTTTACACATATTGACGAAAAGATACAGGCAAATGGCGGCCGCCAAGACATGCCGTTGATCAAAGAAAGATAACTCTGACTGTTGTCGCGCAGTGAGATTTTATTTTCACGTAAGCTTCGTTCATGACAAATGTGCTTATTACTTACATTTCACCAGACACTATGAATTAACGTATGGTAGATTTTAAAAATGTGAACATTTAACGTCGTAATAGTACAATAATTGGGGCTGTGACGTGGTTTGATATTCACCCGCCGTTTCGTCTCTTTATAGGCATAATAAAAAGTTATTTAAAAAAGCAATAAATCGTCTGAAATGCAAGTTGTTAATAAATAGGATACATAACTCGTTCCCCTTTCATATCAATTTTATGTCCCTCGTGAAATAATTTTGTTTTGCAAAAGTATTTCACTAGGGACATAAACTTGATATGAAAGGGGAAGCTCGTTAGATATCCTATAAGTATTTTTACTTTGTAATATATATATCACTCAGTTCTATACGAAGACTACTGTCTCATTGAACTGTACAGCAAATATACAAGGCTGCCTAATTGGTAATCAATATAAGCGCATATAGAATACAGAGGTACAGACCCTCATCGACCTACACTGTGACTAAACACTCAATCAATGATCCCACATACATGATCTTTATCAGAGATGCATCTACCGACTGTGTAGCTTACTGTGTAGCGTGCTGGTCGCATTCAATGTCTGTTACCCTGAATACCGTATAAGTCTGTAAACGGGATGTGTACAATAGGTAAAGGATATTAATCTGTCCCTAGGGTTTGATTGAAAATGTAAACATGAGGGGGTGAGGGGAAACCCGTGGGCCGTAGGCCCTTGGGTTTCCCCGACGCCGAATGTTTACATTTTCAATCAAACCCGAGGGATAGGTTAATATCTGACACATAAAGCGAAGGAAAGGACGAAAATATATGATAACACTGAAAGTATCGCACAAACGCAGCCAATCCTTGCAAGCTGTCTGTTTAACAGCAGCTCTTCGCGAAAGACTTTAAATATACAATTTGCATACGATTTTAGAATCAAATTTAATATATATTTACATTATGTATATACAAATTACAGTGTCAGTGATGACACAACAAAATAAACATTTGCTGACAAGAAGCCTCGGTAGCACAGGTGGTAAGAGCGATGTTTAACAACATAGAGGTTCCAGGTTCGAATGCCGCTTGAAACGTTAAATCAGGATTTGTTAAAAATTCAAATATCCATTTGTTTGTTTCGTTATGTTTACAAGTCATGTATAAAATGTAAAATATATAAAATAAGTAAAGTAAAAATAAAAATTATTCTGGAATGTTCCTGGGATATTCTAGAATGTCCCGGTGAGAAGCGATGTGACATTGGAAGCAGGTTTACCCGAGAAAAGAATTACCTCCAAAATGACACGATTATGACACCTGAGGTGTTTAAAAACATCAACGCTTATATACACTCGTATAGACCCTCAACAGGTTGTTATGTACACGGTGCTCGGGTAACTCACGTCATGATAGAAACTCTGTTTTTAGATACGAGTAACATTTCGGGTAGGGTTAGAGTCAAGAATATTCCACATTGCATATATTTGATAAGATACAAGCTCGTTTAAATAGCTCGTTTTTATGACAGATCTCAAACCGAAAGTAAGAATTGACCACTTGTACATTCACGTTATCTGTGAAATAATCCATCTGTCTATGTTACTATACTGTATCAATAACCCTGGCCGATTAGTTTAAAAAGAAATCAAAGTTACCGTGAATAAGTAAACACAAAGGACTCACCGGACTGCAGTGTTTACGGCCAGGAAATAATGACAGCGGAATTAGATCCTCCCACTCAATAAACGACTCGCCTTGCCGTCTTCCGAGCTGGCGACTGATCACATGACTCACATATGAGGCTCTGTATGAGTGTGCTATCTGTATTGTTAACCTGTTTTAAGGGATATCTATTAAGAGTCAGTATAATTTGAATACATTAAAAGTGTTGATAATATTGTAGACTCAATCTGTTTTGTATCTTTTAAAGATAAACATTAATTATCCATGTATTGATACTCATATTCTAATAATTTATTGAACATTTTTATCATCTTCGTAATTTTGTGGTCTAAGAAGACCATTCAGCATAGAATGCTTACGCTTTTTACTATTAGAATACTTTGTGTTCAGACAGATTTGTTGTGTTCTGTAGATACAAAAAACAATGAATCCGCAGATCTAATATGACAACACTTTGACCAGGTAAGCTACGCTATCAATTTTCCTAACTTGAATTATAAAAATATGTTCACACATAAATTTCAAAAAGCACGTTTTGCTATAGCTAGTTTTGTATTGACAAAGTCTTATAACTGGAAATGTTAATATCGATCAGGAAAATGGTTACCCTAAGACCGTAGGTACAATGTACGTTGCGATGTAAGAATCAACAAACAAGGTAAAACATAATAACTGCGTTAAATTGTAATAAAAACGCGGTAAGATACAATACTGCGTTAAATGTTAATAAAAATGTAATACAGGTTGGTGCGGTTAAGTTTTATAGGGCGGCACGTTAAAATGTTACTAAAAGGTCAAGTAAGTTGCAACACATTAGGCGGTAAAATGTAATTTAACATTTCACCCATCATGGCCCATTTTCGGTCACTACTTGTACTTGTGGTGATGAATTGGTCTTTTCAACTACTTAAAACAGTTTCAGGAACACTGTAGTAGGATCTTCAGCACACTATTTACACAATTATTTTCAATTTCTGCCCAAGCGGCGCTAAACAATAACTCACTCACCTACTCAATTGTTCCTTACATTTTTTTGAGAACTGTAGTTAATTCTAATCTGCCCTACATTTGTATCAGTGATAAGACCTCTGACGGTATGTTCAAGAGAGTCATCAATGGTAACCTCTAATATACTAGTAATAGACTGCTAAATAATCAAACAAGCAGTGTGGTACATATAATGTTCCGTTGGTTTTACCCTTCACCCCTAGCCATCAGGATGCTGCATCAAATAGTCACACTAGATTTGGTGTTAACACTCATGTATTACTGAAACTTAATCTAGCCATAATTTAATAATGAATAATTTCTTTACTGCTTGAATATTACACAAGACTGTAACAGCATAAGTGTTGTTATGTAATCATATTCTCTGGTTGTAATGACAAAATACATTTGGAAAATAAAGTTGAAATTATACACAAATCTCAGATCTTAGGTTATCCATCCAAAAGTTTGTATCTGTATAAACACTTTTAGTTGAACGCGGAAAGGCATAGTTTTCAGGTCATCCAATCTTGAAATAATAGTTTGATGAAAATATGCTATTAGTAAGAAGATTTATCAATTGTTTTAAAGAAGCTTAAATTCTAAGGCTAAATGTCTCGTAGATATTCCTACAGGTGCTTCTATTGTGAATAGGAATATAACGACGTCATAGTTTTTCAGGATGATGGTGTCTCAATTGTTCAATTATTTTTCTGAAGAAGTTCGTTAAAATGAAAACTGAAAGCACTATCCATTTCACTTCAAAATTCACATTCTACATTGAACTTAAATTTAGTTTTGCCCTGAACTATTACCGTTAAAACACGAGACCAAAGACTGAGTAGTTTGACATTATAAAAGTTCACCGCAAAACAATCTATTGATGTCATGGACAGTTACTACGTTATGTCATACACATACACTTTATTGCGGAATAAATTGTAGGCCTCGTCTTTGACACTTACGGACAGAATAACAGAAATGTCATTGAATTGTGTGATGGTTCTATTCTGTTCTGTTATGCTCTTGTCTACTATATGATTACTCTTTTTTTTATTTCAATTTATTGATTTTATATTACTTGACAGGAGTTACTTTCAAATGCCGTCAAGTTTTGTCATATCTTTATATACATGGCCAATTAAGTTACGCAATTCAAATGCTAAAAATTATGATTAGAATAAACTAAAAAATGTATAATAAGTTCATGTGAAGCATCTTTATCATTTTAATAATACAGGTGTTATTTTACATCCAGGTAATGAAGGCATTGTAAACGCAGATATACATGTATAGTACAAGAAACATAAACACATATATTTGGATTTCAGATCGTTCCTCCCCAACATACTGAGTAAAATAGGCCCAGTAAAATATCCTCTTTTCTTAAATTCTTACTGCTTACCTTTCAAAGTTGAACTGGTATCCGCCCCAAATATCCCTCTCGTGATGTTGATTGTCACATGATCGTATCAGTTGTTATCACATTTTGTCTCTAAATGGGTCAACTTGATACTGCTATCAGGTATCATCTATACAGTAAATCTACCGACATACATTCACACACTCACTTACATGAATAAGAGTGTGGTGGCTTCTTTCCATAACTATGTGTCATGAGTTAGTTATTTTGTATTATCCTAACAGAAATATTGAATCAGTTAAGATAAAAGAGAGTATTCAGTAATGTCTCTATTGATATCCCTTTACAACAGAAAGCAGCTTCCATTCAATCAACACAGCTGCAGGTTTGACGATACACACGTTAAAACTTTCAAGTGTATAATTGATGAACAAGAGGCTTTCCCTGCAGTAATGATATCTTGAAATCAATATGACCGGTTTATCTTAGCAGGTACTTCTGAGAAGGACTTGCCGTCAGAGTATCTCCCTTTACAACTACCATAAGCTATAATATATCTTTTCCAGTGTAAAGCTGGATAAAAGTAGAGGAAAGATTTGTCAACTTTAGAGGAATAGTTTATAACCTGAATCAGTAGTCATTTATCATAGTATTAAGTGTATTTCTAGAGTTACACACTAGCCCCTTCGTTTGTTTTTAATACAAACTCATATTTCTGAGAACTGCACGTCGCGTTGTTCACTCGGTAGAGCTGTTTACACCTGATAGTAAAACGATGATTTTTTGTCAAATTAAGGTCAATAATTTCTGTGCAAATCACATACACTTAATATAATTGCAATTTTCGAAATACAAGACATTTACAAATTTTGAATTAAAAACCTAGTTTCGAAATCGTGGCTTATAGACCAGTTGAAAAACAGGAGATTTTTCATGACTGATAAGAAATGTTCACTTCTTTCCTAAGCAGAAACATGATCGTTGATTATATTTGATAAATTGATAATTAATAAAATAAGTCATTGCTACCAAATGAATATGTGTATACTGAATGAATTTTCTGTAAATAGTGGCCTTGTTTACAATGATCATACAATCTAAAGTAGTAGCCAGTTGGTGCCGCCTGTAAATTTCAGTGTTGCATGAGAGGCTCTTAATATATTTTGACTTATGCAATGACATTTTTTAACATTTATCAGTTTCCTTTTCGCAATGCTGGGATGCCTCAAAAACTTTTCAAATTACATGATATTTGCACTAGAATACTCAGGTAAGTGAACAAACTTACCTACGCAGCTGCAGTGAAACTGTTATGATAAGAAAGGCAATCTATCTGACGGTTTGCTTGCACAATGGTCTGACCTATGAATTTACCACGACTGTAACTATCCAATATAAGGGTTGTTTGTGGTGTTACCTGAATTGTTATTCAATATAGTTTTTGTTATTGTTGCTTTAATGCAATTCTTTTTTACAGACATCTACAGTTCTAGCCCATGAAAAACAAAAAGACCTAAGAGATGCATACAGCCATTACACGAACCAGGAAGTAGGAAGCAACCTTAGCCTCGTTTTCTATTTAAGAAGTTAATAGGTCGTAGCATGGACAAATATTGGGAATCCCCTTTTCCCCCAGATTACGTTTTCTTTATATTCTCTTCCTGGGAAGGGATACATTTTATGCTGCATTCTGATTAATGTGATTAATAAAGAAAATAGATATTTTATCTGTAGGGAAATTCTCTCAAACTAAGAAGATGATATCAATTAGTTATTCAACTGTGTCTTTTATTTTTGTAATGATAACTTTTATTTTACATATATATCAATTTTCTAAAGGCATTGTAAACACGGATATATTGTACAAGAAATATAAACATACATACATGTATTTAGTTTCAGGTCATGTCTCCCCGGCACAGAGAGTGATATATCCTCTTGTCTTTAATTCTTACTGCTTACCTTACAAATGTGAACTGTTACCCGCCCCTAAATACATGTCTCGTGATGTTGATAGTCACGTGATCGTATCAGTAGTTGTCACGTCTGTCTTTATCTAGGTCAACCTGGTTCTGTTATCACATGTTATCGACACACCGCGTCCATCGACATACATTTAAACAAACACCATTGCTAACATGAATTAGAGCACATTGGCTTTCTGCCATTACTATGTATCAAAGTGAATCAGTTATTTTGTATTATGCCAACAAAAATATGGAATTAGTCAAAGATCAAATATGATGCTCAATGAAGTCTATGTTAAAGAGCCACTACGATTATTGCCTTTGTTTATATTTGCTAAAGTCCACAATTACTGTTATCTCATCGAGAATTATTGACTTCTGGAGGGAAGAATCGATTAAAACATTGGACAACAGGAGGATATAAAGACGCGGTGATGATGGGGAAACTGAACAATGCCATGAGTTAATCACTGACACGATTGTAACATATCAAAAGCATTCAGAATTGCATTTATGAGTTGATAACGTTCGATAGGTTATATAACTAGTTTAAATTGAACACATGTTTAAAAGTATTTCAAATAAAAGTGCCATTTTTTATATGTTTGAATTAAAATCATGAAACCAATCTGTAATGAAATTCACGGAGTTGCTTTTTTTTAGTTCAGTTTAAACCTCCAGTAAATCGTAAGTTTAAAGATGCATTTAAACATTTAAGTATTTAATTGCTTGATAACATACTGCAGATGTGAATATAAAGTGTCAAGAGTTTATAAAGTTTGAGTATAAATGTAATCGTATTCCCCGTTTTCTTGAGGTAGAACACTAATATTCGTTTGGAGATTGGAACAGACGAAACAAAATTAAAAGGTTCTGAAATAATAATTTATATTAGATATATAGTTTTATACAACAACATGACTTCTTTTGCATCAGGTTGTTCATGCTCCACAAGGTGTGAACACAAGCAGGAAACTCACATGTTCTGTTATCCCAGTCATCTATCTAGTCATTAGCTGATCAATCACATTATGAAAAGCAGGTTGGCATTGTTTATGTATAATAAATTGTACAACAGATTTAGTTTCCACAAGCAACTGACATAGAATATTTCATTTAACATGAAAATGGGTGGGATCGTTTTTTTGTGTAGAGTAAAATGTTTTCTCCGAACACAAAACGTATTTGAGATTAGGTATTAGGGTGGTGAGATTGATCCAAACTAGATAGACCCTTGTACTACTACATGTCTGTGTTGTTGACATGATTGCAATGTCTTGAGCCACGCTATAACGTCATTAACACAGCAACGTGAAAATGATATGTCGTCATAAAGACGATTACGTCACAATGCTATGACATTACTGGTTTAGGAATTTTAGGGCTATGCAGTGTTAAATGTACATTTGTCATGCTTATATGATGCAAAATGGTTTTGGATGATAAATAGAATCTCACCCTCGTGTCTTCTGACGTCAAATATATCAACACTTGTTGATAAAAGTAAAATATTCAGAAAGCAAGGTTGAGATTCTCTATTTTTTTGGTTTTAAAAGTAAAATCAAATTCTTTTCACAAATGATACTCATATTCAAAGACTAGCATACTTTTGGCATGCAGATAATTTGTGACACATGCGTTCAAACAATAAGATCGATTTGTTATGTAATTACTTATATCTCTTTTTAAAGAGTCACTTTTCTCATGGCATAACAATGTTCTAATGCTGCGATTTCATCGAAGTAAGTATCACCATCATAAGTGCACACACAGAGAACTACTTCTATATATAAAGTTTTCAGTTTATATATTGGACTATGAACCAGAGGCAAAGTCTGTGCTGTTTGCATGTAATGTTATACATGGATCAGGATGTCCTATACAACAATAAAACAAATTCGGATATGATTAAATGGAGGAGTTGATATTATAATAAAATCTGACTTTTTTTACTTATTTCAAGAAATTCAATTAATCCATTCTAAGGGTTACATGTTAAATATGTTCCGTCAGTCTTTCTTAATGATAAAGGATGTACGAAATGTATTAAACAAAGATGGTTCCTAGTTTGTCCATTAATGTGCTGAGTAACTTATAATGTATTGTTCAAGTGGAATAAGTGAACCATCAGTTCGTTTATGAATGATGAAAAAGTTAAAACCATATTATGACATTCAAATTGTACTGAAGGAAATACATTGATGTAAAAGTAAACACAATTTGTTTACAGATGCACCATTATATTGGTAAGCAAAATTTAAATATTTTAAACAAGAAAACACGAAGAACTTATTACCAAATGAGAATGCACAAATGCTCAATTTAATACAACAAAAGTGTATTTCATTATTTCAAACTAAGTGCAAATATCATGTTTTACCAGGTTTGATAAATAATTAGTAGAATAGTTAATAAATGTAGGTGAGCTACAAAAATATTCGGAAGATTAACTGACATTTATTTATAAACATTTAATGGTAAATTTGTTTTCCCTCCCTTAAAAAATAGATTTATGGTTGATTTGACATAGTCATTTGATAACTTTCCTTGATTATATGTTATACTAAATATGTTTCAGATATTGTTTGATAACAGTTACAAGTAGACCAGGGTTTTGTTACAGATATTAGCCTATCAGTAGTCACGTGTTGTCCCTTAAGAAGACGGTTAGCTCTTACCACATCAGGTGACTGTATCATATCACGAGAAATGAATGGGTGGTAGCAGTTAATAAATATAACTCAGAGTGCTCAATTATTGGAATAAAAAATCAGAATGAAGAGGAAATTTGATGTGAATATGAAGGTCACTTTATAGTACGTAGAACTACTGTTTATAAGTAAACCTTGTCTCAGGAACATACATGTCTAAAAAGTGTGTTTGCCCAATACAAACACACATACGAAAAGTGTCAGTATTTGGTGTTACCCCTGTGAACAGAATGGTTCTATCAAAACGAATCTGACTCTCTGTGAGATATTTTGATATTAACTTTGGTATCAATGTTTCTGTTATTGACGACAACCAGTGTGTTTTAAGAAAGAAAGCTTACAGCACCTGTGTCTAATGGCAGTATGGTGAAACGTTCATGTAGCAGATAGAAATTATCAAGTAAAGCTATTACAATAAATAAAATAATAAGCAAACTGGCTACTTCTGAAGATATCAGGGTCAGTCATAATCACAGAGTGAAGTGTACAAATGATAAATAAAATTTACTCTGTAAAGTTGTTATTCTAGATAATTTAAGGGCAAATGACAGTTAACATAACACCAAATACATGTCTCGTGATGTTGATAGTCACATGATCGTATCAGTAGATATCCCAATCTGTCTATATCTAGGTCAACTTGATACTGTTGTCGCATGTTATCAAAACAGTACATCTGTCGACAAACATTCATACACTCACTTACATGAATAAGAGTGCATTAGCTTCCTTCAATAACAATGTATCAACACGAATTAATTAGTTTGTATTATTAACAAGATTATTGAATCAGTTAAGACCAAAAAGATTATTCAGTAATGTATCTATCAATATCCCTTTGCAACAGAAAGCAGCTTCCATTCAATCAACACAGGTTTGACGATACACGTTAAAACTTTCAATTTTTAATTGCTGGACAAGAGGCTTTCCCTGCAGTAATGATATCTTGAAATCAATGTGACCGGTCTATCTTAGCAGGTACTTCTGAGCACGACTTGTCGTCAGACTTATCTCCCTTTACAACTACCAAGCAATAATTTATCTTTTTCAGTGTAAATCTGGATGAAAGGCGAGGAAATATTAGTCCACTTTCGAGAAATAGTTTATAACCTAAATATGTAGTCATTTGTCATAGCATAGAATCTTAGAATTGTTCTAGACATTTTCCGTCAATGTATTCATTTCAATAAGTCAAACTTTTACAAATAATAAATAGTATGTTGTGCTCCATCTGCTCGTCAATATCTAAAGTTACACACTAGCTCCTTCGTTTGTTTTTCATACAAACTCATATTTCTGAGAACTGCACGTCGTGGTGTTCAACCAGTAGAGCAGTTAAACACCTGATAGTAACACGATGATATTTTTATGTCTGGTGTCAATTTAAGGTTAATAGTTTCTTTGCAAATCGCATACACTCACTATAATTGCAATTTTCGAAATACAAGACATTTACAAATTTGAATTCGAATCATAGGTTCGAATCCGTGGCCTTTAGACCAGTTAAAAAACGGGATGTTTTTCATGACTGATAATAAAGTTTCACTTTTCTCCTAAGCAGAAACATGATCGTTAATTATTTTTGATAAATTGATAATTGATAAAAAAATCATTGGTACCAAATAAATACATGTATGCTGAATGAATTTGCTGTAAAAAGGGACCATGTTAACAATGGGCATACAATCTAATGTAGTAGCCAGTAGGTGCCGCCTGTAAATTTCAGTGCAGCGTGAGAGGATCTTGCAAATGTCAGCCACCTGCAATTGACATTTTTTTCCTTTTGCATATTCATGTTCACTTATAGATTTTGGTTATTACCATGATTGAGTTTTAATCTTAAGATATTTTCATTTTTGAAAGCGAGTTACAAACGACTTCATGTCATCAGTTTCCTTTTATTTAACTATTTGATCCGCTTTTCAAAGTGAAAAAAATGTTTTCTAATTGGTAAAAGGTATCTAAAATATCATTTCATAAACATGTATTCAAAATAGCTTTTTGCGTCTTGTATTTATCATTTCTATCTTCCCCTTTTATCGTTATGTTATAGTGTGTTATGAGCCTCTATATGCTGGATAGATACAAGTACATGTATATACCTTTATCAATATATATGTATGTTATTGAGCTTCAATATTCAAGGTTTGTATTCACACAATTTCACCAACGGTGGTACATGAGCATCGGTAAATTTAAACATAATGAATAAATCAAGATATAAGTATAACCTATAATTATTATGCATGTCCAAACATTTAATGAAATATGTGTACAGTATTAAATAACAACCTCAATATTCTTGGTTGCATTTAGTGCATGGTTTAAAAAGATGTTTTTAGTGGTTGATTGTTTAATTGCTAACAGGTTACATACTTTCGCAAAATGGTCTGGTATGTAGGCCTACATACATCTGACACTTACATAAGGTTTATATCTGTCGGTCTTATTTCACCCAATCCTCCTTTGCAAAGATTTAAACGCCAGTCGAGGGCCTGGCTTATCTAACACTTGCTACCGACCCTTTATTTCTCTAGATTCCTAATATAGCTCTAGGTATCTCCCTTGTTACGGCCAATCACCCACGCACTGATTGTTTTAACGTGAAATGAAGCAAAATATGCCTATATTTAATTAAAAGGCTAGTTGCGGACCTGGCTTATCTAACATTTGCTACAGACCCTTTACTTCTCTAAGTTGGTAATATACCTCTATATCCCTTGTTTCGGACAATCACCGACGCACTGATTTATTTAACGTGAAATCACAAAATATACCCATATACAATTAAAAGGCATTACATTCAAACATTTTCAGTGGACAAACTTTGACAGAATGGTCTCCTGTAATTGTTCAGTTCTTTTCTCATAGAACTATTACTTTCCCTTAAAGTAAGCTAGAGAGCAAGCACAGCAAATTGAAGTGACAGCAGCATGGCATGATGTAGTAAGTTTCGAAACTGACTTTTAAAGCTGGTTAGAAATATGATTACACCCTTGATTAAGGGCTTAATCCGTTTAGTTTGTTGTTTGCAGAACTCCTCTATTGCCTTGACTGTATACACATTGGTTGATTGCAGTCAATTCTATTTCGAAATTAAGGTAATGATAAAGTACATATTTTCTTGATTATCATATCATTTTATCATTATTTATTATAATATGACAACACTGATAAGTTGATATTCAATTGATAAGACGTCTACATGTACACCTGTCTGAAAAGACACCTGTACATAAATCATCTACCTGATTAATTGATTCATGGTCTGCAGGTATTTAGATAGGCTGTTAGCCTGTTTACCAATCCCTTTCTTACGCTCCACCACATCCATGCTGACAACACAGTAATTTACTTTCCAGTTAGAGATGACACACCCAAGGCCATAATACATTATACATTTGCTTATCACACTCAAAGTCGGTAACGCATTAAACGGACCAGAAACAAATGTGACAACCAATATAAATGAATATAATTTGAAAATGCACTCTGTTAATAGATGCTAACTGTACTCGCCTTCTACACGCCGTCCTGTCTGTTACCTGTTATGATATCCGGTTGCATTACTCTGAATACTGCTTGAGCACTTCGGATATGAATGACTACAGCAAACGGTTGTAAAGAAACTTGATATTTGGCTTCATAGATCTATACACATACACAATGTGTACTCGGCTACACGATATGAGCTTTAATAAGGACAAGCACGTTTCATATAACTAGAGCATTAAACAAGCACTCATGTACGTGTCATATTATATAGCTTTCTGCAGCTCTTCAGGCTTCATATTTGATTTTGTTTAAGGGTGAGGGTCACTGGGGTTCCCCTTTTTGTAGGTCGTCAATTCCTAAATTTGATATGTAGGAGATGTGAGTTCAGATGCTGGTTAGAATATTTAGAATGCAAATTTCAAGTTTGCTCAAAATAAATAAATAATCGCAAAAAAAACCATTTAATTTCGATTTCCCCGAGTACTATAGAAGGCTTATTATAATTTCCGGTGCAGTTTAAAGATTCAGGGAAATACAGCACACTCATACAGACCCTCAATGCAGTAAATACACGGTGTAAACCAGGCCATTCATGTTCAGATACATGTTAACCTAATATTACTCGGTGTGTAATTCCAAGTTTAAGAAGTTCAAAATAGAACACAGACAGCCCATACTTATAAAACCATAAACTATTTGCTTTGCAAGGATAAAATATAGATTAATCTTGAAGTATAAGGTAATTACTTAAACAATCGGCTACCTTGAAAAACCGCTGGGTCGTAGCCCTCTTTTAAAAAATTACATCTGCCTTTAATAACCGCGGGGTTTTGTTTAACAATGCAAACCAACATATCAATATTGTCTTATCATATTTCATTTAGTCATTCTGTAGCAGTTTTTAACATCAATTTATAAAAAAAAACACACCTGAAATTCACCAAAAAATATTACATGTAATGATATTAATTGAATATTTCAATACTTATTGGTCACATCCTGGTACTAAAATAATTAATCGCCTACCCTGAATTATCCCCAGGTCAAAACGTTTAAAATAAAGTATCGCCCTTCTATTATTCAAGGAATTATGGTAGGGGTTTTGATACCTTTAGTTACTAAAACGACAGATGACACTAGACACTATAAGATTCGTTATATGAGCACATACACAGGTAAACATCGGTACAACAACATTGAAAAGCATTAATACCAAAACAAAATGTGACAAACCTTAAAGCCCTCTCGACAAATATAAGATACCAGCACAATCAGTCAACCCCTCTATAACGTCCGGCTCGCCAGTCTGGAAAGTGGGTCACTGATCACGTGACGTGAGGCTCTGCTTGAGCGTGCGTTGTACGAAAAAAACAGTGTTTACATTTCAAATCATGAACGAAAGAAAAGTAGTTTATTTAAGAACAGCAAGATGTTTTGGATTACAACTTCTTTATTGTGAAAATAAGTATATCTCCATTCATCCTCTTATCAATTAATTCAAATACAGTAGAACACGGCGATTGCGAACTTGGATATATTGCCTATAATCGGATATAGCTAACAGCTTTCTAAGTCATGTCAAAAAATATATATGATATCATTAAAATTATACGCATAAAGCGAACATATAAGCTCATATATTTCGTGGAATTAAACAAAATATCTGGAACAAAAGTTTGGAAAAGCAATTGTAAATGGAAATTTAGAATTCAAATTTGTATTGTAATTTGTTCAAAATAAATATTTAATCGCCCATAAACTTTTTATTCCTTTTTCCGCGAGTACTTTGAAAGGCTAATTTCCGGTGCAGTTTCAAGATTCTTGAAAAATACAGCACACTCTTACACACTGTCAATAACTGCTATGCAATGACTACTGATGTTTACCAGACCATTTAGATTCAACCAAAGATTACCTGTTATCAGGGTGTAGTTTCGAGTTTAAGAAGTTTCAAAATAGAACGCAGGCAGACCATGATATGTTTTGCGAGGATACTAGATTAACCTTGAAGTATAGGTGATTTCATAACTGTAGTTACTCAAACGAAAGCGAAAACTAGACACTATCCAATGACTTACATATGAGCGATACACAGATGTACAGCTGTACATAAGAGAATTAGTGTGCAAGCTCACTTTTTATACCCCGCTTCCCTAAGTGATCATAAAATCTATGATACTATACTTAGTTAGGATTCTTACAGAATTGCAAAACTGTTTAAAAGTTAATGAAAATGCAGATATAGACTTCCTGATTTCATGTAAGCTCTTAAGAAACTAAACAATGTATTTTTCAGAAATTAATGATTCTTATAAAGTCACTATTGTATAAAGAATACCTTCAATGTCCTTAAAATGTGACTATATCATAAGAAAGAAGTTAACCTTAAACAAATATTGAGAGTACATCAAATGGCTCAGCTTAACAAATAGTATCAGAGTTAAGAGCTGAACAAAAGTGACTTCCTCAAAGAGTCACTTTTACAAGGAAAAAGTCGAAATCTAAATATAATAATGAGAGTATCTGACTGAAATATACAAAAGGCATATCTAAGGACCATAGCCATTACATATATACAGTTTATGACAAATTTGAAGAAATAGTATCAGAGTTACGAGCGGAATAAAAGTGACTTCCTCACAGAGTCACTTCTACATGTACAATAAAGAAGTTGAAAATCTAAAATAATGATCGCTGCATGAAATAGACAAAAGGCACATCTAAGGATACAAGACTTATATATGACATGTTTTAAACAAATGTTGGAAATGAATAGATTCTCATTGACTTTCAAAAAGCTTAAATGATAGGCTGGATTCATTGACAGCACACAAGCCTTTGACTTGAAATACTGAATGGTTCAGAAAAGGAAGTTTTTTGTGCCTGGAATGTTTTTTATCAAAAACACCTGATTGGATAGTGTAAGCGTCAAATTAGACATTTTATGGGCGCTTTAGGCACTAAGTGTGGTTACCTCTGTGTAGGGCAAGGGAGGTCACTCTATTCTAAGCATGTTTTCCATGTTTTCTCAAGCTCCAGCGTGCGAGTCCCTAAAACTTCGTCAATCAAATGGCCACAAACTGTTACAATGACCATAATGTAAAGCAAGCGTGTCATTGAAGGATGTCATAAGAAATAAGGAATAAATCATAAAGCAAAGAAGAAGTTTTTGTGCTTATATCTGCATTGACGAAGTTAGGAGCTTACATGATGGAAATGAATGCTGAACAAGGTCAACCAAGTGAAGGGAAGGAGAATAAGGACACAAGGTCAGTTAGAAGTGAGTCAGGAATTTCTGAACTTAGAAGAAGTGATAGAAAGACTGAGATGACTGAAAGGGGTAAGGAATATTGGAAAACTGTGCAGTTTAATAGGATAAAGCAAACTATAAGAACTATGAACACTCTTCAAAATCAAATAAGACAAGAAATGTCCAAAGATTGTGATCAAGAGATAGTGAGGAAGTCATACAAGGATTGGTTAAAAGTATATGACAATCTCTATGTGGCCAGGGACAAGTATATTGGTATGTTGAATGAAGAGCAGCTGGAAGAGTTTGAAGTAGGACTATGGACTGAAACTGTAAGTGAGGCGTCTTATTTCAAGTCACAAGTGGAAAACTGGTTTGCTAAAGAATCAAGTAAACATGCTTCATCTATGTCAGGTAGATCGAAGGGATCATCCAAGTTAAGTCAACTTTCATCTGCTAGAATAAAAGAAAAGCAAGCTTTGGCAGAATTGGAAGCTGAAGGTGAATCATTAAAGAAGAAACATGATCTCAAGATTGCTCAATTGAAATTGAAATTGCAAGAAGAAGAATTAGATTTGCAAACTAAGATTTCCATCGTTGAAGCCAAGACAAGGATTATAGAGGAAGAAATGGAGAATGCTTACAAGGAGAACATGTCAAGCAATAAATCAGACATTCATACTAGAATAAAGAAGGATTTCAATCCATTTGCTGACCCTTTTGTTCCAACTGATCACAGGATAACTTTTCAAGTTCCCACATATGATGATCATGTTCCACGGCAAGATGTGAAGAACAAGGTTCATGATTGGGCTATGGGTGGACTTCCCGCACTGAGGAATGAAGAGCAGCATCAGGTTGGAAATTCAGAAGAGGTGTTTATGCACATGGTCAAGCAAATGAGAAAACCACCGCCGGACATTACGCCATTTGATGGTAATCCCCTGCAGTATAGGAAGTTTTTGAGACAGTTCAAGTCAAAAATAGTTATCAATTCCGAAGATGATGACGAAAGGATGAATTACCTTGAACAGTTCACTGTAGGTCCTGCTCACCAGATTGTCAGTGGTTACAGCTACTTAGACTCTCAGCATGGTTACCCCGCTGCACTTCATGAACTAGAAGAGCGATATGGCAATGATGAGGTTATCGCTAACGCATTCATAGAAAGAGCTGCAAACTGGAAACCAATAAAACCTGATGATCCAGTAGCATTAGACCAGTTTTCTATTTTCATAACAGAATGTGAGAATGCTGTGAAGAGTATCAGAGCGGTACAAATATTGGAAAATTCTAACCATCTCAAGCAATTAGTCATGATGTTGCCATTCCATCACCATGATAAGTGGAGAACAATAATAGAAAGAAAGAGACTGGCTAAATCTCCTGTTACGTTCAAGGATTTTGCGGACTTTGTGCGCACAGAGGCAAGGAAAGTGAACGACCCAGTCTTTGGTAGAACGGCTATGAGGTTTCCTTTAGCACCAGTGACTCAACCAAAGTTGAAGAATTCAAGTTACAAACCTGGTCAACAGACTGGAATGAGGTTTAGTTCACATGCCACTCAAGTTCAGATGAATAAATCATCAATCCCGCAAGATACCAGGAATCACACTAATGTTGAAGTACATCCATGTCTGTACTGCGGATCATCCAAACATGAAACTGCGAAATGTGTGAAGTTGCTTGCACTTTCTGTTCATGATAGACTTGAATTCTTTAAATCCAAAGAGGTTTGTTTCAAGTGTTTGAACCCAGGTCACAAGAGTATAGGGTGCCTGTTTAACATTTCTTGTGAGCACTGCCATGGTCGTCATCAGACTATTCTACATTTGGATCGTAGGCTTCCGCAACATACATTGCCCAGGATGATAGGACAAGACGAACCTCAGAAGATAGCAAGTTGCTGCGCTGATCTGCAGGAATGCTTGGGCTGTCAGAAGTAAGTGGACAATGTGCTATGGCTATAATCCCAGTCAAGGTCAAGATGCCAAACAGCTGTCAGGTCGTAGAGACTTATGCGTTCATGGACCCCGGTAGCTCGGCTTTGTTCTGTTCGGAGAAATTAATGAGATCTTTGGGTGCAGAGGGTATGAAGAAGCGCATAACTTTAGAGACCATGGGCAACACTCACGTCATGAGTACATACGAAGTGAAGAACATTGAAGTGTGTGACTTGGACATGAAAAACAAGGTTATATTGCCAAGTTTATTTTCAAAGGACAAAATGCCTGTCTCAACCAGTCATATTCCCACAAATCAAGATATCAAGAAATGGAATCACCTTCAAGATATTGATCTTCCTCAGATTGACACAGATATTGGACTTTTGATAGGAAACAATATTCCTGAAGCTTACTCACCCTTAGCAGTTCGATGCGGTCCTCGGGGAAGCCCTCATGCGACACAGACAGCACTTGGGTGGATTGTATGGAATGTGTTGCGTGGACATGATGAAGAAAAGGTTGAAGGTCATGCTGTGTATTATGTCAACAGAATTGACATTCAGTCAGTTCAGGAGATTGAGGAAGAAAGGAGGTTGGATCAGCTGGTGAGGAAGGCGGAGAGCTTTGATTTTCCAGAATCCATCCTTGATGAGGAAAAGGCCCTTTCTCAAGAAGATGAAAAGTTTCTTAATATGGTTGAAGAAACAATTGAGCTGAAGGATGGCCATTACTATATTGACTTACCGTTTCGGCAAGAAGAGGTGGAGTTACCAGACAATCACCTACAAGCACTTCAACGCTTCATGAAGTTGAAAGAAAAGATGACCAGAAATCCTCAGTTTGCTGCAGACTATGATGAATTCATGACCAAGATGATCAGTAAAGGTTATGCGGAGAAGGTGCCAGAAGGTGAATGTGAGCAGGAAGCTGGCAAAACATGGTACATACCGCATCATGGTGTCTACAACCCAAGGAAGCCTGGTAAAATCCGCGTTGTGTTTGATTGCACAGCCAAATTTCAAGGGGTGTCATTAAACAGTCAGCTGCTTAGTGGACCTAATCTGACAAACAGTTTGCTTGGAGTGTTGATGCGCTTTCATCAAGAGAGCTTTGCCGTAATGGGAGACATTGAAGCCATGTTTTTACAAGTCCGTGTTCCTGTCTGCAGTAGAGACTTCCTGCGTTTCTATTGGTGGGCGGATTCTGACAAGACAAAAGATCCAGCAATTTTCCGGATGACTGCACACCTGTTTGGATCTGTATCATCCCCAGCCTGTGCTAACTCAGCACTGCTACGCACCGCTCAGGACAATGAAGCATTATCCACGGTTGAAGCAGTGGAAGTAATCCGTAGAAACTTTTACGTTGACGACTGCTTGAAAAGTGTCGAGTCCGAAGAACTGGCAATCAAGTTGATACAAGATGTAAGCAGCTTGTGTCTAAAAGGAGGATTTCGGCTAAGCAAGTGGGTTTCAAACAGCCCTATCGTCATGAACAGTGTCCCACATGAGGAAAGAGCAAAGGGTCTACAGAATCTGGATTTGGAAGAAAGCAAAATGCCAAGTGAAAGAGCCCTAGGAATACACTGGGAGATTGAAACAGACATTTTAGGATTCAAAGTGTGCATGAAGGAAGGAGCAGAAACAAGGAGGAACATTCTCTCTGTTGTGTCTTCTGTATTTGACCCTCTCGGGTTCTTATCTCCTTTTGTTCTCAGAGCAAAAATCTTATTACAGGACTTGTGCAGAAAAGATCTCGGGTGGGATCAAGTGATTGAAGGCAAAGATTTGCAAAGATGGCAGCAGTGGGCAGCTGAACTGCCAATGATTGAAAATGTTCAAGTGCCCAGATGTCACAAGCCAAAGGACTTTGGTAAAGTGCTGGACTATCAAATTCATGTTTTCGCAGATGCAAGTCAAGCTGGCTATGGTGTAGTTGCATACCTCAGACTTGAAAATAAGGTCGGTCAAGTTAATTGTAGCTTTCTGTTATCAAAGTCCAGAGTTGTTCCCTTAAAGAAAGTGACAATACCAAGGTTAGAACTCACAGCCGCCACAGCTGCAGCTCGTTTAAGCAGGGTCATAGTCAACAATCTTGACTATCCTATAGACAAGGTTATTTTCTGGACCGATAGCATGTCCGTCCTCAGATACCTTTGGAATGAGAAGACTAGGTTCCAAACCTTTGTGGCTAATCGCATTGCGAAGATACGTGCAGCTTCGGATGTAAAGCAGTGGAAGTATGTCAGCTCAAAGGACAATCCAGCAGACGCTGCCTCCAGAGGGATGACTGTGAATCAGCTCTTGACTTCTGAGACTTGGTTAAAGGGACCCTCCATTTTGTGGCAAGATGAAAGTTGCTGGCCGCAAATACCAGATTCTGCTCGTTGCACAATGGAAGAAGATCCAGAAGTTAAGAGAAATGTAAGTTCGACCATTGTGAGCGGAGCTTCATCAGTTATGGAGAAGTTGGGAACTTACTACTCAAGCTGGAGTCGACAGAAGAGAGGTGTTGCCTGGTTAATGCTGACCTTTCAAGTGCTGAGAAGTAAATCAAACAAAGGGAGACAAGCAGAAAAGGACAAAGTCACACCAAAACTAACTGTAGAAATCCTAAAAGGTGCAGAGACAAAAATGTTCCAGTTAGTGCAACAAGAACATTTTAAGAACGATTTCAAGACAGATTTCTCTGATGGACGGAAGGCAGAACTGTCAGTGAAAAGGTCAAGTAAACTGTGCAAGTTTGATCCAATGATCAGGGATGGTGTGATTCGAATTGGTGGGCGGTTGGAACGGGCCAACATTCCTTTTGAGAATAAACACCAAATCATCCTACCAAAGAATTCACCAGTGTCGCGTCTCATAGTGCAAGAAGCCCACAAGGTGGTCGGGCACATGGGCAAGAATGCTATGCTTTCCCATGTGAGACAAAGTTGCTGGATTCTTGGAGCAGGTCAAATGTGCAAAAGTGTGATTGCTAAGTGTGTCACCTGTAAAAGATACAGGGCAGGAATGTGCAACCAAAAGATGGCGGATCTGCCGAAGGAAAGACTCCAATATGATGTGCCCCCATTCACACATGTCGGAATGGATTATTTCGGTCCCTTTCATGTGAAGCGTGGCAGATCTCTAGTAAAGCGTTACGGTGTGATTTTCACCTGCCTAGCTATTCGTGCAATCCACTTGGAGGTAGCAAGTGTAAAGATATGGGTTCCAATCTTAACGTAACACCGTTTGTGTGTACCTCTATTATACGGGGCATTGTTTGACCCGCACCGTTGTATCCAACATGGCGACGATTAAACATGTGAACTAACGAAGCACTTATTATCATTTAACATGGTGTCAGAAGAACCTTGAACGCCGAGAAAACGGGGAGAAATGACAGATTAACATCACTGGTGTAAGTGAAGTGACAGTTTCACTGATGTAAGTGGAATTTCTGTGACTTTCTCGTAGAAAACTCGCTGTCGGCATGAGCGAAAACGGAGGTGCTTCTAAACACATGGCTTCGTCGGGCTTTGACAAGGGTCCGCAGATGGATTGGACTGACGATGATGGTCTGTACAGAAGATTTAAACTCTGGAAACAACGGGTGGAATTGATATTCACGGGACCGTTGGTGAAAGTAGAAGAGAAGACAAAATGCAAGTATTTGCTGTTATGGGCCGGAGAACGAGGGCTTGATATTTATAACAGTTGGGCATTTTCTGAAGAGGAGTCGAAAGTACTTGAGAACTACTTTGAGAAATATGAAGAGTATGTGAGACCTCAGTCTAATGAACTAATTGCAGCATGGGAACTGCATTGCCTCAAACAGGGAACTCTTTCACTTGAAGAATTTATCACAAGGGTAAGAACACTTGTGAATGAGGCAGGGTATCCAGATAAGGAACGATTTGTCAAAAATCATCTTGTTTTTGGCATGAATTCAGACAAGGTCAGAAAAGAATGTCTCAAGAAGGGAAACGATTTAACCCTTAATGAAGTAATCACACTGTCGAAAACTGAAGAATCAGCCACAAGACAAATGAAAAGAATGACGTTATCATCAGAGGCAGAAGTTAATCCTGTGACGAGAAGACAGCATGGAACTAAGAAAAAGGCTTTCGTTAACAAAGAAAAGGCACAGTCCAAGAAATGTCAAAACTGTCTTTTAGAACATTATCAAGGTGCAGAGTGTCCAGCAAAGAAATCGAAATGCTTTGTCTGCAAACAACTTGGACATTACTCCAGAGCGTGCTCGAAGAAACGAAAGAAGAAAATCCATGAAGTCGAAGTTGACAACGATCACTCCGATGACGAAGATGGTTACCTGTATCTGGGACAAATATCAGTTGACACTATTGATGCTGTCAGTGATACTGAGTCAGCAAGTGAGGTGGATACTGTGCGCAGGTCTGACAAGGAGAAAGCTATTCTCACAGTAGGCCTATCACAAGGAAAGGAAACGTCAGTTACCTACTTTGACTGCAAGATAGACTCTGGAGCAGAAACCAACATCATACCCGTGTCAGTCTACAGGAAGTTATTCCCAAAGGAACACAAGCTTGGTGAGCCTTTTGTGAAAATGAAAGCTTACGGTGGCACGAGAGTCACTAACCTGGGATCTTGTGTGGTGTACTTCCATGTTCCTGGTAATGAGAGACCGGAACCAGTGACAGTTCAGGTTGCAGATGTGAAGAAGGGTGTAATAATGGGAAGTATTACAGCACAGAGGATAGGATTGCTCGAACTCCATTTCCCTACAGTCAATATGGTGAAAAGTGAAGAGCCACAGGAAGTGAAGAACTTCACGAAGATTGAAGATTCACGTGAGCAGATCACAAACACAAAGACTGTTAAAGTGTTAGATATGAATGGAAGAAAACATCCATTTCCCTTGACAAAGGACTACCTGTTGAAAGAATACAAGGATGTATTCACCGGTATAGGGTGTTTTCCTGGAGAACCATTCCACATCGAAGTAGACGAGGGAGCGAATCCTGTGCAATACCCTGCAAGACAAGTGCCTGTTCACCTTCAGAAGCAGTACAAGGAACAGCTGCAAGACCTGGTCGACAGAGAGATCCTGTGTAAAGTAGAAAATGAATACACTCCATGGATCAACTCTACTGTGCTGACAACACGCTCAAACGGATCACTGCGGATATGCCTGGATCCGAGAGATCTCAACAGATCACTGAAACGTAGTCCATACTACGTTAGAACTGTCGATGACGTCCTACCCAAGATAAATGGTGCTACACACTTTTCCATAATCGATGCACGAAATGGTTTCTGGCAAGTGATGCTAGATGATGAAAGCAGCAAACTTACCACGTTCTCAACTCCTTGGGGAAAGTACAGATGGACAAGACTTCCTTTTGGTCTGTCAGTCAGCGGTGACATATTCCAGGAGAAGATGGACTCAGTGTTTGGTCATCTTGGAGGGGTCACTGGGATCGTTGACGACACGTTCATCTATGGTTCATCTGAGTTGGAACATGACAAGTCAATCATCAGAACACTTGAAACAGCCAGAGAAAAGAATGTGAAACTTAATCCGGAAAAGTTTCAATTCAAGACACCAGAAGCAAGATTCTTCGGTCTAAAGTGGACACCAGAGGGTATCAAGCCGGACGAGAAAAAGATCAAGGCGATCGGAGAGATGCAAAGACCGAAAGACGCAAGTGATGTGAGAACATTCATGGGCATGATCAATTACCTGAATCGTTTTTCACCTGCAATCGCCGATGCATCAGAACCGATACGACAGCTGTTGAAGAAGGACAGTGTTTTCATATGGAATGCAGAACATGAGAGATCATTCCATAGACTGAAGGAGATCATCACACATTCTCCTGTGTTAGCCTACTACGACGAGAGTAAGGACAATGTGATTCAAACTGATGCAAGTTTGAAAGGTGTAGGTTGTGTTCTACTCCAAGACGGCAAACCTGTGTGCTACGCAAGCAGATCACTCAATGAAACTGAACAGCGCTACAGCAACATTGAGAGAGAATTACTTGGTGTTGTATGGTCATTGGAGAGAATGAACCATTATGTGTACGGGAAACATGCAACTGTCGAGACTGACCACAAACCTTTGCAGAGCATCTGGCAAAAGCGTATCGACAGCACATCGCCGAGGCTGCAGAGACTACTGCTCAGAATGACGAAATACGACGTTGACGTGAAGTACATTCCTGGTAAAAGCAACGTTGTAGCTGACGCACTCTCCCGCATCTCAAACATGGAATCTCCTGAAAATGACTTGCCAACGATTGACGTGAACACAGTCACAAACAACATACCTGCATCACCAGCGAAACTTGACGAGATCAGGGCTGAAACAGAGAAAGACGAAACATTATGTCACCTGAAAGACGTAATACACAGAGGATGGCCAGAGTACATTGGTGAATGTCCTGAAGAATTGAAGATATTCTGGACCTATCGAGAAGATTTGAGTGTCGAAAACGGCATCATTCTGAAGGGACACAGAATACTAATGCCGACTACTCTCAGGGAACAGATCTTGAAACTCATCCACCAAGGTCACTTCGGAACGGAGAAGTGTCTTTTGAGAGCCAAAGATTCCGTCTTCTGGCCGAAGATATCACATGATATCAAAGAACTGATAGAAAGCTGTGAAACCTGTCAGCAATATGGAAAGAAGCAGAGAAGGGAACCACTACATCCTCACAACGTTCCTACCTACCCATGGCAGAAGATTGGTGCAGATCTATTCGACTACAAGCATCACCAATATTTGCTGATATCCGACTACTACAGCAAATTTCCTGTCTGCCGAAAGTTAGACTCCACAACATCAACCATGGTAATCCAACATTTGAAGTCTATATTCGCTGAATATGGAATCCCAGAAATGTTGATCACAGACAATGGTCCACAGTTCAGCAGTAATGAGTTCGCAACCTTTTGCATGCAGTGGGGAGTCAAGCATGTAACGAGCTCACCAACGTATGCGCAGAGCAACGGACACATAGAACGCATGGTACAAACTGTGAAAAACACTCTGAAGAAAGCTGACGCGTCAGGTGAAGATCCGTATCTGGCGATGCTATCCTTCCGAACGACTCCAGTTGACAACAAACTACCATCTCCAGCGCAGTGCCTGAACAGCAGGAAATACCGGACACAATTACCCTGCAGCGGAAAGATCCAGAGACTGCAAAGTGACGACGACAACGTAGAGCAGCTGCAGCATAGGCAAGATCAAATGAAACAGCAGTACGACAAGAAGTCTACGGTGAAGAAAGAACTCAAACCTGGGCAAGATGTGTCTGTATTCTTACCCAAATCCAAAACCTGGACTCCAGCAACGGTCAAGGAGAAACTTGATCAGCCGCGGTCGTACACGATCCGCACACCTGAGGGTAAAGAACTGCGACGAAATAGAATTGACTTAAAACCATTCAGTTCCGCAGTTGAGACACCTCAGTTAGCAAAGAAGTGTGAAACTGCTTCACCCAAAACTCCTGTGAAGCAATATGTGGAAAAGACTGTTAAAACTCCACTGAATCTCAATATGGACATGAACGTTGAGGAGCAAACTGCTGTGAAAACCACCAGCAGTGGACGCGTGGTGAAAACCCCGTCTCGATATGACTGTTAATCAAGTTACATGAAACAATGACTTGAATTGTGTTAATGTTGAATTCAAGTTTAGTAGCAAATCATTATTTTATGCTAGTGTTCATGAGTGAATGAAGAAAGCATGATTATTTTATTTGTATAATTGAGTGAATGGTTATCACTTCTATTACGGGTTTGTTACTTGATAAATACATTTGTTCAACATGTACATTATTTGCTTAAAGGGGGAGATGTAAAGATATGGGTTCCAATCTTAACGTAACACCGTTTGTGTGTACCTCTATTATACGGGGCATTGTTTGACCCGCACCGTTGTATCCAACATGGCGACGATTAAACATGTGAACTAACGAAGCACTTATTATCATTTAACAGCAAGTTCACTCGATACAGATAGTTGCATCAACGCTGTTCGTAGATTCATCGCTCGACGCGGGCAACCGCAGTCAATACTATCCGACAATGGAACCAACCTCGTTGGATGTGCAAATGAGCTCAGGGAAAGTTTGAAAGTCTTGAACCAGGAAAGGTTACACTCAACACTTCTGCAAAGGGGAATAAACTGGCTGTTCAATACACCAACTGCATCCCATCAAGGCGGAGTATGGGAGCGCATGATAAGGACAGTTCGAAAAGTCTTGTATTCAATCATGAAAGATCAACCCGTCAATCTTGATGATGAAGGATTGAACACCTTAATGTGCGAGGTAGAAACCATTGTGAATAACAGACCACTCACAGAGATGCCGGATGTTGCAGATTTGTCTCCCCTGACTCCAAATCATCTGTTGACGCAACATGCATGTGGGAACACACAACCAGGTGTGTTTGATTCTGATGATCAGTACAAGAGGAGATGGCGGCATATTCAGTATGTCGCTGACACCTTCTGGAGGCGATGGAGGAAAGAGTACTTGCCCTTGTTGCAGACAAGGCAGAAATGGCACCACAAGAAGGACAACCTAGCAGTTGGAGATGTTGTCTTGCTAATGGACCCCTCACCAAGAAATGCATGGTCGATTGGCCGTGTATTGTCAGTTTTCACAGATAAGAAAGGTTGTGTAAGAACTGTTCGGGTGAAGACAAGTACAACTGAGCTTGTGCGACCAGTCACTAAGATTGTTCTGCTATGCGCAGACCGTTGAATTTGACAATTTGTGCTTTATGTTCGCTTAAGCAGTGTTTGCACATGATTTCAGAGACTCTTTAAGTTTAAGTATTATTTGAATTAATATTGATATGTGGTAATTGCTATTTTTTATTCGCAATTAGGTGGGCGGTGTGTAAGCGTCAAATTAGACATTTTATGGGCGCTTTAGGCACTAAGTGTGGTTACCTCTGTGTAGGGCAAGGGAGGTCACTCTATTCTAAGCATGTTTTCCATGTTTTCTCAAGCTCCAGCGTGCGAGTCCCTAAAACTTCGGTAATTATCAATTTAACTTATATACCAGCTTCAAATTCCATCATGCTTTAATTCTGTGTTTATATATCTTTCATTCACATAAGTATTAAGCTGGCTTTATTGCAATTATTATTCAAAATTAGTAATTTGTCTACAACATGGTTTGTCATGCTTTCACTAAGTGACCTTCACCTTGCAAGTACTATAAGTTTATCTTTCTTTTGTTTTCAGTCAATCAAATGGCCACAAACTGTTACAATGACCATAATGTAAAGCAAGCGTGTCATTGAAGGATGTCATAAGAAATAAGGAATAAATCATAAAGCAAAGAAGAAGTTTTTGTGCTTATAGATAGAGTTACCAACGACAATTGCAGTGTGGGGGAATAAATTGTTTTTTGAAATAAAGACTACATTTGACAAACTGTCAGATGTCAAGACCTTGTTGTGTTTATATATTCAAAGGCCCTAAGTGCCTTTTGGAAAATGGGGAAAATCCTGATCAAATTATCACACAGCCATCATGTGTTATCCATGACTTTAAATTTGTTTTCCATCTTATGAAACACTTGGCATAGATAACCATTCATGATTGATATGGCCAAATGACAAGTATATAGGCAGCATACAGAGTAAGGGAAACAACTCTAGACACAGAATTTTACTTATCATCTGGGAAATGTTATCAAATAGTTCCTTTCTCTTTTCTTAACATCACTCTTAACAAACCAAAAACCTTTGGAAGCCTGCTGAACGTTCAAAGATTTTGATAAACTACTAAACTATAAATTGCGGTTAATCAAAATAGTCATTTGAAATCTTTAGAAATAATCTTTCGTCTTTATGTGTGTTATACAATTATCAGTGAATAATTGACAATTTGAAATTAAAAAAAAAACCATGCTACTGGCTCTTTAATAGTTCTGTCTTTCGATATATCATTTGTAATTTTGGTAGTCATATTGTCTGCAAGGACGCTGTAACTAATTATTTCAAACTGAAGTTTATAAAATATTCAATAAAGATATTGTCCATAAGTCGACACGGCAATACATCTAGACTTATATTTAGTCTCTGAATTTTTTTTAGTAAAAATATTATTTTATTAAATTTTTAAAAGGAGCCTCAGACAAATGGAGATTGAAAGCATCAATATTTTCAGCAACAATTTTCAAACAAAGTCTGATAATGTGATGTCATAAACAAAAACATTTCTCATGGCTAGAGCAGCCCAGATCTAGACTTGCTTCCATGGGGTGAATTATATGCTCAAGCGTCTTGGTGTAAGACTACAATACATCTTATAGTAAATTGATATGACAGTTGATTTTGAAGGATTTGTAAAGTTGCAGGCAATTTTCTGATAAGTAAGATAAATATAGTAGCGTGTGCAAATTGATAGATAAAGAAGGCAAAATTAACAGTACATACATGTAGTAAACGCTGAAAATAAATGTTTGAAAGCTATAGTATCAGCTAAAACCAAATTTAGCTGTGTTAATAGTTAAAACTTAAAAAGTTACATGATGTTAGAACTTAGAATATGAAATGAATACTACTGGTTTACCTGTTCAAAGATAGGTCCTGCTTTCGGGAAGGAAATGTGCACTATGACGAATACACCTCAACCCGTTGTTCCTATGATAATGCAATGGTTTATGACCTCCTGTTTATTCAACAAGTATTCCTGTTGGCAGTGTTTATATGTTTTATATGGCCTCAATATAAATCTGCCACTCATTGATTGTCACTCGAAGTAGGGTTCTACTTTACATGTGTTGGCTGAAGATCAAAGTAATCAGTCTGTTTCAAAATAAACTAGCTGTTAAAAAACTCTTTACTATGAATCATTTAAGAGAACTGTAGTTGTATTGTATACACGCCTACATTCCATATATAAGATACATCCACTGTCATTATCACCTGATCAACCTGACGTGGTTTTCTATTTGAACATGACACTCCCTTAAATAGTTCTAGTCCTGCCACGAGGTTCTCAATCATCATTGTAGTTGGCAAATATGCACTTTACGTCACTCTGTTGTTCTTCCGCCACACTTTCTTTCGTTACTTTCCTCAGGTTTGATACTGTTTCGCTTCCAAGGCAGTTATCTAAAGTATGTCCACTGTCACAAGCGATTATGTTGTTAATGTCCTCTGCCTCGGGCAATGATATTAATTATTTTCAACGATGTAATTGATTACATTTTTGTCAAAGTCAAAATGTCAACCTTCTATCACTTTTTGAAAAATAACACAAATATTATTCTCCCATCTGCATCTCGTATCATTCACACTCCGGACCGCTGAACCCAACCTTTTGAGGACTGAACCATTTCGTTAGCGCTGATTGAACCTTTATGTTAGGTCATCTCCTATCAAAGGCCTGAGTTTTAGTGGTTTGAAATGGCATGTTTTTATATTATATTTAGCTACACTAAGGCTAAGAATAATCATTTATCCTTCTAAAAAATTATTTGACGTGTCATTGAGAGTCGATCCGATATGTTAACAGTTGTGTAACACATCGCTCGAATGCAGTCAGGGCAGCCTTGGTATATATTGCATGTGAGAACACTAATCAAAATGTCAAGGAAAATCTTATTCATATCTCATAGGGTAAAGGGGGGATTTAAATTCTTTATAAGTTAAACGATTATTAGAATCCTTTGTTGAAATTATTTTTTGGTTAGGTTTAAATATATTTTATTCATAATGAACGTTTGTTGTTGCAAATCTTTGCTCATAGTCTATCGATGATTTAATGTTGACATTATATATCCAATCGGTGAGATGACAGCAATGTATATGTATTTGAGATGTCACGGACCGGATAATCGCTGTCTGGAGCTAGTATTGCCACCTTATACAAAATGATTCAGGCTGACTTTTATCGATCCAACTGTCCAGTTCAGGTGACCCTACAATTGGTATGTTATCTAAATCAGGAGCGTATAGCTCTCTGTGTTACTAAAACACCAAAACAACCACGCCATGGTAAGGAAGTGAGACGAGTGGTTTATATTGAATGCATAGCTATATATATTATACATTGCATAAGTATGTCCTGTTGAGATTAGTCTCCATGGTCCCATCTGTGAGTGTAGACAGTTGTTCTTGTGGTAGTAAGATATTTCTTTCTTATTTCACACATATGCAATCCCTGCACAAAAATAATCCCTTTCCCTAAAATGTTTTGATAAAATTAATAAATAATATAAAAAAAGAAAACAGCCAGGAGTTTTCAAAATGAATTTTCTAGTTTCTAGTATTTCAAAGTATAAAGAAATAACTGACTCTTTATTATCAATAACATAGGTAAGCATATTATACTTGATTTACCTCTGTGTGTATATGTAGAAAATCTAAAGGGCTAATAGAACAGAACAGAACCTTATTTCACTCAAGTATATGTACAAAGAATATTGGTTACCAGGATAACAAGTTTGAATAATGGCGGATAAACATGACAATAGCAAGGTTAATTGGTATTAGATTTTAGACCCTTTGTGATTAAGCAACAGAAATTAGCAAACTTTCGCAAAACCCTTATTCTTTGGCAATTAGATAATAAATATATTATATGCAGATGGGTTATAATAATTATACTCTTTGATGTACATTTTTCTACACTCATGTAATACTTTACAAATTAACAAATAATGCTACACATCACCAAGGTAATTAGTATCAAATATTTTACAACGTTTTTGGCATAATCAACATTATGCCATCTTCCCACTTCAACTGGGAGTCTATGACAATATGATCTTTACAGAAAGTAAAAATAGATATACATTTCTGTGTAGATTAGATAGATACAATTTAATATTTCCAAATTAGTTTGATAACCTCGTATA
The DNA here is from genome assembly GCA_916613615.1 of Steromphala cineraria. Lineage (NCBI taxonomy): Eukaryota > Metazoa > Mollusca > Gastropoda > Trochida > Trochidae > Steromphala > Steromphala cineraria. The sequence continues at coordinate 47,800,528 of OU744723.1, forward strand.
ACTTACAGTTCTTTGAGATAATCACACAAGAAAACAAATGCTGTATGAACTATTAAGGTAGCTCAGTTAATTACTCTTAGCCAATGAACAGAAAGGTAAAATTGATAATATATTTATAACTACTACCTGTGTCTCTCATAATATTTTGAATAATTAATGTCAATGCAAGACAGCCCATATCATGAATCATTTTCTAATAAGCTTGGCCTACAGTCAATGATAGCCTACAATTACTGAACAACTTTGATTACAGTGCTTCAATGTTATACTGAGGAAAAACTCATGTTAAACGTTTTTAATTATAGCAATTTTGGACACCGTGGGTTACATGTGTTCGTGAACGTATAAGGTCAGGATCATCCAAAGCCCCGCCAGATTTGACGTAACAACTTCCATCTGTCAAATAGTCAAACGTTGTGCAGTCGGTTGTGGTGGAACAGCTCTTCAGACAATCTTCCAAAGATTGCAAACCCAAATTTGGATAATCAATGCTTACCCCAGCAAATGTTGAATAGGAATTGCTGTATGATGTGCAACCTGAAAAGTGAAACGAATTGCCAGATGTGCTAAACAAACTTAATATTTATAACTCGTCCTAAACCTCATACACACGTCCCTTCAATAGGTAAACGTATATCACACAAAAATAAATACCAATTACAATGGAATCATTATTCACTCCTTGGTTTTCTAAAACGAATGTTCATCCTTTCCCGTGTATCATATGATTTGAAGGTGTTTTCACTAAAATAACCACACACAGTCCATGCACAATAATGTGCATCTTACTCTGTGACTGCGAAATATCAGGTTAAATAACAAGATGATAATCTCCGGAAGAAAATGCGTCTATGTCAACATACATATGTATAATATATGAACTTTAAAGATATGAACAACTCTCAACTTCATAGAATGTTCCCAAAAGCTTTGAATAAAACATCCTATATGTACCAACAATTACCTAATATATTTGGAAGTTACAGTGGCTTGAAATGTTGCAACATTGAACAAATATATTATAATACATGCTGTTTTCCTTTTTATCACTTTGTTTACAGAATTTAGAATGAAAGAGTATTGAATGGATATAATAATAAAAGGAGAAATTAACATATCTCTTGATATTACCATGTGTACAGGCATGTTTGACGGGGTTGAAGCTGTAGCCTAGGATACAGCCACATGTAGACTCTCTGCATTCAGAGTTCGGGAAGAGACCTCGAATCAACAGAAAACCTCAGAGCCATGTTTCCTCCTTCACGTATACAGTGTGACTAGTATGAAAAAAGTAAAACAACCCAAAAGCGAATATTCTGCATGGTAGGCAATGGGCGTGTTACAGTTGGTATGTACATGTTCGTGAAATGAGTTGTATAGGAGGATCTGAAGTATGTATTAGGAAATGGAATAATTTGCCGCTGATACTAGGCATTGAATGAAGCACTCATAAAATAGCAAACCCTCATTGTCCATACAGGCTTCTAATGTTGATATTGTATACACTTACCTCTGTTAACAATTACTGGAATAATACTTTTGTAAATGTACTTTCCTAATTATGTAACTTGTTTTAATCATTTGAAATGGATTAAACAAATAAAAAACATTGAAAATTATATATCAGATCAGATCCACAACCATAATCTAATCATATACTCGGTTTCATATTTATTATCAGGCACAAAGAAAAATACTGATACATGATTTGCTGGTTTGATTTGCCAAACATTAAACAATTGTATCTACACTTTTGTGGGATACTTGATATTGAAAAAGACAATAATGAAAAATTAACAGACGATAATATGATCACAGGGCCGTCTACCCCTGAATCCGATTCACGTAGAGAGAGAGAGAGAGAGAGAGAGAGAGAGAGAAAGAGAGAGAGAGAGAGAGAGAGAGAGAGAGAGAGAGAGAGAGAGAGACAGACAGACAGACAGACAGACAGACAGACAGACAGACAGAGACAGATATAAGGGTACATGCAGTCATTTTGATTTAGCATCCGAGATAAACTCTTACAAATCGCATTAATGCCATGTCACCTTGCAATTAAGGGTAAAAATTAGCATTAACTTATTTTATTAACATTAAATTATGTTCTTCTATACAGAGGTTGTGATCTCAAATGGGTTAGTGTTGTTTATTATGTAACAAAATCATCGTGGCATGTTATCTTTCTATCATATTTTTATCCATAAGCAGTCGAAGGACTTGCTTGTTTAACTACCTGTTTTCCTTTCTTATCTTGGTAATAAATAAGTTTAGAACAAATTTACAGACCATGTAAAGTAGGACGGTCAAGGTGCTTGTTTACCTCCGTTACTTTCTTATCTTGGTAATAAATATGTTTAAAACTGTTGAAATGAAATCAACAAGTCATCCTGCCCCTTACTAACCCACTTAGATTCACTTCAAAACGTATTCCTCGGGAATTCATATTCTGTTGACTCACCACAGAGAGTTTCATGCATATATATAGCCAATGCGAGAACAAGTTTACACTCGGTACAAACAAGTCGTTTATCTACATGAATAACTGATATGTAATACTCGCTGTGTCAACCACATGAGTCTCTCGTTTACAACTCTGATATGAATATATTCTACCAGTGTATTTAGCTATCTTAAATACATGTCATGCATGTGTGCATATTAACATTAAACTTATATGCACAGACAGTGTACAGATACTACTAACTGCTTACAAACTAACTCAAGATTTTACAAATGTTTGTTAGTCAGATGTATGTCATGGACGAGAGCGGTATCTTCGTAATTGTAAATCAGCATATCCACATGAATAGTTAAGAGTTTGGTATGAGAACCTAGTCTTCTTTTATGACATTGTATTAAATATGAGCCATGCCAAAGTCTGATTGGTCATTGAATGGTTATTTATGGTGCTGCTTGAGATAAGAATGCGTGGTATTATCAATATATCGGTATATTGCAATACAGGAACAGCGTGATACGAATCGGTATACACTTTTGAAAATACCCAATATATCAAACGTTTTAAAATGAAGTATTTCCAAGTTGTGTTGTGAAAATAGCTCCAATATGTGTACAGATCCTAAAAAGTGTTTATTTTTTAAAATGTCCCTTTTCAAAATAGTTGAACAATAATGATCGTTCTTTGCGTTCATATTTAGACACATCAGCATGTCAATTCTTGAATAAAAGAAATATCTCTATATTGCAAAATGGATTTAACATACGCTTTTCTGTATCCCAATATATTGCAATACAGAAATGAGGAACGATACCCATCCTTAGCTGGAGGTATGATATTTGCACTAAGATACACTAGCAATTAAGGTACGCAGCTTTAACAAGTACAAACAAATTCTAAAATTTATTTTTTAAGTGTTATATAACGGGCCATAACGATAGGCCTTTCGTCGTATTAAATGTAAAAAGATCTATTTACTTAATTTTGGTATAAGGGCATATAAGTGTGCATATCAAAAGTAGACGTTTTCAATCGACATTAGTTTTACAGTCATATCTTATTTGTTATAACTAGTTCTAGTTCTATAGCAAGCCAATTCTTCCGTCTTCCCTAGATTAACGCTTTAGGCAACAATGATATCTTTTTATCGTAAAGTAAATCAGACTATTCATAAAAAGGGGCAATTTGAATTAGATTCAACTTTGAATTTTCGAAACCGGTACGGCTTTTGAAATACACTGCCTAATCAGCCTGGGCGAAAGGAATCTGGTCACTGAAGCGTGTCCCCAGCGTGTCTACCTTCTATGACGTAGCAGAAGGGAAGTAGTTTCACCTAATGATTATTGTTCAATGTGTACCGACACCTTTTAATCGTTATTTTAATATACAAATGTTCACAAAAACACCAACATATTTATATTCTGATAGCTTAGATATCCTGGACAACTGCGTAAATCCTTCTTCCTCACTGGAGAACTCCGTAAATTTCCCTCCCTCCCTGGACAACTCCGTAAATTCCCCTCCCTCCCTGGACAACTCCGTAAATTCCCCTCCCTCCCTTGACAACTCCGTAAATTATTCTTCCTATTTGGACAACTCTGTCAATTCCCCTCCCTCCCTGGACAACTCCGTAAATTCCTCTCCCTTCCTGGACAACTCCGTAAATTCTTCTTCCTCCCTGGACAACTCCGTTAATTCTTCTTTCTTCCTGGACAACTCCGTATATTCCCCTCCCTCCCTGGACAACTCCGTAAATACTTCTTCCTCTCCGGACATCTCGGTAAATTATTCTTCCTCACTGGACAACTCAATAAATTCCCCTCCCTCCCTGGACAACTCCGTAAATTCTTCTTCCTCATTGGACAACTCCGTAAATTCTTCTTCCTCATTGGACAACTCCATAAATTCTTCTTTCTCCCTGGACAACACAGTAAAGTCCCCTCCCTCCCTGGACAACTCCGTAAATTCTTCTTCCTCCTTTGACAACCCCGTAAATTCTTCTTCCTCCCTGGACAACACAGTAAATTCCCCTCCCTGGACAACTCCGTAAATTTTTCTTCCTCCCTCGACAACACCGTAAAGTCCCCTCCCTCCCTTGACAACTCCGTAAATTATTCTTCCTACCTGGACAACTCTGTCAATTCCCCTCCCTCCCTGGACAACTCCGTAAATTCCTCTCCCTTCCTGGACAACTCCGTAAATTCTTCTTCCTCCCTGGACAACTCCGTTAATTCTTCTTTCTTCCTGGACAACTCCGTATATTCCCCTCCCTCCCTGGACAACTCTGTAAATTCTTCTTCCTCACTGGACAACTCCGTAAATACTTCTTCCTCTCCGGACATCTCGGTAAATTATTCTTCCTCACTGGACAACTCAATAAATTCCCCTCCCTCCCTGGACAACTCCGTAAATTCTTCTTCCTCATTGGACAACTCCGTAAATTCTTCTTCCTCATTGGACAACTCCATAAATTCTTCTTTCTCCCTGGACAACACAGTAAAGTCCCCTCCCTCCCTGGACAACTCCGTAAATTCTTCTTCCTCCTTTGACAACCCCGTAAATTCTTCTTCCTCCCTGGACAACACAGTAAATTCCCCTCCCTGGACAACTCCGTAAATTTTTCTTCCTCCCTCGACAACACCGTAAAGTCCCCTCCCTCCCTCGACATTTCCGTAAATTCCCCTCCCTCCCTGGCCAACTCCAAAAATTATTATTCCTCCCTGGACAACTCCATAAATTATTCTTTCCCCCTTGACATTTCCGTAAATTCTCCTTCCTTCCTTGACAACTCCGTATATTCTTCTTCTTCCCTCGAAAACTCCATAAATTCTTCTTCCTTCCTCGACAACTTCGGAAATTCTTCTTCCTCCCTCGACAAGTCCGTAAATTCTTCTTCCTCCCTCGAAAACTCCGTAAATTCTTCTTCCTTCCTCGACAACTTCGGAAATTCTTTTTCCTCCCTCGACAAGTCCGTAAATTATTCTTCCTCCCTCGAAAACTCCATAAATTCTTGTTCCTCCCTCGACAACTTCGGAAATTCTTCTTCCTCCCTCGACAAGTCCGTAAATTCTAATTCCTCCCTCGACAACTCCGTAAATTCTTCTTCCTCCCTCGAAAACTCCGTAAATTCTTCTTCCTCCCTCGACAAATCTGTAAATTCTTCTTCCTCCCTCGACAAGTCCGTAAATTCTTCTTCCTCCCTCGACAACTCCGTAAATTCTTCTTCCTCCCTCTAAAACTCCATAAATTCTTGTTCCTCCCTCGACAACTTCGGAAATTCTTCTTCCTCCCTCGACAAGTCCGTAAATTCTAATTCCTCCCTCGACAACTCCGTAAATTCTTCTTCCTCCCTCGACAACTCTGTTACTTCCCCTCCCTCCCTGAACAACTACTAAATTCTTCTTCCCCCCTGGACAACTAAAAACATTATTGTTCCTCCCTGGACAATTCCATAAATTCTTCTTCCTACCTGGATAAACACCTAATGCATTATCTAAGCCAAACAGTTCAATTAACAAAAATAAATCTACTTGACTAGCATTTCAATTCTTGAATAAAGGCCTTTTGCCATATTTTGTTATGCATCAGATGAGCGTTGTTGATCATATATGATTCATCGTCTGCAATATGCATAAGAACGTGTCTCTCTTATGATACAACGTTTTCATATTCGTAGGAAATGCATATAATATTAGTACGTCAAATTCGCTGAAGGGTTCTGACAATTACCGGTAGAGGTTACCTTTCAATGGACAAGGGTGGAATGATATGTTATTAGAAACAACAGAAGGATATGGCTGTGCTTTCCTTCATTTCTTGGTGGACGGACATAACATATCTTGCTCAAGGGAGGGAACTCCTGCACGCTTATTCTGTTTATCCGTCGTCTTTGTATCTGCTGCTTTCTATTAGTATTATTTCACAAGGAAATTTAAAGCTTACAGAAATAGGAAAATTATCTGATGTATGCATTGTAAAAGCTTACAGTAGTACAAAGGAATTGATCAACAGATACTGTTTGTTGTAATTTTATTTGCAGTTTAAAAGGGGAATTTCCTAAGTTTCGCTTGCCTTTGGGACTTACTTTTGCAAATGGCGGCTGTTGGCAATGGTGATAATGCAGCCGTGTCACTGTAGTCGAAGGTGTTGTGAGTATACAACCTATATATACCATCAACAATACAATGTAATGTTAGAGGGAATACAAAATATGTAGTACGCTAATTCTAACAATACAAATTGATAGTAGCTATGTTGTTAATGTAACCGTGCGTGTTATTTAGTATATAATTGAAAACATAACACGAGTAGGTGAAACATGAGTATTATCACGTGAATGTTATCTTTAAGGTCGAACCGACTTTTTATATTAGCATTTTAGTGTGTGAAATATTCTTTCACCAAATCAATCAATGTAAATATCATTGAATTGCCTCTGAGAGTTGTCAAACATGTTCATAACACACACTTTGGTACAATTGTACAATGAAGCTTCTCTGAATAACTATTCCACAGTGCGCGGCTTGTTTAAAGACATTTACTATAAAGTAGCCAAGGCAGAAAAAACTAAACTAATCAGAGAGAAACTTTTATTTAAATATTTACTCACATATTATGAAGTTAAGCTATGAATGTAAACTCTATGTAATGAATTTGTATCCCTGAATTGTGTAAAATCTCACAGTTCACGCTTAGGAGATTAAAGTAGATGATTCAAAAGCATTTTATTCAGTTGGTTTTAGCTGTGTATCGAATAGCCCTGTATAGAGTGGAGCCTCACAAGGGTCATAATAGCATAAGGCTCGATTATTGACACGCTAACACTAAGAGCTGTAATCTCTCTACAATAGCATTGCAACGTGACTAACAGAGAGTTTCTTTTTATAGAAACCTCATTAACTCCCCTTCAAGCCAAGGCATGCTATGGAAGAAGAAACACTAAATACAGTTGTCCAGAAAAAAGGCATTATGCTACATGCTGGTATGTTATAGAAAAGTAATGTTGAATCATCCTTGCATAGATATATCTCATTGAAGAGTCTGTAAATCAAAATAACTAACGTTAATTCTTTTCAGTATAAATCTCAGCTACAGTAACTTGTTAATAGAACTTGTGTGATAAATAGAGAATCTCACCCAAGTGTCTTCTGATATGAAATATATCAACTCAAGGTGAGGTGAGGTGAGGTGAGGTGAGGTCTAGGCCTAAAGCTTTTTAAGAAAATGTTGAAAACATGTTTTAAGGGTATGGCCTTTATCAGGGGCCACAGGGCCACAAAAGTTATAAATTATAACCCTTACTAGTCAAGGAGTATGTACACTAGGCCTTATGCATCTGGAGAAGAAGATGAAAATAGGATAAAAAAGGTTTTATGTGGCTTCTGTGACCCTCATTAGGAGCCACAGGGCCACCACAGCTACACTTTATTATCTTCACTAATCAAAGAGGTCTGTACAAAAGATAATTTCAGCTTTCTAGGCCTTATGCATCTGGAGAAGAAGATGAAAATAGGTTTTAAGGGCGTGGCCCTTGTGAACCTTATTAGGGGTCACAGGGCCACCAGAGCTACAATTGATAATCCTCTCTAGCCAAGGAGTCTGTACATTAAGTTGCAGCTTTCTAGACCTTATTGTTCTGGAGAAGAAGTCGAAATTCCACAAAGTTTACGGACGGATGGACGGACGGACGGACGCCGGACACCAAGCCATGCCTTAACCCTATCGGGCCTTACAGGCCAGATGAGCTAAATATGTAGGAAACTGACTACTTTTGAATTGTATCAGATTCCTAAATAATTTTAAAAATCTATTGTTGTATATGACCTACCTGCTTTCCGTGACGTGTGTTTCATTCCAGTGCTTCACACAGCTGAACAACACAAGACATCCGAGGAGCATGTTGAACTGTTACAAAAGAAAGGGGAAAATGCTGTCGCATTTGTTTGTTCGGGTCAGTATGTACAATGTTTTTGAGATAATAGTATAGGTTTGACTTACTTGTGTCAAAACTGTCATTCTAGATATCTTACCATCGATTTGAAGTTACATTATTATTTGAATTTTGAACGTTTCGTTGAAATAAAGATTACTTACATTGAATTACATTATATGCATTTTTAAATCGAAATGATAAAGTTATATTCGTAAAATGCCCCTTGATATTTGTTCATAAAAAAAACCACTATCACTTGGTGTCTGTGTGTCTTTATGAAGTTTTGTGTATGTGTGTGTAGTCTGGGTAAGTGGCCGACAGCCGACAGCCGACGATACATTTCTATATATAGCAATATATTTGTTGTGTATAGTCTAGACGTTTAGTCGACAGCCGACCATACAGTTCCAAATACAATGTGTATCCAAACATTTATTTCATATAGTTTGTGAAATTTTAGATATTAATTTATTTAAATAACTGTCTTTTTTAATTGACAAGTTTCCAGTTTTGACGCTTGGAGTTATCCGCCCTTGACCGCGGGCAACGTCACGCTTGGCGTCAATGGGCTATTAGTACAGTAACTTGCCTTCGTATTTTAGATGAGTGGGAGAACACTTTTTATTTGTAAGAAAATAGAGAGTACGATACAAAAAAATTAATAAATGAATATGAATTAAATGTGTCTTCATGCAATGAAGAAAATAGGTCATGTTGATAGCAGCTTACCGCATCGATAAGCCAGCGTACGGCTGTCCAGAGGTATATTTAGGCAGAGTATGTTTGAGAGAGTGAGTGAGTTTGTGCTTAATGTGTTGTTAACAATCTTTCAGTTATCAAACACGTGAATGTATAAATGTATATTTTAAGATTTAAGGCGTACCATCGGAGTATATTGTATTAATGATATGTTAGCAGAGTAAGATTCTCAGGTGATCGCAGAACCATTGTATTTTTTATAAACCTCGATTCTTAAACTCTAAATGTACGTTTGTTAGTTATTTGTAATCAGTATACAGAACGACGGATTATTTAATTTATTGAACATCATGAGAGTTAATTGTCTATGCGTCATTTTTTTCAAAGATATGTATTACTAGAGAGTAAGCTTTGACACGCTTTCGACACATCTTCAATTTATTATTGTCGATGTTGAATAACTTTCGAAGCAAACGTATAATTTTCGTTATACTAACTGAAGTTTTCGGACGTGATAACATGTATAGGAAGAAATCGAATAGAATTACTCAATGGAAACTGCTTTGCATCTCTGATGTAATGTCGCTCTCAGGTTAAATAATTTCTTTTATATCAGAAGCTTTACTTAACTTAGTTTGAAGTTTTACTCTTGTTTCTAGCTTTTTTAGATTGATTGGCATTTGCTAATTATTCTATATTCAAACTATAGGTAAAACTGGGAGAAGCGAAGCAGTTGAGAGACCAACATTACACTGTTATTGAACTGTCAGGGTTATGAGAGGAGTTGGTTTTATGAAACGTTCCGATTATTTCAAGTGTATTCCTAATCAATTCTTAATTAGGACGGGGCTGCTATCAGTTTTTGTGAAGTTTCCAACGCCGCCGCCGCACTCGTATTATAAGCTATAACTTTTTTCCAGAACTCTTAATCATAACTTACTACTCATACCTCGGGGAACGATTTTGACACGTTCACTTTCAAGGTCAAAGGTCAAGGTCACGAGCTATGTTATCACTCTAAGAATTCGGTTTCGGGACTGCTCTGCTTTTGCGGTGTCTCGCAAACGCTAATCTAGTTAAAACATAAATATCTTCAAATGATTTAATCTAACATAACATGTTTTCGTCATTCATTTTGTGTAGCCTGAGCCAACAGTTCAGAAAAGTGCATCATTAATGAAATCGTAACTTTCCAATTTCTCCGGTCTACCTTGATATATAGATATATTCTGTTTTATCCATCTACGAAGTGTTAAAAACATAAAACTATTTCTCAGCTTTTATCAGGAAACAATCCAGCTGTGACATTTAGATTAATTGAAATGGGACTGATTTTGCAAACCTTGTCCAAATTGTCAAAATAGGTTTTTGAAAATGTGAAAGTTTTGATAAGTTAATAAGTTAACTTGCAATACTTCGATATTGATATCGATATTGAGTCCAGCGAGACGTAGTAGCGAGTCGCGTCAGGCGATCTTTGGATTTGACCAATCAGGGATCATCTTACTAAGCCGCTAAAAGTCTGCCTTTGCAAAGATAGCGTTAGGAGATCATAGGCCGGCGAAAGGTCAGCTGACGCGACCCGCTACTACCTCTCGCTAGACTCAATATCGGAGTGAAACAAGTTTTATTGAGGCTAGGTTTACTTTTACTGAATATGGATACATACTATAATTCATACAGGAACCGCGCGAGAGTAGAAATTGTGCAGTCAACACTCACGTTATAACGTGAAACATGCTCGTTCAGAGCCTACACTTGTGCTCAGCGTAAAATATATTGCCCAATTTCCCAAAAAACATAGTGTGTCATGTTATCACCACTTGCAAATTCCCACTAGAATGATATCATAATTTCTTCACTATGTGCTACATGCGTAGCATATTTTAATACGATTGACTTGCAAACAACTTCACTATGATTTGGAACAATTTTTGTGCTTCTACTTACTCAAATGTTTGTCACATTACCTAAAATATTTTGCGTCTTAACATGAAGTTAATTGAAAAACGAGGATCAATTGCTTGAGAATTCAGCAAATTTTAACAAATACTGAAGCTATGCCAGACTATCAGTAGACAAATTATGATATACACTATTCAAAATGATACTACTGTTATGAATATCTTAATAATCTTACTACTAATCTGGCGCGATGTGATTACTTCATTGTTGTGGTTTAATGATTTCAGGTTAACGTTGATTCTGAATTTTGTACGAGGATTGCCGTGCGGAAAGTTCAAACTGGTATAAAGTTATCTTATCTTGGTATCGTATTCCACATCATTTACACTACTTGAAGTTTTAACTCTAATTTACGAAATATGAAAAGTTGTAATCATTACCATGTCGACACAACAGGAGAACCACTATGGACGGAAAACATGAAAAAAATGTTATTTATTTACTTTAATCGAACTTTCCCAAGTTACATGTGCAAATTAGACGGACCCATGTAACCATCGAATACTAAAGAATTATAATATAATCCCATATTATTTTGATATTGTAAAAACATTATGCAAATTAGTGCGCCTTACGCAAAAGTTCTCTAAGAGTTTTACATTCTCCTTGTATAAAGTGCAAATCTGTCTCTTATACATATTTTCTCTAAATCAACATGACTTGATCTGCCTCTGTGGGGAGAGAATAACGACAAGTAAGCTAACCAGTAGACCACGTAGGCGAGTTGCAACGATGATGTTATTCATGACCTAATGATTAAAGAAACATTACTCTTATAATTTAATTATACTTATCATATTGACATATTATCTAAATAATCATTAGTACGTTTATTGTGTTATTAAATTGGTGTTTTCTGTAAACTGTGGCCACATAAACAATAGTCATGCAAATTTCAGCGGGATACACGTGCAGCACGAGCGACTAAGGCCATTGTCGGGTACCCGAAATACTCCTTGTTTCTCAAAATTGAGTCAACGCTTAACATTTTCAACTTGGGCACCAGAAAAAAACTACACACCTACGTTGGTATTTTTCAATTTTAAATATTTCATTTCTTGATATCGTACTTTAAAACATAACATCTAATGCCTGAGACACACCATGGTAGCTAATACTACGTTCTATCCGGTCTTAAAATAATCAGTACATTACGATCGGGTAAGTACGAAAGACCATTGGTACCAATGGTCTTTCGTAGGTAAGATTACCTGTTTACTTCGTTTTCAGTCAGTTTAATCCAGCCCTTAGACAGTTCACATCTAGTTTTAAGTTTAGTTTAGAAATGCGCACAATCCCGTTCTTTATCGTCTTGAACTCGACAAACTCGTTTTAAAGGAGTTATTCAGGTTTTTGACTACATTCCCATTCGGTGCGTAGTGCGTGATATTTGTACAATTATCACGTCATGGTCCGTTTTCAATAAAAAACAAGCACATTCTCTATCGTTTTCAATCCTGTTCTCACTGTCAAAGTAAAACAATGCATAATAATCAGTTACATGTAGGTCAATTCCTTGTCCAAAACGTTTTGTTCTTGATTATTAATTGACAACATAAAAGAGTCATGAAAAATAGTTTGTTTTATCAAAATTACAAAATATACATTTTGTTTTCATAATTAAAGTAGTAACAACTATTAAATAAGAATTTTTCAAACGTACTTACAACGGATACGATATGTTGTAACAATGTGTGAAGCTTTAGACCTGTGTATGAACTTGTGAGATGAGGTGAGGTGATGTGGGATTAAACGCCGCTATCAAGATTATTTCACTTATATCGCGGCTGCTAATATTATTGCAGGGAGAAAGCCCGCAACACTATTGTGGCTATGCGTTGCGGTGAAACCTGCGAGCATCGGCTGGAACTAGCAACCATTGGTGGTACTGCACTGGGATTCAGTGGAGCATTGCACCCAAACCTGACTGCGTGTAGAACAGTTCTTTACTGCAGACAACGTTGCCGGACCCCTGGCGGGATTCGAACCACGGACCTCTTGTTCCGAAGCCGAAGGCGCTAACCACTGCGCTATCCCGCCCCCGTATGAACTTGTAAACCAAAATGAACTGCCAATTGATATACTATAGTTGGGTTTGATCTGTTTTCTGACGCCATGGACGTTGTAAAAACTATCCACAACCGTCAATGAAAGTGATTTCCGACTGAAAGACGTCTTAGTACGATCTTGAAAGGGTCTAAGTGCGGCAATTCCATTCGAGGTATGGTAATCCCTACGTCAAATTTTAGGATAACATCGTTAAACACCCTTCCGTTTTAAGTACGTCCGACTGCGTCTATAAAGTTCGCAAACAGTTGTCACAAAATCCATTCCGTTCACAGTTCGAGCCATCTTCCTACGCAGAGCCTCAAAGGCCAGTTTCCAAACTGTCATTTTATGCCTTGCTGCGGAGACTTTACTTTTCTGTGCTGCTAGGCTCAAGGCTATGCAGCAAGGCATAACATGACAGTTTGAAAACTGGCCTTTTAGGCTCTGCGTAGGAAGATGAGTTCGAGCCCGTTTTTTGTAGATATGAAAACTCAATTTTTCTATTTCTTAAATGTATTCTGATAAAAACTTGATTGTCTGATATAAACGTAAATTTATGTGTTCAAATGATTAAATAAGCTCTATTCTTCACACGTTTTCAAAGTTTTCAACAAGATGGTTGTCATGTTAGTGTTATTTACATTTCATACCCCTGACTCCATTGAACAAAGATATTATGATAAACAAATAACTAAACATAAATATTCTCTATGAAACTTCTGCAGATAATTGTACGGTAGCCAAATGCATGACATTTATTTTAGATATTGAATTAATCAAGCTGTGGTGGGTTCTTCTCTTGTACTTCAGTTTATTTAAGGAAAGTGTTGATGTGTATAGACAGAAAGAAATTATACGTATGTTGATGGTTGATTTGAATTTGGATGTATATAGTGTTGAGCTAGTGTCTGAAGTAAGTCCCGACCTCTACCCCAGGTTCAAATTAGACGAACCCTCGAACACGTGATTGATGAACACTGCGGTCTCAGTCGGTAACTCTTCTATATTATCATGATGACAATAAATATCCTTTGAAATCAGGTTATTGTGTCAAAGAATCATCCGGAATATCATATGTTACAGTTCTTCAAAGCCGTAACTTAAACTCAATAAAAAGTTTATCAAAACCCAAGAGATCCAAATGCCAGTCCCCGTGAATAACACTCTCTACAGCGCAAACAGTTAATGTTATAAAGATAAGGATGAAATATCGGCGGTTGCATTTACATGTACATGTAGCTGATATTGTAGAGTTGCGGATTTCGGAATTACAGCTGCGTACCGTAAGTTTATTCACTTACCCGTACGTATTCTAGTGCAAATATCATATAATTTTAAAAGTCTTTGAGGTATCCTATCATAGTGATAACGAAATGGATAATATTTAAATTTCACAACGTAAATTAGGATTTAGTTTGCTTTAACGTTCCCGTATTTCATATCTAACAGATAACAACAACAAGTTTGGCAGGTCAATAAATTGACAAGGTGTCAATATTTCGAAAACACTATTTTTTACTTTGCTTTACAAAATCCTTCATAAGTGATCAACAAATTCAGGTCTAAGTCATACTTGTTTCTTGGCATTAAGGCAATGTAATTTTGCTTTTTTTATCTTACGTCTGTATGGGATATTCTAATTGAAATTTAAGAAAATCACAATTATTTAAGAATTTCACAAATAAGCCCCCATCTGTCGTATTAATACAATCGTGCCAAATATAGACATTCAAGAGCAGTGATCCCTAAATGTGTTTTGGGAATGACTATTGTACACATGGACAATTGATGATCCATTGTTAGTGCTCCTGTGGTTATTTTATTGGCGTCGACAGAAAAGTAAAAGTTCATGATAATTGCACGAAGATACAAAAGCAAGTGAACTCAGGGTACGCAGCTGTAAATAGTAGTCATGAGCTTGTAATTAGAAAATGATTAAAATAGTAGCCCAGGGACTGTTTAACGAGAGGTTTGCTTTCAGAAAACCCCGGCAACAATGACAAAGGCTTATGTTTTATAACAATATTTTGATCTAAATTGACATGTTTTCTTAAACACTATTGAGGAGATATGAAACGGCCAAATACTTTTAGTTAATTCGTTTATATTCTTTTATATATATTTATATTCAAATTTGTAATATAAATGTATTGGGGTCAACGGACGATTGTAAGATTTATTGGTTTTAATACTGCATCGAAAAATCGGCAAATTACGCTACTTCTTATCATTTACGCGTACTTTTATAAAACGCGCTTTCCGTGAAAACGTTTCTTTCAAATGACAAAAGCGGAAACCAAAAGGAATAAAGCACTTAAATCACCTTCTTCGTATTTTCAATATGATCTTTAAATGGTACATATAGTTTAGATATTGCTTAAAATAAATTATGATGAGCTCAGACGAATAACAAATATGGTTCAGGAATAAAATGTGGGGGATACCGAATGTTGTTTGATGGCGTCATTAAAAAAACATACCGTCGCGGCAGTTTTCATTTCGAGTACATCTTTGACGGTCTACCGTATGATTATAAACAATAACACTGATTAACTAAGACAGCAGATGGAAAATAAAACTATCGGTTGATTGATTATACAAGGCAATTTCAATTTACAACAGAAGTAAGGTTTTTATGTTGTTTGAATAACAAACAATACACTCGTGAATATAGGTGTCGGAGTCGCATACGACATGTCGTAAAATGATCATAAGGTGTAACGCTAAGTTGAGGTGGTTTGCTTGCATGTAAGCCTTTCCCGAAGTAATTTTAAATTCTATACTTTCGCATTTTTTTTTTACAAAATCAAAATGTCGCAAAACGTTAACGTAACTTCTGGGTCCTATCTCCATCTCTCCTAACTCCAGCGCAAAACACTAGCATACCTAAAGGTTGCTGTATGTACAACATTGTTGCAGCCCCATTATAATAATATGGACAGTAATGTAACTTTCGGGAAAAGATTACAATGTTGTCGACATCTGATCAGTTGTTAAAAAAAATCACGCAAGAAGGATGACCTAAATAATAAAGTGAAAAATGCCGACATGTGTGCAAATATATAAGTAATGACTAGTATTTCTACAAAATAGATCGGACATATTTGATAAACCTTGACAGTGATAAAAAGCATATTTTTATTACCTCTTTAAACGTTCTAAAACAGTCTTCTGGAAAATAAATCGAATTAACAAACATCCATTAAAAAGAAAAATCGTTAATTAAAAAGCCATCTATTTCTTGTGGCTCAATCGAAAACTTGTTTTGGTTTACGATCACTCTTACTGACTATTCACTCAAGTACAAGAATGTTATTACAATGATTGAAAATCAAATCAATCAATCAATCAACTTTATTACACCGAAAGTTTACAAATACATGTAAAGCATAACGGGATTAACAAGTACAAAATGCATCGTCGGCTGTCGGCTGTCGGCCACTCGCAATATTCCCATCCACCCAGCCCTATTATCTAGGGTAATTGAACCAGTCAAGCGGTATAATCCCTTAAAACAACAGGTGCTGGGTCAAATTTGATACCTATGAAAAAGGGTTAACCCATGAAAAAAGGGACAAACACTATTAATATAACTAAATTTTTTATTTTATACATTTGTAGTAGCACTTTGAATGGACATTGGCATGAAATAGCAACAATGGTTACATATCATAAACATCTCAGTAGCCTGTCAAATGGCCAACCAGATCGAGGTACTCCTCGCATGACACTTGCCCACTTGCATAGCGTCTTTTGTAAGTGTCCAAAGCATCATCAAGTTGACGGTACTTTTTCTTCCTTGGTGGAGCTCTGCCACCATGATTCAGCTGTATGATGCAGGCCTCAGTGTAAGCCTGACTATACACCAGTAAGTTGCTATAAATAGATATGCATCGTCGGCTGTCGGCTGTCGGCCACTCCTACTGAGTATACAAGAATATATTGTATCATACATGGAAATGAATTGTCGGCTGTCGGCTGTCGGTCACTCTCTCTGACTACACACTCAACATTTGCATGTACATAAAGCTTTATGTGTTTGTTGTCAGTCACTTTCAAGGACAAACATCACACATACATATACATGGACAGTGTTATGAATACATTGACTATATAACATTTTTTACGTATATGAAAAACGTACGTTTACATTTTGTTTTATGGGAATACATGGTACATATCCGTTGTAGGTTTTGTTTTATAAACATATGTAAACGATCCATGAAAATTTCGTGTCGTCTTACATGAAGTTCTTGCCCCGCAGAAGCTCAACTACACACAATAATCATTAGGCAGTATGCGGGTTTTGGAATGTGGCCGGTTGGACATCAGCTATATTAAATGACAATTTTATTGTGCGTGAATCTCTTATTAATTTTTTAAATGTTGACATTCTTGGTGTGTCTGAATCACATCTAATTAAAGACGATGTGCTACTTATTGATAATTACACATGGTTTGGACACAATAGGTTACGTATAGAAACGCCAAGTGTGGCTCTGGCGGCGTTGGGTTTTTAGTCAAAAAGTCGATATGTGATGTATATGATGTGAAAGTTTTAGACAATATGCATGAAGGTATATTATGGTTGCAATTGAACCATAAGATTATTACTGACTGTCAATCTACCTTATGGGTGTGTTATCTACCACCGGAAAACTCTACTCGACATATTGATGCGGCAGACGTTTTAGATACCCTTTTGTCTCAGGTATACCTATATCAGACACAAAACATCAGGTTTATATGCGGGGACTTCAACAGCAGGTGTGCAAATCTACGTGACTATGTGGAAGGTGTTGATTTCCTGCCTGACAGAATCTGCATTGATAACACTTTGAATAACCATGGGCGTTTGTTTTGTGAGTTTTTATGTAATGCTAATATGTGCATTGTGAATGGTCGAAAGGGAACGAATGATTTTACATATGTAACCAATAGAGGTAATTCTGTGGTTGATTTCTGTGTATGTAATTATGAATGCTTAGATAGTATCAATGATTTTCGTATCGTACAACCTAATGTGTTAGTTGAGGAGGCGGGGCTTATCGGTGTTTTAATATTTCCTAGATATTTGTAATATGAGACAGTTTCGATTTCCTTTCCTTCGTAGAACCACCTTCCGTAATTTCTCAATCTTCCACCGTTCCTGAAAACTAAAATTTTAGATTTTGAAAGGTTAAGAATCATTCCCCATTTTGAACAAAAGTTACTTATATAGTTTATTTGCTGCTGCAATTTACCGGCACTGTCTGCTTCATTTGCCACTTCATCAGCATAAAGTAGGGAGCACAAATATTCCTCGACAGTTTCCATGTTTAAGTTCCGTCACGAGTTCATTTATAAATAGTGAAAATAATGTTGGACTTATCATACAACCCTGGCGGGTACCAACACAATAGTTGAAATAATCAGTAATACCAGTCGCTGTTCTCACACATGATTTTAGTTTAGAGTACATGTCCCTCACAACATAAAGAAAATCCCCATGAATTCCATAGCCGATGAGTCGGTACCAGAGTAATAACTGATCTACACAGTCAAAGGCTTTGTTAAAATCAATGAAGAAACAGTACATTCTACCTCCTGTGGCTTTAGATAGATATTTACTAACCATACCTTGTAATGTGAACAAACTGTCTACAGTTGATCGACATTTGCGAAATCCGAACTGATTTTCATGAATTATGTTATTCATATCAGCCCATGATTGGAGTCTTTCATTGAGAAGTTTTGTCAGAATTTTACCTAGCACTGGTAGTAAAGATATACCTCTGTAATTGTTGATAACATCTTTTGAACCTTTCTTGTGAAGCGGGCATATAATTGCTCGGCACCAAGACTCAGGGTAAAATCGTGACGTCATGATTTGATTGAACAGTTTGACACAAATAGGAAGTATGATATCCATTGAGTGTTGAAAAAATTCTACTGGTATTCCGTCGCACCCTGGTGCTTTTCCGTACTTAAGATTAAGTATTGCCTTTTGTATCTCGTCATGTGATATGGAATCGTTGAGTTGATCAGGTCTACCAAATTCACAATCTTCACATAACTCTGTGTCGTGTCTTGTGAGGAAATCATTAATTTCATCTGTTAATGTAGATGTACATTGAGATTCAGTTAAAAGATTTTTGAAATAGTTGAACCATTCATTTGTTTTAGTGCTGTTTCTAACTTTAACCTGTTTATATTTCTTTATTTCACTCCAAAGCCCATCAATATTATTCTTCAAAGTTTCAAATTTAGTCTTTATTTTGTTCTGGAAATGTATTTTCTTTTCTATGCATAATTTCTTGAATTCTGCCTTGCAACGTTTGTACGTTGTTAAACTGTCTGCGGTGTCTGATTGTCTGTCACACGCACTGTCCCACCAGGCGGGCTGTGTCCCGCGCTTATGATCACGTGACCCGTGTCATCTGCCCATAGAAGCTGCTGCTCTAGGGTATAAGTCACAGGTCGCTTCCACAGCTGTATCCAAGTTGTTTATAATAAGATCATTAATATGTAAATACATATGACCAGTGATTATTGCTTCATAGATGTTATCATTTATATAGCAATGCATGCTAAAAACGTGGCCTACTGACTTTTAGTGCAATGAAAATACATAACACCAATGGAGAAGATTTGGAAGATATTTTTAATCTTAGAATAATTTAATTTAATAAAAAGAAAACGTTGGTTGCAGCCCGTACGTATGTCTGAATGGATAAACGGTTCAAATTAATTCATGAACTTTAACCATAGTTGTGTGCAGGCTTTAGTATTCAATATAAGTATTACTATCAAATATTTTTTTTAAAACACTACTAATGTAAAAAGGAGCATATATATTCCTAGTATACATTGAATTATTTGTGTTTTGTCTAAAAACAAGTTTTTTATTACTTAAACAGGCCTGTATCAATCACCTAAATTTGGTTTGATAAGAACCGCCTATTCCGAGCAAAGACTTCAAGTTTAAGACGTTGCCCTAGCAACGCGACGAGTGAAGCATGATTTGCACGTGCAGTTGTCTATTTCAGATCCCGCACTGTACATGTCACACTTGGAGAGACGAGACAGACTTGAAGAACAGATCACTTCGCTTCATATTATGATGACTGGTTTTGAGTGGATAAATAATGTGTAACCTTTTTATTTGCCTTTGTACAATTTTGACATTTTGGGGGAAAATGAAGACCCTGTTAGAAAACTTTTACAAGTTCCTCCAGTTCACAACTTCTGAATTAATCATTACATGTTGACATAAAGATACATAATCTTATGTCGGTATGTCATGATTAACAAGTTTGAAATTATTGTAGAAAAACGATAAGTTTTGAATGATAATTTTTTCCAAGGTTCTACTCTTAGTAAGCAGTGCCGGGGATGTGTATTTTTGTGCCGACTCAGGTAAAAGTCTCAAGCGCACATAAATGCCTCCGAACTTCGTAAAGCCGAGATCACGATCCTTTCCTCAATCTAGCTTTAAAACTTAAACACTAGCTGTTATGATAATGTTTGTCACCATATCAAATACAAATATTGATTATCATACAATTATTCAGTCGATCATATAAGCCTATTTCCAACATAATTAGATTTTACCACTTATTTCACTGAAAGAGATTTTTTAACCAGAGGTTAACAAAGTACATGAACAAAGAAACAATCGCATGCTTTCTGCTTTATCGTGTAATTTTATTTAAACAGAATATTATCGTGCTATATTTTTCCCTAGTTGTAGTTGCAAATTATTTAGTTATTATATGATTAAATTTGAAATAGAAAGCGGTCATTTTCGTTTAAGTCCACCATCTTGAAACAAATCTAACAGTCGGCCTGGCTAGCCTCATTCCAGAGCTAACTAGCAGGCCAGCTTGACGAGCATCTAACCTTGAAAAACTGGAGGTTCACGTTCCAATTACCAAACATGGAACCGGGCTTGAACGTAGGAATGGTATCCCTCACTCGTACTCATGATATTGCCACTTAAGTAGTGGAGGTCCTCCACGCCTCTATAAAAGCTTGCAGTAGCCTTGACATCATCAATCCAACCTTTCTTACAAGTTTAAGATTGTACCGTATTGGCGTGAACCAATTGTAGTTCATCAGAACCCTGTTTTATGATCTTAAAATTACGAGATGAGATAGAAATGATATTCGGCAAAAGCACTGAATTAGTCTATTTATTATATAATTGTAAGATCATGAAACAGAGTTGTCGGACATCGGAAGGCAAAGTTTTCCTGTTGTGTTGAATGAGAGTCTAGCTACTCCATTTATCATTTCTCGGTAAAAAGAAGTTCGATAGAAATAATGCGATATTTAACCGAAAATAGTTTTTCGAAAAATATATATAATGTGGGAATGTTAAATGATATCAGATCCACAATATGTTTTTGGTTATAATTAGGTGAAACAAAGGCTCCTTATCTATTTTGGAAAGTCAGTTTTGACGCGAACGTATACAGTGAGGGAAGCGCTATGTCGGTGTGAAAGATATCTCGCTTAGTAAATTTATTTTGCGATCAAATGAACAATTATTAACTACAACAACAAGATATGAACTTCGGGTTGTTTTTCGATATCGAAGGATACATTGTCACTGCAAAATGTTATCAATAACATACCGAAACATCATAAAGATTCATTTTTCTGCAATCCTGAACAAGGCCGTGACGCGTGCGTTCGAGATAATCGTGTTTCAAGGGGAGGTAATAGGTTCTGTCCTACTTTTCTCACCGCACTGAAAATATGGATTATATTTTCACTGCAGTGAAAATATGACTTTCGACTGCTTTTCCTAAAATATTGATTATAATTTCACTCTATAACCATATATTTCATTGCTAATTATATAATAAACACTGTTCTTTCATTCATTTAATCGTTTTTCATTTTCATCGTTGAATATTCTGTACTCATAAATTCAAATAGATAAAAAGATTGATGTGACAATTTTACATATTTGTTATTTCAAAAATTCTCATCGTAGATTTGTAGTGTTTTTGTTGCATATTGTGTTGCTAGAATGTTGCATATATAGAGAGTAATCAGTATATTAAAAATCGGCTTAGTTCTGAGTAATACAATTTTAAGTCTACGGGGATATGAAATCCTCTTCACTGGGTCTGACCACACACCATCTTCCCCGCAAGGCCCAGATAGCCAACGTTAAGTTATAACGAGCCTATCTGAGCTCGTCTCTAACGTGCGCTAGCTTGGCCTTGCGGGGAAGATGACCACACACCCGTAGCAGAGATTTCTCATTGATTTTACGGCACAAGTGAGTGTTGAATGATATTTTCCAGATTTATGATATCTCGCTCGTGTGTTAATTCTTATATCATCCATAGAATCAGACCGTCAGTATTTGGATGATGAGAATAATAAATTCAACATCACCTGCATTCCTTACCCAAAGAGGCAGCTCAGTTGTATTACTCCGATCTAGCCTCCGTTCATAATGCAAGGTATCGGAAAATTGCCCTAGCGGCAAAAAGTTGCAATACCAACTATATCTCCCTTATTTGCAGCCAGCGATTACAATCCTGGATATCTTTCAAGTATCCTTCACGGTCGCTTAGTGACATGGACAATATCATGACTTTATGATTATTTTTCATTAACAATGTGAGGGGAAATATTATAAACCTTAAATATGTATTTCGTTATAAAGATAAAGTAACTGTTTTATTACTGTGTAAATCATTATTTGTTTTTTTGATAAATTGTATTTCACTAATAAACCTACAAAACTTATTAGAATGTAAAAATCGATATGTTTGTAAATAGATATCTACCCTGGACGTTATTTCATTGATGTAGTTTGCCGAGCATACAGAAACTACCCTGCCTTTGCGAAAAATACTTTTGAAATGAGTCACTGATTGCACAACTACCTTTGATTGCATACAATCAGGTTTCTATCTTTCTTTCCTATGTATTTAGCTAATTGGAACAGAAGCTAGAGTTAAATGACTGAGCTACGTCTGCTGGGAGAGAATATATCACTGCCTTGTGAAATCAAATCGTATCTCTAACTCGGTCATGGTCAGCGATGTCAAAAGACTAAGATGTAGCTCCATGTTCAAATAACATAATTCAAACGGAAACATAACAATGTTGATGCAATATTTAAATTACAATATTATATGAATGCCAATCAAAGAAGTAATATTAACACATATCAACTGAAACAGAAATTGACATTCTTCCTTATTCAAAGTCTTTGTGTAAAAGTTAGGCAGGAGAATCGATAGGGTTGCACTGAAACGGCGCGGCTGCTATGTTAGTGCATGACTTTGCACGTGCTGCACGCTTTTTGCGTTCTACTTCGTAGCGCTCTGCTTCTGTCACTATGCCACCATTCGAATATACCGTGTTTTCTTGACCAACAAATAAAATTACTGTTAGGCCGGGGTTATTACACAAATGCAACATATCCTAATCTAATAAAATAATTTATTTCAATATTTTCAATGATGAAATCCATTAACCCTTTAATGATATAGAGATGTTTCAAAATGCTATTGTACGTTGAGAATCCATGTCATTTGCTCTTGTTAACGACATTACAACATAATATTTTTCTTAAATTTCATATAAACAATGAAACAAATTCTTTAATGTTGATTACTGCAAATACAAAGTCCATGTCAGCTGACATATCAGTAAAATTGTAAGCAAAGGGTGGCAAACTTGCTCATCTAAAAATATAGTTTTATCATAAACTTTTTCACGCATAAGTGTTCATGTAAAGGCAGAAATACATCAGACATACCGCGCCAGACAAATTCGTATCAGTTACTGGGAATGATTGACACTGTGCTTGTGTTTTACAGATGTCCATTTCCTCGTTTTGCATGTGCGATCCGACTGGCATGTTTGTAATCATTCCTCGATATTTGGGAGATACACATCTGTGCTTTAAAATCAGTGAAGGAAATAAATATTTTGAAATGGATTTAAACTTAGTGAGTTCTCCATAATACATGTAACATTTTGATTTCAACATTTTATTGGAAAACCGTTATCTTTATATTATTATAAATCATTAAAATCCAAATGCAGTGATCAATAGAATGATTTCCTGCTAATTTGTATTTGAGAACAAAAATATTACTCACACAATGACAACGATAAGCAAATAAAGTACAAATTTGAAAAACGCACAAAAAAACATGTTATTGAAATAATCATTTAATATACACTGTCTGTTTCCGTTACAATTGCAACATACATTTTAGTTCTACAATAATTAATCAAGCACAATTGATATTTGGTCACGTGTTCTATGGTCAAACTAATTCCTACTTAATCTTTTTTTTATAAAATGCAACGGTATCATATTTTGCATGATAATGTTGCTACCATATCATCGGTGAAAAAATTAAAAATGCTATTGACAACAGAGTAGACAACTTCCTTCACAGGTATACTACTTCAAGAACTCTCAATGATTTATTCATTAGTCAAATCAGCCTTGACATGTATATTTTAACTGCAACTGAAAACTATATATTGAGTCTATTGCATACAAAAATAGTTCCAAACCAAAAGGGAAAAAGAAACTGTTTCTCTAGAAAAACTGTTTTAGGTGGAACTAACAATATTTTATTAAAAGGTGAAGGAATGTAAGGTTTCATGTAAATATTTCAAAGATAACAAATTTGCATTCAGGTATTATTACTGTCCAGTATCGAGTGTAGGCTATCAGCTGTTATCTATAGCTCGACGTGTTTAGGGTGTTGGTTTGACATTGTGTATATTGAATGTAAAGATACAGTTATCAAATGTCCCTTGTGACATGATGCCACCTGCAGATACGCCGATGTTAAACATTGTTACTGACAATGACGGGTTCATGTTTTCAAACACTCTGTGGAGCGCAGTGGTATAGTGGCTGGCGTGCTGGCCTGCGACTCCAAAGACCCGTGTTCGAATCTAGGTGGAGACACCAACAATTTGTTAACTGGGCTTTACACTGTGTTTTGACCTTGGGCAAGGCACTTTATCCACATTGCACTCAGTCCCCCCGCTGTAGAATTGGGTACCTGAATACGGGAAGTACGGACCTGTGTGGTCGCGCAGAGCGCTTCATAGCAGATTAGAAAGTACAATTCCTTCAGGGTAATAATGTACAGCCAGTGAGCAGTGCTTGCACTTGATATTAGACTTAAAACTTGTCATTATTATTATTTATCAGGGGATCTCGAAACTGTCGATGAATGCAGAGAGCGCTCCACAACACTCTTTGATGTGCATTGAATGGGGTGCCTTGAAACTGTGGTTCATTAGGAAATGAGTTTATTAATATTGTTGTCCACATGGTTAAATATAAACATGATAAAGTTGTGTAACTGGCGAGTTTGCGAAGCCAGTTATGCTAAAGTATATATTATGAGTTTCAAAGAGGATATACCAATATGGACAGACATATTATGATTTTTTTTTCTTATTCAAATAAGGTTATTGAGTAACAGGCAGAAGAATCGACACGATCGCACCGATTCACCAGCCCGGCCGCTATCTCCATGCAAGATTTGCACGTGCTGCAGGCTTTTTGCGTTCTAGCCCGTGGCGCTCTGCCATGTTGAAACAAAATATTCAGTAACTGGTAAATAGCTGGTGAAGTTGTACATAACAATAATCCAAATCCATGAGGTTTTCTTGACCGACCAATGATACAAATGCTCTGGTTTGTTATGACTTAAGCTGCATATCGTAATTAACTTATATTGACTTACTTCAACATACATGTATACAAATGATAATGTTTTTATGAGATTGCGATGTTATTTGCTCTTTTTGACTGAACATAACCAAATACTTGTGTTTTTCATTTCTTTTTCATATAAACAATTCTTAATGATGATTACCGCAAATACAAAGTTCATGTCTTCTGACATATCACCCAAATTAACAGCAAAGGGTGGCAAACATTTAACCATATAGTTATAATACAAACTTATTCACTCGCAAGTGTTCAAGTAAAGGTACAATTGTACCAGACATTACATTGCCAACAAATTCTTATACGTTACTGAGAATGATTGACACTGAGTTTCACTGGTAACCTGTCCATTTCCTCGTTTTGCACGTGCGATCTGATTGGCATGTTTAACAAACAAAATCAATCCTTGTCTCTGCAAATGTTTTCAAATGTGTAAAATTCATTTTGTGAAATTGATCGCTCTCGCTTAGCATTATCAAATCACAATCTAGCTACCTGCAGACCTATCAAAATCTGTATTTGTGTAATCCCTTCAACCACATTGTAACACACAGTTTGTCTCCATCAACACACAGACCACTTGGACACTGTACACCATTCTCTTCTGTAAGAATGTCTCTAACAAACTTCCCCGAGTCACTGAGATGTATCACTCTATGTGTGTCACAGTCAGCTACTAGAATGTCTCCTGTACTGGTGGTTGTGATTCCCCATGGGTAACTCATGTATGTGTATGTGAATACAATGTCTCCAGACTGTGTCAGACAGATGACAGACTTCAGACCATAGTCTGACACAAGGAAAGTCCCTTGTCTGGTCACATGTATGTATTCAGGATATATGAAGCTCTTTCCTATTGTAGGAAGTGTTGTGAAGGTCTTCAAGATGTTTCCCTGCATATCAATCAGATCCACAGAAGGTGGAAACTGGGAACCAGCCACCAGTGTAGATTGATCCAGAGTAGACAGACCACTGTACTTCTTACTTGTCTGTATTGTAGATATAAGTGCCAGGTCAGGAGTCACAGCAACTGTGATGATACACGATGAGTCAGAGAGAGACACAGCTACCTTACCTTCACTGATAACTGTCATACACCTGGGATCACCAGACACCTTGAGTACACTTGAACATTGCTGTCCTGCTTTAGTGTAACATGACTTCAAAAGCCATCTATTACAATCAGCAAAAAGAGTGACCTTAGTATCATCAGTGATCATAACCAAACTTTCTGTTACACTGCAACTGTCTCCCACATTTTCTGTTGCGTCAATAACTTCATCCAGTACAGGTGTAGCAGTCAAGTCTATTCTGTCAGTATGTTGAATCTTCACATCCATCTTTCCTATTTCTTTCTTTAGATTTTCAAGATTAGGTACTAGGTTTAGGCTAGCTACATCTGCTTTATCCTTCTTCTGTGTCCCTGTGACGTCAGCTCCAGCTTCTGATCCAGACGACAGATACATCTCAAACAGCTGCGCCTCATCCTCCAACTCCAGGGCCTGCTGGATGGACTGAGACTGCTGCTGGTACAGCTGTAGATCAATTTGTGTTGTTTTCATCATCGACCTCAACATCTGTGTGTCTTGTTCTGTTTGATCATTTACCTGTCTAATCAGTTGAGTTTCCTTCTGTTTCAGTGCATCGATAGCTTCATTTATGGTTTTCCTTATTTCTGATTCCAGCATGGACCCCTCAGCCAAAAGGTTTTTCTCTTGTAAATCCAGTTTTTGAAACTCGCCCTTTGTTAAACCAATTTTTTCTGCTAAATTTTGCTGATGACGATGAAGTTTTGATTTCACTTCTGGCAGTTTAGCCTTGATTGTGACGACCTTTTTACATGTTCTATGGTCAATGCTACAACAGACAGTACACAGGGGTTTGTCATGGTCCATGCAGTAGAGTTTCATATTCTCTTCATGTTCCTTGCAGAGTAGTTTATTTTGTCGAGGCTGTTTGTCTGAGACTGGTACAACTTGGTGTTTCTTTAAGCTTGGCATCCTACTGTGTTGCTTCAGACATCCATCACAAAATAGAGCTTCACATTCTGAACACCAGTGTGTGGCTGGAGTTGTCTTCCTTTCTTCCTTGCACACTGAGCATTGGTCATGTCCTGGAAAGTAACATTGTAAATCATGTATAACTAATGGAGGTTATCATCGGCATACATTTGTTTTCATGAAATGATAAACTTATTCATCAGTATGCTGACAATGCATTATTGTCTTCATCAAATTCATTAGAATAACACAGACCTTTTAAATCACAATATTTCGGTATGATAAAACTTTATCATATGATCAGCGATGAAATACTTGGTTTTAACAGTGAGATATACTGTCTACCAGGCAACAGTGATGATAAATTATAATATATCGTCACTTGTCAGGTGCCAGAACTAATTTAAATACAAATGGGGCTAAGAAATAAGTAAAATATCATGTATTAGGCGATTAAGCATATATGTTCAGGCATCAGATTTTGTTCAAGAATAATCTCTATTTGTTTGAAAGCTACCTTGTACAACTGAGTCCATGAGTCCAGTTAGAAGCAGTCCTGGTTTCAACTGCCCCGCCCAATCTTCCACAGGTCTGTCAGGGTGAGGCACTGGGGTCTCTTGTCTACACGTGGGACAGGGGATGGTCTTGTTTCTCACTGCTTCTTCTTTTGTCTGTAGATATTTCCCTAGGCAGTTCTTGCAGAATGTATGCTGACAGGCTAGTGTTACAGGCTGCACATACACCTCCATACACACACTGCAAGTCAGGAAGTCGTCCTGTAGCTTGCCTGCTGTCGCCATCTTGAATCTGTATACAAAGAGTTGTTAGAATTGTTAACTGTCAGAATAGATTATTGGAAATGATATATAAGGACGACATGCTATAACAAATAGAAAATGATCTCCAGATTATCTTAGTATTAACTCATTGTCTTGGTTACAGTTTAGTAATGCTTATGTTGATGTGTTAAATTGTATTTCATTAAGGAAATGGGATCTAACTATCATGATTTTACAATATTGGATATTTCATTACAATAAATATTATCTTAGCAATGTAATGTCACTGCTGTATATGCTTAAAACAATATATATTATTTCATCATGTTATCTTGAAAGATGAAATTTATAATGTTTGTATCCGATGCACCTGAATGTTGTCATTGCACATTGTTTATTTTACTTATTTTGCATTATCATAAACTGATATATTGATTTTCATACAGTCAAATGTGATTTAAGAAATTATCCATATGTATGACAGCATGTAGATTAAATTTGCATCACATAGGACTAACTTAAAGGGGCAGTAACATGTTTTGTTTTAAATAGTATATTTAAAATTGTTCATTTATAATTGCACGTTAATGCTAAATGTATTAACTTTATAGTGTAGGAAATATCCTTAGACAAAACAATCATCCATAGTCGGAGAGAAAAATATTAAAGATTCACATAAAGTCAAATGGCGATCACTTTTGTTTGAACACCTTTAATTCATTTTGTGTAAGAAAAAGTGAATCGTGTTGCTGAACTTTACATTATATATTTAATTTGTTACTGGTTCATTTAGTTTAAATACGTTGTCTTTCAATTGGATTATTTTCATTTGCCTGGCATCATAGTATATTCCCGCTAAACTCTTACTGCTGTTCTGTTTAAGTAAAGGCTTAGCTTTGCACAAACTTTACCATTTAACTTACTTGATAACATTCAGTCTTACTTAAACAACACAGAGACATCAAACACTTTTTGATGTCCATTCACTACAATTTTATGTTCGAATATGCAAGTGTTTACAATGTGTAAAGTACAGAACTATTTTAATAATGATATTTTACACATCTCACTCAAAGGGAAGGACAACATCATCAACATCAAGATATTTATTCACAAGTTAAAATTTTACAATTGTCTGGTGTCCTATACAACAATGTCAGTTGATTGTATTCCAGATATCTTAACCATTTAACTATAGTGATGATATTTAAGCAAATTGATAGTTAATGAATTGGATGGGTTAGATAAATAATAAAATTAAAACAATGAAATAAATATTTTTTTCAAATTGTTTCTATGAGTATCTGTAAACAGGATTTACTCATGTCTGTAAATTACTTGGTTACATGGATGGTATCTTAATCATGGTACAAAAAAATGATTTCGCTTGTTTGTTCCAGAATCATTTAAGATAAGTTTCATTATATTCTATCAAATCGAAAAAAAATCAAGTATTGTTTAAACCACAACCCATTAAGGCTATCAATGAAGTTAAGTACACCTATAACATTGAAACATACATAAATATATGTAATGTATACAATTTGACTTCTCTACGTTTTGTTTGTTTTGTAGAGAATTGATCAGTATATTTCCAAAAACTCTTAAGAAATGAAATCCACCTTTTCTTAACAAAACATTTACAATACCATGTATACTAAATCTGTTGTGACTAAACCCCCGGCGTCAAGATTTGTGGCATTTTACCCAAAAACATTCCCCTTGGTGCTGTACTCAGATTAAATGAAAATAAACACTTTACAAAAGAGTGTTGCAGCAGGCTCACGTTTAGACCCTCAACACTTACAGAAGAGCAAATCACTCTGTACTACACATAAGACTATCAGCTATGTCGCAATGTTACCAACAGCAAATCTACATGACTGCTTGATTGACAATGAATATAAGCGCATCTAGAAGACAGAGGTGCAGACCCTCACCGACCTACACTGTAACACTTGATCATTGATCGTACATGAATAAACATATTATATTTACCGGCTGGGTAGACTTGTGAACGTATTCAATGTCCCTTACGCTAAATAACTAGCTTTAAGAAAGTCTGTGTATAAAGCATGTACAATGGACACTAGTACGGACCCTCACCAGATTGTAATGTTCACCTAGCGAGTCGGGTGGATCAAGCTATCCTATAAACAGTGGTATAATATATGAGTGAAGTTGCAGGTTGAATGAGAGTCAATATAACCTGTAAATCGCAACTAATCTATTTGATTAGGTGCACACCCGGTTGAATGTCTCGCTTTATGGCAGATCTCAAACCGAAAGTAGGAAGTGACCATGATTACATTCATTTGATATGAGAAATGATCTATCTGTTTGTCTCCTGGTGTCATATTAACCTTAACCATGAAACGATATATTACGAGAACAGTAAGACTCAAAATAACTCACCTTCATGCAGTGATTACAGTCAGGACATATTGACAGCAAAACCAGATCCTCACACTGTATGGACGACTCGCCTTGCCTTCTACCTAGCTGGTGACTGGTCACGTGACTGTAAATATGAGGCTCTGTATGAGTGTGCTATCTGCTATCTACGTTGTTTGGAAATCATTCAAAGTATTGATTAAACATTATTGACTCTAAACATATCATTGACATGATGATCATCAGGCTTTCAATAAATTATTCTTTAAATAAATTATTATATTTACGTTTAATTAAGCAGAAAAGAGATGTAATATATATCATTTTTAATTTTGACTACGTTTTTTATCTTTGCAGATAAGTGATCAGTATATTTCTAAAGATTCTTCCAAAATAAAATCCACATCTTATTTGAATTAAACATTAACATTAACGTGGATACTTAAACCCTCGGCTTCGGGCTTTCTGGCATTTAACCTGTAAAACATCTTCCTTGGGGCTGAGCTCGGATTAAATTAAAATAAACATTTTGCAAAAGAGTTTTTATGGCAAACAAACACGTTTAGACTCTAAAAAACATACAGTGCAACAAATCACTCAGTACTACATAGAAGATTATCAAGACTCGTCGCACTTCACTGTAAAGCAAATTCAAATAGCTGCTTCATTGATAAAGAGTATAAGCCGGCAAAGGTACAGACCCTCAGCGATCTATATTGTGACCAAACACTCAATCAATGATCCTACATGAATGATATATATATCATATCTACATCTTTGTAGCTTTGTGGTCGTATTAGTGTCTGTTACGCTGAACAACTAGGCTTAAACTGTCTGTGTATAAAGCGTGTACAGTAGACACTCGTATAGACCCTCATCAGATTGTAATGTACACTTAGCGAGTCGGGTAGCTGACGTTATCAGCTAAACATGTACACGGGTATGAGTTAGGAGTAAATTTGCAGGTTGAATGAGAGTCAAGATAACCGGTCTTCAACGAATCTATTTCATTAGGTACACACTAGGTTGAATATCTCGTTTTTATGACAAATCTCAAACCGAAAGTAGGAAGTGACCACGATTACATTCATCGATCTGAGGATTGAGGAAGAATCCTATCTGTCTAACTCATGGTACATTATTAACAATGACAGAATAATGTGAAACGATATATTACGAGAATAATAAGACTCAAAATGACAAACCGCAATGCAGTGTTTAGTGCGGCTGAGACATGTTGACAACAAACCAAGATCCTCCCCTTGCCGTCTGCCTAGCTGGCGACTGGTCACGTGACTGTAAATATGAGACTCTTTATGAGTGTGCTATATGTAATGCAAAATAGTTACAATGCTTTACAGGACAGTCTTAATGAGTCTTCAATCATGTTAAAACTTGCAATGCTACTTTAAGGTAATGTTTAATGTTAAATTTTGGTGATAATGAAGGGACTCTAAAGACAAACGTTTGAAAATAAATCTGAAATATGTTTCAGTCTAAGTAAACCTAGCCTCACTATTATCTGTTACACCGCTATACTGAGTCTAGAAAGGTCTGGTTGAGGGTCGCGTCAGCCCACCTTTCTGAGACCTATGACCCTCCAACGTTATATGTGCGAAGGCAGACTATTGTGGCTTGGTAAGATCAGTTCTGATTGGTCAACTTGGTCACGTGGGCTGACGCGAGTCTCAACCAAGCCTTTGTAGACTCAGTATAGCAGTGTAACGGATAATAGTGAGGCTAGGTTTACTTAGACTGAATTATGTTATTGTTATGTATTACTTATGTATGCATTATTATTTATTCCCTGCATATGTTAATGTGTAAATGAACTTAATTATAAGTTTTTTAATTCTTTATTGAAGAATACCATCCCATGCATTTTCGTTTACATTGATATATAAACTAGTATAGTAATTTCTGTTCAGGATCAAATCTTCTGTAGATTTGTTACAAAATGCCCCAAAAATAAAATCTGCACTTCTATTACGCCATTACCATGTCGGGTTAAGCTTCGTGTATCAATGTTAGATTGTTTAACCCTTATAGTGCCCCAGGACCATATATGTGCCCCTCCCCCCAAACTCCCCATAATGCCGCAGGACCATATATGGTCCCTAGCCATAACCCAATATACAGCCATGGCAGTTGAAAAAATCCTGCACCGATTCAAGTTGACAGTCATTTTTTTAGAATTTCTATAAACATAGCTTCAATTTGGTACCACGTTTGCAATATAGAACACAATATTAACAGAGATATCATGCTTTTCACTAAATAATTCTATCGAGACACATATGGTCCCTGGGCATGGCCATTGGGGATAATATTCTACAATGCAAATGAAACATTATTTCAATCAATTGAAGTTCACACCTATTTTTAATTAATCTCCATAATAAAGTCATCACTGTGATACCACTTTTACAATATTGGGCCTGATATTTACAGAGATATTAAGTTTTTAACAAAATACAATGATAAGGACACATATGGTCCATGACCTAGGCCGATAGGGGTTAATCCTCTTCAATGCATGGGTAAAAATATCTCAACCAATTCTAATTCAAACCCGCATTTTCAGAATCACAGTCAAATTAGATTTAATTTGATACCACTTTTGTACTACAAAACCTGATATAAACAGAGAAATTTGGTTTTACGAAAATACCTATGTGGGACACATATGGTCCTTCGGCATGGCCGATGGGGGTTAATTTTCTCAAATGCATGTGTAAATAATTCACCAGCATAACAGACAAAAATAATGGACAGGAAAAATCCAAAGTATTACCCAAATCTACAGTATCTCTAGTTTTGAAATCACATATTGACAATGGAAAATGCATTCTAATAATTAATGAACCGACTAAATCAATTGTTACTTTGATTTGGTAGAAATGGCCATTATTCCTTGACTGAGGAATATTACTATGATCCATAAATTGCTCCTAGATTTCTGTTTCAACTGTAAATTCTTGACAAAACAAACTATATGGGTACTGAAATCGATACCATACCCGAATATGGTAATCAATTAGCAATAATATGCAGCAGACCTTTCCAGAAGTATTTGGCAAACCAGCATACGTCACTGCCAGCTCTTGAGTGGAAATAAACAAAATGGCCACACTGTAAAAAAAATCCGTACTTTTTCTTGTAAAGCTAACGTTAAATGGTACTGCGAATTGCCGTTTATTTTTTTTACGGCAAATGGAACCTAAATTCGTAATTATACGGGGACATTTCACTAATGTTATCACACGAAAAACCGTACGTGTTTTTACGGTATTTCATCGTTGCATGACATTATTAGTTACGGTAAAACATCGGTACCAAATGCATGACGGGATAGACATCCGGGCACTTTCAGAACGGCCGGCCATGTCAATATGCAGAAGTTCTACATTGTGTAGATGAACGATCGGCATTTCCCGTGTTGGTAGATGGAACTGGTAAATTAATTAGATTGTTGGCTTAGATATGAAAGCAATACTATGCATCCCACACTTTGTATGCTATTTCTTTCGGTAACACTGTTGTGTGTCATTGTCATGAATCACCAATGCCAGCATTGTAAATTTAGCACAAATGATTTGCCAAAATTTGCATCTCATTACAAGTTTCATGAACATGTTCCGAGTGAGTGAGTGAGTTGGTGTTTTACGTGTTTTGAACAATATTTCAGTTATTAAACACGTGGATGTTGCCATCCAAAAGAGAGTAGACAGTTCAGAGAGAAAGGGATCGACAGGATGAGGGAAAAGACGGAAAGAAAGGTATAGTAAGAGATAGAAAGCAGGTTTTAGAAGGACTCACATTTGGTCTGGCTTCTACCCATCGACCTGTCAAGCTTGGGTGACCCTATCAGGAGCATGGAAGCTCCAGCTGGCATAGCCCTCGGGGTCGCAGAAGCACACAAACCACCACACCACGATAAGGTAATGAGTCCAGTGGTGGAACATGTTCCGAATATTTTGTTTCCCTGTCAAAACTGTCAACAAAACTTCGTCACATACTCAGGAAACATGTTTTCAAAAGGCCCGTCAGTGTTAATCAGAGTCATGGTTCAACTACAATCAACTCATGATAAGGTTGTCACGCTGCAGTGTTGTATTAAAGACTGTTTGAAAATATTTGATAATGCTGCAGTTCTCATTTCACATTTGAAGTTCCACTTAGATAAGCAGCAAGGAGAAATCACATGCCCAGTTACTAATTGCCTCTCAACATTTTCTAAAAAGACTTCATTTTCTTCTCATTTATCACGTAAACATGCAGGGTTAAAAACAATCTGGTGTCTTTCAACACTGTCTCCACATGATGTGGCCAATAGGCTGGCAGATACGTTGTCTTCATCAAGTTCTGAAACAGATTGTACCACAGAAGAAGCATCTAGTGTTTCTCAAAGGGAGGATAGGAATATTGATACTCCTGCTGATGAATTTGATATTTCTGAAGAAACAAGTGCTCAATTTCTGCACTGTCTTGCAACATTTTACTTGAAACTGCAAAGTAAATATCTGCTGCCCATTTCACTCATTCAAAGTATAGTGTCAGAATTTGAATCTATGCATGAAATTAGCAATGAGTTGAATAGAAAAATGATGAGTAAAATAATGTCTGATCTGAAGATAGGCAATGATGTTATTGATCAAGTTATGGAAGAATGGTCAAACCTTGATTTACTTTCATCATGCAACAATGGACCACTGAAGACTGCCCATCGTAGAAACAATTACTATAAGAAACATTTTGGTTTTGTTCAACCAAAAGAGATCTATTTAGGTGTTGATATCAATGACAAGCCTCAATCTTATCAGTATGTACCCATCAGTGAATCTATTAGGGAACTGTATCAACATTCTGAAAAACATTTTCAATTTCACAAAATAGGAAGTGAACATATGGAATTGCTATCTGATGTTTGTCATGGCAGTTCTTTCAAGGCAAATCCTATCTTTTCAGGAAGTTCCAAATCGTTTGAAATTGTGTTATTTCAGGATGCATTTGAAGTAGTTAACCCTCTGGGTTCTGCAAAAAAAAAAACATAAGTTATTGGGTGTTTATTTCACACTTTCAAATTTTGATGTTAGCCAGAGGTCAAATATTGACCACATGCAGCTAGTTTTACTCTGTAGAGAAGCTGAAATAAGATCTTTTGGGGTTAATAAAATCTTTCAAGAACTTATAACTGATCTGCACCAAATTGAAACAGTTGGAATCTGTACTGGTGAGGAGACAATCAAAGGTTCACTTGTTGGTATTGTAGGAGACAACCTTGGTTCACATATGGTAGGCGGCTATCTGGAAAGTTTCAGAGCCAAATACTTCTGCAGATATTGTGATATAACTAGCGATACATTCAAGAGCAATGTTTCAAGCAGAGGTACACTTCGTAGTGTAGATACTTACAAAAGAGCCGTTGGTACCTTGGACCAAGATCTTGGTACAGAATCAGTTGATGGAATCAAGAGAAATAGCCCTTTCAACACATTAGACAGTTTTCATGTTGCAAACCCTGGATTGCCACCTTGTATAGGTCATGATTTGTTTGAAGGTGTTGTATGTTATTATGTTCCACTCATGCTCAATTACTTTGTTGGATTGAAATGGTTCACATATCCTCAGTTAGGAAAACTAATGGAAAGGTTTCAATTCCATGGATTAGATGCTTTGGATAAACCACAACCTATTACTAACAAAAGTGACAAATTAGGTGGACATGCAGTGCAAAATTGGCTTTTTCTCCGGTTTCTATCATTGATTGCTGGGAAATATGTGCAAGCTGTACTAGATGAAGTATGGATGCTGTATCTTTGTTTGAAAGACATTGTTGAGTACATTTGTTCTCCATGCATATCTCTTTCAGATGTTGCATATTTGGATGTAAAAATTGAGGAATATTTGAACTCAAGGATCCATCTTTTCCCTGGTGTACAACTTAGGCCAAAACACCATTATATGAGACATTATCCAGAGTTAATTCTGGCTTTTGGGCCTTTGATACATCTTTGGACACTGAGATTTGAGAGCAAACACAGCTATTTCAAACAGTGTGCAAGGAAGTTGCACAACTACAAACATTTATCGCTTACACTTGCAAACAGGCATCAACTGCTCCAAGCTTTTTATTCTTGTGGTTCATTGTTTCCAGCAGAGTTAATATTAGGGGATATTGTACCATTTGACCCATCTATTTTCAACCAAAGAGTACATTCATTTCTAATTAGAGAAAACTTTGGCAGAGAAAACTCAAGCATGACAATGACAGCCAAATATAGAAATCATTCTTACAAATCTGGAACAGTGATTGTTCTTAACAGAAATGAATCTGGGATTTTAATTGGAGAAGTCATGCTTTTATTAATCAGAGACAACATATTGTATTTTCTCATGAAAAGATGGCAAACATTTTGCTTGAAGGACATGGGCTTGTTTGCCTTAAAACCAACTGTGGAAATGCTGATTTTCAGATTGTTTGTCATAAAGTCACTGCTATTCGCCATCTGTCTCCTTTGAGTGTGTATGAGGTTGATGGAGTGAAGTACATTACTCTGAAGAGTGCTGTTCCATCAAGGTTTGACAGTAAGTTGTTTTATTCAAGTTCATCAGACCCATACTGTCTGGATGCTCTGGTGTCCAAATTTATACATTTTCAACATACGCAAGTTATAATCTCAACAAAGCATTTTAGACACCCATTATTCAAAGGTTACAAAACTTGTGAACATTTACTAATCTTCATCGAGATTCAAGTTGTATGCCCCCGAATCTGTGATTACACTTAATGCGAAATATGTAACTTTTTATCTCGACACCAAAACCACCCCCACCCCACCCCCTAAAATTATAGTGTTAATGACTTTATTTGCTCATCTGGCCTGTAAGGCCCGATTGGCTTATGGCATGGCATGGTGTCCGGCGTCCGTCCATCCGTCCGTCCACCAGTCCGTCCGTCCGTAAACTTTGTGGAATTTCGACTTCTTCTCCAGAACCATAAGGCCTAGAAAGCTGAAACTTTGTGTACAGACCTCTTGACTAGTGAAGATTATGAATTGTAGCTTTGGTGACCCTGTGACCTCTAATAGGGGCCACAGGGAGCCACACCCTAAAAACCTATTTTCATCTTCTTCTCCAAAACCATAAGGCCTAGAAAGCTGAAACGTTGTGTACAGACCTCTTGACTAGTGAAGATTATAAATTGTAGCTTTGGTGGCCCTGTGACTCCTAATAAGGGCCACAGGGGCCACACCCCATACACCTATTTTCATCTTCTTCTCCCGAGGCATAAGGCCTAGAAAACTGAAACTCTGTGGCCTCTACAAAGTGGGAATCACATTGGCCACACTATACAGCATAATTGATGATGAAGCCTGATGAGCTACAGAGCCAGTGGCTCTATTTTCCAGCATATTTTTTTGTAAAATTGAAGAATACAAGCAAAATCTGTATTTAAGCCCTGAACTAAGATATATACAGGCCAGGTAGAATGTTTGACTGCCCTCTTTATCAATTTTCATTTCAGTTTTTTACAATATTAGTTTTTGAAATTAATACAAGATATTGTTTTGCAGATTAGATGGATGAAAAGTATCTCAAGTGTATAACCACCATCACTTTAGGACTTATTTCTGCCACTGTGCTGGTGATAATCTTGGTGTTGATTCATCATTGGATATACCACTGAGTGAGTATTAATTTTGTTTTCATTTAGGAGATAAACCTGTGTATATTTCAAAAATCAGTTGAAGACAAAAAGCAAAGTTAGCGGCAACCCTGTGAACGAAATAGCTGATTCTAAAAGACAACCACTGTGACGTAGTGATCAGGAAAATGACGTCACAGTCGCGCTCGTAAATGACGTCATAACACTGTTATAAAGATAAGATAAGATAATTGACGGATTCGAAGGAATCCCGATGCGGGACTGCGCTGTTTCAACACTTTCATTTTAGTTTTCTGGAGATTGGATACTTAGGAGATAAAGCGTTCGGCTCCGAATGACATCAACAGGTATTGAATCTATGTTAGACCACGAAAATTAAAAAACACAGTAGGTTTATCTCGTAAATCAGTGGCATAAGACGCAATTATTGGATAGTTAAATTTTATTTAAATCAAACGCGTAGCGTGAGGTTTTAAATGGATAATTATGAGTTATGATAATTGCTTTATATGCTGCTGATGTTTATCTCAATTCTACCATAATAACGATTTGAAATTAAACTTTATTCTTCTGTATTGACTCAGGGTGCTGTGTCATGAATCATGACAGGTCACAGATCTTTTAATGAAAGTTGAGTCAATTTTGTAGGTAATATTCATCAAACAAATGCAAGTCATTTTCATGTTATTTTCTGGTGAGTCAAGGTGAAATTTGGAAAGTCAGAGCTCTGGGACTCAGAGATTTCAAGGTTTGGACATCACCAAGACACCAACCCTTCCCCATCCCCCTTCACAGGCCCTTAGTTAAATTTTATGTTGTCTGTCCTCTCACTGGTAACCAGGAATACTATATTGGTTACATTTCCAGATTACCTTCTTTGTCACATGGACACTGAGATTTGTGAATTTGGTCCTCTTCTACTCCTTTAAAATTTGGGCGTGGCATAAGGTGTCACGTTTAAACCTTTTTGAATATGGCACAAGTTACGATTAGCTAGGGGTGAAAGGGTTAAATCAAAGATTTTTTTACATTTCTGTGCAACTTTTTTTATAATTTCAATCTCAAAATCATCATAATTATGATGTCCTACATAGTCCATTATGATATTAATTTTGGAAATTAATAAATGATGTTCTTTTGCAGATTAGATGGATGAAAAGTACTTGAAGTGGATCACCATAATCATTTTAGGACTTATTTCCATGATAGCAATCATCTTTATTTCAATTCACCATTGGGTTTATCATCAAGTGAGTATAAACAGTGTATTGAATTAATAGCAACAATGTGAAATAAGTATCATATTTATGAAGAAAATGAAATAAGTAGTTTCCCTGAAGTTTATGTTTGAAAACAAGAGCTTTTAACAGGCTCTCTGTACGAAGTAAAACAAGGAATGATATTTCAGTATCTCTTGTCTCAGTTATTTCAGAATACTGTATTTCCTCCAGAAGACCTCCACTCAACCTTGTTTCACTCATTAACATAAGGCCTCTGTCTCAATTCCTTTTTCTCTACTTATGTTTTCAGTACTGAAGATGGACCAAATCAAAGAAAAGGTTCTCACTTTTCTTGACTCACAAACAACGGACAAAACGCTTGCGAAACTACAAGATCTTGGGGTGGAGAACTTGCAGGATTTGGAGCACCTGCAGTTTGACGACCTTACTGACATCCTTAAACCAATTCAGATTCGCAAGCTTTTCCGGCTATGTTCAAGTAAGTTATCCTCCAAATATTTAAATTTTAACAGAATGACTCCCAACAATCCTTATTGATTTGATAACATTGTTTAAATCTTAAAGTAAGATATTCATTCAGATTTATGAGGTCATAGGTACCTCATTCAACATGATGACAGATCATGTTGGGACTGTTTGAAAGGACTGATATTCCTCATGGCGAAACTCTGAATGATATTCAAAATACGAATGTAACTTTTTTTGGATAATTTCAAGATGTTACAGGAATACATGCAATCAAAACTGTCTGAAACCAATGGAATAATTCCTACATGATTTTTAAGTGGCTTGTGTCCCTCTGAGGCTCCAGGAAGCATCCATGGGGGTTAAGATAGCTTAGTAGATTGTAACTATATCTATATGATAAACATACCCTTTCTTGTAAAATCTATTCTATTCAATTGAGTACAATCTATTGCAGGTCCAGTGCCTTGTCCGACAACATCCGACCAGAGTTCCAATCCAGCCAGTCCGGGATCAGCTACCTCAAGCTCAGCCTCTGTACTGATGCCAAGCCCTTTACATTACAGTGCTAATGAGTGTAACAGAGATCCAAACTGGCCAATGACATTAGACATCCAATGGGAAGACAATACAGACATTCTTACACAACTGGAGGAAGGCAAGAGATTGCCAACATCTTTGCGCCATAGACTTGTTAGATCAGTGACAGATAGAGTTCGAACAAAAACACATCATGCGAGTAGGAGGCAATTTGCCATTATTGCTCAGAGAATGGTGTCAAAGTACCCAGCCTCTCTTCAAGACAAAATTGATCACTTGATCATTGGTACAGGCTATGATTCCTTAGTGTCTCAAATGGTTTCTAGAAATGAAAATTTGAATCGCCCTAAAGAATCCAGTGCCCTATCTTTGAGGAAGACTTCTGAAGTTGAAGACGAAACAGTCAAGCCGAAGAAGAAGAAAGTAACAGATTCTTACGGATGCATTAACTGGGGGCCATCCTTGGTTTCAACAGACCTGTGTCCAATGGAAGAAAAAAGAACAAGACTAATTGAACTTCACAAAGAATCCCCAAGTGACTATGATTGGGACACTATCACAGGATTGATGAGCGAAACATTTCCTCTTCAAAGAGAATGCATCAATGGATGTTCTGAAATGTCAGAAGTGCTTAAGTTTTGGCCGTTTTTGGGTGAAGAGAAGGGACTCCTTTCACATTTCAATACTCTTGTAGGAATTGATCCAAAACTGGCAATTACTCAGGCCTATGATAGAAAGATGATGACACTGAATCGTTTCTTTCAGAGCGAGAATTGCAAGATAAAAGACTTTGCCACAAATCTTTTTGCTCAGGCCAAGTCAGAGGCAGACAAGAACAACATAAAAGCTTACATCCCCCTTGGAGTCTTCTGTTTAATGAAACATCTGGGTGAGAAACAAGAAACCCTATTCCAGGTGGTAGACGTAAGTAAGATTTGATTTGCTAAATTGCTTTTTACAGATTGTTCTATCTTTTAAAGTATCTTTTTAATTTTTATTAAACAAATATTTGGTTTATTTCTTGTTTTAATGTAGTGGGTTATGTAGTAAGTTTTCCTTGGATTAAGTAAAAGTTTTGAAAGTGTTTCATTTAAATCTTTGTGACGAGTTGAAATAAATGTTTTACTTTGCACCGTTTCCGGAGCATAATTCAAAAACTATTTGACTTGGAAATTTTAATTTGGTTTGAAATTAGCATTATAGTGCTTTCATGCCTTTTAGGGGTTATAATTCCAAGGTTCAAAGTATTTAAAAACAATCTTAACCGGTCCACAAAGGGGGTTAAACTACAGGTGGGGTATGTGACCCGTGCTCACTTTTGGGATGTTAAGTTTTGGATGTTTTTCTATTTCTATATAGGCCACAAAATCTGTAGCGGACATAGAAGTTGAAAACAACATCAACTGGCCTGTGCTGATCTTTCAGGGTGAGTATTTTTATATTGTTTTTATTCCACCAGAACTTAAATCATTGCCTTAGCCCTAATCACACTGCATCACTAATGTTGCCTTTATAAGAAAATGTTTCTTCTACAATCTTTGTTTTGTTAACCAAAGTTGCTGTTGTTTGCAAAATTCATGTTACTGGTATCAACATTTAATGTTGATTTTGTGCAACATTGCAATAATTCCTTCAGGTATTTAAAACTTAAAATAAATAACCTGAATGTGTAGGTAGACATGTTTAAACTGAGGAAACTAATATTGAGAGATATGCATTATTTATGCAGATAGTAGCACTGCTGTGATGTGTGGCACTGTGGACCAGTGGTATGACTTTGCACTTGCGTTACAGGCGACTCCTTCCTGAGAGCAGAGAAGTACTCGCTGTTGGTGGACGGAGTCGCCCTGGTCAAACACATGAACAGCTTCATTAGCAGTCTGGCTGTCCTCTTCGCCTCGTACTATGTCTTCAACATTCAGTATCCCAGTGAGGCGGCAGCAACGCTCGAATTTGTTCAAAGGTACATTTTATTATTTTAACGTGAACTATGTAATGGATTATGTCTAGGAGTTGCACATAAAATTAATGTAACTTAAGGGCATTAAATTTGTGTTATAAGACGACAAACATAACCCTTTCATTCATCCCGCCTCGGTCGTATTGTTGATTAGAACGCTGCATTTGGATTAGACGTTTCAGCTACGAAACAGCGTTTTCACAAAATATTTGCAGATCAAAAGAAATTTGGACAAAAAAAAACAACTTTGCGATATTGTTACAGTTTCGGAGCATAACTCGAAAAGTATATATCATTATTAGATATTAGAAACTCCAAATTTGGCATGTACATGTTTTTACCTATGTGATGTGACTTTTTATTTTATACTTTACTACTGTACCAAGATGTTTTTACATTTTACCCACAAACTCCATATCTAGACTTTGTTTTGAAACATCAAAGTTAGTTTTGAGGTGATGATGTTTGGTGGTTTATATCATTCATTGAGTAATTGCCTAATATTTTCAAATTACAATTACATGTTCGTGGTCAAACTACAGGCAGGGCTATGCCAGCCATGCTCACCTTAACCTAATGAAATCATGACTTCATATACTTTGTATTAATGTCAACAATATATAAGAGTATATTGTTTAATGAACTATTAGTAGTAATTAAAAATCTAATGAAATAGCAATATGTCCAAAGACCTGCAATTCAATTGTTAAAAATGTAAGAAGTCATGCATGCAAGTGTTTGTAAGCAATGATGTGTTCATGTGTATGCATCTTTGAAAATTTAAAACCACATTAGAAAGTAACAGATCTGTTCAAATTTTCAATTTTAAAAAGTCTCATCATAAGTGCTTGTTCTTCACGTGTTTTCTGGAGATTAATCCGGACAAGGGATGCAAAACCAATGGAAAACGGAAAACTTCTGCAGTCAACTCAAGAGTTCTGAGGCTGATCAACGAATTGTCAACCTATGAATGGTGCTAGATTCTTGCTCTGGTTTGCGAATCTAAAGTGTGAAAGTGATCAATATATGGATCAAAATATGAACGCTTGAAAATATATAAAGTAGTTGTACTGTACTGAAGTATACATGTGGATGTGACCCCAGCCCTACTCATGACATACTTAAATTCAATGAGTGAAAACTCTATTATGTTGCAAAACCTGAGGTCAAATAGAAGAAAAATGGTCCAATTATGTTATACAGTAAAAATGTGTCATCATCTTTCTATCACAGGCCGCTGTTATCGCCAGTTTTGGATCAATTGTTATGAGGGTTGAAGATAAGTTTTGTATACTTTCAGATTTTATTGAACTCTTGCCATTAAGTTTTGGGAGATCTTTTTATTTGTTCAATGGCAAACATGTCACTTGTTGTGAGAATACAATATTGTTCTTTAATTTGATAATTTTGATTTATGAATAGTTTTCATAAAGTTTAATTCAATTGATTAAAGTTTCAAATTTGGAAATGTAAAGATACTTCTGCAACAAACAACTGTTTTACTTATTGTATGGCCAAAAATTTTAACTTATACGTTTTGTCATGATCAGAAGGCAATACAAAGTTCATATTTGCAAATATTGACTTTTGCTATTCTGGGTTCATAAGAATTGCTTGCTTATTTAGCCAGCAGACTATACAGTATACATGCTACCCTTTGAACAAAGGGTTTGGTGGTTGTGAAGTTGCCTTTACTGACTTTGGAAGTACTTAAACTCAATGAGTGAAAACTATTATGTTGCAAAACCTGAGGTCAAATAGAAGAAAAATGGTCCAATTATGTTATACAGTAAAAAGGTGTCATCATCTTTCTATCACAGGCCGCTGTTATCGCCAGTTTTGGATCAATTGCTACGAGGGTTGAAGATAAGTTTTGTAAACTTTCAGATTTTAATATCTCTTGCCATTACGTTTTGGGAGATCTTTTTATTTGTTCAATGGCAAACATGTCACTTGTTGTGAGAATACAATATTGTTCTTTAATTTGATAATTTTGATTTATGAATAGTTTTCATGAAGTTTTATTCAAATCAAGTTTTCAAATTTTGAAATGTATTGATAGTTCTGCAACAA
Source organism: Steromphala cineraria (assembly GCA_916613615.1). Taxonomy (NCBI): domain Eukaryota; kingdom Metazoa; phylum Mollusca; class Gastropoda; order Trochida; family Trochidae; genus Steromphala; species Steromphala cineraria. Next base: position 47,845,476 of record OU744723.1, read on the forward strand.
ATGAAAACATTTGTTTAATTCATTGTACAACAAATATTTGTACTTCTTTTAAGTTGTATCGTGGTCAGAGACAATACAAAGTTAATGTTTGCAAACATTGACTTATGATATTCTGAATTGTTATAGAATTGAGTTTTTATTATACCCCTGATCTAAAATTTTCTGGGGGTAAAAGTGGTTGTTACCGGTAGATTGTGGACATACGAGTGAAAACTCCTTAGGTTTTATTACAGAACCTTAAAGCAGATAGAAAAGTAATAGGTGAATTATATTATACAACCATGTATGATTTGAAGTAACTCATTATTTATGTTGTTTAACAAATGACCTCATTTTATAATCATTATTAATTCACCATGTAACACTCTTGCCTCGTTTTATTGTTAGCTCATGGAACAGCTCTGTTAACAAGATTCACGGTTCCAAATGATGGCAAATAGCCATTAGTATTTTACATCACAACACTTTTTATCCAATCAATGAAGAAAATCTTATTTGATGTCAATTTTGTGTAAGAATATAACGCACATTAGTTTCCTTGGGCATGTATTTCATTCGTTAATTTTTGCATTTTGAAAGGTCAGATGGACTTATGGCGTGCCTTTCAGCGTCCATATAATACCAATGTTGCTTCTTTTTTTTTTAGATTACCTTCTTGTTACTTCTTAGTGACTTGATTTTTTTAAATTTTGGCTTGGCAAGGACATTATCCTTTAATTCTTATCTTGACATTTCCTCAGGGAAACCATGAAGTCTGATGATCTACTGAGGCCATGGCTTTAAAATATTAATATTGAATTTCTTTATTTTGAGCTATTATGGAAAAACTGTATACCTAATCTTTTTCAAATTTGAATATGGATTCTACACCAAAGACAGAGGTGCAGTGTCAAAGTATAAAAGACATTTGATTTGTTTTTATCTTCTGTGAATTTCTATTTTTTTAAACATTAGTTTTATCCCAATGGAGGAAACCTCTCAACATATTTTATAATGGTCAGCATCTTGCAAATTAGGAATTGAAGATAACTGTTCCATTTAAACATTATTTTCCTCTTTCCTGATTCAATGTTCATGGATAGATTTAAACTATCCATGATTTAAACTAAACCAAAGTTCGGATAACCTAAACCTTTTTTCCCCATTATTTTGAATTTTCGTTTGACAGTTAACCTTGACATAGAAATGTACAAAGGTTTCATTTTGAAAAATATTGAATGACTATATGCAAAGGCTGTTCCTGAAAACAAATTGCCTGTGTCAACTTGCTATAAATAAATATTATTTTTATGAATGAGTTTGGGTTTTAACTTTACTTTGATTTCTCTAATTGGAAAGGTCTGACAAAATAAACAACTTGTTTTTACGGATTTTGGGGTCAAATGTTTTGCAGTGTAACATTTTATTTACAGCAAAATTCGGGAAATTTGTTCACACAATACAAGTAATGGTTGGTACATCCGTAAACCAAGTTAATAATGTTTTGTCACCTTTCGTGGACAGGATGTTTGCATGGTCTTCACAAGAGGAGATGAGGTTCCAAGCGTTCACTCCTCGTGAAGGATAAACGAAGCTAAACTGACATCTATATATATCATTTGTACAAAATACAGAAAACTACCTTTGGTCATCAACATACTAAATACCGTTTTGATTGACGGTGCTGTGACGTACAACACATGGAAATAACATGGAAACAACCGTTCAATAAATGGATATTATCCGTTAGATGTTACTGGAAAACACCGTTATCAAGAAACGGCAGTCCCGTTAAATTACTACCTACGGTAAACTGTTGGCAACCTAGCTGCCAGTTATTTAACCGTAGAAATAACAGGATTTTTTTTACAGTGCAGTCAAACTGGCAGCAGACAGAGTACATCTAATTTTAATTTGGATATTTTGAAACGCCCACGATGGTTCGAGAAATGAAATGACTGATACATTTTCTACAGTCGATAAACGATGTACAGGTCCTGCGTATCATGTCAATTATCGTAATTAAAAAAATAAGACACCGCATACTCGCATAGTAAAACATTCCCACACTTCTGGTCACAGACAAATCTGAACGGTTCAAAAAGGTTTCAGACCTCCCAATATTGACAGCCCATTTACATCGAACAAATAAGTAACGTTACCTGAAAATACCATCGAAAGATAGCATTTTTATTTTTGTTTATGTATGAGTCCATGTTTTCATGATTTGATGGGTGCAAGATAGTAAAACGTATACTTTTAAAGTGTAGTACACGTTGCATTGCGCGGCTGTTTTGTTGACAGAATGGCGGTGACATTGTAGATACCACTTTCGTGAGATCTTATTTCTATAAACTATTGTGGTACGGGCGTCTGTTGATTCTAGTGAAACGAAAGAGTAAATCACATTGCCATTTTGATATCTGTTTGCCTCGATATGTGCTAAATATCGAATAAAATTCAACGGATTGCAAAAGTCGTTTCCATAATGTTAATTACTCTGAATAAATATTTTTTACCATGATTTTTTCCCTATGAAAATAACAACTAGTATGACAAAATAGTGTCAATCATATTTTCTTTATTTCATACTTTGAGGGTGATTTCAATCGATTCATTTGAGGAATAGGCAAGCCAAGTATTACGAGAGTTTGTTTCAACTTCAAATCGAACGTTCATTCTGGCGCGGAATAATCACCTGTCGTCTGGTGAACAGCACGAGACACGCGAGTCATGAGTCTTCGCATGTTCTGCCGTCACATCCGGTCTACTTTGCTCGCGATCATTAGCGCTATTAATAGTACGGGAAATCCCTTGTTACCGAAATCAAAATTATTAATTTTTGAAAATCATTTGATAACAATGACAATGACTGTGGCAATAAAATTCTAGATGATGACGTCTGACTCTTGTCATGTCGAGCTTTGGTTAAGCTGTCTTAATAATTTGACATTTTCTTATAAATATTTATCAAGGCCATATAGATATCTTAATTATTATGATAAGCTTACAAAAATACTGAACATAGGAACAAAAAATGAAGTGGCATTCTGGAAATAATGTCTGGTATTTATCAGATGGAAAGTGATTATACAGTATATTCATTGAATCTATCAAATGAAGAAAAAACAGTGACAAGGAAGCATCGCACATTTCTTATTGTATAACAAATATCAACATGCATGTTCATTGAAAGAAATACATAAATATTTACATAAAATATTTTCTATATACATCCTCGATTTCTTTTATGTTTTGTACTATTTTCTCTAATAATTCAATCCCTTTTTAAAAATCTATTTTTTGTATATGAATTATTTCATCCAATTGATAACAAGTTTTTACGATATTTTAATTTGAAATTTATGCAAAATTATGGGACATCTAGTATGAATACTGAATATGATTTTTAAGTTGATTAATTTCTTGAAATATATTAAGAAATTAGTTTTTTTTTATTTGTCATTGATTTATGAATTGATTATGAGTGAATCCCTGGATGCAATATAGATTGAAATCTGATATGATAGAGCATGTGATACAAATTGTGTTCTTATAAAAGTTTTATCAAAAAACAAAAAGTTACTGGTCTATTCACAAAAAGGATCTCAAAGTTGAAACCAATCGTTCGCTGAGCTAAAGGGGCGTGGCCAGTTACAGACGCTGAAGAGTGTCGATCAATGTTACAGGTTTTCGGAAATCTCGATAGAGATGAAGAACATTACAGCTAAAAGTGTTTCTGGATAAATTTAAGGCACGCAAGAAATTTAAAGAGTAAAGACTAAAATACGACAACCTCCCCGACAAATATATTGTGCGAATTTCATCGTGCATGACGCCGCGAGTGGGCGACACGTCAATCAAGTCGGCCGTGTTCGGGAAGCAGGCCGGTTTTTATAATCTAAATATTTTAGTCATTTTCTTTCATGTCAACTTAAGACATTATATCCAATCTTCTTTTATGTTATTCAGGGTAAATTATAGTTAGATTGTTTTTTAATCTAATTTTGATTTTAATGAGCTTGTGTTTTCCTTTTCTTTATATTTTAACTCGAGAGTATAGTTAGATATCCGTCTGGTAGTGACCAAATTTGCTTGATATATTATGGATTTATTGAAGGTTATATTATATATATGTTTACCACAGTTTAAACTGTGATTGTGATTGAAAATACACACTAATGGTAGAATCTATGTGGAAAAGGAATTCTGCCAAATACGCAATGCCAAAACTGCCGTGATTTTTTTTCGCTATTTTTTCGCGCTTTTATCTGATGGATCGTTTTAAATTTTCTGTTAGGACATACATGGAAAACTGTTCCAATAGTTTGCTTATGAATTATATTTTGATAATCTGTACTTTTTTATCGTTTTAGTTTAGTGTACAACAATATGTATTGAGTTGTTTTCAAAAATGCGACTCAAATCATGATTCTGTCTGCTTGAAACTGGTTTTGTGTTCGACCTTGTGATAGCAACATAATTTCAGCTCTAAAGTTTCCGAAAGTTATATCATTTTCAAGATCGAATCCATAACTTTCTGTGGATGGGAATTCAGTCATGTGCACCGGCTGTGGAAAAATTGCAAGGACTTTGAGTGCACAGCACGTTTACTTCACTGTGTTTGTCTATGACGTCACTGCAAACAATGTATAACAAATGAAAACAAAAAGATAACTTGTATTATTTCGTGAACAATCGGTCGCATGTAGGAAGTAAACACATCAACGTGATCACTGACATCAGCTTTCTTGATAAATAACAATTGAATTAATTTGTAGATAACGGCAATTTAATTACAATCGATGAAACCAGGGTATGCTAACGTCCGTCAGCTGAACATTTGCATGAAAAACATCTCTGTCGTTTATAATTAGGTTAAATTCATTTTTATTGTTGTCATTTATTATCCAAATTTACATTGATTGAAAGGTAAACAAATCAGCTTTCTTCACCTAAAATGTAATGAATTTCCGTGCATAGATAACGCCTCAGCGACATTTTTTGTACAACGTTGACCAAAATCTCTAGTGAACTCCAAAAGTTAGCGACACTGCGTGAGCGCATAACGTAAAAGGCCGGGCACTGTAAGGGTTAAATATGTTCATAAAAAATATTTCGTCAAGCATTTTTGCTTGACAAGTAGATAGCTACTGTTTCAGTTCTTTTACGACTAAGGAATATTTATTTGAATAAAGAGATACCTAGGTACTTAATTTCTTTCAACACGCGTTAAAGAAAGTTATGAATATTTTTTTCATTTATCAACGATTGTTGGTATATTTCATATCAAAAGACACGAGGGTGATATTCTATTTAATTCAAATTAATTCAAATTTTGACATCTCGGAGAAAAAATGTAAATCTCTGAACACAAGATTTTCAAGACAGAAATGTCATTGCATAGTGACGTCACTATGTTTATGATGTTATGGGCATTGTGATGTAATTACTTGATGACGTAAAAAAAACTGTGTTGCCATGCAGCGTTGAAAATGACAGGAAATTTTGCAAAACGTACTACCAAAGCGATATCTCATTGTCATGATGGTTAATTATTAACAGTAGTATTACAGATAATAAACAAAATACTTTCCGATGATCTGACAGGATATTAACCAGGTCTGTTATCCCCTGAGCTATGCCCGGCCTAATAGTTATGAAACCAACGATATATGTCATGTTCTAAATATAGCACGAGTCATTTTCAGTATCTCTGATCATAAATAAATGCTTTGAATTTCAACGTAAACATGTAGTGACATTGTTAAGTATGACTTGTAACGTGGTAGTAAATTTTCTACATATAAGTAAACATTAGTCTTATTTCTATGTCATCATCATACTTACCGTAACATTACTTTTAATTCGCCAGGCGAGCCCAACGTGAAATTAAATCGCGTGAGTTATAAAAAATTTATTCTGCGATTATTGATTCCGAAATAATGCTCTTATCTGAAACATATACGGACATTTCTTCAAATGAAGAGGTTTTTGGTTGAGTCTTTTCACATTTATCAGCGTCTTGAGTAGAAAATATTGTTTCTCTTTTGATATGACATTTAAAGCGAAATCATATTCCACAGTTTAATGTGCCAAATATTTTGTATTACCCACATGGTGACGTTATGCAGTTTTTGCTACAGCTCTGTTCATTGGTCATTTGATTTTGATACAACACATGTGATAGGCGCGGCTTCTCTTTGGAAATATCAAGAGTAATATAGAGAGAATTCAGAAAAGTTTCAGAAAAATCAAATCATACTGCTTGGGGCCTTTGGTAGCCATGCAATAATTTTCATGAATTAAATAAAAGTCTCATTTGATGTGAAAATTTTAAGATGGTTTTGAAATCATCTCGGCTACATTCAGATTATCATTAATCTGTACGTAGATTAGTTATTGAATGACACACATTTAATCATCACATGTACTTGTAATTTCATTGTCCCATTGACGGCCATTTTGAACGTAATCGGCATGTTTCATATGTGTTATCAAATAAGATATATATTTCTTAATAATCATCGGGCAAAACTATGGCATTGTAGCCCTGATGATTTCCACAAGCTGGCGGAGATTTAGAAATGAATCAACAAACGTTTAATTCATGAAAATTATTCCAGCAATTGGAAATTAACATGTAAGTCTACGGGAATTTACGTCAGTGCGAACTCACTTTTGCCCACTGACTGTACATCTGTTTGTCATGAAATGAACATTGATTCGATAAAATACTTGCATTGAATCTTGTAGTCCAAACCTGTTCAGTCTATTTTCATGCAGCAGACGACACATGGGTTACCACCAAAACTTGCATAGTAAATTTAAAACGGAATGGGGATGTAAAAAGTGGGATTGGGATGCGGAATAGGATTTAGTAGAAAACGTACAGAAATGTACCAAATAAGATGTAGGGGCACTAGACTTTTGTATTATCAAGGCATAAACAAAAAGTTCTTTGTTTTATCTTCCTTTGGATGAAATGAATCAAGGATATAGGGTAAACATAACAAATTTTGCCCTTGTTGATGCAAGACAAATTATTCATTATCAATTCTCTCTGATGTGTTTTTTAAATATTTGTTTCAATGAAATATACAACAAAAATGAATATAATATTCAAAAGTTGAAAAAAAGATAATGTAATTTGTTATCGCACTCAATACAAGCGTACTCATCGGCCCGATGCCGCCCGACGTAGTTTGCCGATGTAAAAATAGTGCCGACGGTGCCGCTCTTTTGCCAACGTCGGCCCGATGTAGTTGTGTTACCTGGGACATTATATCGACCTAAGCTATGCAAAATTAATCCAGTTCCCTAAATCAGATGTGTTAAAGGTGTTCACACATAAAGATTATGACTTGATATGCGTTATCATTTGTATAACTATCCATATCAAAAAGATTGCCTGGTGACTTTTAGAACAATGTAGCAATATTATATAGCTAACCTATATGGGGAAGATTAAGAAGATTTGTTAATTTTAGAATAATTTGATTCAATAAAACGAAAACGTTGCCAACAGCCCTCACGTGTGAATGGATAAAAGGTTCAAATTAATTCGTGCACTTTAGCCATGGTTGTGTGCACGTTTTAGTAGTCAGGTATAATTATTACTAAAAGTATTATTTTGGTTAACACTGTTAATGTAAAATAAGGAGCCTATACATTGTGTTTTGTCAAGAAACTAGTTGTTTTTAAATCGATCAGCCCTGTATCAATCAGCTAAATTTGGTTTGATAAGAACCGCCACTTCCCTGCAAAGATGACGAGTGTTGAACGTTGCTTGGGCAACGGGATGAGTTGGGCATGATTTGCACGTGCAGTTGTCTATTTCAGATCCCGTACTGCAGTTTTGGAGAGACGAGACAGACTTGAAGAAACTGACCACTTAGCTTCATAGTATAATAATTCATTTTGAATTGATTAATACTTTGGAACCTTTTTCGTTACCTTTGCCCAAAAAGCCTAAACTAAATACACATTTAACTAAATAATGTACATGGGTTGAACCTTTTTTTACTTTTAATGAGAAAAGTTGATAATTACAGTTTTGAGTTCTTCCGTTTGTTTGTCCGCTCACGAAGATGCCTGATTTAAATAGTGTTTACAAGACAGGAGGGATAACCAGGGAAACGCCTCTCGCAGGCTGAAAAACTTGGTTAGACCTTGGGGTCCAAACAGAGGTTACTTATATTTTCTTGTACCTTTGTCTTTAAATCATGTAAATGCACACAAAATTCCAAATATTTCAGCGTTAAAACGATATCAAATCTAGACACCTAGAACCGTATGATCGTACCCTGTGTAAGTTAGACCAGGTTAGGGACCGAACTAATTTTTGTAAAACTGAAACCGTTGATTAAAATCAAACTCTATTATTAAGTCCAAGTTTTAGTAAACCAACCTTATGGACCAGGATTAAAGGTATTATTACAATTTGTTTTTGCATTTTCTCGAAAATGATTAATCTGCTTCTTAAACCAGGTTTGGGCCTCGATATCGTTGCTTCATTGCATATTCTATGCTTTATGAAGGGGGCTCTGTAACCGCGAGAAACGCTTCAGGTGAACTGACGTAAAGGTGATCACACAAATGTATAGCGACAACTATGTTTATGTTTATGCCCGTGTAAAGGAAACATGTAACCCCTTTGAATGTTTTTGCCAAATCGAAGTAAGAAGTGATAGAAGTATAGGCTTACACACAATCTTCTGTCAGTACTTACATTTGTTAATGAGAATATGTAACCTCCAGTAACGTTTTTGGCAGCTGGATCAAAACTATCAGTATTTACAAATGAATAAGAAATGATATAAGGACTTATGTCGTGTATAATTTCCGAAATTGTTAGCTCATAGAAGTTGACCATTGATAAACAACGATTGGGAAAATTAAAGACATTTGGTTACCAATTTTTTTCCTTTATGCAACTGGATTTCTTTTATACTTAACAAAATTGAACATTTGTAAACTCTTTATTGCTTGGAGAAATAATCATTTTGCGATATAACACTCTGCTGAAGTCTTTTTGACAGTACATTGGTAAACAATATCTTCCCTAATGCTAGAGATAGAAAAAGAGTGTAAGAGTAGGCAGACGTTTAGACCCTCAAATACCTCCTTCACAAGCTATCACTCATTCTCTCCCCACAGAGGCCACTCACTCATACCTGAATTAGCCTCTGTTCTATTACGGCTAATACACGGGATAGAAAGGTAGAAATCTGATTGGAGGCGATCAAGTTAGTTGTGCAATCAGCGACGCCGTTTCAAAAGTGGTCATTCGCAAAACCTCGTCCATTTCCGTGTAGTTCGTGAAAGCGTTCGTGAAAGCGTTCGTTGAAATTTCACATCCAGGGGAGGTAAATCTTTCTCTTACAGACCATCGCTTTTTGCCTTCTTATTAGTTATTTTTGGTTGTTTAGTACAATAAAATCTATCATAAAACAAATAATAATTTACACAATTATAAATTATTGTATCTAATAAAAAAAGCTATCCATATTAGATTTTCAAATAGTTTCCCTCTCACACTGTTAATGAAAAATAAATATAAAGACATAATATTTTTCCCCCAACTATACGACGTTAAGAACGCCTTATGTCATGGATATCCAAAAGGTGTTTTCATTGGCTGCAAATAAAGGAGATATTTCAAGTTACAACTTTTTGCCTCTAGGGCAATTTGCCGGAACCCCAGGATATTGGCGTAATAGAACAGAGGCTAATTCAGGTATGACTGAGTTGCCTCTGTGGGGAGATAATGCCTATCACTTAATGCCACACACAAGACTATCGACTTTCTTACACTGTACCCTTACAGTATATTGACTGACATGACTGGTTATTTGGTAATGAATCTAAGCGCAGTCTGAATAAAATCGACTGTGATTCGAGGAAAAAGAGTGTAAAAATATTGTCTCTAGTGGGATTTGAACTTCAACCAGCCCGGCTTTCCTCTCATTCACAGTCTGAAGGTACCCCTATTACCAGCATGTTCTGACGCAAGCTCATCTAGCCAATCGCAAGGGGCGCAGTAAAAGCATCGATATCATGCAGGGGAAGGTTACTCCAGTGTACCATTCATTATACATAATCGCAGCTAAACGCTATTCAAAAACGAGGATGTGATTGGATAGCTTATGACTGGGTTTGTCTGCGCTAAACTGGTCAGAGGAACATGCGATAGAGGTAGGTGCATTCAGACCGAGATGGAGAGGATGTTCTGGCTGGTTCAAACCCCGATAGAGACAATATTTTTGATATTATATTCTCGGAGTACGCTCGATTTAAATCAGACTGATATAAGCGCACATTGAAGACATAGGTACAGACCCTCACCTTCCTCAACTGTGACTGGACACTCAATCAATGATCGTGCATGAATAAACATATATCTACTTCAACCCGCCTAGTAGCTATGTGATCGTATTCAATGTATATGTTTCGCTATATAACTTGAGTCTTAGTTTAGGTAGTCTGTATATAGAGCATGTACAGTGGACACTCGTATAGACCCTCAAGAGGCTGTTATGTACACGTTAACAATCGCAAACAATTGGACTTGTAAAATTTGGATTTAAGAAATTTAAGTTTAAAGAAGATCGAAAGTTGGATTCGAACCAGGGACCTTTATGTTGTCAATCAGCGATCTTACCTGTTGAGCTACCGAGGATCCATGCCAGTTGATGTAAATTTATATGTGTCATGTTTGTTTTTTGTATGTTTCCCTATAAATATATATTAATATTGCAACATAAGGTTTTTTTATGTAAGGAATCAATTTTTCAGTTCCTAAACCTTAAGCAGGGGGTATTGTAAGTAATCTAGAATAGTAGTCTTATCAAGACATATCAGACACGCAAATTTGATCACTAAAACGTTTTTCATTTTTTTGTATGTAAACTAACTTAGTTGAAACACCATAATGAAATAATTTTACGAAATAAAGCATTTATTTCTAAAACTCTAATCTGAGGGTATTTTAAATATTGTTTCTTATCAAAACATGAGAACATGCAAATGATATCAGAAAAACGTTTTTAAATGAAGTGTTTGTGAACAAATTAAATTGGAACCATTGCAGGAGTCTTCCGCGGGAGTGTAAGTCGAATAATAACCCGTTTGCCTCGGGTTATGGGAATAACCTCTGCTCGGGATACGCCCTTTATTTTCCATATCCCCTCGGTACCGGGTTATTAGTTACTACTTAACAAGTCGGGTAACTCATGTTATCAACGAAACTTGGTTATAAGATATGAGTGACATTGCGGGTAGAGTGAGAGTCAAGATAAGTCCATATCGAAACTGTTTGATTAGATACACTTAATGAGTTATGGAACTTCTATGACAGTTCCAAAACCGAAAGTGGAAACTGACCACTGTTACATCCGCTTATTCTGAATAGAACCCGGTCAGTCCATTATTATGATACGATCAGATGACAATGGAGCACGTGAAGAAAAATGCTCGTATACTGGACCAGTATACGTCAGTAAACCACCCTAATATACTGAGGTATACTAATTAGGAAACCACCCTAATTTACTGACGTATACTGGTCAGTATACTCTGAATTTCCATAGCTCAGTATATCTCAGTATATCTCAGTATATCTCAGTTTACGTCAGGAAGTGCTCATTTAAACAAATTCAAGATGCATTTGATTTTTGTGTTATTTATAATGTAGTATTTATATATTGTTTGGTTTATTCCAGCTGCAATTCTTCTAATCGAACTTTTAGTTAGATAAATAGATAAATGTGATAGATAACGTACGACACCATAAACCCAAATGACCTACTCGTTTTTAAATGAGTTGTGTAGTACTGTGTACACAATTGAATTTATCGGCGGGTCAAAGTGAGTAATAACATTGATAGGATAGAGTAAAAACCATTAACAGTGAATTAGATTTGAAGGTCATAAACTAAATGATTTTGTAACAATGTTTCAGATTCTGTAATATCGTATGGAAACAGGTCTGAAGTATCGCTAGGGGAGAATGAACAGTTATGAAATAACACTTTTACTGATTTATTCATGACTTAAATTAGCCTTACATAGATATCATCATAATAGAAATTTAAATACCGATGGATATCTATATCAATGCGGCTTATTAAACGTTGTTCTTTAAAGGGACAGTAGCACGTTTTTTGAGAATTTTATATTTAAAAATTTTCACTGATAATTGTATGTTAACGCTAAATGTATATCTTTGATAGTGTCAAATATCTCATTACACAAGCCAATCATTCATAGTCAGAGAACAAAGTATGAAGAAATCCATTGGCGGCCATTTTTTTGTGAACACCTTTAATTCATTTTGTGTAAGAAAAAGAATCACATGGCTAAACTTTACATTATATATTTGAATTATTACTGCTCCATTTGGTTTGAATACATTGCCTTTCCATTGGAACCATTTATTTTCATTTTCCTGACATCACCTTATATTCCCTCTAAAACGTGCTACTGCCCCTTTAAGTGTAATATTGTGGACTATTCAATATAAAGTGAAATTCATCTTCAACATCGTCTTGGCAATAAACGTGTTGATCTGGATAACTGGCTAAAATCAAGAATCCTTTTTTTCAAATAACTCCCAATAAAAAGTCTCTAATAATCTAAACATTGCAGGATATTGTGAAATATTAATATCAATGGTTGGTGGAATGCTTTTTCATATCATTTTAATAGGTATCCATTGGTTAGAAATCCATTTCCTCTTATGAGGGATTGAAATGTAGAATTATATAACTATGCAATGTATAATGGGCCGGTGGCCTAGTTACTGAATAAACTCTCTCTCTATGAGGGATTAAGAATCAGAAAGAATTAGTTTACAATCTTAAAAATTTAGTTTTTGAAATACATGGCAACCATATATCATTTATACATATTATGTGACATTGGCATTACAAAGTATGCCAGGATCGGCTGCATAAACAACATGTAAAACTAACCTTATCGAAAATGAAATCCTCTATATTAAAGCACATAAATCCATCAATGAATAGTGATAACACTATGTTGCAGCACCTTGCAGTCTCTGCCTTACTTCAACAAAAGTTACGTACAAATGAATATGCAGAAATATAGGGAAAGAAACTTTGCATTGGGTCTTGGTTAACCTCTAACATCTGATTGGATAACTAGATAAGAGAGACCAGTGACAAACAATGCCTCGAGTATTACTCACCTGTCAGCGTGGATTGTCAATACACGTGTCAATCTGTCTAATTGACGCCATAAGCTAATGAGGAAATGGTATCGTCTAATTGACACCAATAGTTAATGAGGGCTGAATGCTACAAAAACAGATTCCAATATACGGCTTACATTGATGAGCTTGTCTTTGAAAAGAGAAATACATTACTGAATATATAGATACATATATACAGCAACAGATATATAAGTGAAACATATTTCATTACACCAAAAGTGCCAAAACCTGCTATCATTGTGTTCATATTCAGTTAAAATTTTGTTTGCGGTTTTAAAGAAAGAACACATAAAAATAACCTTAAATATAATTAATATTTCCCTTTTGTTGCATATATCTTTAGCCCAGGTTTTGTTTATAGTTTTGTACAAAAAGACATGACAACCTCAAATGAGTTAAAGATAATGCTCTATTTTGATGCCTGTATGCATCCTTGAAATAATTATTTCCACTAGATTATTATCAACAAGTTTTAGTTAAAAAAGTTAAATGTATTATTTCAAATTAACTGATTAACAAATTAAAAAGGCAGAATGCATGTCAGTGCTAAGGGATGTATTGTTTGTCTCTTGTGCCAATTTTGTTGAAGATGAAACATAAAGAAACAAATTCCCTCTCTCTGTTTGATTTTTAGAGGAAATTTAAGACAAAATTACTTTTGTGACTTTGATATTGTTGGAATTGATGAAATTTGGAATTTAATTTTTAACTTTGATGCCAATAATACTTTAAGGAAGAATTTTTTTTATAAAGATTAATGTAACACCGACAATTCTCAAAAGATGTATACTTTTATCATATTAAAATAAATGAAATTGTTATCCCATTCATACATTTAAATTGATTATGTCATACCCCTTAATGACCAGTTGTAATACTCCTAATCAGTAATTACTGCCCTCAACTAGAAGTGCTTAATCAATGAACTATGGCAAAGATTGACAAATATGCATGTGGTTTAAACACAAAAGAAGGAACCGGATCGGTAAACAACCAAATGTTTATATTTATACCGCGCGGAAATATGCATGTTCTAGTTTGCCTCTATAATGTAATAAAAAACATGTTATTGTGTGTATCTATGAATAAAAAATTGAAACTTTATTACCAAGGCCAGGGTCGAAAATGAAAGTTACAGGACGTCAGATTGCTCATGCTCAAAACATTGAGGTCTTGTCTTGGATTATTTTAGTGCTTTGAATGTGATATCTCCTGTAGTGAAATCCCCTGAAGAAATGTGATTGAAAATACAGAAATTCAAAAACTAATCAAATTTCCACAAATCCGTTAAAAAATCAGTAGCCCAACGTCAGGAATGCATGTGGGTATGAATTAACGGAGACTATATTAAAATCTCGAGTGTTCATTTGAGTAGTATATTACAATTGCATATCACACTTAAAGTTCTTAAGAAAATAGACTTGATCTACGTACTCTGATAAAGGGCAGTCAATTGTTTTATCTTTTTTTTGTATCAAAATGTTGGAATGTGTTATTACAACACATTAACTGACATATCAGGTTATATGAATTTACAAATGTATTAACTAAGACATTTCAATATTGACGAATTAAATATAATCCAACAATTACCAATACAAGTGCCTGTACCTGAAAACGAAGTACCTGTAGGCAATACACATTTAAAGGGCAGACCCGCGCGGGGACATATTTACTAGCGAGACTTTTATTACAGGGCCATAAAAAGTTCAAAGATACAGAGATAATGACTTGTTGGGTTGAGGTGTTTTCTTGACATATGCTGGAATATTCCAGCATGGTTAAAAATCTTTACATATCTATTATCGTAATGTGTCTATATCCTTTCCTATTACAATTTATAAACATGAAATAATTGTGGTTTTTTCTTTTTGTCACTTGTTCTTTTTGTCACTTGTAACTTGTTTATGAAGAATGTTCACGTACCACAAAAAGGAATAAAAAAGAAAAAAAAGAAATGTTCACGTTATATAATCTTAAACGGTTCAGACATAAAACTATATTTATAATTAGAATATGTGATAAAAGAGATGTAAATTCAGGAACAAATAACTGACATTCTCAGTAAAACGCATTAAAATGTAATAACTTTACAAGATAATAATTACAAATAAAGATTCATATATTTGTTGGTCTGTTTTTAATCTTATAAAATAGAAAATATACAATCATAGAAAAACAAAACATCATTCACATTCTATTTGTTTTAAAAAGGCATGATTCTGTCTTAGAGATATTTGAAATATTTTGAAAGATAGTTTAAATAAATATTTCTGGAGTCAGCGTTTGCCTTGATATGTAAATTCATGTGTTTACGTAAGTTAATCACAGGGAACCATACCTATAACTATATATATAACTATTAAGACCGTTTATAAAAAACATTTTTAGCAACAAACCTTATAGATATAGAGATTACGATATGAGGAAGAAAAAATCAATTTGTATTACATCAAAAGAAAAAAAATAAGTTTTTTTTCCGCCAAAATATATGTTAAAATACACACAAGTATACACTAGTGGGGAAAGTCTAGATAACATTTGCTTCAGTGGGCTTATCTTCACTTCTCTATTATCAAAGAGATTTCAGTAAAACAAACATCAAAGACAATCATTTATCATAGTTATTTGATAGTCACTTATTATGTGAATTGCATATCACCCTTGCTTTTTGAGAAATTATTGTTTACCTACCTCATAACTCGACAAATCAAGTTTTGAATTTGCAAGAAAAAAATCATAATTTTGACATATAAATCGAATTCAGCAACTAAGTATCTGCATTTGCAAACGAGTTACATGTAGGCAATACACAAATACTTTGCTGAACCAGGCGGGACACCTCGAGATTTTTATTACAGGGTGATAAAAAGATCAAAGACAGTGAAATTGTCTTTGTGGCGTTTGTGAGAAGTTTCTTAAATTATCTTTGAATAACTCAAAACAATTATTTATATTGATATATATAATGATATGATATTTAATATAATGTAAAAATAAATGAATTTCCTCATATAAATAATAGATACATGAATTTTGTTGTATAGATAAATTGATAAATAATATTCACTTATTCCATCTTGAAGTTGCGTGAGATCAATAAATCTTTATTTCAGTACTTATAAGGCCTCATGCCTGTAGAAGTTATTTGCTTTAAAGACATTTGTTCTAAATAAAGTTACATAATATATGTACATGTAATAACTGAGTATTGCTTTTTGTTAATAATAAGATATTTTCCCGTAGATTATACTTGGAAGATGCATCGTCAAGTTAAGAATTAACAACATCCTTCATTATTCTCAGTTTTAAGAAAAATAATTCAAACATACAAATCAGTTAAAAACACTATTGTACATAATAAATGTTTAAATGTATTTTTCCTCTCCGATTATTTATCTATTGCTGTAAATACATAGTCAGAGGGAAACAAAATGACATTCACAGTTCATTTGTTTTAAAAGGGTTCATTCTGCATTATAAACGTAAGTCTTTGTTACTAAAGTTGAAAAAATAAAAAGTAGACGACGCATTCAAGGGCCTAGGTACATGACATCAAATTCGAAAGTAACATACCTTTTACAGAGAATGAAAATAATTAATGCAGAAACCTTTCAAACTGTATGTAACTACGGGACAACACAACTTGGCACATGAGAGAAGAGGAGTTTGACACTGAGTCATTAATGACAGCAAGCAATCAGTCATGAATGGGCACCAACTGGACCCCTGTCAACACACTATGACTAAAACAACATAATAAACGCTCTTGGAAGTCTCTTATTACTATAAAAACAGGTTAACATCAAAGATATTGTAAAAAAACATAATTAGTTCGTAATTAAGATATCAATAATGATGTTGTGATATCTAAATATGGATTAATTAAGAATTAAGGAAATGTGAGTTTGTCTCCATCTATTGAATCAACTGTGGTATTAGACACAGATTAATCAAGAGTATTCATTCATGAGGTGTGAGTCTCAAAGAGTGCAAAAACTCATGATGTTAGGTCAGTGAGAATGTGTAAACAGTGTTTAGAGATTATATTATCAAATAATTTCATTGGTGTATAACAAGTGTAAAACAAGTAGTTGTTGGCTATCAGCCAAAGAGATCTCAAAGATTCAATTCCAGTGAATATGTAATCATTGCTAAGAAACAATGAAAATTTTTATATATCTATGATTTTTATTAATGAAAATGGATCAGCACAATAAGCTTTCAGCATATTTAAGTGCTGTTCCTTTAGATCTCACAAAAAAACAACATCAAAATTCACAAAGTAATTAGATAAGTATTTACACGATGATTAAATAGTGGACAGCAATAAACGGTAAACAATCAACAATGATAAATTGAATTTAGGAGTTTAATAATTATTTGAAATGTTGTGAATCGTGCATAAATGTTTGGACAGATTCAAGGAAATTCTGATTAAATAATATGCTTGAATATTAGTTAACATATAGAATGGTATACAAATGCCGTCTATAGACAAATTTATTAGAACTTATCAAAGTATGGGCAATAAATAAATATTCATATATGTATTGTATCATGTTATTAAATTATTGCATCTAAATAAAGTGAATAACAACCAAATGTTTTTTCGTAATATATGTTAATATAAAGTAATATAAAGTCATTAATAGGACTTTTTTTCCAGGGGACTCTTTTTTCTTGTCAAATTTAGGACTTTTCTTCTGGTAACTTTCTTCCAAACACAGATTTTTGGCCAACGGTCGCTGTATATAGAATACAATAGGAAATAAAGGAAATAGTCTTCATGATTACGACAACAAGAACAAGCTGTTCATGGGGATATAACCGTCCATTCAACTAAAAGACGACAGTGCATTTACAGATGATAAACGCCACCTTGTTTTGCATGAATCCAAAACTAAATTAAAAAAAAAAAAATGCTGCTTATGAATAAAATAGGGTAATTTCACATGGGCATTTAGGTGATCGGAAAAAAAGTAACAGGAAAAAAAGTAACGGACAAAATGTAACAGTTTTTGCTAGGAAAAAAAGTAACAGGAAAAAAAGTAACAGTTTTTTGTTTTGTTTTTTATTTCATGAGGTTTATATATACAAACTATACTATACAATCATATTATTTAAAGCACTATTTTCAGAACAGAAAGACTTCTTGGGACAGGAGAACTTTTTCTATGGTATACAAGACTGCGTTTAGTATTCTCCTCTGTTACTTTCTATTACCTCCATACTGAAGATCTGATAGACTTGAACATTATAGTGCACATTATATATCATAAATGATGAAACCTCTCTAAGCTTGTTCAAAAATATTTTTTTAAATTTTTATTTTATTTTGTTAAATATTGTTGATTAGCTTTCCTGATCAAAGGGGTTAAGTTTTGATAGGTAATTATTAAGTAAATGAGTGAGGCCAGTATAGTAAATCAATTAAGGGAGAGTTTTATGTCGATATAATTGAGCAGGTGAGAAGGAAACAGTTAATACCAATATGTAATAATGTTGTTTTAAGTAACAAGTGTACCTTTGATGTACATTTAATAGGTCACTAAATATATAATTCGGTTCGCTGATCTTTTAAGCTTGGATTCTGCATTTATCCTTTTTCATTTTGTATAAGTAAATCCTTTTTAATTGCATTCTTCATTGAGAATAAGTCACTTGAGATCAAGCTGGAAGTGAATCTCAGGCAGCAAATACTTGCTTGTTTTCGTGTCCTAATTCATGTATCATTAACATGAATAATATGTTTAAACCAACTTAATGTTTACCAAATCTGCCAGTTTGTTAGATGTAGCAATGAATGGATTCTAAAAGTTTAGAATTTTCTTGGATGGTTGCTGTAATATTTCCAAACATGATAGATTTAATGTGTTAGGCATGATATATTTGATATGATAAACGTAAAGAAATACATAAGAATTAACTCAATTAAATATTTTGCAAATGAATTACTTCACAGATATTGTCTTTTTCACAAGGATACAAATGGCCATCAGATGAATGTGTTAAGCTACAGTAATAGTACGTTCTTACTAAATGCAAGTTTATCCAACAAAGTTAGCTGTAAATTTAAACATATATTATTTCAAATTATGTACTGTAGGCTTCGTTTAGGCTCTAGTGATCTAGATTTTAATAAAATTGAAAGGCATATTTCAGATGATCCCACCTGTTCATGAGGCGCTAATCTCATTATTTACTGGTTTTCCCAAACTTTTCTCACTTAAGAAATGGTGCATTATACTACTAAAAAGGTACAGCTTAAAACAATCTTATATGGAAACCATGATATATCTGATCTTGGCAACTTCACCATTTTAAAATCTGTTAACCTCTTCATCACCACTTCTAATAGATGATTTTGATTTAAACATATCTTATTCAGAAGAATAGGATTGGGAACAAGTTGTCCAATTTAGAACACCCTCTCCATATAATCTAATAGATTCGAAAAAAGAGTTTAAGATGTTTACTTCCAAGCCATTGAAAGGAAATTTCTATTTTTATTGTTGATTGTATTATTGCATTTCATGTCATCAGAATGTCCTTTGCTTGAAACATCACATTTGTATCGGAACGGTATTAATATAAGCCCCTGGCTTGTTTGTCAGTCCGTTTCATATTTCCACGAATAATAAAATATGTTGAAACCATTTCAAATAATGATATTGTTCAATGTTTTATTTCACAGTGGTAGTCATTGAGGATTATTTGCACCAATAACATAATACAAGATAAATAATTAACTGAAAATAAACACAATGATACAATATCAATTAGTCCAGATTCATTTTTTGTGTTATGAGGTATATTTTACTTGCATTTCAGGGTTTTATTTTATCTGTATAAAAATGTAATTTGTCTTGGGGTTTTTTTTTGGTTTCTGAAAAGTTTAAAGCTTTATTGGTTGTTTTCCTGGATGCTTTTGACAATTAATTTTCTTCAATTTTGCATATGTCAGAGTGTTCAACATCAAGCCTATCTATGTTAGCCGTTAATTGGGAACTGTTTTTGTAACAATCAGCCCTCGTTAGCCCCTGCTGTCAAGTTGACTATTTACACAGATTGGCACCTGCTGTGTATACAGACTTACAGGTGGGCATACTCAAGCCATTGCTTGTCACGTGTCTCTCTTATAACAATATGATGCAGTATCTGATTATTGAAATCCTAGTGGTTAAGAAAGAACCAATGAGATGATTTTAGCTAAATGTCTGCATTGACCTATGTACCCGACCTGATCATTGTTGAAATGACCTATGAAGACAGAGGCCAAAATGTGTTGCTTAATCTGATCAAATCAGTGATGGATTAATGTGCATTTGATGGAATATTGATACTCATACTCATATTTGCACCAATAACATAATACAAGATAAATAATTAACTGAAAATAAACACAAAGATACAATATCAATTAGTCCAGATTCATTTTTTGTGTTATGAGGTATATTTTACTTGCATTTCAGGGTTTTATTTTATCTGTATAAAAATGTAATTTGTCTTGGGTTTTTTTTTGGTTTCTGAAAAGTTTAAAGCTTTATTGGTTGTTTTCCTGGATGCTTTTGACAATTAATTTTCTTCAATTTTGCATATGTCAGAGTGTTCAACATCAAGCCTATCTATGTTAGCCGTTAATTGGGAACTGTTTTTGTAACAATCAGCCCTCGTTAGCCCCTGCTGTCAAGTTGACAATATATCACAGATTGGCACCTGCTGTGTATACAGACTTACAGGTGGGCATACTCAAGCCATTGCTTGTCACGTGTCTCTCTTATAACAATATGATGCAGTATCTGATTATTGAAATCCTAGTGGTTAAGAAAGAACCAGTGAGATGATTTTAGCTAAATGTCTGCATTGACCTATGTACCCGACCTGATCATTGTTGAAATGACCTATGAAGACAGAGGCCAAAATGTGTTGCTTAATCTGATCAAATCAGTGATGGATTAATGTGCATTTGATGGAATATTGATACTCATACTCATATTTGCACCAATAACATAATACAAGATAAATAATTAACTGAAAATAAACACAATGATACAATATCAATTAGTCCAGATTCATTTTTTGTGTTATGAGGTATATTTTACTTGCATTTCAGGGTTTTATTTTATCTGTATAAAAATGTAATTTGTCTTGGGTTTTTTTTTGGTTTCTGAAAAGTTTAAAGCTTTATTGGTTGTTTTCCTGGATGCTTTTGACAATTAATTTTCTTCAATTTTGCATATGTCAGAGTGTTCAACATCAAGCCTATCTATGTTAGCCGTTAATTGGGAACTGTTTTTGTAACAATCAGCCCTCGTTAGCCCCTGCTGTCAAGTTGACAATATATCACAGATTGGCACCTGCTGTGTATACAGACTTACAGGTGGGCATACTCAAGCCATTGCTTGTCACGTGTCTCTCTTATAACAATATGATGCAGTATCTGATTATTGAAATCCTAGTGGTTAAGAAAGAACCAATGAGATGATTTTAGCTAAATGTCTGCATTGACCTATGTACCCGACCTGATCATTGTTGAAATGACCTATGAAGACAGAGGCCAAAATGTGTTGCTTAATCTGATCAAATCAGTGATGGATTAATGTGCATTTGATGGAATATTGATACTCATATTCGGAAAAGGTAAGTTTCACATGCTTTTGCAGCCTATCTTTTGGCAAACTTGGTCATTTGATATGTAGTTTGTATATATGGTTGCCATGTATTTCAATTGTTTGATATCGAAATTTGTAAGATTGTTAATATGTCAAATACGTTAGATTACTTGTCCCTTTGTAACAAAAAGTTAAGGAAGAACAATGTTTGTTTCAATTGGATATTCCATTGAAAAAAGCTGCCAAATGCATTCAATAGTAATATTTTACAAAAAATTGTATATAATCAATATAACTTTATCATTGTAATATATAATGTGATTGAATTGTAAATATTTTGTTTTGTACATACATTAAATGATGTAATAGCATAATGTTGTTGTGTTTTATATGTTATTTAAAGAGGCTGTCTCATGGGCATCTTTTTTGCTAGTAGGAATATTGATGATTATTTTTCTCTAACTGGTATGTATGTCGCATTATGCAGTGTTAGGGGCATGGACCATATTACGATAGTTTCCATACTATCACTGTTATTTATTTCAAATCATGCGAGAATTAGGAACATTCTACAGGATAACACACTTTTCAAGACTAATCATCAAGGAGATAGTATTTCTCTTTTGCATCCCTGTTGCGTTGGAAAACCATACATATTATTATTATTGTATTGTTAGTTAAGTGTTATTTTGGTTCGCCAAGTATTCATCAGATTGGACGAAGCATGCATAAAACAGTGATATTCTTTTGAAATAATTATCATATCTTGCGAGAATTAAGAACATTCTACAAAATATCAGACTTTACAAGACTTAATCAGTCATTCGCATTCATAAAACACAGTGTTATTCTTTTGAAATAATTATCAAAATGACACCTAAAAAATAAACATTTTTTAAATCTTGCGAGAATTAAGAACATTCTACAAGATATCAGACTTTATAAGACTAATTCAGTCATCAGAGATAGCAGTTGTCTCCTGCATGCCTGTAGCGTCGAAAAACCATCAATAGGTGATATTCTTTTCTTTTGATACATTTAAATGTTGAGACAACACAAAACTTACATACATATACACAAATATACAAGAGTATAAAAAAATAAACAATAATATACAATAGTAAACAAAATATACAATAGTAAACAACAATATACAAGAGCATATAAAAATACACAATAGTATACAAAAATATACAAGAATATACAAAAATATACAAGAGTATACTGGTTTTGGAAATTCGGAGTATACTGACCAGGAAATTTTTGGAAATCGTAAGTATACTGAGGTATACTATTTTGTATATTCGGGGTATACTGATCAGTATACCTCATTAAATTAGGGTATTTTGTCCAGTGGAGCTTAATTCGAAACAAGTTACGAGTATAGTAAGATTAAAAAAAGCACACCTTCATGCAGTGATTACAGTCAGGACATGTTGACAGCAAAACCAGATTCTCCCATTGAATTGACGACTCGCCTTGCCGTCTGGCGAGTTAGCGACTGGTCACGTAACTGTAAATAGGAGATTCTTTATAAGTGTGTTATCTGTATTGTTAACCTGTTTTAAAGGACACTCTAGATATTAAGAATCTGTGCTCTCTAGCTCTAAATAAATTAAATGATGTTAAAGGATATCCATGAATGTATTGATACTCATATTTTGCGTTTTATACGTTTTTGAAGAAATTTATAAGCTTCGTGATTCAGACCATTGTGAATATCACGTTAACGCTTTCTACTATTAGAGTACATGTACTGTGTGTTCAGACAGATTTTTTATGTTCTGTTGATTTGTTACAAATTGCACACACAAAAATAACCTGCTGATCTACACTGACTTCCAAAAGATACTTTGCACAATTTTGTAATGATTCTGATTGAAGAATGAAAAACGATAGAAATTTAAAACAAAGTACATCTTATTAATCAATCATTTGTTTAAACAATCAGCCAACAACTCCACATTTCGTTTTTCCATTTAAGGGCAATGAGTGGACACAAGTCATACTTGTCATATTGACACATCTTTGAGTGCTACAAATGGTAACATGCCTTAAGTGCTCAACAATCGCAATTAAATCTTGTTATCGCATGTCAATTCTGACGTTATGATTTTAAATGAAATTTCCATGAGTAAATGTTTAGAGACCAATAGCTATCAACTTAACAGTCGATGAGCTCTAATTATATCTGTTCAAGTTTATTAAGTGCACGAGAACATAACAACATGCAGACCTTTGATGTTTGCTGTCTCTGACATCACTTAGACACAACGTTAGCGGTTACAAACCAAGGCTGCAAGAATGATCACCCTTACCAGTACTCGCTCCCACATCTCCCCGATCTTAGACTCTTTGCACTGGCTTCACATACGGTAAAGAATTGATTTTAAAATTATTTGCCTTGCTTATCAGTCTTTTAACAAAACAGAACCCTCCTAACTTCAAGATCTTATATCCCACTATGTTCCAAATAGGACTCTACGATCTTCACAACAGCTGTTCTTAACGATTCCCAGTTATAATTTGAAATCCTTTGGAGCAAGATCATTTTCATTTGCTGCTGCCTCTCTCTGGATCTCCCTGCCTAAAGACTCAAACCATCTCCATCGCTCACTTCCTTCAAAGCACGCCTCAAAGAGACACTCCGCGAGTTCTTGGGGGTCATATATGGGAAACTCTACAAATAGTGTCTTCTGATCGAGAGATATCCAGGAAAGAAAGGATTACAGGAAAGAATCATTTTTTGTCTAGTGACAAAAGGAAGGTTTGAAGTCGCGATTATGATCGAAAACCGGACAATGACGCGCGCTAATCAGTCAAACGTATTTTTTGGAAACGTTTGTAAAGCAGTCAGAATTACAGCTACGAACTGGATTTGTTTCATAGGTTATATCAGAAATATTCGTGGAAATTATACTTGTAATTTTGATTTCCACGAACCTATAAGATTTTCGTTGAAAACAAGTATTTGTCATATATCTGTCATTTGGGAATGAATACATGAGATGTTTTGAATTTATATAACAAATTTTACCATTTAGATTCGTATCACAGCAAAACACTACGCGATGAAACTCACGGAGTGTCTCTTTCAGACCTACCTTTTCCTCAGATACAAATAATTTTCTGCCACTTTCTTTGTATATAGCTTTATTGGTGCTCAAGGAGCGCTTTGAGCATGGCTGTGTGTTGTGGAGCAAGCGCTATATAAATATCCTACTACTACTACTTCTACTACTACTACTACTACTACTACTACTACTACTACTACTACTACTACTACTACTACTACTACAACTACAACTACAGATATTGGCTCTCATGCAGTGACAAAACAACTGTTTTTGTGTTTCAGGGTTGCCAGCAATCCTCACAACCTCTCTACTCTGTATAGCCGGATCAAGGTACCATTAGAAATGAAGGAACGCTACCGATTCTTTGAAAAGGGCTGTTTTTGATCAATTTTGTCAATTTTCAGAGGGGATTCAAGATATTTTTGCTCTATCGTTTACTGATTTTAAGTTGGCTTTTTCACTTTTGAAGTGACAAACATTATGGGCAGTTATTTAAACTTTTTCGTCACGTGACTAAGTACTAGCAGAAACGTCACGTGATTATCACCATTTTTCCAATTCTGTCAAAATGCATTGATATTAGTTTTAAAAGGGCAGTAGGACGTTTAAACGGGGATTTATAAGGTGATGTCAGGAAATTGAAAATTAATTGTTCCAATTGAAAGACAATGTCAAATATATGACAGAAAGTTTAGCCATGAGATTCCTTTTTCTTAAACAAAATGAATTTGGGTGTTCATACAAAATGGTCGCCAGTGGATTTTATGTGAATCGTCATACTTTGTCCTCTCATTGTGGATGATTGGTTTGTGTAATGAGATTTTGTCACTGTCAAAATGATACATAATTAAAGCATTTACTTACAATTATATGTGAAAAAATTAAAACTTTAATTTATCAAAAAAAGTGGTACTGCCCCTTTAAACATGAAAGTGTGGGTCTCAACTATATCATTGCCAACTTAAATGAAAATGTAAATATGATATCGTTTCCGAACTTTCAGTTTTAAAATCGCATAGTTTCTTTTGGAATTCAGTTAAATATGACCACACTTTGAACGGGTAAGCTGGACTTTGAATTTTCCTGACTCAAATTATAAAAAATATGTTCACACATAAATTTCGGCAAGCTAACTATTTCAACTATAATGACAAAGTCTAATTACTTGAAATGTTAATCTCCATCAAAGAAATGATAAGCCTGAGACCATATGTCTGAGACGATGTATGATGTAATAAATGCGGTAAGATTTAATGACTGCGATAAATTGTAATATAAATCCGGTAACATCTAACACTGCGGTGATTGTAATAAAAATTCAGTAACATGTAATACAGATTGGTGTGGTAGATTGTTATAGGTTGGCGAGGTAAAATGTTACTAAAAGGTGCGGTA
Source organism: Steromphala cineraria (assembly GCA_916613615.1). Taxonomy (NCBI): domain Eukaryota; kingdom Metazoa; phylum Mollusca; class Gastropoda; order Trochida; family Trochidae; genus Steromphala; species Steromphala cineraria. Next base: position 47,871,776 of record OU744723.1, read on the forward strand.
GATTGTAACACAAATGTAATATAACATTGCAACCATAATGCACTTTTATGTCACTGCTTGCACTTGTGATGTGGACTTCGTCTTTTACAAACTACTGAAAACAGTTTCAGGAAGTTGGATCTTCAGTACATTATTTAGACAATTATATTCAATTTCTGCCCAAGCGGCGCTAAACAATAACTCACTCACTAACTCAAATGTTCCTTAGAACGTTTTGAGAAGTATAGTTAATTGTAATTTGCCATACATTTGTAACAATGATAAGACCACTCATGGTATGTTCAAGAGGGTCATCAAATGGTAACAACCTATATGCTAGTAATTGACTGCTAACGAATCACACAAGCAGTGTGGTACAGATAATGTTCCGTTACTTTTACTCTTTATCCTTAGCCATCAGGATGATGCATCAAATACTCTCAACAGATTTGGTCTTAACACTCATGTATAACTGAAACTAAATCTAGCCATAATGTATGTTTTATTATATCTAAAATCTTTTCTGCAAGAATATAACACAAGACAATAACATCATATTCGTTGTTTGTAAAATAATATTCTCTGGTTTTAATGACAAAATACATTGGAAATTGAAGCTGAAATTACGCACGAATCGCAGATCTTTGATTAATCATCCAAAAGTTTGTATCGTACATACTAGTCGTCAACAATACATAACTATCCCTTGTCAGCTACATACTAGTCGTCAACAACAAAAAACTATCCTTATCAGCTACATACTAGTCGTCAACAATACATAACTATCCCTTGTCAGCTACACACTAGTCGTCAACAATACAAAACTATCCCTTGTCATCTACATACTAGTCGTCAACAATACATAACTATCCCTTGTCAGCTACATACTAGTCGTCAACAATACATAACTATCCCTTGCCAGCTATATACTAGTCGTCAACAATAGATAACTATCCCTTGTCAGCTACATACTAGTCGTCAACAATACATAACTATCCCTTGTCAGCTACATACTAGTCGTCAACAACACAAAACTATCCCTTATCAGCTACATACTCGTCGTCAGCAATGCATAACTATCCCTTGTCAGCTACATACTAGTCGTCAATAACACAAAACTATCCCTTATCAGCTACATACTCGTCGTCAACAATACAAAACTATCCCTTATCAACTACATACTAGTCGTCAACAATACATAACTATCCCTTATCAGCTACATACTAGTCGTCAACAATACATAACTTTCCCTTATCAGCTACAAACTAGTCGTCAACAATACATAACTATCCCTTATCAGCTACATACTAGCCGTCAACAACACATAACTTTCCCTTGTCAGCTACATACTAGTCAACAACACATAACTTTCCCTTATCAGCTATATACTAGTCGTCAACAATACATAACTTTCCCTTATCAGCTACATACAAGTCGTCAACAATACATAACTATCCCTTGTCAGCTACATACTAGTCGTCAACAATACATAACTATCCCTTATCAGCTACATACTCGTCGTCAACAATACATAACTACCCCTTATCAGCTACATACTCGTCGTCAACAATACATAACTATCCCTTGTCAGCTACATACTAGTCGTCAACAATACATAACTATCCCTTGTCAGCTACATACTAGTCGTCAACAACACAAAACTATCCCTTATCAGCTACATACTCGTCGTCAGCAATACATAACTATCCCTTATCAGCTACATACTAGTCGTCAACAATACATAACTATCCCTTATCAGCTACATACTAGTCGTCAACAATACATAACTATCCCTTATCAGCTACATACTAGTCGTCAACAATACATAACTTTCCCTTATCAGCTACATACTAGTCGTCAACAATACATAACTATCCCTTATCAGCTACATACTAGTCGTCAACAATACATAACTATCCCTTGTCAGCTACATACTAGTCGTCAACAATACATAACTATCCCTTGTCAGCTACATACTAGTCGTCAACAATACATAACTATCCCTTATCAGCTACATACTCGTCGTCAACAATACATAACTACCCCTTATCAGCTACATACTCGTCGTCAACAATACATAACTATCCCTTGTCAGCTACATACTAGTCGTCAACAATACATAACTATCCCTTGTCAGCTACATACTAGTCGTCAACAACACAAAACTATCCCTTATCAGCTACATACTCGTCGTCAGCAATACATAACTATCCCTTATCAGCTACATACTAGTCGTCAACAATACATAACTATCCCTTATCAGCTACATACTAGTCGTCAACAATACATAACTATCCCTTATCAGCTACATACTAGTCGTCAACAATACATAACTATCCCTTATCAGCTACATACTAGTCGTCAACAATACATAACTTTCCCTTATCAGCTACATACTAGTCGTCAACAATACATAACTATCCCTTATCAGCTACATACTAGTCGTCAACAATACATAACTATCCCTTGTCAGCTACATACTAGTCGTCAACAATACATAACTATCCCTTATCAGCTACATACTAGTCGTCAACAATACATAACAATCCCTTATCAGCTACATACTAGCCGTCAGCAACACATAACTTTCCCTTGTCAGCTACATACTAGTCAACAACACATAACTTTCTCTTATCAGCTATATACTAGTCGTCAACAATACATAACTATCCCTTGTCAGCTACATACTAGTCGTCAACAATACATAACTATCCCTTATCAGCTACATACTAGTCGTCAACAATACATAACTTCCCCTTATCAGCTACAAACTAGTCGTCAACAATACATAACTATCCCTTGTCAGCTACATACTATTCGTCAACAATACATAACTATCCCTTGTCAGCTACATACTAGTCGTCAACAATACATAACTATCCCTTATTAGCTACATACTCGTCGTCAACAATACATAACTACCCCTTATCAGCTACATACTCGTCGTCAACAATACATAACTATCCCTTGTCAGCTACATACTAGTCGTCAACAATACATAGCTTTCCCTTGTCAGCTACATACTAGCCGTCAACAAGACATAACTTTCCCTTGTCAGCTACATACTAGTCGTCAACAATACAAACCTCTCCCATATGAGCTACATACTAGTCGTCAACAAAACAAAACTATCTCTTGTCAGCTACATACTAGTCGTCAACAATACATAACTATCCCTTGTCAGCTACATACTAGTCGTTGACAACACATAACTATCCCTTATCAGCTACATACTAGTCGTCAACAACACATAACTTTCCCTTGTCAGCTACATACTAGTCAACAACACATAACTTTCCTCTTATCAGCTATATACTAGTCGTCAACAATACATAATCATGGTGTACTTTATGAGTTGTCATTGTTCTTCTATAGTTTAGCATTTAAAGGGTTAATTTACCATCAGTACGGTAGTAGTACGACTGCAAGACGGCTAATTGATCAATCATACAGTGACTGTAATGATATAGTGTCTAGGGGCTTAAGCCTGATCAACTAAATCACAACAACAACAAAAACATTTTAAAATCATCCCGCAATCACTAAATGACAACATCATTTTGTAAAATCAGGAACAAGTTTAAAATTTGAGCAAATCGTCTTTGAATTATATAGCACGATCAGCTCAATAACAGCAAAATGAAAGCGCCGTTTAGCACAATGACAACAAAATAATACCCGATCACTTGTGCTACTTTGTGTATAATTCTTTTGTGAACATTTCGAGCCTAAACTAAATCTTACAGTTCATTAAAAAGTCTTTGGGAAATTTGCATCCAAAAACACAATAATTTGCCCTAATAATATCATTATATATGTATTTTATAATTATTTCCATAATAGCTGATGATAAATAATATCAGTTTATATTCTTATATAATTTATGATTTACGTCTAAGAAGGCAAGCTCGGTTTGAAATTAAATTTAGGGGTAAAGAATGTACAGCATACAAACCCTAAATTAACAAAAACAAAATGGATTCATCTCCTAAACAGCAAATTGAATGTTGAAATTTCTTAAGCCGTAAATGTACACCTTGAGTTGGTGAAACCGTGAAGAACACATGCGACATACGGACAGGCAGACAGATATTTGATGAAAGTCTAAAGTCCTACATGTAGCTGGCAACTGACTGAATGAGGATTTTCATGAGTGTCAATTTCATCTGTATAACAAAACTGCTAATTGTAATCACTCAAAATGTTTTACATTATCAATCATTATATCTTTAATTTCTTAAATCATTAATATTTTGGTGAACTTATAAATATAAATGAAAATGTAGATATTAGTGAAATTCAAAGTGTTATAAATATTCATTATTTATTTCTATTCTTTATGTAAGATGCGTATCTGCGTCATTTATGCATGGACAATTTAGATTTACGCATGAATTATGAAATCAATGAGTGACAGATACGCATGACTTTCTGAGAATACGAGTCAGATTTTATTTACATGCATACGTAAAGGTAATTGTCAAATATTGATTTGGTTCAACATATACGATTTGCTTCATCTCGAATAAAATGGTAAGTTTTCAATAAGAGTAAATATTCAAATTTTCCGAAATGAGCCTGCTGCCATCGATCTTATCATCAATGTTCGGGGAACACTTTTGATTACAGCAATCCCCGAATAAACGTTACTATCATCCTGTCATCAGCAGGTTCAGGGCACAAGTTATGATTCTAAGTCGGCCGTAATTCTAAGCACATTTTTTAAAATTTTGATTTAAATTCCATGAGTGAAATACTCCTCCCCGTTTTTTATGTGCTATTTTACGCCTGAATCTATAATTTGATGAGTGAAATAAGCATTTGTCAAAATAAATAGCTGGAACCCTGATGTTATTGTCAATGATATGATTAATTTATCTTTGGTATTATTATATTCATTTTATATTTCTTGACAGGGGTTATTTTCAAATCCAATTTTGCCAACTATGGTCATATCTTTATATTCAGATGCTTAGTATTCATTACAATTAGTAAGATAAACATTAAAATATGACTTAATAATTGGACCTAAATATAGAGTGTTTTTGTCAACCCCCCAAAAAGCTATAACAAATTCATTAAAGCATATTTTATCATTTTACTAATAGGTGTTAGTTTACATTCATTTTATGAAGGCATGGTAAACCGTATATACATGTATCTTGCAAGAAATATAAACATAGATATGTGGATCTTAGATCATGCCTCCCCAACATACTGAGTAAATATTCTCTTTTCTTCAATTCTTGCTGCTTACCTTACAAAGTTGAACTGGTATCCGCCCCAAAATATCTCTCTCGTGATGTTGATTGTCACATGATCGTATCGGTTGTTATCATATCTTTGTCTTTTTCAAGGTCAACTTGCTATTGTTATCGCATAGTATCTATACAGTAAATCTATCGACATACACTTATACACTCACTTACATGAGCTTGTTGGCTTCTTGCCATAACTATGTATCACGATTTAGTTATTTTCTATTATCCTAACACAAATATTGAATCAGTAAAGATAAATCATAGTTTTCAGTAATGTCACTATTGATATCCCGTTACTTCAGAAAGCAGCTTCCATTCAATCAACACAGGTTTGACGATACACGTTAAAAACATTTAAGTGTTTAAGTGCTGGACAAGAGGCGTCCCTGCAGTAATGATATCTTGAAATCAATATGACCGATTTATCTTAGCAGGAACTTCTGAGCAGGACTTGCCGACAGAGTTATCTCCCTTTACAACTACCAAGCAATAATTTTGTTTATTATTATTATATGTCGTGGTGTTCACCCGTAGAGCTCCTTCGTTTGTTTTTAATACAAACTCATAGTTCAGAGAACTTCACGTCGTGTTGTTTACCCGGTAGAGCTGTTAACGCCTGATAGTAAAATGATGATATTTTGATGTCTCATGTCAAATTAAGGTCAATGATTTCTGTGCAAATCACATACACTTACTATAATTGCAATTTTCGAAATGCAAGACATTTACAAATTTTGATTTCGAAACCTAGTTTCGAAGTCGTGGCTTATAGACCAGTTGAAAAACAGGAGATTTTTCATGAACAAACTTAAGGTACACAGCTGCAGTGAAACTGTGATTATGAGAAAGGCAATTTATCTGACGGTCTGCTTGCACAATCGTCTGACCTATGAACTTACCACGACTTTAACTATCCAATACAATTGTTGTTTGTGGTGTTACCTGAATTGTTATTCAATATAGTTGTTGTTATTGTTGCTTTAATGCGATTCTTTTTAACAGACAACGACAGTTCTAGCCCATAAAATACAAAAATACCTAACGAGTTTCATGCAGCCATTACACTAGGTCGAGAGGCTCTACCTGCAACCCCACTGGATAGCAGGTAGAGAGCGACTATGGTTAAAACAGGGGGACAAAGCGCATACAGTACTGTATGCGCTGTTTTTGCTATGTTGCGTTACTTTCCCATATGGCAAAAATGTTCTAAGTATGCTTGATCGATTGGAATCACTTGCAAGAATTGTTTTCATCTATCTTCAATGTCGATAACAATTGCTCGTTTTCTTTATCCGACAGCGAAATCTGCAAGCGTCCGGCCGACTGAAACATCAACAAACGCCGCCATCTTGTAAGTAGCGGGTGTAGTGGTCGACCAATCAAATTGCGTCAAATGTTCTAAAAATAGATACACCGTGGCACTAATTTATGCATAATGACTTTGCTTACTGACGTCCAAAGACGACGCAATGAACAAGAAAACCCTCGCGATGTCGAACATGATTGCTTCTAATGAAAAAAATTGAGACAGATGAAAGAAATTAAAGCAAACTTTGTTGACCATTTATTTTTCTCATGAATATTTGCAGTCACTGTAGATTTCGTAGATTCAATCTAATCTTAACAGCAAGATAGGAAATCGCTCTCTAGTTTCTGACCTCTGTAAATATGCCGACTTGTTGAGACGTTGTTTGTTTTGTTTTTTGTTTTCAATATCATTGGACGTAAAGAAATGTGTGACAAGTTCATTTTTTGATCAAAATCTTTGATTTAATATCTCATTGAATTTTCATCAGTATTCCGGTACATATTTAGAAAGATTTTTCACGGAACACCAGTGTCGGAACGGACGATTTTCGTCAGGCTGAACAGCGACATTCAATGTTTATAATTCAATTACTTTTTATTATCAAATGATACACAGCCTTCATCTAAAAATCTTTGTTCAGAATTTAATTATTGATAGACCCACGGCATCACTATACATACATGGTTGAAAGTTTCGGATCCAGTTGTTAATTCTTTACGTTGTAAACAAAATCCATGAGGCATGAACCATATCAAATAGACACAATTAAATAACAGAACAGATTATTTAAAATATACATTTAGTTTTTTAGTTGACAAAACAATTTTGCCTCTCGTTATGAGAGAACCATGCAATGTAAACGGTTGTTTTTATACAATTATTTCATGTTTTTCAAACTCTATGTTAATCTACATGTTCGATGTTTAGAAGGAAATAGAGCCTCAAGTCATCCAATTAACTTATGAAAACTCACATTAACATTTAATTCAAGAGGTGTATTCTTTTTGTTCTTTTTTACCAAATTATTTTTAATAACTTACTTATGTGTTCAATGTTCAATCACCAATAATTAAGAGTTAACAATGTCCTAAAACTGATTGATGTTTCGTCCAAAGAACGATGAATTTGTCAGTATCATGTGTGGTGGACATTGTGTTACCTGATGTTCTTTCACATGGAATCCGTCAATTCTAGGCTTTAAATTAATATCATTTGTCATATGTTTACTGTCGAAGTGAGCTTACTGGCATTGCAAACAATTTTAAAGAATGTTACTCATAAAAAAAAACTTAAGCGATTAATTCATGATTTAAACGATCTTAACCGGATTTGTGCGACACATGCGACGATATTAAACTCGTTTCTGGATAGGTATTAGATTTCATCAACGTGAATTTTGTAATTTATGTGCTCTTATTAATCTTATTGGAAACAAAGTCGAATGACATATGAAGTTGAACAAGTATGTGTGTGAAGAAAATGTATTTTCTTGCTAGGCTATGAATACAAACCGCAAAGTCGGTACAACATTGATGCAAATAAGTGAACACATTCTACGCTTCAACGTAAAACTCAGAGACCTTAGACATAGTCTTTCAAATATCTGTAAGCAATATCAAAAAGGAATAATTATTCAGTTTATACCATGAACGTAAAAATATTTTTATCCTTTGTACTGCGATAAGCGATAACTATAGTTACGTTAATATAGACATGTATAATTGATATTGTGCACTGACGTTGATTATATAAAACATATAACTTTATTATATATTATTGAAATCATTTCCATTACACTTAGATCAATGTGTTAAAATACCCTTTGAACATAAGATTAATCGGCAAGAAGTCCAACAGAGCACGATATTTTGTAACTTGCATGACTGTCTTATCTCCGGTAAGATGACAGACCATTCATTACGGGATTTATTCAGCCATGCTATGTTTCTTAATGCTAGAAAAAATAAAGTAAGCTAAATAAATATTGTTAAATTCAGAACGATCTAAGATTTTTTACAATAACAATGCCACGACGGACAGCGCTGCCAAATCACAAGCGAAACACCAATGTTGGCACTGACGCTAATTTTATTCATGGTGACCTCGCTAGTGATCAAGGTCGTTTCTGATTGGCTGGCGCTTCCAAGATGGCAGCGCCCAATGTCGTTTTGTCGATTGCAGATGAATGAAATGTAAAGTTTGCTTAACAATAGTTAACAACGCCGATGAAGATTTTTGAAGTCACCGAAACGTTAATTATATGAATAGGCAATGATTTGTGACAGTTTAAGATGACTGCCGCTTCACAGTAAAAAATCAGATTTTCACCCAGTTTTAACCATAGCCTGCTTCTGTCGTTAGTATGCGGCTCGATGTGCCAGGATACAGCATTCAGCGACAGAAGTTTCGGTCTACCATTACACGAACCAGGAAGTAGGAATCAACCTTAGCCTCGTTTTCTATTTGAGAAGTTCATAGATCGTAGCATGCAGAACTATTGAGAATCCCCTTTCCCAAGATTACGTTTTCTTTATATTCTCTCATTGGGAAGGGATTCATTTAATGCCGCACTCTGATTAATATGATCAATAAAGATAGATATTTTATCTGTAGGGAAATGCTCTCAAACTAAGAAGATATCAATTGGTTATTAAACTTGATCTTTTATTTTTGTACTGATAACTTTTATTTCACATATTTATCTATTTTCTAAAAGCATTCAATTTGTAATCATGGATATATCTTTCAAGAAATATGAACATACATACATGTATTTGGACACACAGAGTGATATATCCTCTTGCCTTTAATTCTTACTGCTAACCCTACATATGTGAACTGTTACCCACTCAGAAATACATGTCTCGTGATGTTGGTAGTCACGTGATCGTATCAGTAGTTATCACAATTTGTCTTTATCTAGGTCAACCTGGTTCTGATAACACATGTTGACTTTACTCTTACATTTAAACGATAATAGCTGCATGGGCTTCCTTTTATTAAAATGTATCAAACTGAATCAGTCATTTTGTATTATGCCAACAAATATAATGAATTAGTCAAAGATCGAATATATTATTACCCAATGACGTCTATGTTAAAGAGCCAATACGGTAATTGTCCTTGTTCATATTTGCCACAGTTCACCAACAGTGTTATCGGGTCGAGAATTATTGACTGCTATTAAAGCCATTGGACAACAGGAAGATTAAAAAACGGAGGCGATGATGGGAAAACTGGATAATGACAAGTGTCAATCAGTCAATCAAATATTCCGAAACTTGTATACAGCATTCAGAAAATGCATTCTAAAGTTGATTATGTTCGATTGTTTATATAAGTAGTTTTCATGTAAATGTTCTATGAATTTTACTTCCAAGAATAAATGTGACTCTTAACTGTTTTTCGTTGAAAACGTGTTTGACTATATATCATATGTAATTGCCATTTTGTGTTTGAAGTTTTGAAATATTTTAATTTATATCCTGATTTATGTCATTTAAGTTAATATCAAAGTAAACCAATATGTGGTGAATTCACAATATGACTTTAATGTTCTTTTTCAGTTCAGTCTCACGATGCGCTAATGTTTTTAAAAAATTTAATTTGATTGACAAGATGCGTAAGTGTAGATTCTTTAAGTTAGTGTGAATGACTGAGCAGGACCAATCTAAATAAATTTAGATCAACAGGTTTTATATTTGGTCATACTGTTGACACAGTATGACAAAATAAAAATCTGTTGATCTAAATTTATTTAGATTGGAGCAGGACAACTCGTCCTTTACAACGGCAATAAGCTCTGGGACCTATTCCATTTTTGGATTTACACTGGGGCGAATTTGTGTGGTAGCCTAGGCATTATTCTAGAAATGAATTGAACTAGAATTCACTTACTTACACTTGCTTACACTTACTTTGATTGTCATCTTCCTATTAGTAATGTAGTGCAATGTTGCAAACAGTACACTCGAAAGTTTATTCTCTTACCGAGAAGGCATACTATCAACTACGTCATTCTGATTAACGTGATCCATATATAAAATATATCCAGGAGATCGATTAATTGGTAAAAAAAAACAAGTCATATTCTATGCAAACTCAACGAACAACTAATGCAAGAAGACTTAGAATTGTTATTATATTACTATAGAAACCAAGGAATTATGAATTGATTTCAGTACATTTTCTAATGTTATATTTGTAACAACAAAAACGTATATATATTTATACGTTAAAAAGCTAGTATTTGAACTTGAAATCAATCTTTTCAAAGATATTTAGCAGTACATACGATATCTTGCATTACTTAAATTATTTGTGTAATATTTCTTAAACTTTCTTAAAGCACTGATATCCCACCCTCGAAACACGATGAAACATTTCCCTTTTTAGTTCATTCCTTACCTTACAAAATTTGAACTGTTATCCACCCCGAAATACCTGTCTCGTGATGTTGATAGTATCAGTAGTTTATCTAGGTCAACCTGGTTCTGTTATCATATGTTAAATATACAGTGAGTCCATCACATCCATGTATCCACTCACTGTTTTCATTAATGAGAGAGAATTGGCTTCCTTCAATAACAATGCATCAATACGAATCAGTAACTTGATATTTTTAAGAGATGAAATTGGAATAGAATCGATAATAAACAAATTATTACCATCGGAAGTGTTATATGACTTTTACGATACTCGTTCTCGCTCGGGCAATAAAAAAAATAACATTCGTTTGGTAAAAGTCACACTTACTCAGGTAACAAACTCTGTATGGTTTAAGGAAAAATTAACTTTTTTAAAAATCTATTTTTTATAATATAAACCTTCATTTTAACTGTTAAACATTTGTTCCTTAAATCAATTGAGACACATGATTTAATTCTATTTGATGTTAACTTAACCATTTAACCTTGATGTCCAGGTTAACGTGTAGTGTTTGTGTTTGAATATTTGTACGGAAAGCTTTTTGTATGTGCTTAAGCCCTCCATTGTTCCAAAATACTTCCCAAGTATTGCAGTTACTAATGAAGGAGCCATCAATGTCCAGGTAGCTACAAGACAACAAACTATGGTTCAGGTTCAGGTTCAGGTTCAGGTTCAGGAGACACAATATCTTCACGGATAAAACAGCCTGTTCAACATCATGTGAAGAACCATCATATAGTCTCATGAAACAGATGTGTTATCCTCATTAATACAGATTTGCAAACGATGGCATTAATTTTGGATGTGAACATATGATGATGCAATAAAACAATACGCAGATGTCGCCATTGATGTCTAAGAAGCCAAGCTCGGTTTTAAATTAAATTTAAGGGTAAAGAGTGCACAGCATACAACCCCTTTATTTACAAAAACGAAAAGGATTTATCTCCTTAATAGCAAATGGAAGGTTTAAATTTCTAAAGCCGTAAATGTACACCTTGAGTTGGTGAACCCGTGAAGAACACTTGCGACATACGGACAGACAGACAGATATTTGATGAAAGTCCACAGTCCTACATGTAGCTGGCAACTGACGGAATGAGGATTTTTATGAGTGTTAATTTCATCTGTATAACAAAACTGCTAATTGTAATCACTCATAATGCTTAGATTTATCAAGAGTTAATTCTGAGATATTTTGGTGAACTTATGTAAATATTAGTGAAATTCAAGCTGTTATGAATTTTCATTATTTATTTCTATTCTGGTATGCTATTGTCAATGATATGATTAATTTATCTTTGGTATTATTTTATTAATTTTATATTACTTGACAGGGTTATTTTCAAATACCGTTTTGTCAACTATTGTCATATCTTTATATTCAGTTGCTTAGGTATTCATTACAATCATTAAGATATAGATTAGAATATGACTTAGAAATTGGACCTAAATATGAAGTGTTTCTGTCAACCCCCTAAAAAGCTATAAACAATTAATTAAAGCATATTTTATCATTTTACTAATAGGTGTAATTTTACATCCATTTGATGAAGGGATGGTTAACGCAGATAAATATAAACATAAATAGTTGGATTTCATACCATTCCTCCCCAACATACTGAGTTAACTATCCTCTTTACTTAAATTCTTACTGCTTACCTTACAAAGTTGAACTGGTATCCGCCCCAAAATATCTCTCTCGTGATATTGATTGTCACATGATCGTATCAGTTGTTATCACAATCCGTCTCTAGCTAGGTCAAGTTGCTACTGTTATCACATGTTATATATATAATGAGTCTGTCAACATAAATTCATACACTCACAGCTGCTTACATGAATAAGAGTGCATTGGCTTTCTTCAATAACAATGTATCAAAACGAGATAGTTAGTTTGTATTAATAACAGAAATATCGAATAAGTAGAGATCAAAGAGAGTATTCAGTAATGTCTCTATTGTTATCCTTGATAACAGAGAGCAGCTTCCATTCAATCAACACAGGTTTGACGATACACATTAAAACATTCAATTGTTTAATTGCTGGACAAGAGGCTTTCCCTGCAGTAATGATATCTTGAAATCAATGTGACCGGTCTATCTTATCAGGTACTTCTGAGCAGGACTTGCCATTTACGACTACCATAAGCAATTAATTTTAGTGTAAAGCTGGATGAAAGTCGACGAACGATTTGTCCACTTAATAGGAATAGTTTATAACCTAAATCAGTAGTCATTCATTAAGTGTCACAATATGTGACTCGAATCCTATTGGAGACACCAAAACAAAATTGAGACTTGGGTCTCATCCTGGGTTGTGTCCCTTGGCAAGGAACTTCTTCCACATTGCACTCAGTCCACCCAGCTGTTAATATGGGTACATGAAAACTGGATGTACTGACCTACGTGGTCATGATTAGCTCTTAGTATACTCCTTCGAGGTAATAATGTAGCACATTGAGCAGGTTTGCCCTATACCTAAATTTGACCTACATAGCAAAAGTGGCAAATAGTTACCCCTGTGTACACTGTTAACTTGTCAAAATTCGTCCCTTGGAGAAAGTAAACGCTGCCTGTCAACGCGGCTTGGAATTTCATGAAATGGATTTCAGGAATATTAATATATAGGCCAGTAGAAACTGCATTGAACCTAGACATTTCTGATAACAGGCCAATTTTTGTTTTAATAAGTAGGGTGAAAGGTACTTATTAACACACAAAAACCCAAGAAAAATCAAGAGTGGGGAAATTTATTTTTTTCAACTTTTACAAAAAGTGAAAAAATTATACTGTTTTTCGAAGACCTTAAACATGTATCACACATGATAACTACAAAATTTTAGAAACCCTTGTTATTTTATCCATATCTACATCATTAACTTTCAAATTTATATTCATATGGTTATAATTTGATCGGCATCCCCTCAAAAAAATTTTTTTATTATTACACATAACCATAACATGGCGGCCATGTTGGATTCAAGATGGCCGTTTGACCAACTTTTACAGATTATGTAGTTTTGTTCAATATGTACATTGTCTTTTCTATAAAATAGTGACATATCAATATTAAATGTTGAAACATATCAATTTTCAACCATTCATGAAATCAGAAATGGCAATATTCATTTTTTTCTGTTGTCTCTTTGTTTAGTGAACTATGACTGAAAATCCTTGTAAAAGGCTTCAGTGCCTTGGCCAAATGATCAGAATATTTTTGAGTTTTCAACAAATATAAAATTATTATTTACAATCTTTAAACATAAAAAGAAGTAATAGAATTAATTATCAAATGGATTATTTACAAGTTTTTTTTGCAGATCCACTCACCAATATAGCAAATTAGCAATGTCAAGTCATTTTCCAAGAGAAATATGTCAATCACTGTAAAGGCATCATGGGTATGCTTCTTTTTTCCAGTTCAACTTCAACTTTGAAATAGTGTAGTTCATGATTACATCATATTTAATTCACAACTGAAGTATTATTATAAATAATCTTTGACACTGTCACACCTATGTATCTATATTTCTCAGAGACCTTAAGTCACAGGCTCTGTTATTAATAGGGAAGTCCAGTCATTCTTCAGTGATAGCTCCAACTATAACAGATGGATTCAAACATGAACCCCTACACTTGCAGTGAATGCTACAGGGAATTCTCTTTTTGAAACAACTGCAGTTGTTACAAAGCTGTGATCCAACTGAACATGAACATCTGATTTCTTTCAAGAGGTTGGCCGGGGCAGCACATTTATCAGTTATTACAGGTGTAACAGTGTTGTTGATGGTCTTGAATCCATGTTCATGTTTGTCCAGTACAGTTTTCAGATGAATCCATGTTGACACCTGGTGGTGTACTCGTAGAGAGTGGAAGGCACATGCACTGCTTGTTGGTGGCATTCTCTCAACAGATGTAAACTTTGTTGACACTGCAAAGAGGTATCTCAAGTCATCAAGTCTGTATATCTCATCAGTGTTTCTGTAGAGGGAGCTAATGAACTTTTCTCCTGCTTTAATGACAGTTTCTTTGGAAGATGATAGATCTCAAAATCGTGACACAATCTTTCTGAGTTGTTGAGATTTCTCCAGCAATTTAAGGTGCCTCACCTTTCCAATACCAAACAATGATGACGTTGTGTCACACCCGGAAATCGCATGTATGAAAGGGAGCAGGCGACACAGTTCATTACCCAATCCTTCTTTGCACTGATGTATAGACACAAATTGTTTCTTTGTCTTCATAAAGATGTTGGATTCAGGTTTGCTGTGGTGAATGAGCAGGACAAGGATGTCTGTGTCATCAGCCAGAACAACAGTCTCATTAGAAGTCTGAGCCATGTCCAGTGCTTCTCTAACAATAACAACATCAGCATCACCTTCCTCAGCAGCATGTTGGACCGCTGTGCCATCCTCTTCCAGTTTGTTTCCAATGAGGTTGACTAGAGCTTGCTTATTTCGCTTGTTTGACAAAAAAGAAGACTTGTCCTGAGGAACTAGAGTTGTTGCTGAAACTACAATATCAGGGCAAGATACCTTTGAGACCTTTCTCCTTTTCTGCTCAGGTTCCTTGGTTGTAGACGTGAGGTAGCTGTCAAAAACGACACATAATGGTTGATGCCTCCATGCTCTATGCTTCACATTTTCAATGTAGATTTGACACAGGTCAAGTATGCTTCCAATCTTTGGCCATTGCAGTTGTTGAAGAAGTGCACATCCATCTATCACTGTGGCTGCATCAGTGACATGTACTTCCTGCTTGTGATGGTTTTGAAGGATGAAATTGGCGAGTGTAGACTTCTGGCACTTTCTCATCGAACCGTCATCATTAAAAAGAGCTGGGGAGACTGCTGCTAACTCGTAGGAGAAAACACTTGTTGATGGTGGACCGTTGACAAGAGTCATTGCAAGAAGTCGTTGGTAGAGCTCCGTTGATGACATTCGCAGCTCCTCTCCATCAGACAGTCGGACCGATTTCTTCATGATTGAAAATGTCACAACTTGATCTGCTTTCTTCATGACAACATCTCCAAACCTCTTTCCAGTCAAATTGTCCTGTATCTTCAGACCAATCTCCATTGCATTATCAACATTAACCTTGTCAATTGCAATTACATCAGTGGCAATATTTCTTAGCTGATCTTGATGATGTGTCTCAAAAGGGTTGTGTGCTCTGAGAAAACTTATGAAGGTTTGTAGATCAGCTACATCTTGCTTAATCCTGCCTGGGTTGACCTCTCTGTGGTGATCTGTAGCCTCGGTTGAAGTGCCTGTCATCTGTCGTAGTGCATCAGTGTATTGTGCAACAATATGAGCTGATAACAACCATGTTGTCCTGGCAGAGTCCTTGTGGGTAATGTTGATCAGTCCTCCTTGAGTCTTCCCTGCTCTCATTAGGCACTGTTCGATGGTCATGTCGCTCCAGATTCCACTCCAAAATAGAGGGAGCATATCTTCGGTGGCCTTCAGATGTAACAACCAGTTACCAGTTCTTTCAGCTCTGATAAACATTCTCACATTTGAAACAAAGTCCATGAACATCAGCCACTGTCTACTTGTCTTCATCTTTCGCTTTTCCTCTTTCAGATTGACAAGTTGAAGTTGAATATCATGGAGTGTTTCATCATCGCCAGAAACTGCAATTCCATCATTCAATGTTTGTCGTAAAGTGTCAAGGCTTGTTATTTCTTCATCTGAAAGAAACGTTGAAGACAATGTGGACTCATCTACCTCTTCGTTGAAAGACTCGATGAGAACAGCATGAAGTGCAGCATCAGTCAACAGGCAAGCTCGGAGAGTCTTGGTGTAAGATTTTCCATCTACCATTTTTGGGAGACTTTTAGAAGCATAAACAGTTGCCCATAGTTCCTCTATTCCACTGTCCTCCATACATTTGCAGCCTGCACCAAGGTATGACATGAGTTGGTGGAATCCTCCAAGACGTAACTGAATATGAGCAAGCTCCTCTGGGTTGTCACTCTTTATTCTGTAAGCTTTTGCATAAAGTGGCTGGTCAAATGTGAGTTGGGCACAACACTGCTCTCGTTGTCTTCTCTGGGCATCAACAAACTTCATTGTGCTGTACACTGCCTCATTGGTTTGTGGATTAAGTGGAATCATTGGATTGTATGTCACAGAAGAGCATAAACAATGGCCACTTGTAATTTCTGACATAAAACCTTGCCAATTTGGTGTAGACTTCAGATGAATGCTAGTCAACAGCCAAAGTGTATCTAACTCAAGAAAGTTCTGCAGGGAAACACTTATATTTGGCATCTGGGTGAATTTCACATCTGACATGAGACTTCTTACAGGTTGCTTATATGGACGAACCATGTTTCCAAAGTTTCCCTCTGTGAGCACATCTAAAGAAGTATACTTTTTTCTTGGAATGTTCACTGGACAATGTTGTGCAGGTGTCTCGCAGGTAACAATTCCCATGACATGAGTTGACTGCTGCCCATTAAGTGTGTCTTCATTGTGATCAAAGTTATCAGCCACCCACTGCGAGAACCCATGACTTGTAACATCTCTGGAGGTTGATTCAGTGTTGGAATTCACCTGACTAACAGCAGCAGCCTTCTGAAAATCCATTACCTGGTCATATGATACACTAACTCCAAGTGATGACAGGAGATTGAGAGCAACTCTTGATCTTGTTGTCTGATGTATGAAGAGTCCAGTGGAAAGAAGAAGTGGTGATGTAAATGACTGATTAGAGGCTTGCATGAGGATATGGCAGGCAGAGGCTATCAGTATCCGTTGTTTGAGAATTGCAGATGTTGTACGAGGCTTGTCAAAGATGTTTTGGATAAACTCATGAAGAACTTGAGGTATTTGTTGTTCAAGATAATCTATGTCAATATCAGATGGCTCAGGATACTTCTCAGAGTCACTTGTCACACTTTTTATCTGGTCCTTGACTGTCCTTCCGAGATTCTTTGCTGTCTTGATGTCTTGCTCTGCTGATGTATCAGATGCATCTTGGTATGACTCATACAGTATTGAACTGGCCTGGTGTTTAAGTGTAACAATGTCAGGCCTTCCATCCACCTCAGCAATTGTAACTCCAGTTCCAAGTTGTTGTACCAGTTTACGCTTGAAGTGTTTGAGACTGTAGGGAGCTATTTCTGGCGGAAGATGACTTGCATACTGATCCAGGAGATCTTGAACAGTAAACTGTTTCCCATTGTCAGTGAGATCAGGGAGTTGGTCACACCATGACTTGAAGGCTCTGTCCTGAATGTCTCTTGTTGACTCCTGAGAAGAAGTGTTCCTCTTCCTGTCATGCTCAGACATAAAGGACTGCATGCAGTGTCTGTGATATGTTGCCTTGGCTGCACGGATATCTCCTGCGACAATGATGCGGGCTTTAATATCAGCTGCTTTGTCATCAGTCCTTTCATTGCAGATAGAAAGAAGGGTTTCCTGTAGCAAACTTTTCTTCTCTGTTCCAACAATCTCAACATGACTCACACCAGAATGTCTCCTTTTATGTTTTTGAATTTCCTCAAAGTCAATCTTCTTTGTACAAATGATACAGTGAGTCCTAAAATCAAACTCGCTTCCATCGGATCTGACAGATCTAAGGACACATGGCTGAATATTGTCATTGCTGCTCTTCTCGGCCTTCAGCACATTAAAAGATGAAGTGTAGGTCTTGCGGCATTTCTCATGAACATATTTTTCATCTTGGACCAGAGAAGCAAATAAATCATCTTTTCGCTGAGCTGAAACTTTTAATGAGCTGTACCCTTTAGCTCCCAGTTTCACCTCACCAGCACCTTCTCCACATATGATGCACGTCGTCATTGCTGAAATAAATGAAAAACTTTGATTTAATTTAGTTCATATAAATGTTCTTAGTTTGTAAAAAGTTTATTAATAAATAGATATTTGAATGCTGTTAAAAGGGTATCAGTTTAATATATTTAAGTATTGTGCAGAGTTTTCTTTTGTTTAACCACGGAAATGTGAATATTTAAACTTACTTTCAGCAGAAAACTTTCTGCAGAGTGTTGTCACATGTCTCTGTGTCCCATCTCCCATCCATATCCTTGTCTGAGCATAACTAACAATAGAAAAAATATGATTGATGAACAAATTGATTTAAAAATATCAAGTCAAGATATTGAAAACAATTTCTACTAAGAAATCAATCAGAAAATTATATGCTGAAGACATTGAAACAACATTTTTACAAAGTATTGTTTACACTAATATTCATTACTGCACATGTTCCTCTAATACTATATTTACAAGGTAACAATAGGATTTTTTAATAAATAAATGATCTCTCTTCACAATATATATAAAGGATATTAAAAACGTATGTTATATCAAGACTTACTTTCACCATGAACTGTCTCCTCTCTGCTAGACCCACACCAGCAAGATATATAAAGTCATATCAGTGACTGTCCATGGCTGCAAGATAAAGAAAGATGATAAGCCCCTAATTAAAATAGAACAAGATGTAAATAATTTCCATTACTTATAAAACAATTAATCAACACAAAATTATTACAAAATTTAAAGGCTTATTTCAAATCACAATTCAATCTAAGTTTTTCTAGGAATATGAATATATTGGCAGACTTACATCAAGGCAATTATCTGCAAGTGGGCCTCATCACTGTACTTCAGCAAAAGCAGTCACATTTCTGAAAGTAAAAAAAAATTTGATTAGCATGATTAAGACTCAGTATAGATATATATTAAAGTAGCTCATTTAACTGAATATAAGAAAAACTACACAAATTCCTTCTGCAAAATTAAATAAAAAAGAGACAGTGAATTAATAGAGAAAGAAAGAATAAAACATGAAGAACGTTCTTCCTTATTTTTTTAATGAAAATAAAATAAATCAGAATGCAACTAAATAATTTTCAAATTAACTTACATGTAAAAAAAGCAAACAAAAACATGTATAAAGAAAGTTCATCTCAGTGTCTTAAGAAAACTCATCATCATAATATGTTGTCAGGATAATAGTATATGGGGAAAAAAAATTGACAGCACCTCCCCACATCTGACAGAATTTCTGACAAAATTATCTTTAACAAGATTAATGATTTAATAGTTGTGATATGTAAAGCATGTGTTTACAAAATACAGGTGTTTGTTTCAACAATTTTTAGGTAATAACAAACATTTGAAAGATAAATATAAACTGAGATCCATATGATCTATTTATAGATTACATTCATAAATCAAGACTAGCATATCATTATGATCCATTCCCTGTCCATACATTACAAAACAAGTTCTGTGAGCATTTTCAAGGATTTCCCTTACATATATTTGCTCATAAAAAATCCATGCTGATTGCATTGACTTTAGCTTGACAGTTTGAATGTGCTGCCAAAATGGCCTAGATCTACTACTGGCAATTCTAAAACAAAACATATTTTTCCAATAATATTCGTCAATAATATGTAGCTTATAGGGTTTCTTGGAACTTTAGACAATTGCTAGCCAACTTTGGGGTCCAATAAGACAAAATATACTAACCTTTTTCACATTTAGGCTGTAGCATCACAGTTGTCCCCAATGCTGATGACCTTGACCTTAGGGTGTTGACACTGGAGACAATAACGTCTTCCAACAACTAATTACATTGAAATAACTTGGAACATGACATTCTGTCATGTTTCAAATGAGAAAAAAAAATATTTCCCCGCTCTTGATTTTTCTTGGGTTTTATGTACATGTTCAATAAACATATTAGAACAGTTTTTTGCAATAATTGGCTTGTTATCATAAATGTCTAGGTTAATTTATTTTGACGTTGATTTCTACTGGCCTAATAGGAGAGTGGGTTTCAGTCATGCTATCATGGGCGATGTTAACACTTGAACTAACCAGGACCCAGCTTCCATACATTTTATCGCATTACATTGTGTTTGCCTGAATTTTCTTTCAAGTAGTGAAGCAGCTAACCTATCTGATCTTCCGGCTGATTTCTCTGTCAGTTTTTTAAAGAATGCTTATATATAAGCAGAAAAGGGTTTAAGTATTTTAGAGAGGGATTTTTTCATTCACGTAGAATATTTATGAGCCCAGGAACCGCACCAATTTGAAATTAAATTTCACTCGGATAGTTTTTAAAAAGATCGTCTGTTTGTATTTTGAATTTGTTCCGAAATTTCATTGGCTATTTTGTAAGAGCTGATAAGGGGCGTAACTCGTTATCACGATAGGTGTCGCTGCTCCGGATCACCAGTTTTCTACCTTGTGAAGGCAAGGTCTAAAGCGAGGAGAGTTGTTCGATATGTTTTCACCTTGCCGTGGGAAGATGGGACATAACATCCGATGAGATTTTTTTTTTAATGTGTTTAGAAATGCATTCATTCAATCATTTCATATTATTTGTCCTATGGCTAGTGACCCTATTATCGTGGTAATCCTAATATTGTGGTAACCCCATTTGCGTCTCCAAATCTTATCATGAATATCTATATTTGCAAAGCACATATATAGATGAATAAACTAAATAGTGAGGCATCTAAATACATATAGAATATTTTTTCAAATGTTCAGTCAAATGTTTTTACATTTCATTTATTTGAAATAATTAGCATCATTTTCATTTATGAAATATTAACTTCATGTGCAAACATAACAGAAAGGTATGTTTTGAAATAGTATCGTCTTTATTATAGTTTCTTTCTACACGGTACGCATTTCTTATTTGAAATACTATGGTTTGATATCAATTTTAGAAAATGCTATACTGTATTTGATAACTGTTCAGTTTTCGATCACTTGGATGACTTATTTCATTTTTTCAAGACTTGTATGTCGACGAAGCAAATGGTCGTTAATATTTCTCTTGGTGGATGGAAGAGGATGCATTCTTTGTTTTACATCAATGTTCTTTGTTTTATTTCTTAAATGCTTATATACCATTTCAAAATCAATTATAAACTATATCACTATAGGCTATGCAAACAATGAATTCAATGAACTTAATGGCCCAGACTAAGATTCGAATAGTTTCAGCTAATTGCAGAGGGTTAGCTGAAAAGAATAAAAGACAAGAGATAATGAAAATATGGAAAAGAAAAAACTATTCAATAGTATGCCTTCAAGATATACATATTTCAGAAAAAGATAAGGATATAATGAAAAATGAATGGGGATTAAATTGCATTATTGCCCCTTTTAAATCTAACGCAAGAGGGGTAGCAATTCTTTTCAACAATAATATTGAAATCAAAATACATAAAACCCTTATTGATGACAATGGCAATTTTATTATAACTGACATAACAGTAGATGGAATTAATATCACACTTACAAACTTATATGGCCCAAACAAAGATGAATCTTTATTCTACTCTAAGTTATTCAATGACATTGAGGAATTTGGTAATGAATCAATAATTATTTGTGGAGACTGGAATCTAGTTCTTAACCCTTCAGTTGATCTTGAAAATTACAAAAATGTAAATAATCCAAAGGCAAGAAATGTTGTTTTAGAAAAAATTGAAGAATTGGATTTAATAGATATTTGGAGAGAACAACACTATACTAATAAAAAAATTACCTGGTGGAAGAGGAATCCTAAACAGCAAGCCCGGCTTGATTTTTTCCTAGTTTCTCAGGACTTGTCTAATATATCATATGAAACTGACATTGTCCCAGGATATAAATCAGATCATTCACCAATTACACTATCACTATCAAATCATCTAAGCAATGAAAGGGGCCGTGGATATTGGAAATTTAATACCTCACTTTTACAGAATAACGAATACATTGCAATTGTTAAAAAAACATTACATGATACCCTTCGAGAATATACTACAAATATTCTTACAGATGATGAATTTAATGATCACATGAGTGATGGAACCCTTGAATTAAAAATTCCTGTATATTTATTTCTTGAAACATTTTTAATGAATCTGAGAGGTAAGACAATTTCTTTCTCCACTTTTGTCAAAAAAAACAGAGAAAAAAAAAGAACAATTCTTGAAGAAGAAATACAAACCATTGAAGAAAATATAAGAAGTGATTTTAATAATTTAAGTGAAAATACTTTATCACAATTGGCTTCAAAGAAAAAACAACTGGAACAACTTAATGAAGAAGAAATAAAAAGATCTCAGTTTTTTAAAAGAATCAAATGGTACGAAGAAGGCGAAAAACCAACAAATTACTTTTGCCATCTTGAAAACAGAAATTACACCAGCAAACTTATTAATAGTATTATTAAAGATAATGGAGACTTGATTACAGATGGTGGCTGTATCTTAGATGAACTTAAACAGTTTTACAGTAAACTGTATACTGACACTCACCATCATGAAGAAGCAGAATTAAATAATGACCTTAGCAACATGAACATTCCAAAAATAAGCAATGAAGAATTTGACATGTTAGAAAAAGAAATAAGTCTTAAAGAGATTGGTAAAACAGTTTTCTCCATGAAAAATGATAAAAGCCCAGGAATTGATGGCTACCCCATAGAGTTTTTTAAGTTTTTTTGGAAAGATCTAGGCCCATGGGTTCAGAGTTTTATAAAGGAAACTTTTACAAAGAATGAGTTGACAATTACAATGAATAGAGGAATTATTACTTGCTTGCCCAAACCAAATAGAGGCGCCCAATTTCATTGTTAAATTCACTATACAAAATTATCAGCTCATGTATAGCGAATAGGATCAAGCTAACATTAGATACAATTATTCATGAGAATCAAACAGGTTTCATACCTGGGAGATGTATAAGTGAAAATATAAGATTACTCTATGACATCACATTTGAAACAAGAAGGTTAAATAGACCTGGCCTCCTCTTACTAATTGACTTTGAAAAAGCCTTTGATACTATTTCAAAACCATTCATAATTCAGGCAATGAAATCATTTGGATTTGGACCTAATATGATTAATTGGATTAAGATCCTTACAGGCAATAATACAGCAGCAGTAATACAAAATGGTCATATCTCATCCTTTTTTCAGCAAGAAAGGGGCTGTAGACAGGGTGACCCAGTTTCTCCCTATCTCTTCATCCTTGCAGTAGAAATATTAGGAATTATGATAGGATCTAATTCTGATATTAAGGGCATAAGACTTAATGACAATGAGCACAAACTTGGCCAATATGCTGATGATACACAACTTTATCTATATGGATCTGAAAAAAGCCTTAATGCTGCAATGCAAACACTCAACAAATTCTATAAAATGTCAGGACTAAAAATGAATGTAAACAAAACAAAAGCTATATGGATTGGTTCAATGATTGGTAGTAATATCACTCTAGCTAATGACTTGTATTTGGACTGGCACAGTGGGGACTTTGAAATATTAGGAATAACTCTAAATGCTTCTCTTAAAGACTTATGGGTAATCAACACCAGAAAACGCCTTGAACACAAAAATAGATTACTGGCTAGTTGGCGAAGAAGAAAATTGACTCTTATTGGGAAAGCTAGTACTTATTCATCCTTAGTACATATTTTCTCTGCTCTCCTTAACCCCCAAAATCATTCATTGATGAACTCAATAAGATAATATATAAGTTTCTTTGGAATGACAAAAATGATAAGATTAAAAGATCAAATATCAGTAGAACATATGAAGATGGAGGTCTAAGAATGATTGACATAGAATGCTTTATCAATGCTTTGAAATTATCCTCATTGAAATGTCATTTGAAGAAAAACTCAAGCTTAATTAACATCTTTCCATTAGGTCAATTATATTCACTAGGTTCTAATGTAGTTGATTGTTTATCAGACAAAGATAATCCCTATTGGAGAGATGTTTTATTGGCTTGGCAAACATTTTATAAAAAACACAGCTTTGACAGTGAGGATGTAGACCAAATCTTAGCCCAGCCACTTTGGCTAAATCATTTCTTTAAATCTTCATACATCATAAAGAACTGGTATGATCACGGTATACATTTTATTAGAGATATCTTTTCTGAAGAGGGGTTTCACAACTTTGTTTTTGTTAAACAGAGGTTCAAAATAAAAGGAACATTTCTAGATTATCAACATTTGTTAAACAACATTCCAGAGAATTGGAAACAGCAATTAGAAAACAGAATTATATGTTTAAATCATCTAGCTTACAATATTGTCCATTATGATATGATCTCTGATAGTAAAGGCTCAAGGGTATTTTATGATAAACTGATATGTAACAAAACTGTTCCAAAGGTATTAGAGTTTTGGAACAATATCTTTCAACAAAACATAAATTGGAAGGATGTCTTTATATTTTACAGACAATGTACCAATGATTGTAAGCTACTTGATTTTCAATATAAATTCATTTTCAGAATTATTTATACAAAGAGAGAACTACTGAAGATGAAGCTAGTTGATAATGATAAATGCACATTTTGTAAACATGCTTCAGAAGATATTTCACATGTATACTTTGACTGTGAATTTGTAAAAAGATTTTGGCAAGACTTGGAAATGTTTATTAATAATCATCTTCATTGTAACATCATACTTACAAAATTTGATATCACCTTTGGAATTAGCTCTCACAATAAAATACTTAATCATATGATACTTCTAGCCAAAAGATTTATCTATGTCTCAAGTATAAGACAACATGTACTCTCTTCTGAGGAGTTTCTAAAATATCTAAAAATGACATGTTCAATTGAAAAATTTATTTCTAGGAAAAATAACAGATTTGAAGTATTTATCAGGAAATGGAACCAGTTGCCAATGATACTAGGCATTGAATGAAGCTCTCATAAAATACTTACCCACTCTGTCCATACAACCATATGTTGATGTTGTATACACTTACCTCTGTAAATTTTGCAAATGTACTTGCCTAACCATGTAACTTGTACAAATGCTTTGAAATGGAATTAAAAAAAACAAAAAAAACAAACAAACAAACTGCATGTGCAATTAATTCATAAACGACCCTGTCTTCACACACACAGTTAAGCTTTTTTCTATCTATTTCCAAAAAAATATATTCCATTGATAGAACTTTATCTAACATATTTTGGAAATATATTAGTGCAGTTTAATCAAACAAAGAGACACTATTTAGATTGTTCTTATTTAGAGGGAAACATTATATCAAACAATAAAATAATAATAGTTGATAAAGTAATAAATATCCGAGGCTTGCCGAGTGTTGATATTTTTTATGCCAGAAGACACAAGGGTGAGATTCTATTTATCATCCAAAATAATTTTTCATCACATTTGCATGAAAATTTACATTTTTGAACACTGCATTGCTCTAAAACTACCAACCAAGTGATGTCATGGCAATTTGTCGTCATTGGTTTATGCTGTCAGAGCATTGTGATGTCATTTCTGATGATGCAATAAGTTTGTGATGTCATGTCCCTTCTGTTAACAGGGCCTTGTTCAAAATCCACTGTCAAAGAGTTATTTGATAGGAGATATAGCTTGATCTTCCACAAGCGATATCTCCCGTAAAACATAGTTTTAGATGATAAATATTCTTTTTATACCTCAGAAAGATTTACTAATATCAATAATTTATGTTTTGAATAATAATAATATTATGTATCTGTTTATTTGTTTCAGTGTGGTTGGATCTTGTTCCCACCCTGTCGGACTGATAATAACTCTACAACAGTGGCAAATGGAGGGCTTCACAGAGGTGCCATCCCAGCTGTCATATATCTCCACCCGAGCAGTGGAGCGTACCCAGAAGGCCGGACGATAGAGCCTGTTGATGTGCCTCATCTTTGTTAATCCGAAACCTGACCGAAAAAAAGATCAATACACAACACAATTACAGATTACAGGTAAAACAGTCATTTATATATATATCTTAATCCAATTTATTAGATCTTGTATAATGCCACAGAACTATTGGCAGATGCATTCATGACATGACCAGGTGGAGAACATGTCAATCACCTAAAACGCTACTTGTGGTAATACTAATAGGCATTTACAACGTGCTCATATATAATTCTTTCGAATAAAACAATTAAGCAAGATATACAATTTTCAGTGAAATTTAATTCATGGTACTGAAAATTTCCTTTAAAAATTGTGTGAACAGTGAAATATTGAAAGCTTGGTTTTAAATGATGGACTTATTTCTTTAAAAGGAAAATCAAAGGAGGAGGACCTAGGCCACCTTCATATCCTGGAAGACTGTGCCCTCAGTTACCTGGTGTCCAGTCAACAGACAACTGTCGACACACATGTTTGACCAGTACCCATGGGCAGTGGGTACTCATCACATTAAAGTACTTAAACCAACATGCTCTTGCAGGCTTTTAATCAAGTCTTATTTATTTTAAATTCAAGGTGGCATCAAATTAGTGAACAATGAACAAACAAACAATATTTGATAAATAGCTGACATCAATGATAGAGGTATTCATCCACTTAGGATCTTAAAGCTTTTGATTTTCCTGATTGACCTCTCCACATGAACTCGATGTTTCGCAATTTTCTGTGTAAAGACAACATTGATGTTGATTCATTTGAACTTCAGATTTGGCAAATGGGGGAATATTCAATTTCAAACATGTTTCCTCCACCTCATTTACAATGTCAAAACTTTTGTCAGCCATTATGCCATCAACACGTTTCAAATAACCATTGTTTACAAAAGTTATTTATCTTGATTGAAATCCAGATTTCTCGAATATTTCCTTAACTGACATTGCCCCAGCAAACAGCAGAACAGAACTGAACCCCTGGAATCTACAGCAACAAAAGCCTTCAATGTGTAAGATGATTTATAATCACTATGTTTGTGACTGTGGTTTTAAAGATGATGGCTTCTGGATCTTGAACTCTGATCAGTTAACAAATACAAAGGTTGGAAATTCAGATTTATAATCTTCAGGCATGTTTTCATACAAAACATCTCTATGGGAAGAGATGGAAACTTCTCCAAATCTCAGAAACATGAAATTGATCTAAGAATTAAAAATTACCCCAAAGACCTGTTGAGTTAAATCAAACCGAAAGGCCAAATCTTGCAAGTCTGCAAAGAGTCATAAATACCTGATTTTTTAAAGACACATTCTTAATTTGTGGCAAATTACCCTTTCCAATATATGACAATGGACACTGATCATTACATTGAACCAAAAACTTAAATATGGCTAGAAACATCTCATTTGGGTATCCTGTAAAATAATGAATCAAATTGCCTTCTTCTAGGATGGAATCAACAGCAAAAGAGACAGTTTTCAAATTCTTTAGACATTCACATTCAAGTTTCTCTCTTCCAAAAGTCTTGCAGTTTCAACTACTTACAGGGTCTTTTGGCTAGTTCCCTTTTTGCTATCTCATTCTCCACAACATGACCCATGAGATATATTGGTTCCACCCCTGGAATTAATAAAAGATAATGAACTGGCTGTATTCATAATCAATATTTCTATATAAACTGACTTTAACTATTACAAAATCATTCTTTCAGGCAAAATTCATTGAACCAGCTGACCAGCAACCAGTAGTCACCTAGTGTGGTAACTTGGTTTTTCCACGCGCTTCACAACTGACAACTGATAGTTCACCATATGTAGGACCAGTCACTACCCAGGACAAGTGTGAAGCCATTGAGGAATAATTACAAAAGGGATTTGTTACACTAATTTCCGCGATTCTGATTGGACGAGAGCGCTCAAAAACCTGCTGCTATTTCTCGATAAATGCAGAAAAATTTGCAACCATACCATGTGCATTCATTCCATGTGACGTCACAATCACCTGACGCAATAGTTCGGTTTTGACAGTTGCGAGTACCGCTCTGTTGCAAAGACAGATATAACATATCTTATCACTTCCCACCTGCGTTTGTAACAAGAAAATACATTCTTCTCCCTAATACAATCCATACATTCACCGGAAAGACTGCATTTTAATAACTACGAGTCCTCAAGCTTGTTCGCTCCGAGCGTCTCGCTAACGGCGGACATTTTGAACGTCGTGTGTTATGCTAATTAGGGTTATTCCGAAAATGCGGATTCCGGTAAAGACGAATTGTGATTGCATGGGTGTCAATGGTTGCGAAAACGAAATTAAATCTTCAGCTGTTTTAGTTTATGGACTTCTCAATTTTGATTCAACCTTGTATTGTTTCGTGTAACAAACCACAATTTCACGACATTGATGACAGATTTTTTTGTTAACCTTTGTTAAAATGTTGATTTTGTAATTATAAGGATTGCGTAGCGATTTCATACAAACTTTGTTGCTGTTATACATCGATAGAGGCACAACATATGTAAAACAATCCTCAAAAACACCAGGGGTCAAGCTCAGAGCCCATTATGGACTGAAAAAAGAAAGCATCATCTAACAGCATCTATTTTGGGCACCAAAGAGCAGTAACTGATAAATTTCTAAATTATTTGCCATGTCCAAAATCTGTCAAATCTATTTCAACTTCTTATGGCACAAATTATGAGAAAATTTGCTATTGAAATGTACATCAAGAAAACAGGTTATCATGTTCATGATTGTGGTTTGATTGTCAATCTAAAGTTTCCATTTTTAGGATCATCTCCAGATGGGAAAGTATGTGATAATAATTGTGTGACAGGGCTTATTGAAATCTAATGCCCCATTTACAGCCCGGGGTATGCCCATCAGAGAAGCTTTAATTTTGGCAACTTTTTGTTTAAAGGAAAATTTGGTTAAAGAAATATGTCTAAAAAATGATCATCAATATTACTATCAAGTATAGGGTCATTTTGTGACTTTGTTGTATATACATGAAAGGATATCTTTATTGAAAGAATACTTCCGCAATCATGATTTAATGCAGAAGCTATTAAACGACCTGTGTAAATTCTATAATGATCATATGCAGCCTTATTTGAATACCAAGAGCCAATTATGAAACCCAATCTCATTATCATGTTATTCTACACAGTGCTTCTACGTTAGTTTTATATTTCATTTATTGAAAGTTAGTAACTAGGATATTGGGAATATGATTAAATTAATGTATCACTTACAGTTAGAAGTAGTCTGGCTCCGACAGGAACTGTTTATGACATTGTCAACAGCCTCTTTCTCTCCAGTCTTATTTGTGATTATGTTCTCTCTGCAATATAAACAGAGATATGATAACTACATACATATGTATATACATATATCAGCAAAAATAATGTGTTTACTTTAGAAAGATTGTTCTTTTCTGTATAATTCATATCTGAATCCCATGAAGATAAGTATGAAGGATGATTTTAATACATTGTGTTTGTAATGAAAAAACATCTAAAAATTAATTTTCTTGATTTACAAAAATATAATAGTTGATATTTTCGTCGATGATTTTTAAAAAGATATTGTGAATAATAATGAATGTTTATATATGTTCATTTTATAAAGTACAATTATTCATGTATTTTGTGTATTCACAATAACATTAACTGACTTTTTCTCAACAGCTTCAGTAGGCCTAGACATATCTGTGAAAGTTCTTTTCACAGGGGCCTTGCGTGTGAAAGGTTTCTGTGTAAGGGATCTGCAGGTAGAGGATCAGAATACTCTCCACTTGGCATGGAATTGACAAAGTGCTGAAAAGAAATAAACGTTAATCTGAGAATATACACACAAGTATAACATGTCTTAAAACAAACCAAAATTTAAAATGTACATTTCATCACAACGGTGTCCAAAACAGATCTCCGACAAAAACATTTACAAATTAGGCCACGTCTGATAACCAAGCTAGATAGTGATAGTGTTTGTAGTGTTTGAGATGGAGATTATTTTGTTGACATCTAGAAGTGGAGGCAAATGTGTCTGAAATCTGAAATATTACCTTTGTGCAGACAACGGAGAAATTGTTCAGGGTCGGTTTTGGGTTTGGGGAAGGGTATAAACTTTCACATCCTTCCATAAGCTCGGGATATCGGTCATCACTCTTACAAAGACCGTGGCTGCAGCGTTTAGCTATGATTTCTCTGAAACAAACTTTATAAGTGTCACAAAACAAATTGCTGTTGGTTTCCTTCAACCAGTTTGTTTGTCTAAGGAAGTATTTTCACGCGATAAAGTGTGCACTAAGCTTTGGCTTGTAACGTGCCGGTTTGTCTCACACGGTCATGTGACTATTTCTTGCGAAGTGGTCAATTTTCGTAGACTGACAATTCTTTCTTGATATCTCCCAGTCAGGTATATTCTTGGTCGCCTGTTCACGAACTTTCTAGTGAGTCGATTTACGTGACAGGAAACCCATAGCAACGAGGACAGAATGTCACATACCGATCTCAGTGAATCGTTAAGTGTCAATGAAAAGTTTATTATTCTTTCAAAAACTTCCTCTGGCACAGTTAAAAGGGACAGATCGTTGCCTTTCAAACGTGAATAAGATTGACGTTAACGTTCCTTGTCTGTGGGTTCATACGCTACATCAACATGCACACTTTCCTCATCCATGTTTTGGTTGTTGCATTTCAAACTTGTGTTCTTGTTCCTTGTCTTCGGGTTCATACGCTCCGTCAACATGCAAACTTTCCTCATCCATGTTTTGGCCGTTGCCTTTCATACATGAATCATATTGGCGTTCTTCCTCCTTGTCGTTTGGTTCGTACGCTCCAACAACAGGCACACTTTCCTCATCCATGTCAGAATATTGTAGATCCAGAGAGATGTTTGAGTGGTATTGTATGGTTCCTTTAGTACTCTCGCTGATGAGAGAGTGTGTTTTAGAAAAATTATCGAAATTACTTGTGTTGAGACTGCCACTTTCCATTTGTGAGTCATTTCCGGGTTCTAAAGCAACATAATATTCCCCATTGTTTTATCTGCAAAATATCCAAAGTGATTTGTGAAATGGGGGACACTATCTGCTGGAGTCAATATCGTAACTGCATTTGATCACAAAGTGGAATGGACAACAATTTCAATGTTTAAGATGTCTGCTGCTGCTTGCAGTGTCATGTGATCGCCATATGTTCCTGGATTGTTCATGCCATCGGTATAGGCTTCCCAATCAATACAAATAAACAGTTCGAAAGGAAACCAATCTACGTTATCTGGATTATGTATGAGATGAGATGTGTCTTGTCTAATTCTTAGAGGAATCTATTGATAAGAAATAGCACAAGGAAAATTGACTGTCACCATACCCAGATGGATTGTACTTGTTTTGGCCCATAAAACTAGCATCCTGTAAGTTCATAGGTATTCATTCATATTTAACGATGTATTGTCGGGGTTTTTTTCCGTTTTTTTTTGGCTTTGTTGCCCAGATACTATCGCCGTCATGTTTTCAAAGGTTTGCTTGCCAGTTCAGATTCCGGATTTACAAATTTCGTCTTGTAGGATGATTTACGGGATGCTGAGGTCCGGGGTTTGAATCCCATCCAGGCCAAGGTGTACAAACCTAGATTTGACCTCTGTTAGAACTATGTAAGTGTCACCCCGGAGCCCTAGTGTGTAGTGCAACAAAAACTGCGCACTTAAAAGATATTCACGAAGTCATGTCAGTGGCAGAATGTTGGATAAGTGAACATGTGCATACGCCGTGCTGTCGGTTATCAGCGTTCAGCAGTGTTGGACAAACTGCTGTGATTATGTGTCTCAGTTCACCCAGCTGTGAATGGGCACCCTGTGAGGCATAGAATGGTCCCTAACCTGAGCGCCACATATGGATGCCGGTTGAATACTCCCCAGGGAGTTGAATTGGAAAAAGGGATCGAACGGTGAAAGAATGCCATTGACCAGGGGAAACAATGTAAGCGCCTTAAGCAACCACGAGTTGATCGATATGTGCGTTATATAAATATTCATATTTAGCATATATACATATATATATATACATTTGAAACATCTGAACGTTTAACTACAAGTTTTGCCATAGTTGTGTTCTTTAGAATTACTATCAAATGTCGTTTTTTAAAATGCTGCTAATGTTAAAAGGAGCATATATCCATACAATACATTCCTAGAATACATTGCTTCTCTTTTTGTTTTGTCTAAAAACTATTTTTAATATAAATTGGTCAGCCCTGAATCAATCAGCTGAATTTGGTTTGCCTATTCCCAGCAAAGACTTCAAGTTTTGGACGTTGCCCTAACAACGCGACGAGTGAATCATGATTTGCAGGTGCAGTTGTCAGTTTCAGATCCGCACTGTCGCACTTGTAAAGACGAGACAGACTTGAAGAAACAAATCACTTATAGTACTCACGGAAATAAAAATAAAATGCTTTTTGTAAAATCTCCCGAAATATATTAATTTACAGGAGAGAAAAAAGTGTCATTTTCACGCCTCGAAATTATTTCAAATTCGAAATCACAAGCACTTTATGCATGGGCAGTGCTCATATACTATACTACAGCTGCGTATCTTAAGTTTGTTCACTTACCTTCGTATTTTAGTGCAAATATCATGTAATTTGTAACGTTTTTGGGACATCATATCATCGTAAAAACGAAACCAATAACGATTAAATTTCACTGCATAAGTTAGGATTCAGTTTGCGTTGACATATTCGTATGTCATACCTAGCATATAGCTGTAACAATTTTGGCAGGTCATTGAAGTGACCAGGGGTCAAAATTTCGAAAATACTGAATTATATTTTGCTCTACAAAATGCATAATAAGTGATCAACAGCTTTAGATCTTATTCATATGTGTTCCTTTGCGCTATTGCAACGCAACTGTGTTAATTTTCTTCCTACAAAGTTTACATGAATGATTTTAATCGGAATTCAAGAAAATCCGAATTTCACAAATATGATCCCATCTGTCTATCTAAAAATGCCAAATATCGACAATCAGCACCAGTGACAAGACGGTCCCGAAATATGGTTTGGGAATGGTTATTTTACACATGGACAATTGATGATCTTCTGTAAGTGGTCCTGGAGTTATTTTATGAACGTCAAAACGAAACCCAAATTACATGATATTTGCACTAAGAACACAAGCAGGTGAACAAACTTATGGTATGCAGCTGTATATAAAAAGGCTTTCCAATCGGCAATTAGATCCAGAAATATAAACATTTCAAAGTCGTATTCTTTTGGTGATGTTATAGTTAGATATTCGGTAAAATTGGAACAAAACGGTTTAGAAGAAAAAAACACTTTTATAGCCGAGAAAACCTTTAAGTCTTGGAATAAGACAATATATGTAACACGGACAAAGACCAAGTCGTGAATGAAATCTATTGGCTTGAATAATAATTGCAAATGAAAGAAATTGTCTTGTTCATTGGTCGCACAGAAATGGTCAGAGGAGCAGAGAAATGATAAGTTAACTGACAACGGTCATTGGTCAATAGAGATAGTCTTATGAATGGTTCCCATATAAAAGCTTGCTTGAAAGTGAAGAAGAGCGCGAATCTTGAAGTTACTAATGTACTCTTAGAGTGAGAGAGACTGTGCC
Source organism: Steromphala cineraria (assembly GCA_916613615.1). NCBI lineage: Eukaryota > Metazoa > Mollusca > Gastropoda > Trochida > Trochidae > Steromphala > Steromphala cineraria. Next base: position 47,906,109 of record OU744723.1, read on the forward strand.
TCGTAGATGTTTTATCATGGCAAGAAATGTCACATAACTACGTGATTAAAGAGTGAGTATATTTATTACTTGCGTTTGTCTTTCTTGGACGAAAGTCCATGTAGTTTAATGAAGCAATTGCAAGTACCTCTAGATTTAAGCTAACGCGAGTTCCCCTAGACTAGTGCTAGAGAAGATGACTCCAATAAGGCAAATAGGATAGGTCGGATCCAGATCCGAATATAACATGGTGGAGATGCGAAACTCTCAAACTTTTTAGCTTTGAGGATATGATAAACACACTCATGTTAACGCGAGGCGACGCGGACGGGACCTTCCCTACTATGAGAGATGTATGCAGTGTACGGGACATTATCGATTGGATGTTCACTTTAGGTACAGCCAATGGAACCTCAGGACGATTGATTCTTGTGGTGAGGTAAGTACATATCTGATATACTGTTACGATAGTTGTAAAAATTAATTGTTCGAACCATGACTGATATTATGGTAGATCTTGTTTAAAATACACATGTTTTAAAAGTGCTGTTACTTTATATGAGAATAACGGAAGTACTGTGTAATTCACAATGTCAGTTCCTATTTTTTCACCTGATATTTTCACGGGTAAGAACACTGACCATGCGGAAGAATGGATAGATCGATTTAACTATTATGATAAGTTCAATGGTTGGAGTAATGATCACTATCTTGAAGTATTCCCACTGTTTTGGCTTATCTCTGATTTAAACAATGTAGTGATGATTTTAATAGACATACTCGTTTTGAAGATGTAATTCCTTTGTTTTAAGATAAATATGTTCACGCCATTGATCGCTGGAATGTACTTGAGCAAGAAAGTTAGAACTTAATGAAAGCTTAGATTCGTATGTATCTGATATTACTTTGCTTGGCTTAAAACTAGCGAGACAGAACAGGACATGTTTGAAGTATTTATTAATGGTTTCCCAAATTACATTTACATTTTAATGAGAGAACCAACGTCATTTCAAGAAGCCATAAGAATAAGCAAGTAAGCTATGCCGTTAACCCCCTTAGCGCCAGCCTGAACATAAATGTACATACACGAAACGCCATCCAGGTGCCAGGGTGTACATAAATGTACATTCCCCGACATTCCCAACTTAGAACTAAATATACATTTAATAAATTGATAATTAGATATAAATAAATATCTTCTGACTTCAAAAATCTCTCAGCATTAATTTGGTACCAAAATAATAGGTATTCATACATTTTTATTGGAGTTACAGCTATTTTCCCAAAATCAACTACAAAGCAATTTGAACTTGGCGCCATGTTTGACTTTTTGTTGACGTCACAAAGTGTACATTGAACGAAAAAAAGACGATACGTTATTTTCGTTGCAGGTATTGAAACATAATTGACTGAACATTGTTACTAGATATCTAAACTACATCTCCATAAGATTTGATGATAGTTTTACTCATCGGATAGATCGCGCGTAACTAAAAGTCATCATGTAAACAATTTTCATATCTGATGAAAAATGACCGGGCACAGTTTTCGTGATACTAAGTAAAAATCGAGTTCAAAAACTCAGATTGACATAATGTCACGCGAAAATAATTGCAACACCAGTTAATAGTTACCTGTCCATTGTTATTTTTGGCAAAATCATACTTCTTCGTGACGCCTTAGACTTGGGCCGTCCAAAAACAGTCGACATTGAATCGAGCATCTTTCTCTCACATGTAAAAAATGGCGGATGCAGTGTCACTGACGTACTACTAGATTCGCATTCCCTAAAGACTGTCAAAGAGTTCATGTTCGGTACCGAGCGTCTACTGGTCGACTTGACATAATCATTGTTCATTTTGAAAGCTTGCAGTGTATAATTATTGTATTTTTGTATGGATAAAATATATTTATTAAACACATATGGATTGGTATCTGTAATTCACATAACGGGGGTAGATTAATTTTACCAGTACTTATATTCACTGTAGTACAATATAGGTATAAAGGAAAAGAAAACTGTAAGACTATCGGGGACGTGGTCAAATTCATTATTGGGCAATACTCTACAATTTGGGTTAAAAAAACTGTAGGATTGTCTCGCTGTTTGAGTAAGGAAAATATGTACATTCGCTGTCTAACTGTGGAATGTGATGAAATATAATGGATTTATTTACACATGTATCGAGTCAAATTTTGTCAATAATTCGGAATAATTAAACTTAAAAGAATCGTATTAATTTCAATATTTACGAATACTTTTATTTTGCATGGCAGGTGAAGGGAAAATGGGGATGTTTGATATTAAAACCGCGCATATGTGGATTGATCCGATAGACGGCTTCACTTGCGCCAATTTGTCGTCTGGAAATTAAGCTCGCAACAAGAAGAACTTCCAAACCAGTTCGTTCCGCCCAGGTGCGCTCAGATCCAATGCCAACTCTCGCGTGGAGAGGGGACAGTGCTTGTTCACATGTGTGAGTAGGTATTTTATGTATTTATTGGTTATGCTGAATTCCCCTTTTTAGCTCACCTTTACAAAGTAAATATGAGCTTATGTCATGGCGCTTCGTCCGTCGTCCGTCTGTCTGTCTGTCCGTCCGTCCGTCCGTCCGTCTGTCCGTCCGTCCGTCTGTCCGTCCGTAAACTTTCAGGAAAAAGACTACTCCTCCTAAACGAATCCAGATATCATTCTGAAATTGTAGTATGTTATACCCATGGTGATTCCTCACAGAAAGGTAGACGTTTCAGTTTTGAGAATCCAAGATGGCCGCCATGGCAGCCATATTGAATTTTCAATTAGATTTCACGAAAAAGACTACTCCTCCTAAACAAATCCAGATATCATTCTGAAATTGTAGTATGTTATACCCATGGTGATTCCTCACAGAAAGGTAGACGTTTCAGTTTTGAGAATCCAAGATGGCCGCCATGGCAGCCATATTGAATTTTCAATTAGATTTCACGAAAAAGACTACTCCTCCTAAAAAAAAGGAAGATATCATTCTGAAATTGTAGTATGTTATACCCATGGTGATTCCTCACAGAAAGGTAGACGTTTCAGTTTTGAGAATCCAAGATGGCTGCTAAGGCAGCCATATTGAATTTTCAATTAGATTTCATGAAAAAGACTACTCCTCCTAAACGAATCCAGATATCATTCTGAAATTGTAGTATGCTATACCCATTGTGATTCCTCACAGAAATGTAGACGTTTCAATTTTGAGAATCCAAAATGGCCGCCATTGCAGCCATATTGAATTTTCAATGAGATTTCATGAAAATGACTACTTCTCCTAAACCAATCTAGATATAATTTTCATATTGTAGTATGTTATACCTATAGTGATACCTCCCACAAAGGTAGACGTTTCAGTTTTGAGAATCCAAGATGGCCGCGATAGCATCCATATTGACTTTTCAGCTGCAGATAACACATCATTATTACTGAATTTTAAGCTTTCATCAAGTGATCACTCGCACTATATAAATTCTCTAATTTGAACTTACTAATCATAATTTTATCTTGAATATAGAATATTTAAGATTGTCATGCAAGTTGTTCTATATTTTAAGTGTTTCTAAAACATTAAGATGAAAGACAAACATAATTAATTAATTTGTTTAAAATATTTATGGCAACTAGCTGCAAAAACCCAATGACATTAAACATCATGTTAGATTTTGAACAATGGTATCTCCCTTATATTCCTTTAAATACCACACATAAGGGGTCAACCAGAGTTCAGATATTTCTGTTGAGTCAGCTGCTAGTCTGTTGCATAATCAACCTGACCCAATTGATATGGTAGAGCATTATGCTATATGGCCATGTGTATGCAATAAGAGTTATGGAAATTAGACTTGTATTCTCATGACAGTGATATGTTCTTTCTAAGAATAACAACTTACACAAAACTTGTCACTTGTTTTGTGTTTAGCAATCTACATGATAAGTTGATGTGGAAAGAGTTATTTTGCATCAGGTTCCAGTTCCTGTGTTTTACTCATATTTGCACCATTTCTATATTTAACAGCAGTTCTTCTTGACACAAAAACAATTTAGGACATAAGCTCACTATATTTTGTTAAATTATATATATTTTTCACAACAATTCATGTTCTCTCCCGTCAAGTCTATTAATACCACACATAAGGGCTTAGCCAGAGTTCAGGTTTACATGCTCAGCACACTAGGATGCTTCTCCAAATATACGTACACAAAGCCCAATACACAAATTGCTACACTCTCCTTAAGGATCTGGGGCTAGCAGCCCTGCCTGCTTGTATATTGCATAGTAATCCTGACCTAATTGATTAATAGAACATAATGGACTTTATGGAAAGTATATAAATTGTCTTTATGAAAAATATACTTGTATTCTATCAATAGTAATACTTTTTACAAATAACAATTTAAACAAGTCAAGAATCAGCTTTTGTGTACAACAATCTGCACGATGAGTTAATATTAACAAGTCAAGAATCTGCTTTTATGTTCAGTTATCTACATGATAAGTTAATAATAGAGGTATTTTGTATCAGGTTCCAGTTCCAATACCATGTGTTTTATAAATACCTGTAAAAATAAATGATAATTGTATCATGCTGAAGGGGTTCTGGGAACAACATGTCGTCATAGAAGTCATTATTTTTCAATTAGATTTCAGGCCAAGTACTACTCCTACTAAATCAATTAAGATATCATTCTGAAAAGTGAGTATTTTTTTATATAGTGATTCCTGACAAAGACGCATTTATTTTATTATCAAGAATCCAAGATGGTCAATATGTCAATTATATTGAATTTTCAATTAGATTTCATGAAATTCATTGAAAAGAATACATTTCCTGATCAATCAAATCAATGTCATTATATTTGTATTGATACGCTTGTTGTAATATTCATCAACACTATAAATACAGTTACAAAAAACTGTATGAATCATCTTTATCTGCGAACAGCCTGAAACATGACTGTTTTAATAAATCCTTTCCGTTTTACATAATTCCTGACACTTCATATATATGGCAAATAACATAGCCAGTGAGGGATAAATATACATTTTATAATCATCTATATCTGATTACGGTCTGAACAATGATTATCTAGATAATTATAATGATCATTCAATTCAAACAAATCCTTTTCAAAAGCATTTAAAATGATTAAATTTGTTCACTCCCAACACTAACTGTTAGGTTTTTTAGTCCATTGTTCCCATGCAATTAATTTATTCCAAATTGAAAATTTTGGTTAATGAATAACAAATTATCTTTTATTTTGTTTGTCATGCTAATAAAAGATATCATTTAATATTCATCTTCAAAACTAATTGAACAGCTGTCTGAACAATTCTTTTTTTACAAAGTCTTTCTCACCAATTCTCTCTGTTTGTTAAGATACTTCAATAAACATAATCCTGAGTTGACCTCCAGATTATTTCCATTGCAAACCTCTCTTCTACCCCCACCCCTTCTATCCCCCCCTTTCCCTCCTCCCCTTTTTTCTCCTGTCCTTCCATTGCAAACCTATCCCACATTTCTTCTATCCCCCTCCCCCCAACCCCCCCAACCCCCCCCCCACCCCCCATCTATCCTTCCAGCCCCTCTCCTGCAACTCTCCTCTAAAGAGTATCTGTTTTGCATATTGAAATGAGGGGAGGACACTCACTATATGGAATAACAGTAACTTACATAAGAGGATAAGTTACATAAGCTACATGCAGGTGCAAGAGGTCATCATAGGTCATCATATCTAGTTATTAGCATAAAGCCCCATGTTGCTAGCCTATTCTGACCAATCAGATTGCACTAACATAGGTCAAGATTTAAGATATTCAGAAGTCTTCAGTTAGAATTACATGAGACATTGACCTGGACAGTTTACTTTGGCAATTGGACCTATCACTAGCTGAATTTGTGATTTGTGTCAGAGGGATATATTCCAAATGTTTATGTGCATCATTTTTTTAGTTCTTTGGAAGTTGAGAGTGTGACTAAATGAATACTCCTAAACCAATCAAGATATCATAATGAAATTAATACAGATGCCCACATAAAAGTAGCATTTTGAAGATAAAAAAGTCCAAGATGGTCACCAATTTAGCCATAGATATACAAAAATGTTATACAAAAACCTACTGCTTGTTAACAAATCATGATTATATCATTCTTGTATTAATGTTTATTCAAACTCTAGTGGTTTCCAACAGAAGAATAGCATTTTAAAAGATAAAAAATTCATGATGGCAGCCATAATCAATTATCATATAAAAGATGATTACACAATTCAACCATATTACCACATCATTCATTTTAAGGTGAGCTTCTGTACCCTCGGTACTTTTATTACGTTTTGTGACGACTAATATACTTGTTATAAAGCTGTTGATTTTTAAAAGATATCTGACCATAGATATTGACAGATTCTATCGATAATTTCGGCGTGCTATGAATATTCATGAGATGGGCCCTTGCCATTGAAATGTAGTGTAGACAAATAAAAATATTTCTTTTTATGGACAAATAATTTTCAAAAGTACCACAATCCTTCCCCGATTCTAATTAAGAAAATAGGAAATTGTCTTCTGGCTAAATAACATTTGTTTTAATTTATTTATAGGCATTTATTCATATATTGACATGAAAATATAATTTATTCAAATCAATAATTTAATTATCCTGAATTAATCATTTGTAATCATATAAACATACTCAGTCAGGTACATGTCAGCGTAAATAAAAATGATTTTATTCTGTATTTGAAAATTAATCAAAAAAGTATAATATGCAACTGAAGTTTTGATTTGTGATTTAGGTATTTAGGTTTCATGGATATGCCTTCTTGATTTCTGAATATTTCATTAGTCAGTTAAGTTGTTTGTTTTCCAAAACTGTGATATCTGTTGTATCAATAAATTTTAATCATTATCATTTTCAATTTGAAATTTAATGGTTTATGTAGTAATTTTCCTTATAATTATAAGAATTTGTTCATCATGTCAAATAAAAGTTTAGACTGTTGGTTAATTCAGCATGTTATCACAAAAACAATGTTCAAAAGAGAAAATCTATCAGTATTTAAAAAATGAATGTTTGTTCTTTGGCAAGAAATATTAGGCTAATTAATTCAATTACAGAATTACTCAAATGAATTTGACTGATTTTAGTTTTTTAGGTAGGGCTTGAAAAAAACCCAACTGCTGATTTGATTTGATACTGCAAGTCATTTGGCATGTAAAAATACTTCAAGATTTGCAGTAGGAGAAGACAACATTTCACATATTAGACTAACACTAAGGTCAAAATATTGGCAATATAACCTTTTGATTAGAATGTATAATTTAACATTATGATAGTATACTATATGTCCATATTTCTGTCTAAGCAGTAAGTACATTGATAACAAAAGGCCCTAAAGGCACACATCCTTATCTTATGGTTAGATTGTTTAATTTAACATAATGGTAGTAGTGTATGTTCCTATTTCTGTCTAAGCAGTTTACAAGTACATTGATAACAAGTGGCCCTAAAGCAGTGTTTAAAATATAGCCCGTCCGCCAGTCCTTGACTGGCTACTTTTTGCAAGGACTGGTTCCTTTTTGTTTAGGACTGGTAACTTTTCAATTTGTTCCTTTATTTTCCACTTTGGAATTGACCAATTAATGTTCAGGACAGGCTAGGTTTCAAATCTATTTTATACACTGCCTAAAGGCACATAATATCCTTGTTTTTTTTATATTGCATTGAGCAAACAATTAAGGTTAGGTACATGTAAGAGGTAGGGGGATTTTAAAAAAATTGTAGGACAGTGATATAGCTTGCCTAATAATAATTGTAGTAATCTGTGAATATAAATAAAGAGCTATCAATTTGCCCCTTCTTTGAATATCATTTGTTTCTGAAATTGTTGAAAGAGAAAACTGATATCTTACTAATACTATATCTATTATTTGTAGGGTGACAGTAGGCCCTGCTTCCATGTTTGTGATGACCACAAACAGATATCAGCTTTGGTTCTGAATACAGGTCCATGTGACTTGGACTTGAGAGCTATTCATCTGTCATATAACTTCATAAGAAATGAATAACATAGACTAAAATTTAGTCTATGAAATATTTTAAATAATAACTGTACCTTCATTTATGTTATTTTATTTCTGGGGTCTTTTAATTTCTTGGGGTTTTACAGTCAATCTAGACTTGCAGAAATAGGATCTAGACTATATAAAAGGCTCCTATTTAATACACAGTCATGAAGCAGGACTATGAATAACATTGAAGTCTTCAAAGTATATAAACACACATGTCTGAAACAAACACTTGTGACAGTTATCAAACATGGTCTAGGGGAGACAACTTGCTGCCCTGTAACCTTTGCCCGTTGGGGGCGCGGCTAACAATCAAGTGATGTTGATGTGGGTTCATTCATATTTCAAACTTCTTTGTAATTTAGAAATGCGTGTAACTGATTCAAATAAACTTTAATAGGCTTGAGATACTTAAGAACCTTAAACATTCAACAACGCAATGTTCCCGCCATATTTTTTGCGCGAAATAAACCGTGTCATCTCGTAAAGGGGGCGGAGCTTACACGATGAAGGGCCGTCAGTCAAGTTTGACGACCGGTTCGGATAAATGTATTTACTGAGGAAACTGGAAGCTCATTTTTCCGGTTAAAGTTATACTATTAAATCCAAATAAAGTACAATATCATTTTAATAATTCTTTTTAAAACTTGTAGGATATAAGTGTTATGCAAATTTGTTTTATTTTAGTAAAACGAGGTGATGACTGTTTTTTTTATATTTCAGTTTTTTCACATTTGTGTGAAAAATACTTTGGATTTTATACATTTTCACTTGACACATACTTCAATTAATGATTTTTTTCTGCTTTTGATGTCTATAATACTAAAAACTTTGTTTATAATTGTTTTTTATGCTATTTCAGCGCAGCTATGATAATAATAGTTCACAACCAATGCGAGCAAACATTAATGGGGAAATTTGCCGTAACACCGTTCCGATTGAATTACCTGATTTTGTATGAAGTGGGCGTCATATATTTCACTTAAAACATCAAAAGAAAACTATATCAAATGAATGCCTGTGATTTCATTGTTGCCAATCTTTGATTATGGATATATTTTGTCCATTGTGTAATGATCAATTGATACTTTGATACGTAGTTGCAATATAGTCACTTGTTTTCAGTTTCCATCTCGCCGAAAACAGTTGTCGTTTGAAGTCTGATGAATGCAATAGTAATTTCCGTGCTTATGTATCTGAAATTTACATCATATTTAAGATGAGAGAAATATCTATCGCTGGCTGGAATTTCAGCCAGTATCCATTTGTAATGAAAACAAACGATCGACTGCTATGCATAGTTCATTTTCCGCGCATTGTTTGTCAATGACGTCATAAAAAACAATGTTCAACAAATTGGTTACAAAAAGATAACTTGTAGTAGTTCCGGTTCTAGTAGGTGCATGCAGGAAGTAAACACACCACTGTGATCACTGACATTTTCTCTCTCAAAGAGTGTAAAATAATTTACATTTTATACAAATGGAAACTTTTTCTAAGCAATGGAGGGTCGGGATACCAACATGTAGTTTACTGTATTTACCGTAAAAACACGGTCTTTCTGTTTGACAGCATCGACAGTCGTCATTCACCTAAATAGTTACAGATTTTTTTTATATCTATCATTAGCAAATTAAACTGTGAACAAGTGTGTGTAATTTGACAATTAAATGTCGCCGGATAAAAAAGATACAGCTGAATTACGAAAATGTATCAATTTTCGTTGACGTCACAGAAATTTATCTGGCACGGGGTAAGCGTCAACGTTATTTTTATGAAGCACCAAGAGGGTTTAAAACCGCGACGTCAGCAGTCATCTGACCTAGTTCAACTCCCGAAATGTTAACACATCAAATAAAAAGAATTAACCACAAATAGCAATACTTACAACTGGTGTTCAAAGATAATAAAGATAGATATCATAGATTGAGTAGATGGTCATTGTTTTTAAGTGATTTTTCCTTTAATGTTATAGATACACACCCGGTAAAAATCTAGGTAACGCAGATTGTCTTTCTCAACAGCCTTACTTAGACTAGAGCCTGCACTTAATGAGTCAGAGGCTATAGAAGATATTCCATATCTCTTCCTAGCAGATTACAATACAGCCAACTGTGCTACCCAAACACCTTCTTGGGTTAATAATGACAAAGAAACTGAATTTACACCAGATCCTATAAACATCTCGTCAGTGGCAGATCATCAGTATGATGATAGTGAAATTAAACCTTTGATAGATTTTCTGAAAACTTTTTCCGAAAACTAACAAAGTAGCGAGAGCTTTACTTATTCAAAGTCATCATTACATTTTGTACGACGGTATCCTATACCACTTATACGCCCGCCAGGCCAAGTCATAGACAAGAGAGACTAATAAAGCAGTTGGTAGTACCATATTCACTAAGAGATAAGTTGTTGAAAGCTTACCATGACAGTATGTTAGCCAGACACTCGGGAGAACTTTTCAAGCTATTCGGTTAAAATATTATTGGAAATCAATGTTTGCCGATATTAAACAATATGTCAAAACTTGTACTGAATGTCAAATTAAGAAACGCGACTTTAGCAAAAGGGATGCTCCATTACGACCCCTTCCGGTACCAGGTCGTTTATTTGATAGATTACAATGTGATTTTCTAGGACTATTTCCTAAAACGAAAAGTGGCTTGAGCACATTTTCATTCTCACGTGCGCTTTTTCGAGATTGACCATGGCTTTCCCGTTATTAACTTTAGATGCGGCGGAAGTGACACAAGTGTTGTATGACAAATTCATCTGTCTGTTCGGTACACCATGGGAAATATTGACTGATAATGGTACTTCATTTACCAGTAGAATATTTACTCAGGTATGTCATATTTGGAATATCAGTCCCATTCGTATTACTCCTTATCACAAGCAGGCCAATGGGGCTTGTGGAAGGTTGAACTCATTTCTAGTACAAACCCTAAGATTCTATGTTAATAAACATCAAGGTAATTGGGATGAGTAATGTAATGAGTGCATATAATAGAACCCCAGCGTCCAAGAATACAGGTTTCTCGCCTTACTTTTTGTTATTTGGTCAGGATTATCAATTACCAATTGACATTTAATTGGAACCAAAATCCCCATTACCTCAAACTATTCGCCAGAGAATGGAAACTATTCTGCATCATATTGAAGTGACCAGGGATGTTGCTAGAGACAATTTAGTAATAGCACATGAAAGGATGAGAGTATACTATGACTTGCAGACTAAGAATCCAGTATGCTCATTAGGAGATAAAGTCTGGTTGAACATCCACTTATATTACAGTAATGTGACAAACCTACATGAATCGTTTAGAAAAACAAGCCATGCAAGTGATAACCTATTAAAAAAAAGATACAGCATTGCAGTGATGACAAGTGCGAAATATTGCTTTTCAGTATGCATACAGAAACAGTCTCGTAATGTCTTGGTATACTGGCCAAAACCAAGTACAATATTAGAATCAGAGGGTTATGTTCCTGATTTCGAGACAACGGGATCCAGCATCAGAGGTGTCATAAAATGACTTGCCTGGTGAAACAAAAATAAATCGTTTCATATGAATTTTTAATTATTATTGCAGGAACAAGAACAGATCGAAGCTTATATATTTGGATTTCTATTGATTTCAGGTGCATATACGAGATGATTTTGCAGTTGATGAATACCTTGTAGAAATTTGTCGTTGATTGTTCAATTCATGCAATATCATGCACTTTGTTTTCAGAGAGTCTATTATGACAATTTCGTCATAAGAAATGATGATGATTATTTCTTGATGCGATGCGTCAGACCACACAAGAGTTTGTGGATATTATTCTTCCTTCTACTTGAAACATTTTCGCTTGATCATCATAGGCACTCAACGAGTTTTACTATAATCACAGACTCTTGATGTGGTATAGTCTATTTAAAAAAAAGTGTTAGCACATATTCGAGTCGCAACACTATGGTTATCTACAACTGTTCAGTTTGTGGAGATTCTTCAGTTAACATAGTTGCGTACTGTTCACTAGATTTCGAGACAACACTGACATTGGTCACAGGTGTACTCCTGCCATGCGTCTTTTTACAAGAATGGTATTTTAGACCATTGGCACTCAAAGTTTCAATACACTTCAGATACGGCATAATACAGCACGACGCAGCATGATATATAAATGTATAATACACAATGTCTAGTATAGGTCGGTATTGCATGAACCTAATATTCAAATAATCTGATGTGTGTGTTTTCTAATTTCTGAATATCAGTAGTATATGTCTGTGCTTTCAATGTATACAGAACTATGCGGCATGAATATTCCTTTGTTCATCATCTGTTGTTACATATGCATATATGTATGTAATCATATTCTTTGTCCAATAACTTTATAAGATTCACGATTCCCCAAGATCCCAGAACGGGTAATATGATAACTGAAAAGGGAATAGTCTTAATGTTACCATAACAGTATTACGTATTTCGTATGGTTGAAATAAATTTCCAAACTGAAGTATATTACTCCTTGAATATTGTCAGAATGTAAATAAGTCACCTAATTAGCTAGAATAAGAGAATGACTATGTCTTTCTGATGCAACAACAATATAAGTTGATGCCTTCCTTTTCATAAACGTCGTTCTACGACTTTCAGTATTAGGTTATCTGAGTTTGTAATCGATTCACATTTGCTGATAGTGGCCAACGGAAATGGTTGATATACATTTTCCAGTTATCTCTTTTGCATGATTTGTCGTTACCTTTCCTATTGGAGAAACCTGGAAAGACTTTTAGAATTATTTGAAATACACAAAGCATAATATTCACGTTTTAATAAAACAATCAGTCAAGTAGTACTGACAAAGCCATATCAGCTGAATTACAACTACAATGAAACAATGCTTAGCACATTTTGAACAGTAAACACACTTTTCTCTCTCGTTGGTACACATTTTCAATGGATTTATGTAAAACAGTTTAACACAGTTTGAAATATTGTAATGTTATCTGTTTAATAAATTATCAAGTTCGGTAATTAAACATTTTAACATTTTCCTGATCATATATATAGATTGGTGTCAACTTGACACAGAAGTTTGAAATTATCGGAATTTAAAAAGAATTTCAGTGCTTATTTCTTTGATTGTTTTACATTTCATTATGTGAAGACATAAGTTGATGTTGGTCTAAGATGCTATTTCATATTAAGTGTTGTGTAGATATATCTTTCAACACGAACGAGGCAGAGACAGCGGCTGAACCACAAGACAACACATGATGGTTGTACAGGTTCAGAGGTCCACATTCCAGAGACGAGGTCGGGAGATCACCCGAAACGCTATTTGCAGAACTGAAAGCATGACCATGAAGTGTGATGATGGTCGCAAATGTGCGTTAAATAAGTCAACTTTGAACATTGATTGCTGATTTCTCACCTCACTGACGGACTGAACATTGATGTTTTTGTGAACTGAACTAAACCTACTCAGCTTTGCACATTCGTTGCATTCTGACCTCTGTCTGAGTCGGAAACTTTAACAGAAACAGTGAATGAGCAGACGACACAGTGACATTGATATTGCAGTCATTCAGTGGAAGACCAGTTTATGGCAGTGCTATTATGCTGTGAACAGCAAGTGATAAGGTTGGATACCATGAGCAAACTATGTTCAAGACGTTCGATGGTACGGACGTTTCCAGGCTAAAGGCCTTGTGACACATTGTATGTTAATGACTGTCACTTCTGATGTCGGCTGGTTACATTACTTCCGAATGAACAGTGACTAAAACATTCGATTCGAACTTTCCAGTGAGGGCAGTACATCCTTTCTGCTCTTTATCAATGGACCTCCCGCCGCCGGTTACTCGACGCTTATAATTTACTCGTGTTTAACTTTTAATCATTCACCATCTACACAGTATTGTGCTTATTTAATCAGTTATTGTGTTTAATGTCTTCGTCTCTTGTTGAAGATGGAAAAAGATAGAAAAAAAAACTTAAAAAGGAAAATGTTTTATACTTGCATCTGATCTCTCAGTTCTGAACATTTTTGTTTATGTGTGACAAACTTCACACTGAGGACAGTGTTTTCCTTGGTGTTATAGTTAGATATTCGGGAAAATTGGAAGAAAATGGTTTAGAAGAAAAGATCACTTTTATAGCCGAGAAAACCTTTAAGTCTTGGAGTAAGACAAATATACATATGTGCAAAAGCGTCCATACGGCGGATTTTACTAATATTAGCAAATTTGCATATGTGTAATGATTTACTCATTTGCAAACGCTCGCCATATAAACTGGGCTTATATAGTAAATGCAAGTGGTAAGTTGCTAATAAGCAACTCACTATGCCCTTTTAAAAAAGGGAAGGTACATTTCCTTGTACCTACGCACCGTCCAACCGTTTGTTCATGAAATTAAATCTTGACCATAAAGAATAGCAAAATATATAGGGTCCACTTAGACAATTTATTGTCAATCCAAAACACAGAGTACAATTGACAATATGTAGAGTTCTTGTTTTCAGCGTTAAAGGACATATCAGATTTAAATGTAAACTTTCCCAGGTTCAATATTCTTTTAGCTGTCTAATAATGTAATAAACAATTCTGAATGCTCTGTTGTTGATGAGATACGATTTTTTCAATTGTACATATATCAAATGCATTCAAAACGAAAGTAGATTTGCCAATATATAACGATCCGTAACTCAATTATATTGCATATATCTGATTTTACTTTGAAGTTTCCTATATTTTATGTTCTTTTGGCTTTCTGATGATATATAGGACAATAATTTCTCTCTAGTGGTTGATCAGCTACGATAATTTAAACAAACCCACCAAAACAACACTGTTCAAAATGCAAAGTTTGACACTTCCTTCTGACCGGAAGTGACTGTTCCTGAGCGATTTTATTCCTTTATCCTAAAGAACTTGCCGATGTCATACTCTCTGCAAAAATCATAACAGTCTATGTTCTGGTTTTTGAGTTATCTGCCCTTGAAGTTTGAAGTATTCACGTTAGGACTTTCTAGAAGTCAAACAGAAACTACAATGCTTCAGCTACATTGAGTATAATTTTCAGCTCTCTAGTGCAAGTATCGTCAGAGAAGAAGATAGTCAAAGGTGGGTTGGGTCGGAAATTGCCAAATACAGTAAAAGCAAGAAGGCAGCGAAACCACGTCACCTACGAACTTGCCATGATTTAGTTTTTTGCAGCATTTGTTATTGCGCATGTTTTAAAAAAAGGTTTCGGGGCTCTAAGTCTATTTTGAAAAAAAGCCATATTAAAGTTCCCAAATTTGGGCATTGCTGGGCCATTTATTTATGGGCCGAATAAGCCCAAAAGCTTATTGTCACGTCTCCCTTACACGGAAGCCTTTTAATTCTCGAAAATTCAAGATACTATGTTGAAAATTCAAGATACTTAGTTGAAAACTCGAGAAGGTGACCGCAGTTACCTTACTCAGAATAGTAGAGGTGTATATAGAGCACAGCAGAGCACAGTGGTGTCGTGGTTAGCATCCTAGCCTCTCACGCCAGGGACCTGGGTTCAAATCTGGGTGGAGACACCAAAAATGTTTAACTTGGGTCTCATTCTGTGCGGTGTCCCTTGGCACGGCACTTTATCCACATTGCACTCAGTTCACTCAGCTGTGTAAATGGATACTTGAAATAACGGGTGTACGTAAACTGCGCCTTCGGCAACACTGAAAGTACAATTCCTTCAGGGTAATAATATGTAGCGCTGTGAGTAAGTATTATAAGTGGACTATTGTTATTTATTATTATATGAGCGATACAAAACCGTGTGCTATTGTGATTAATCACTTTCTTAAATAAAACTCTTTGAAGACATGTCAAAACATTTTCGAATTAAAGAGAAATGTACCAGTAATGGTATTTATTACCTATGAGGGCAGCCATATCGAGGTTAATATTTTTCATGTTGCCCTAGGGCCAAAAATCCCTTTTTCATTGTGACGTCAAGTCATAAACAATACTTTGACGTAACGGTTCACCTATTACGTCACAATCTATACGGGTCGGCGGCGGCTAGTACGCCTATGCAGAGAAGTAGGTTTTTAGGGGTTTTTTTTCAATTTTGGGAGTATGGGAAATACTTATATATAGCCACTCGTGTCGTAAACATAGTATGTAATAGACACTCATATAATATCCTCTATATATGTCTAGTCATTATTACTGAAATCATGTTAAAAAACAAATAAAAAACCAATTGACCCTAATTTATAAAACATTTCAGACTTAAAATCATACTGAATGCAATATTTATTAATTTCATTTAATTATGATATCTAAGATGCAAATATGGGTCCGAAACTGTTTTTGTATGATTAATAGTATAAACTTTATAGTTCTATATCAGTATAAATGGGATGAAGTTATAGCCAAAATGAGTATATAAGTTATCTTGATCTTTGACTTTTAAGGTCTCACAATAAGTTTTTACACTTTATGTTAAAGGTAAACTAAAGCATTTTGCTAAACCATGCTTAACCATTAAGTCGTGACCTTGCTGTGACCTTAAACCTTGGTCTTTGAGAGATTGTAGCCGAAACCGTTTCAATTTCTTTTACCTTTCCAAAGAGAGCGTTCACAGAATAAGAACAAATTTCAGGTTAATGTGTATTCAAGAATTTTGTCAGTGATTGTAGCTGAATGGAACAAAGTAATATCAAATGGAACATGTGCGGCGGTGGCGGAAACTTCACACAAACTGATAGCAGCTCCGAAATTATTTTATCTTTATCTTTTCATTCTGTACAGTGAATGAGATGAAACTGCAATAGAAAGTTTCCACTTAACAAGGACTTCGGATGGCAATGGTTTATAGGTTTGCTAAATGGTTATTTTCCAGTCGTACACTAATGAACATTAGCATATTATGAATAATTATTGTTGACTTATGTATTACTTTATTCACCAATTTACAATTCTATTATATCCATGAGCAGTTGTAACGAACATGTAAGCTGTTGCTCGCTTACCAATCCTGTTCCGTGTATTCGGAAATTAAAATGTTTTAAAATATTCCCAGCATGCAACATCAGGCAGAAAGTGGCGCACGGTTTATTTCATGCATCACAAACCTCATGTTGTAATCAGATTAAAGTGGGATTACAAACTTACTCAACTAAACTTATAATTAGAACTTGTAATTTTCAACAGTTAGAATTCCCTAATCAAACAGCATAATTGATTCCAGCATATCGACTGACTTTCTATCCCCAAATCTGGAGGAAAATAGACTACAACTCTGGCAGAGTTTCGTGGTCATGTGCAATGATGCTGAAATGGTATGTTTTGTAAATGTCTGAACAATTGCTATATTTTTGTTAAATTCTTTCCGACATATACAATATTTTACCTATGACCAATGCATAGTTCATATCTAAAACACTTTTTCTTTTCTGTCAATAATTATGTCGATTTGCTATTAGATATCAGGCATTCAATTATTAGTCGGAACGTTCATTTAATTCATAAAAGCTATTCTAGTTCTTAAGTTTCTGATATTTCAGTTAACAGAGACAGATCAAGCATTGTTCTGCCCTTGAGATACAGAGGTGAAAGCTAGGATATAGCACAACCATTAAACTTCCTCGGGTATCACGCGACCCGGAATCCAACCCTGTTTAAGAGTGATTAGCTTATGCTCTACTGAATAAGCTACATCCCCAGTATATGTGTCTTATGGGACTATGAATATGATTCCATTATTATTTTCTTAGCAGAAGATGAAGTTTGATGAATTGCTGGTGAAAATCGGACAATTTGGTCCCTATCAAGGCTACGTGTTTGTTTTGGTTGGACTGGTTGCGTCCTCAACAGCGCTCATCGTCCTAGCGCCAGTGTTTGTGCTTGATATACCGCAGTACAGGTAATTCACTGTTTTCTGTCTCGTGAGATAATGTGCGGAACTCACAAGTGAAGGAAATTGTATCTACTAATGAGGATCATTGTCATTGACCCGGTCCATAACCATAACTACTCTGCCACTGATCAGTTGCTTTAGACTTAAGAGTTCAGTTCAGCATATTTTGGACAAGTTTGGCTTTAATTTATTTCAAATGATGAATTACATACCTTTAACAAATGGTTGTAAGTCAAAACCATCTTAAACGCGAAAGATATTTTTATTTTTGTAAAAAGGTTTTGGCTTGTTGTTTTGTGGCCTGCATACAAATGTGAATTTCATTTCTCGCGTGTAACACTACACCATCATGTCACATGTCAATTCCAAACATTGTTAAGAACAACATTGTTCAACAATAACAGCCGAACTATATCAGCTGTCCTGCCAAAGTTTTGGCGATCTTTATTAATCTATGTAAAATACTTCATGTATGAATCTATATGTAATACCTTATGTAATAATAAAAGCCGGTCCGGTTCATTTAATTTTGCATTCATTAATAAAATAAAACATATTGTATAATCTTGTTTGTTGAAATGTTGAACTCTAGATTCATATTTGTTAAATATTAATAAAATAAGTTTAAAACATTTAAAGGTACATTTTTCAACATTTGCAAACAGTTATTGCTCTTTATATCAGGTTATACTTAAACAAATAGTTTTAGAAGAAAAACAATGAATTTCATGAGTATGTACAGTACTCAGTTACTGTCCCTCAGATGACATGATTCATCCCTTCTATTACCCCCCACATCCCGTGACCCTTCCAGACTCAATATTCCTTGACATAAACACACTGCAATGGTTACATTGTGTATTCTGAAGATATGGGATTTAAATCACCTGTTTCTGAGCTTGAGGTGAACAATAACTAAATTTGTTGACAAGATTACAGAATGATTTTAGATATTTATCAGTTTGTAAATATTGCAAAGGTTATGTCCCACCTCCCTTTTATATTTAGAATATTGATCAGTATCAGTAAAGACCAAACATATTCCTTATTTTACGATTAATAAAACAATAAGATTATATATTTAAATGAAATGTGAAGTTTTTCTTGAATACGTACCTGCAAATACATTACATTGGAAAGGTAATCATACTGTCCATTCTACTGTTGTTATATATATGCATCCTGTAAAAATGCAACTCAAGAAGGATTATAGTATATGAATGTATGTAATTACCTCAAAATTAATTTCCTGAGGTGAACTGTGATGGCCCACGTAAGCGGAAATAAAAACGGGAATGGATATTTGAGTTTAAAAAATATGATATAATTACTGACAAATAAATTAGCTAAACAAATGTCAGATGATGAAATGGTATAATTTAGGTTATGTATGAAATATGTAACAGTGATAAAATGCATGCAACAGAATCTAGAACATCTAAGTCAGAAATTTCTTGCTAAGGGTCTAGATGATTCTTCTGCAAACACAAATTGACTAGTGATTCAAGCACAGATTTTTCAAAATAAACATAATCTCAAATAAAACATTTACATCATCATGACCATGACCATATGTTTATATAAATACTTTTTAAAGTCTTACTTAAAATAACGAAAAGTAAAAAGTGTATGTGTCAAAACTCATTTGGGATGAAGCATGAAATTGTCTCTCACTCCTCTACCTAAACCAAAAGCCCTATCTCTGAAAGATGTATGTATAGGTTATTGCTCCTTTTCGGTTGACATGGGATATACAGCCCGAGGCGAAGCCGAGGGCTTTATATCCCATATAAACCGAAAAGGAGTATTTAACCGTCTTACACAACATGGGACATCATTTTAGAACTTATTTTTCTATTTTGTTAAAAAAGATTTTAAAATAATTAGGAAAAAACAGTACTTTTCAGGCTGAAGTAATCCACATAATGCACCTAGGTCGTTATGTGAAATAGCAACCTGTAAAGACAAAGGAAAATATAGTCGCAAGCGACGACAAACGGATTCAGCGCTGTATGGTGTTAATGTAATTCACAAAGGTAATGATTTTAGTCAAAAGCTTCAGGGAAATAGTCTTTTGTTGATGATTACTTGACGCCCTTTGCAAACATACAGTTATCAAATGCATTCAAAACGCATGCAGGGTTGACAATATTCAAAGGTCCGTAACTAAATGTAAATGAAGTAACTGAATTTATTGTTAATTTTTAAAAGATAGTGTATTCTTTTGGCTTTCTAATGATATATGGAACAATGATTTGTCTCCTGTCACTGATGAGTAACGATTTTTTAAACATACCTATATTGTACGCATTCAAAACGAAAGCAGAATTGACAATATTCATAGGGCCGTAACTCAATGTAAAACAAATATAGGAATTTACTGTAAAATTTAAAAAAAATCTAAAGACTTTTGGCTTTCATATGATGTATAGAACTAGCCGTTAGCGTACGTCGTTGATGCGTTACGATACGTTAAACATACCCACGAAACACCACATTTCCAAAATGCAAAGTTTGACCTCTGACCCTGACCGGAAATGACTGTTCGCGAGCAATTTTATTCTTTTACCTTAAAGACCTTGCCAATTTCTAACTCTCATGCAAAAATCATAAAATTCTATGGTCTGGTTTTTGAGTTATCTGCCCTTGAAGTTGGCGATTTTGCGATTTTGGTCAACTTTGAAAATTCACAGCAAAAAAAGTATTGCAGTTAGGAGACTGTAGAAGTCAAATTAAGCTTTCCAATGCTTCAGCTACATTCAGTATAAATTTCAGATCTCTAGTGCAAGTATCTTCAGAGGAGAAGATTGTCAAAGGTGGGTGGGGTCGGCAATGGTCAAAAATGCACTAAATCCAAGATGGCGGCCAAACCACGTGATCTACGAATTTTCCATGATTTGGTTTTTTGCAGCATTTTTGATTGCGCACATTTTTAAAACAAATTTAGATCTCTAAGTGCATTTTGAAAAAAAAGTCAATGTTAAATTTTCGATTTTGGAATTTAACTGGACCTTTAATGTATGGGCCGAATTGTCCAAAAAGCTTATTGTCGCCATTCCTCAACAAGGTCTACCAGCATGTGAAATTTGGATTTGATAGCATCAGCCGTTTGGGCTGAATCCTGCTCACAAAAATCGGTAAATAATAATAAAAAAAACACGCCAATAACAATAAGGATTCAGCCTTATGGCTGAATCCTTAATAATCTCCCGCGTTGTGTAACCTGCAGATAGAGACTCTCAACCCATCACCTACCTATCACCTTTAGCACTGCTCGCATCAAGCCATGAAGACTCTGTCATTGTTAGGACAACAGGGACTATGCATATTCTTCATAGAAGCGAAACGTGTCATAGATATAGATCTAAAACGTACTGCTCTCTCGTCTCGATCAAATTCCCAAAAAGTTCTTTTTCATAATGGGAGAGGTTAGATGCGAGACGCAAGACTTCAAGTTCCGGTTTAGCCGCCATATTTATGGAAACGTTTCCATAATTAAGAAGATTTTGTGGACATTTTACTTGAATACTAATCGAAAGTTTTTTGTTTTACATTTTCATGGAAGTGCTTCAATTTAATGATTGAACAAATTCATAACATTAATTTTGTTTTAAAAACTGTCTTGTTGAAACCTTGTCGGAGTGTGCCTTTAAGAGACAATAAACATTCTTAGTTTTCACAAACAAAATTCATTAAATTTTATCAAGAAGAATGGGATCATTACACTTGCGCAAATCCACACAGTCCTTAGGTTTTTGAATGATAATACTTGAGTGGCATACAATAATAATATTATCAATTCAATTGACTTCCAAATGATTTCTTATTTTATTGGTGCCCTATACCAGTTCCCAATAACTACGTCATGCAGAGTATTATTTAAAATAAAGATGTTTAGGTTTTCGTCGTTAAATTTCGTTTTGTGAAATATGAAATGTCTTGTTTTGTTGTATTTAGATGCGCCATTCCAGGGTACAGTAATGACACCTACTCCATACAGAATGATCTCCATCAAGAACTCGTCAACCTCACTGTCCCCCTGGTGGTCAGTAGCCAGGGGGAGACAACCTACTCCAAGTGCCAACTCTACAATGTGACGGAAGTGACGTCAAGAGAGAACAGGACGATGTATGAATGTACAAAATGGGTGTACGACACCTCAGTTATCCAATCATCTGGTATCACAGATGTAAGTAATGTTAAAGTTCACATAACCACAAATATATTTCACTATTTTCTTTGGAATATATGAAAGTCTGATTACAATATTGTATAGTGTGTCAAAGGTCGCTACTCAAAAATGTTCAGTTTAGTAATGAAAGCCGTTTATGAAAGCCACTTTTGATGGGCCGCTTAGACCTATCTGGCCACAAACCAGTGAATGTATGACTTGTCACACCCCCTATTTGTTACGCAATAAACACAGCTTCAGTTTCTTTATCTATACATCTATCGTAACAATACCACAGGAAAATATTTTTAGAAAATGTTTTCCATCCAGTTAGAGAAATCATTTGACGATGTAACACTACCAAGCATTTGGTATAAAAAGATATCCACATCAATGGTAACTAAACAATAATTTAGGTGGTATTTGAGTTGAAATAATGATGCGTTACTCTGTATAGTCTGTTTATTGTGTCACACCACACCCCTTAAGTTGAAACAGTGTTTTGAGTGAATTTGATATCACGATTGTCAAGAAAAGAGATAAAAAATTACTTTATTGAATGAATTTCATGCTGATAATAAAAAAGTAACATTCTTATTATAAGTTTGTTTACATCTTTTAGAATAAGCTATTTAGATTTCCTTTCCACACAAGAACGATATGTATATGATTTTACCTTTATAAACCGATTTTCTTTTCAGTTCCACATGGTGTGTCAGGACGAAATTCTACGTTCCCATAGTAACATGCTTGCCTTCGCTGGTGGATTTCCCGGATGTCTTATATTTGGACCAATTGCAGACGTGTATGTTCACTTTTTGTTTTTATACAACCCTTGCAAAATTACGACGAATGTGTTAATATTCAGTTTTGAAACTTAAACTTGCTGTTAATTTGCATTCATATTCATATTGGTGAAGACTAATCATGAAGAAGAGTACCTTAAACTGATCATGTCGTCCAATACAGAAGGTTAAAGTGAGAAATATGATTAATGCTATTTACAAAACGTTTCATTGGGTGAATATACTGTATGATTGGTTTATGAAATTAAGAACAAATATTAAATAAGTGTTAATAGGGAAGTTGTATTTTTGAACATATATTGTTGTTTGTAAACAGTGCTCCTTTTACACTATATAGGGAATTGAAAACTGTGGTTTGAGAGTTATCAATGTAATGAAATACAGAGAACAAAATTAATCAACCGGATAGCAAGTAAATACAATGATATCATGATGATAACAAAATGGTGAATGCTTGTTGCAGGTAGATAAAGAACAGGTGTTAGATTTACAGAAGGCAAATAATCAAAACAAATCATTTTTTCAGATCATAGTTGGATGTTACCTTTGTACGTCTTTGGCTGTCAATACCTTACCTTATAATAGTGTGATTTCCAATTCTTACATTTTGAAATATACTTATAGGCTATTGAGAGGGTTAATTAATGTGTTACTTATGATATACATGTACTGTTACTTCTCAAAAAGGAAATCTGGCAAAGTTTGCTTTGAAAAATCGGTTGTCAATATGATGGATTTACAAATGTAAGGTTAGTTATCATTAAGAACCTCCTGATCAAAACTGAACATAAATAATGTTATTTCGTCAACATAATGACTTTCCAAGCCTATTCATGTTTGTATTTTTTCATTCTTTTTAGAAAATTGTGTTGCGTTTACAATGAGTATGTTTGAATCGAACATGTTGTCACACGTAATTGTTGCCGTTTAATAGAAAGTGGACAGATCAGGAAGAAGGGGGGAGAAGGGATGGGGGAACTAAATGAAATAAAGTCATAGTGAGGGAAATACACCAGGTTAATAACTGACAATCCGTCGACTTATCCAGTTGCATGTAAGCTCATGATGGCATAGCTCACATATTCACAAAAACACACAAAGAACCTACATAGGTCATGGCACTTACTATGAAAATTAGTGTCATCATAACAACTATTTCAGTTTTGGACGTAAGAAAGCTTTGCTTCTGTCCATCTTGACGACTGTAGTTACAAGTGTAGCTGTGGCGATGTCCCCAAACTACGGTGTGTTTGTCTCAGCGGTGTTCTTCAACAACTTTGCTAGCATGGGACTTTTCATGATTGCATTTGTGATGGGTGAGTTTGACATAAAGCATACAAGATTTACCAAACATCTAAGCAAGAATCTTTTCACCAACTGAAAAATTTAAAGTGATAGTTTTCTTTCTTTATCAAAGGAAGCAAATGTTTGTTTTAAATTTGTTACATTTGCGGTTCATTGTTTCAATTTATAACTCATTTTGATTGACTTAAATTTGAAAACATGAATACTATTTCTTTTCAATGTGTTTGTTTTAAAAATAGTTAATATGAGTACTGTATACATACATATCTAACAATTATATCTCATTGGCATTGAGCATATATATGGAAACAAGGTGTTAATGTGTTCATTCATTAAGTCTGTACGTCAGGGTTTCAAACTAAAGGTAGTGTGTAGAATTATCTATTCCATCATGAACGCTTATCATTTTCAGCAATGGAAATTACTGGCCCAGGAAAACGGGCAAATGTCACCATTGCAATAGAATTCTTCTGGGTTCTGGGGTTATTTGTCCTTGACCTTGCCGCGTACTACTTCCGACAGTGGCGCCACCTACGTCTTGTGATCGGAGTTCCTCCTGTCATATTCCTCTTATACTGGTGGTGAGTCTGGCAAAACTGATTCCAACCTCGACAAAATTAGGTTGTCTCAATATTTACCCCTTTGGTACATAACATTTTTTAAAACAGTTTGAATAAACGAACATCAAAATTTGCACTAGTTATGATTTCTGCAAAAAGTATTGGAGATCCATTTGTATCTGAAAACGGATCAGTAAAAACATACATGTTCAGTATCAGCGCAAAGTAGCAGATGCGAAATGACAATAGGTCAAGATAATGATGGAGGTAATGCTTTGAGCATGTCTTAGGGCACACAGCAACGTTTTTAGGATATCTGGATGTTTTTCAATTATTATAAACAGCTACGTTTCTTTCATTACATTCTATGCAGGATTCTACCCGAGTCCCCAAGATGGCTGATATCAAAAGGAAAGAAAGAGGAAGCGTCCAAGACTCTCAGGAAGATAGCAGAGTCCAACAAGATGCAGCTGGAGGAAGAAGTGATGAAGAATGTCACTGTGGAGGAAGAGGAGAAGACAGTTCCCATCTGGAAGATGTTCACCAGTCCTGTTCTTATACTCAGGACTTTCATCATCCTCTTCAACTGGTACCTGTCTTTTTTATTGCTCTTGAAAATCACATCAAACACATTCCATCAATGATGTTTTTTCGAAAGGAACTGACTTTTGAATAAGAGAATGAAAGAAATATCATCGTTGTTGGTTCAGTATAGTTGAAATAAGTTTGTAAATTGTTACCAAAATCCTGACTGCTAACTTAGGAAACTTATAAAAAACTTAATCACTCCTATTGAATGCATGGCCATAGGCTTCTTGTTATCTATAAGTTTTTTTCTAGCACCAAACAATAACTCTTAATTTTCATAACTTTAATATTTACAAATATAGTTAGACTGAGCTCCCCTCCAAAATATTAAAGATGCTATATCATACTTGCAATACTTTTAAAAGTATTGTTTATGTATACGTTGTATTTTTAGAAACATTTAGCGACCAACCTTGAGAAAATCGGACTAAAATTCATCAAATAGGAGATAATTTACCCAAAAATACCGAAACGGCAGTCGACATAAGGGCAAATCAAGTGTGGCCTTTTGACAACTTCCGGTTTCTAAATTTTCGCTTGAAACCCGTCTTTGTCGCGCTCAACCAGATTTTATATTTTCTCTGAATTAGGTATTCGTTGCTGTCAAAGTTGATACCCATCGAACGCAATTACGGTAGTTGAGACACAGTGTAAATCCTACAAGCATAATGATCATGTCACCGAAAGCGGGTTCACAAAATGACATGCCCTTTGACGAGGGGTACTGTGCTTGAAGCGTCGAAATAAGTATGTTATTGTTGATTTAACAATCTAATTATGATATCAAAATTTCGACGAAATTTTTTTCTACAAAGTGATGTATTTCATTTCTCAATAGCTAAGTTGCATCCTGAACCGCTTGCAAGTATGATATAGCATCTTTAAAAAAATTGCTACATTGACTGTAGACCTTCCTTTTCAAGGGAATTTAATCTTTCCACGATTTCCAGGACATATTGCAAGGAAACTCAGATTGAAACTTGATAGTATAAATATCTTACAAAGACAGCAAATTAGTTACTTTTCAGCATTCACACATTGACAAGAGCCATGCTCCTAAAGGTTTCGAACTACAGCAGACAAACTGTCATTCCTTCCATCAAAGCATACTCATCTGTCCATCGGTTTAGGTTAACTGCGAACCTCATCTACTACGGGTTAAGTCTGAATGTTGGCAACCTGAGCGGGAACATCTACCTCAACTTCTTTGTGTTCAGTCTGATGGAGCTCCTGGCCTATGTTGGATGTTTCTTCCTTCTCACAAGACTCGGCAGGAAGACCATGCTGTGTGCTAGTTATCTGGTTGGGGGTGTGGCATGTCTAGCTACAATATTTCCAGTTATCTATGGCCCTTCATGTAAGTAATGTGTATAGAGCTGTCTCCAAGTGACTTTCCATGAATGATAGCGCTGAGGCCTCAGCATTCTCTTCCCACACAGGCAGATCAAGTCATTAAATGTTTGTACAGCCTCTGTTCTAACTAGCTATGTTTGTGGACTAAAAAAGAGAAAAGCCATCAAATGGAAGCAATCAAATTTAGTTGTTCAATCAACGATATGTTGAAAGGTCATCTTTTGCCTCCTGGATTATGGGAAATGCTTTGTGCTGAGAAGTACCCTTTTGATGCAAATAGTATGCTGACAAAGTGACAATATCGAAAACGTTTCTTTAGCAAATATTGGCAGCTAAGAGAAAATTAAAGAGACCAGGATTTGGTCTTAATCGAGCAATGGTTTATAAACATTTTATGACTTCATATACCTCTGTGGCGAGAGAATGAGGCCCCGGGGAAACGTCTAGTTATGAGGAGATAACCCTATTGCACTTAACATAGTTCTCTCAATGAAACATAATCGAATGAGAAAAGGAAAGCTTTAGGCCACAGGGGTACACTCTCTTTTGTTTTACTTTGGTTTACCAAATTTGCCTTTGTAGAGACAAAAGGCCTGGCTTATGGTAAAAATGTCAATTATGTTATTCTTAATTGTGATTTTTTTCTAGTTAGACATGATGTATCCTTTATAGGCACCACAGACTTGACATTAATGTGACTTGTTTGCCTTTAAGTTTCGTTATTTTGACTATTATAATAACTTCTGTTTACGATTATAAACATTATATTCTTAGCCTCAGGTTGGATGGTGATAACACTTGCCATGATTGGTAAACTTGGAGCCTCAGCCTCCTATGCGATCGTCTACATACTGACTGCGGAGTTGCTGCCCACAGTTGTGAGACAGTCTGGTCTAGCGATCTGTTCTATGAGTGAGATGACTGGGGGAATGATATCTCCTTATATAGCAGACTTGGTATGTCGATACACAACCCCTGTTTAACACCGTAATACACAATTTCTTGTTTATCAATCAGTTGTCAGAAGTGTGGTCCAGTGATCCGTTCTATCAATGAGATCTCCTTCTTTAACAGACCTGGTATGTAACATAAGAACCTGCTTGATAGCTTGATACACACTTTCCTTCTTCTCGCTTCGTCTCCTTTGAGTGAAGGAATGATATATCCTTATATGGCAGCCTGGTTTGCTACTCAACAACCCATGTTTAACACTTGATACACAATCTCTTGATTATTAAACAGTGTTCAGACTGGTTCTGGTTCTTTAAGAGAGATGACTTGAATATAAATTGGAATGTTACTGAATAATTAAAACAATACCAATGTTTATCAATATAACTGTTATGTGAGAGTATCTTCAGCTATATGTGTTTAGTGAAATTCAGATGTGATGTCTTACTTATCAACATTATATTCTGTTTATTTCGGTGTTTATGAACAAATCTGGTTTAACGATCGGCAAGATAAGTAAGTTGATTACACCTATGACGTGACTTGGTATGGCAGTCTTATATAACAACTCCTGTGTCATACAAAACTGTTCTCGGTAATCAGGTCTGGGAGAAATATCCATGGCTCGAATGGATGGATATCGCCTTAAATAGCATACTTGGTGTGTTACTTTTTCCAAACCTTAAAAATATCCAGGTATTGAGAAACGATCTGGTAAAACGGTGTGTTAATAGGGGTGATTACTGAGAAATGATGCATCAGTGTATAGCAGATTTGTTATATAGACAAAACTATGAGGAATGTTTTTCAAGATGATAATGCTTGCTTGTAGACCTCGTATGTACCTGAATGATAATATCTCATGCATACCGCTAAAAGGGAATAATATAATACTGTCCGAGCCCTTTGTAACATGAGTGAGATGGGATGAGACAAAATGCTAAATAGACATTTCAAATAGTTCAATTGACAGATTTAAATCAGTAAAAGACAACCAAATGTAAGAATGTCTAGTGTATACCTACTAATTCCAACGCTTGTTCAATTGACAGATTTGAATCAGTAAAAGACAACCAAACGTAAGAATGTATAGTGTATACCTACTAATTGCAATGCTCCTTGAAGCGACAGCTTGTTACATTCATCACTAGAAATGACCAACAATATTTCTATGGAAGGGGATGTGTGCCAAAAATGAAATCATGTACACTCGTAACTCGCAAGATGTAACATGTCGTTCTCAACCATGCAATTCTCGAAAAGACAAGCCCAAGCGTGCAAAACTAACATTTCAATCCTGTAAAACTCAACTTGCTGTTCTCAACTTTACAAAGTTGAAATGTAATTCAAGAAATGTCAAAAGACAAAACCCGATTTTCTATTTTGAATAAGAGTAATATTCACAATAAGCAATGCTATAAGTTACGTTTCACATATGGAAAATGGAAAAGGGAAAATCAAGAGTTGTAAAATCAGCTTTTTAAAACAGACTTTTGCATTTCGAGTTTTACACGATTGCAATGTACATGATTTCGCATTGACGGGGGATGTGTGCCAAAAATGATATGCTATGCTTGATTCGTTAAAGCAAACATTTGACCGGCGCGCGCTGATTCTGCAACAGGCACGAGAAAGGAACAAGTTTACTTTATGTAAGCGGCTGACTTGGCTAACCTTAACAAATACATAAATGAGAGAATAACAGGCCAATTTACATTTAAAGCATATCGTCATTCCAGATATTGCTAGCTTGACCATTGTTGAATTTTATATAAAATGGACATCAAAAATTAAATAAAAATATTCAACTTAAATGACAGTAAATGTATGACTGCATTGAATATTCTTATCAACGATAAATTTTAGTGATTATTCGAAATTGAAGCGATAACTATGTATAATTGGATATATATGTAAAATACCTTTGAACTTTTATGCCATACAAGTAGCAATGAATGCAATACTCTTCCTACCTCACCGATTTTGACATATATTTATTTTGTAAACCACTTTAAGTAAGAGTAAAAATGTTCAAAAATGCATACATTTTCATCATTGCGATATTATATACCATAATAGATTTAGGATTTAGTTTCGTGAAAGTTTATTCAGTTTTAAGTTACATTCACTTAAATGTACTTCACCTGATTTGGTTAAGTTTACAAATTACGTGGTTGTGCTTCTCACTTTCAAATATAAAAACAAGAGCCAGTCATCATAAAAATCTTATTTTTTATTCATTTGATATTCAACTTGATATATAAGTACCAGTATAGCACTCTCTCCCCACATAATGAAGTCATGAAATGTTGATACAACCTCTGTTCTAACTAGCCGAAATCCGTGGGCTCTGGCAGTTTCCCCCGGCGCAAAATAATTCGCTGATTGCGCAAATAATAAATATAACTTTGATTTTCTCCAATCAGGCATCTTCCATTTTATCCCACAAAGTCGGAATAATAGAACAGAGGCTGTATTGATATTTCATGACTTGATCTGCCTCTTTGGGGAGAGAATGCTAAAATAGTGACATAAAAATATTACCCTCACAACAATAACCAGATTGTTGGATTACTTTAATCAACAAGTGAGGAACCGAGCAGAGTTCACATAGCCCCGCTTCCAACTTTGTTCAAAGAATTTCAAACAGTAGAATTGATAAACATTGTTTAAAGTTTATGATTGTTTAGTATATAGTTTTAAAGGTACGTCATTGTGTACATGTAAGTCTCCTTTGAACTGAAACCACAAAACTATCTTCATTAATAGATTTTACCATTAAAAGGGTACATCTAGGAATAGTGGTTGATCTTTGTTTCAAATTTTAGGAAGTGATCATAAAATTCTACAAGATGTGCTGAGGACAAACATATTTTGAGTAACTTTGTTAGTCATGTTTAAAAAAACACAGAAAAGAAAATTCACATATTGTTTAACTTTCAAAGGGCATAACCAAAATCATGATTGACATGTGTAGAAAATTTGGTGAAGCTGAGATATATATATCAAAGAAATTTATCATCGAATAACTTTTTTAGTCATATATCCATGGAAACTGCAAAAATAATTGTTTTTAGTCTAACCTACAAAATGCACATCTAGGTATCATGGTTGATAAGTGTATGAAATTTGGTGAAGCTAGTAGGTATAGTTTTTGAGATATGCTACGGACAAATTTTTTGACGGCCAGACAGAAGATGAACGGAAAGAATGAACGCTATATATACTCCCGCTTATGCTTAAAATGTACATTGGTCAGTTATTCTGTCATTTGGGTATTTGTTTCGGTTAGCCAGGTCAGCCGCTTACATAAAGTAAACTTGTTCCTTTCTCGTGCCTGTTGCAGAATCAGCGCGCGCCGGTCAAATGTTTGCTTTAACGAATCAAGCATACCATATCATTTTTGGCACACATCCCCCGTCAATGCGAAATCATGTACATTGCAATCGTGTAAAACTCGAAATGCAAAAGTCTGTTTTAAAAAGCTGATTTTACAACTCTTGATTTTCCATTTTCCATTTTCCATATGTGAAACGTAACTTATAGCATTGCTTATTGTGAATATTACTCTTATTCAAAATAGAAAATCGGGTTTTGTCTTTTGACATTTCTTGAATTACATTTCAACTTTGTAAAGTTGAGAACAGCAAGTTGAGTTTTACAGGATTGAAATGTTAGTTTTGCACGCTTGGGCTTGTCTTTTCGAGAATTGCATGGTTGAGAACGACATGTTACATCTTGCGAGTTACGAGTGTACATGATTTCATTTTTGGCACACATCCCCTTCCATATATTTCAGGGTATTCTGGTGAAAGGTCCTATGAGTGACGCACTTCCGCTCATAGTATTCGGTTCCCTGGCGATTTGTGCGGGACTGCTTGCTTTTCAACTTCCGGAAACCAAGGACAGACTATTACCCGAAACTATAGAGGATGCAATAAACTTCGGCAGGTAAGCTTAACACAACGATTTGAGATTATGGATTATTGTGTAGAATTGTTACAATTTTGCGAAAACGGAAGAACTACATTAAAAGAAACCCAATGAAAGTTATAAAACAAAAACATATCATTTAATTCATTCTTATATGTTCATATTTATTTTTTCTCATAGAGTTGAACATCATTTAAAAACTCAAAATTGGTTCATTTATCGATATACAATCATAACTATATATAACAGAAAATCTATGATTTTGAATTTTCGAAAAATTCCAAATGGCTTATACCGCTCTATATATTATATAACCAGAACCAGCCAATAGGATGACTTCATTCCATTAATATTTGATTTGACAGGATGAGAGAGCGAAAGGGTTTAATCAAAAGGCTAAACATATGTAAATAAGGAAAAGCTATGAAAGCTGTTTCTTTGAAGGATTTTTCTTACATGTCCTCTGCGTTTTTTTAACACAATGTCTTTGCTGGTGATTTAAATGATGAAACATGACGATTTAAAAAGAAATGATAAAATTGTTATATTTTCCAGACCTGAAACGAGGAAACAGAAAAGTAATACACATCGTGAAATGTCACAGGAACAAGAGCTGGAAGTTATCTTCAATACACCAAAATAATGTATTGGCCAGGAGTCAGATCATATTTTATATGGTGCCAATACTTTGTTTAATATTATTGAAGGTCTTTGAATATAAAAATTATGATCAACTAAATTATGTGATGAAGATTTCAAACGAGGTTATTTCAAGAATAAAGAGGATATATGATATGTAGAATGCAAGTTCGAGTCATGTGAAAGCAATGCAAACAGGATACAAAGTGTGACCACTGTTTTCAATATTATTCTGAATAATAAAATCATTTTTCCAATGATTTATATGATTATATCGTTTATGTTCAACGATTGAGTTTAGAAAATATTCCTTGTTTCCGAAAGTTTCCCCTCACCAAACATTTGCATCACAAACTTAATGAAATCGTTCAGCCATTGAAACACTTATCGCATGAAAAAAGTGGTTCTTGTCACTAGGCATTTACCGTAATATACTAGACAATATGCTGATATTGAACATCGTTGCTTATTGTACAACTAACTTTGATTGCATCCAATCAGGCTTCTCCTTTTCTAGCCACAAACTCGGCTTATTCAAACAGGGTTTGGAGCAGATTTTAATTAATTGTTCTATCTCAGTTGGGAGAGAAAGCCGAAGTTATTTAAGAAATTTAAGTTGTCTTAACAGAGATTGAATCCCATGTTAAATCTGCATTAATTATAGAATTATCTAAGTGATTCTCGTTTGTTTAACCGAGACTCACTTAAATAATTCTATATTTAATGCAGATTTAACATGGGATTCCTTTCACGAACCATTACTTAAAGAAAGAAATGCTATTGGAAGGGTTGTCATGATTTATGTAAAAAATAGTCTTACTTTCAAAAGACACTTTGAACTAGAAATAATTGTGACGAAACAATTTGGTTAGAAATACATTTATCACAAAAATCTATCATGTTTTGTGCAGCCTATAGACCTCCGGGAAAGAACGAAACATTTTGGGAGAGATTAGAAACGTCTATTGAAAATTCACTTGATTAAACATCAAAAATTGTTCTGGTTGGTGATCTGAATGAGGATCTTATGTCAGCCAAACTTACAATTTTGCAAGAGATTATGAGCAGAAAGGCATTGTGCAATGTCATAAAGGAACCAACACGTATCAGTAGAACGTGTCGAACCTTTTTAGATCCTAGTTCAATCAGCAATGACATTGAAATGTATGATAGTGGCGTAGTCGATTTTGGCAGAGATATAAGTGACCATAGAGGCACCTTTATTGCCATTAACACTGCTATTTCTATGTCGTTATGTTATGCCAGAGATGTATGGTGTTATGATAAAGGTGATTATGAACTATTGAATAGTTTCATCCGTGATACAGATTGGAATAATCTGATAACAAATAGTGCAGATATTGATTAATCAACAAGTGTACTTTACTATCATTGAGGCAAATATATAAATGAATGCATTCCTTCTAAAACAGTGACAAATCGCCCTAATGATAAACCATGGTTTAACTCAGAAATAAGACGGGAATCAAGAAAACGCAATCGGTTGAGAAAAAAAACCCAAAAGAACTAATAAGAGTAAGGATATATTGTTGTACCACAAACAACGTAATAAAGTTAACAACATGAAGTGTTATGCAAAGGAACAGTATCTTTCGAATATTGATGAATTTATAACCGAATTGAGCAAAGAAAACAAACCCTCATATTGGAAAGTTTTAAGAAGTCTTTTCAAAGAATCTGGTTCAATTAATCCTATTCCGGCATTATGTAGCGACTCTGATGAAATCCCTAGTATATTTTCAGACTTTGACAAAGCGGAAGCATTAAATTCTTACTTTGCATCAATTTGTAAATTAGATGATATGGACAAAACACTCCCTTTCTTCGAAAAGCTCACGGATATTACACTTGACAATTTGGCTATAAATGCATGTGAAATTGCTGATATGTAATAGATATACCCACACTTCCCGAGGTGTATCGCTCAATATACCTCCTGTTTGAATCACGATTCAAACAGGAGGTATATTGAGTGATGCACCGAGGGAAGGGTGGGTACATCTGACTTATACCCCACTCTGGTAGAGTTATATTTGACGAAAAAGAGTTGTCCACCATTCTCCATGTATATTTATCTTGACCTAATT
The DNA here is from genome assembly GCA_916613615.1 of Steromphala cineraria. Taxonomy (NCBI): domain Eukaryota; kingdom Metazoa; phylum Mollusca; class Gastropoda; order Trochida; family Trochidae; genus Steromphala; species Steromphala cineraria. The sequence goes on from OU744723.1 coordinate 47,940,491, forward strand.
AGATCAACAAAGTATTAACAATACTCGTTTTTTACGTTTTTAAAAACATAATCTGACTTCATTACATTCAAATTTGGTACAAATTAGTACCTATACATGGCTTATATAGCAAAATACAACAATCCAGACATGGCATAACAAAAAGAAAAGGTGTATTAGAAAAGTTGTGGTGTATCGGTCAATATACCTACGGTAAGAACAAAGGAAACCATAGCAACGAGACCGGAAGTGGGGTATAATATCAAATGTTTGCAGGTTAACAAGGCAAGCTGTCCTGATCGAATAAGTCACAAACTATTGAAATTTATTGCAGAATCTGTTAGTATACCCCTTTGTTTATTATTCAATAAATCCCTATCTGCAGGTGTATACCCTGATAGATGGAGAGAAGCACATGTGATGCCTCTTTATAAGAAAGGAGATAAATCTAGCCGTAGTAATTACCAACCAATTTCTTGAATTAGTTGTTTGGGGAAAATATTTGAAAGAACTGTCTTAAAGTATTTATCTAACTATTTTCTAGATAATCGGTTGTTATTTAAATATCAATCAGGTTTCCAAGTTGGACATTCTACCACTCATCAATTAATAGAGCTATATAACAATATTTGCTATGCGTTAGATAGACGAGAAGATTACTCTATGGTGTTTTGCGATGTGTCTAAAGCATTCGACAGAGTGTGGCACAGAGGTTTGATTCACAAATAAGGGTGTTACGGTATAGGTGAGGGACTACTGAAATGGATACGATGTTATCTAAGCGGGAGAAGACAACAGGTTTTTCTAAATGGTTCTTTGTCAAATTCACAAACATTATCCGCTGGTGTACCCCAGGGGTCAGTTCTTGGTCCGTTCTTGTTCATTGGTTTTGTTAACGATACTGCAGATGAACTAGATTGTAATGCACGATTATTCGCTGATGATACATCAATGGGATTTTCCTCAATCAATCACGGGCTTATGCAGGATACGCTAAACAGAAATCTCAAAACATTATCATGTTGGGCCAAAAACTGGCTTGTTACCTACAATCCAAGCAAAACGGAAGCAATTATGTTTAGTCTTAAGAACAAATGTGAAATTCTTAACCTGGAATTTGAAGATTAGTATGTACGTTTTGAAAATACCATAAACATCTTGGAATTATATTCTCATCTGATTGTAAATGGAACAACCATATCAATAGCATTATGAGAACTTCCTCGATGATCTCTTCAATGAGAAAATTAAATTATGTTAAATAGGGATACCCTCAATAAGATTTATATAATATTTATAAGACCACATCTTGAATACGCCTGTGAAATATGGGATGGTTCAGGAGAGTTAACCGATAAAATTGAGTTTAGTTTGAGGCCGCCCGAATGGTTACGGGATTACCTGAGTATGTTACGAGAGAATCTCTTACTTGTGAAACAGGATGGCAGTCTCTAAAAGAGAGAAGAATATATCGTAAACTATCATTATTTTATAGGATATATAACAATAATGCTCCATCATATCTTTGTGACCTTATGCCACAACATGTTAATACTAGGACTAATTACAACCTTAGAAACGTTCGAGATCTTTCCGTGTCGTATTGCCGCACTTACCTCTACAGTGTATCACTTTTCCCATCATGCTCACAACTGTGGATTAACCTCCCATTGTACATTAGGGAAGCTGATTCTATTTATAGTTTTAATTTATAAACAGCTCCAAAAAATGTAAAACACCAGCTTATTTCTCAATTGGTAAAAGAAAACTAAACATAATTCATACACAGTTGCGATATTCCAGTAGCAAATTAACCCATTTGTGCATGACGTCCCATAAATGGGACGCTAATTCAATGGTCTGGTTCTCAGTTCATATACAAGATAAATATTTGCTGTAAGCTGTTTTTTAATGGGAAGATGTCGTATTTATATGTCAACAAAGTTAAATAGTTGTAGATTTAAATACGGTGAAATCTGACAACCTGAAACAGAGATGATACTAATTTAGCAAATTGCCAAAGTTTGAGGTACCACTGAATAATTGAATGTTCCATTTGAACTAAATTGACTTGTTTTTAATGTGTTTCAATGTTAAATAGTTTAACTAAGAATAAGAGTGAATGTCAACTAAATGTTTTTCCATGCTCAAACTTTTGTCAAATTAGCGTCCCACTTATGGGACGTCATGCACAAAAGGGTACAGGTTTTTTGGTCATTCTCGGAAATTATTCTTGTGAAAAAATATAATTTCTTGTCTTGATATTTATTGGAAAGGATAACCTGAAAGGTAATAAAATTAGAAAAAAAATTTAAGTGACTGATTAACCCTCTGCTGATATATAATTATGTGGACATATCCGAATTTTCTGCTGCCATAGATTGTATTGAAGATGAGGATGGTTTTAAGGATGAAATGAGTTAATCAAAGCATTTCATGTGCTAGAAGTACCTCATGAAGAACCAAACGTGGTGGTCAATGTTCCTTTCCCCGCTCTCTGGAGAAATTGTTAATGATTGAATACTACAAATACTAAGTTTTTCACGCAAAATTTGATTGATTGCTCTGCTGAAGTACACCTGAAATCTGAAATTCTGAAATTGTTTGCATTTCTGAATGAGGAAGTCCCCAAGATTTTGTCCAACTAAAATTTATTATCGGTCAAAAAATTTGGTTTCATCATGTGCATATACAAAACCTGTACCCTCCTGTGCATGTCGTCCCATATATGGGACGCTAATTCAATCCTCAAAATAACACGGAAAAAATTACTTGAGGGAAAAATAACAACTGATTCCCTTCATTGCAAGTTATGAACTATAAATTGTCACAATTAAATTAAAATCTGAGAGGTCATGCATAAAGGGGTCATCATTTAAATAGAATAGGTCTCTCAGACCACCCTGAATGCAATTGCAAAACTGCTTGTGAAAATTCTCATCATTATTTCATTGAATGCATTATGTATTATAATCTAAGAAATCAAATGTTTCGAAACATTAGATTAATTTGCAACAACAGAGCACAGGTAAATGTAGATGTGTTGTTAAATGGCTGTCCAGATCTTTCTATAATGATAACGTACACATTTTTAAAGAAGTACATAAGTACATATCTCTTAATGAGAGATTTGTTAAAAAACTATAACCTGCCTATTTCCAAGTATTTTACATTATGTATCTTTTGCTTTTTCTTTACTTTCTATACCTTGTTCATTTGTAAATATACCCATCGTCTATATGTATATATGCATGTATATCACTGTACATATTGTATTCAACGTTTCAATATAGTATGTCAACATTGTAAATAGGAGAGGGTTTCATAAAGTTTGTATAACTTGTACCCAATCCCTTCTCGTGAATAAATATGTTTAAATCAAAAACAGAGGTTTATATGTAACGGAAAATAATCAATTGATTCTTCAGTGCTTTTGAAAACAAGAAGATAAAAACTAGTGGCTGCTGGTGTCGGATAGGTCCAATCAACGTGTAGTATTGTTACTTGGAACTTGTAGCTCCTAAGCAATTAAGATGACTTGTTCTGGATTATCAATGAAAAAGACGTGTCTTATGTCACATTGCACGGTTGTTTTAGTTGAGTAAGTTGATATGAACTTCATTTCATATCCATAAAAAAATGCATCAAAGTTATGGTGCCATCCTAACATGTTCATCTACGCATTATTAGCTAGGCCAGAAACCTTGAACTACTAGTAAACTCCCAATCGAACATACATTTTTCTTTTCAAACACAGACTTGCCTCTGAAATGAAATGAAAACATATTTTGGGAGAAAATTCACCAAATGTTACAGAGGAAGAAGTTAACACCTTATAGCAATTGCCAACATTTTCATTTGATAATAGCCCATAACAACAATCCAGAATGATCCTAAACGTGTCCCTTCTCCATCCTCTTTGTTAATAACCCATTTTCAACTAAACCCCATTTATACATTCGACATTTTTGTCTGATGTTGTATTAAGAAATATCTGTTTAATATTTGACTCTTATTTTCAAAATTTCACGTGATTCCGAACGTATTGAAAAGCGAAAGCGATGTCACTCAAAAGGGTTTCTCCTAAAAGAGTCATTGTGTACATGTTTTCAATTCTCTTATTTGAAAATGAACTGACTGTTACTAATGATAACCTTTGTCATTGTTTTACACACTTGAATATTTGTTTTAGATTAATTGCATTGGAATTAACTAAAAACTATACGATACATTGTTATGATTCAGGCCAAATCAATTCGTATTGATTTAAATGACGTTTTGTCATTGTTAACTTCATTTGTAACTTTTTTGTGATCAGTTTTGTTTCTATTGCATTCATATGAGATTTGAAGCTGTTCAAGACACTATTATCTTTGGGGTCAGTTTTGTTTCTATTTGATTCAAATGAAATCAAATCAGTTTTGTATATATCTGGAATCAATTTTGTCTGTTTCTTATTCATAATAGTACCTCATTTGTTGCTAACATAAATCAAAGCAAAGAAAGGATGATATACTGCTGTCAATCAATCCAACAAATTTTTCATTATGCCAAGGTGCAAAGTTGACTCTATAAAGCTTTAACAGACCATGGTGTTAGTCTAGTTCAAACATTTGTAGCAGTAGGTGTGTATGTTACGACGTAAGATGTAATAAACACGGTTAGATGTAAGAACTGCGGTAAATTGTAATAAAAAACGCGGTAAAATGTAATACTGTGGTAAATTGTAATAAACATAGGTGCGGTAAAATGTAATAAGGGAGTGCGGTAAGTTGTCTATGCTTGTACCTGTGATGAGTTATTGATTTGTTTTATGATTGAGGGTGACATTTCAGAACCAAATATGTGTAAATTTGGATTACACTTGAATATTATTTCCCTTTCATGAATGGTTGTATTTTATTATCCTTAAACTTATAAAGATATATCACGTGAACATTGTTCTATTTTCAAGATTCTTTTGTTTAAAAATCATACTGTTTTAATTTGGATAACCCATTAACGGGGCATAATTGTAACATTTGGATGACATTTTCAAGACTGATTGATACTAATTTATGTATATCTTGATATAAACAGTTTAATATGTTATAGATTTGGACGACTCATATTCATGTTTTATGTTTATGAATAGTTAGATTGGATTACTATTAGTTTTATTTACGTTGTTGCTTAAGAACAACGTTCTGGTTTCATGAATTTTTTTTAAAAATCAAAATGTGTTTTCTGTTTAAGAATAATTACATTGTATGATCGGAAACCATTGATTGTTTCTGAGATAACAAATGAGCAATCTTAGATTTTCAGGAATGGTTACATGTGTATATCGATTATGTTTACCAAAAGGTTTCTGATAAATTTCAAGGTGCATAGTTCGATAATAATTGATCTTTGTCAGTGTAAAGACATACTTCTTATGCTATAATGACCTACTACCTCATAGTCAGGAGCAAATCACTCCACTGGCTCTAAAATAAACTTATCCACCAAGCAACTGAGTCTTCGACAAAATCGAGTTCCAATAAGGTAGCATGATGTTGGCTACCAGGATCGCCTCTTTGTGACAACCAAAGATAGTTGTTTGATTCTAATTGGTTCTTTGATCGAGTCCCCTAAAGAATTTGTTTAATTCAATCATTTGTACTAGTAAATATACCATAACTCCAAACAATTCTATGCCACATTTTTATCATGTTCTTTATAAGAAATATGATAAACTGTGTTGAAACATATAATGGAAGATATCATTTAACAAGAAAAATGTTTACTTATTATTTACAAACGTTTTAATTTTTAAGTGTTTAATACAGTATGCTGAAGCTTATTTTTCCTTAGATTGCTGATAATTCTTATAAGTCTGTTTTTTAGATGCTGATTAAGTTAGCTTCAAATGTTTTCTTTACAATAAGTCTAAATTATAAAAATACAACAATCTGCGATATTTCATAACGTCCATGCAATTAGTTATTTAATGAATACAGTTGCCCAAACCATCACGAGCTTTGCATTATATTATATACCTACACTATAATAGTTAAAGCTGGAAATCAAAGACCAGGGCCCTTTCAAGTGACGACACAGTATAGTTTTATATTGACGTCATGGACCATTACTTCATGACGTCACTCAAAAATTATAGCGGAATAAAAGGGAGCAGTTCCTTTGATCTTTATAAAACCATACTAAAAATGGTTGAAATGTGTCATGCCTATTAAATTATCTAGAAAAATACGCCTTAACTTTATCTCTTTACTGCCTGGCCTATTGAATATCAAAATAGAACCATTGGCTCTGCAACTTATCAGGCTTTATATCTAACTTTGCTTTAGGGTGCGGCAACTGTTGTTCTCCAATTAGTGTGGGCCAAAAAGTTATCAAATTTGCAATTTCGTTAATATTCAATTATCTTATGAGACTTTGAACAACATTTTATCATTCTATACCTTGTGCTTTTGGAGAAGAAGATGACAAAAAAGTTTTAGTAGTGGCCAAAAGATCACCAACTCTAAAGTTAAGTATGTAGGTGACGTGATTTCTTAATCTGGTAATCAATTCAGAAATCGAATTAGCTCAAACATTCAAGGAAATGTAAAAAGGTTAAACGTAGTAACCCTCAATTGAGTAAGGCTTACAAATCTGACTTTGATAATTCAGGGTTTATGTTCCAAAGGTACACTGACGCCTATTACAGGTCACAGAGTCTTCAAATCGATAAATTAGCCCCCATTGCATAAAGAGTGTGTCCTTCTGGACCTTAAGGAAAAGACGGAAATAGGTTTTAATAGGCAGGATTCAGTCTTTTACGCTTATTTTGTTAAGAATATGTCCAAAATGGACAAAAATTAACGGATGCACTGACTGACGGATGGATGACCATACGCCAGACACCATACCAAGCCATAAGCCCATCGGCTGTCTGTTGATAGGACATATATTACACGGTTGCATTAATTGAATTCAAACGTACTGCATACATAACAAGCTTTGTAATGTATTTTTAAAGTTGAATTAAATTTAGTTTATAACGTGGGTTTTACATCAGTTTTGAGTTTAACATTTGAAGAATGTAATAACAGTTCAGTGTAAATAGTTGCAGTGTACACAAAGTACCGAAAGAGCATTTTTACCAAACGTCTTTATTCCTTTTGCATGGTTTGTCAATTTTTGTGATTTAAATATGTATCGAAAATACACACTTCATCTCTTCATGATGTTTTAGTCTATCAATTGGACTGTCCGAGTAACTTAATAAGTACTCTTGAAGTAAACCCACATATACGTTGAGATAAATCATAAACCAATTGCATTGTCTTCGTTCGTCTTAAAGACTCTTTATTTGCAAAAATACCTCGGCCTTATGCCAGCTTAAAATGGATTATTGCCAGGGTTAGGTATGATTGTTCTGTCAAACATGTACAACTTTTTTCGTACAAAGCGGTATTCATACACATAAGGTATCCATTTATCGCTCTGAAAAATGTTGAGCTATAATAATATGTATGTAGAAGGAATATCAAACTAACTGAAATGCGAAAGTAGTTCATTGTAATATTTATCACCCATATGGTGAATAATAAGAAGTGCCGTATTGTCAATATGAGCACATATGCACAAATCACGACTGTCAAACAGAAATTGTTGTAAAAATGCAATAGATTCCGTAATGAAGCCTCATATTGACCACGGTAATGTATCACATGACTTTAAGGAATGTCAAATTTGTAAAAATCATCGCTCACGCTCGGGTTATACGAAAGTCTCACTCCTTTTTTTATGTGTCATGTGATACTCTTTTCTAAGGTGAAAATCTATACATATGCAATATATGTGAATATAGGATTACTTTATGATAGACAATAGTACTTTATGAACAAGACGTTAAGGAGTAGTTATAGGATCAAAACCAAGGCAGTATGTATATGCGCATATATGTAAGTATATGGATTAAGAAGATATTCAAGATAATGCGCATATACATTGTATGTATACATGAGAAATGATGATAACAAAATGAAGACGAATAAACATTGCTCGTTCGTACAGTGAAATGCAATGTTAAATTATATTTGATTGTTCCATAGTAAATAAAACTATTTTGGTAGTTTCAATTTTAATTTATGCATCAAAGGTCAACCAAGAGACATTAAGCTTGCACGATGTCTGTGTAAAGGTCAAAGTATGCAAGAAGCAAACACATGCTGATAAACAGTAGAAGGTTGAGAATATATACATATGACTTGTGGGATTTAAGCAGTTGATATAATGCAGAATTATATACTTATTTTTTCATATTACCAACCTCTAAAATGTCACTGTAAAAAAACTTTTTGTAGTTTAAAAAAAGTATGAATATACATATTAACCTTTCAGCAACTTATTGTGGTCTCATTTTTTGGAATGGGAATGGTCGCATCTTTTATTCCAAAACAAAAATGACACTTTTTGTCAAAGTGAGAACAAAACTCAAAATAATCTAAGTACTTTTTGAACTTGAATGAACATATAACAATTATGTCGTCGAAGACTATCTGTGAAGATGAAATTCAACTCGGAAGTATAAATTGCAAAGAGTTGATTTTGCCTATACATGATTGAAGACGTTTGATTACATTATAACATCAAGGAAAAGTGTGATAATTATTCTGGCAATTATTGTCATGTTTTTCATTTATTGTTATCATCCCCCAAACTTGATAAATGGTATTGAGGTCCATTGGAAAAAAGCACAGGTACATGTTAGTAACACTAAATCAAGGCAGGTAATTCACGATTTGATTGCTCACAAGAGGGTAATGAATAGTGACATATGTAAATATGAGCACATGTGCACATATAGTTTTTGCCTAACAATGATTGTTTTATTGCGACATCCGTATTTTCAAGTCTGTGACGTCATAAAGAATAGAAAGACTTGAATGGAAGATAATCAACAGTAAAGAACTTATTACACGTAATCAATACCAAGATAATTGTGGATTATAGGAAACATATTGGTTACAGAATTGCACTCAAACAAAAGGATGGAGCACCGTGATTAGCGTACTGGCCTCTCACCTCAAAGATCCGGTGGCGACACAAACGATTTGTGACCTAGATCTCATTCTGTGTTGTGTCCCTGGGCAAGGCACTTTATCCACATTGCACTCAGTCAACCTCGAAATAAAGAGGATATGTTGATTCCCTGCGCCTTCGGCAGCAACAACAGTACAATTACTGTCAGGGATTTGATATGTAAGGCTTTGGGCAACTGCTAAGCAGATGATAAATGTGCATTATAAGCGGACGATTATTATCATCATTATTGTATATAGACCTTAAAATAATGATTCCATCATGTTTGGCGAATCATACTCACAATCATTTTTTTTGATTTATATGAATCAATGTTGTTGCAATTTACCACACATCGTATTACAATTTACCGCACACTAAGTTTGAACATTTTACCACACCCCCTATTACAAATTACCGCACCTGTGTATATTACGTTTTACCGCATTTTTATTTTAATTTACCGCAGTATTACATCTTACCGCGTTTTTATTATAATATACCGCAGTTATTACATCTCACCACGTTTATTACATCTTACGTCGTAACACTCAGTAGTAAGTCACAAGAAATAGTTAACATTTACCATCTACTGTCGTTCCAAAGGGATAAAAAATGGATACAGTGGGGTGAATATAGTTTATGCTGACATTTTGTAACAAATCTAGATATCCTTAAAGAGGCAGTAGCACGTTTTTTGATAATTTTATATTTTGAATTTCTCACTGATAATTTTAAGTGAATGCTAAATGTATTATTTTAGCAGTGTCAAAAATCTCATTACACAAGCCAATCGTCCATTGTCAGAGGACAAAGAATGAAGATTCACATATTATCCTTTGGCGGCCATTTTTGTAAGAAAAAGGAATCGCATGGCTAAACTTAGCGTCATATACTGGAATTATAACTGTTCCATTTAGTTCTAATACATTGTCTTTCAATTGAAACCATTAATTTTCATTTACCTTCCATCACCCTATATTCCCCCTAAAAACGTGCTACTGCCCCTTTGAAATACACAATTAATTACTTACCAAAAGGGTTAGACCACTCGTGCCTTATGATATATAATCATTTTAAGAAAGGAATAAATATGAAAATAAGTATTTGAACAGAAATAAAATATGATTGCGGTGCACCAGTATAAGATAGATAAACTTGAGTTCACATTTAATATTTCATAACAGACTCAAAGTGCTGTTCCAGCAAGAAAGACGATGTCCAGAATATTTTGTGACTGAAGATCCAGTCATCTGTAATGAGGGTTCGCACTGGAAATTGTGTCTTTAAACATACATTCAAGTAACAGACGTGGCCGCTGTGTCCGTTTCCCGGGAAAGAAATAGTTCGAGGTTAACATCGTCAATATCAGAGAAAACCGATTTAAAAAAACATAGTTTTTTTAAGGAAACATATTAACTTGTATGGCATTATGACCTGTCCATAGGGATTTGAATGAAATAATCATCCCTCATCAATTGTGGGTCTTAATAGAATTCTGTCGATTTAAGCATTACAAATTAAAGATAAAAGAATTATAAACATCGTTATATTTTGTACATATCTATACACAAAGAACATAATTTAGCACCCCCTATTTTGTAAAATTAACTTTGATGCTTTTGCATTAGTTTGATTAATTTGGTGTATTGAACACTCAAGATATAACATTTGCTTTTTCATTGACTATCTAATTGAAGTAAAATTCGCTAATATGAAAAAATAATGTAAACATAGGAGAAAACTGTGAGACTACTGAAATTTGACCAAATATAACTATTGTGATAGGAGAAAAACTACACATAAAATTTTTATTTTTGGAATTAGAAATAACGTTTCTGATCCCCTGTTGACATTTATACACAAAAACCCTGTTTATCATGAGGCTAGCAAAACATTGAATTTTTAGCACTTTTCTCATCAAAAACTTGTTGGTCAAACAGTTCTCCTACCTTTCGATAAGCAATTATCTTTAACACTGGTCAAATTTTGACTTTGTGCAGTTTTATTTAAATTCAATATTTGGGATTTTGTGTTTTTGAAGGTTCATACTGCTTTAACGACTACTTTTTCTATGAGGTCATTTACTAAAAAAAAATGATGAAAAGCACATTGTAGCAAAGAATATTTATTTTCATTTTCACTTATAAGGTAACTTCGATTTCGTCTAAATCTACCAAGGTTTTGTAAAACCAGTTATCCAGCGACAGTGAGTCGTAAATCGAGTTAAGTTTTCGTTTCCACACTGCTAGATGATCATTCTCACGAAAAACCCTGATTGTTTTCCTAAACTATTTGATTGTTTATTCTCAACAGTGTTTTTCTGTTTGAAAAATTAGGGGGTGCTCAATACTTTTGGCGTACGTACATCTATGTAATGATATAACGTTGAAGTTGACTACGGTTCCCAAACCATGACGTTATTGTACACCCTTAGGCCGGATTTACACTATGTCCGATTTTTTTACGCTGCGTTGACGCGTGCGATTTGATGGTATACACTAGGTCCGTTTCGCATGCGATTTACATGCGATGCGATGCGATGCGTTAAAAGTAATATGTGTGTATGTGTGTATGTGTGTATGTATGTATGTATGTATGTATGTATGTATGTATGTATGTATGTATGTATGTATGTATGTATGTATGTATGCATGCATGCATGCATGTATGTATGTATGTATGTATGTATGTATGTATGTATGTATGTATGTATGTATGTATGTATGTATGTATGTATGTATGTATGTATGTATGTATGTATGTATGTATGTATGTATGTATGTATGTATGTATGTATGCGTGTATGTGTGTGTTTAAATATTAATTTTTATATTTGCATGTATGTAATGCGTGTGTATGTTTGTAGGTATGGTACGTACGCATTTAAACACATAAACACATGCAATACTATACCTACCCGACTGACTGTTTGTTCCACGTGGTGGGGAAATACCTTTTCCGATGATGAAAATATGACGTCACACAGGGAATTCCATTGCGAATTCGCAAAAAAATAGAACAGGTTCTATTTTATTCGCAACGCAACGCAACGCTTTGGAAAAACGGACGTAGTGTATGCCGGCTCATTGAAAACAACGTGTTGCGTTCTTATGTGATTTTTTTTAACGCATCGCATTGAAAAAACGGACGTAGTGTAAACCCCGCGTTACATGGAGGAAATCTCGTATCTTTCCTTCTGTAATGAAACGTCTCTAAAACAAGTTGATATTAGGCGACCAGGAACTTTAACGTCCCCCGCAGGGCAATCAGCGAGTCTGATTTAAACCTTACTGCTGATCACCAAACATAACAACAACATACAACATAGGTACAACTAATTTGGTAAAGGCACCAACGTTAAGACGATTACATTTTTAAGGATTACACATTAAGCTAAAATAATATTATTAAGGCTAAACTATGCAAGTCTATTTCCCTTTCTCAAATGTGTTAAAGGTGTTCACACAACGATGGCTACCAGTGAATATTGCTTGATACATTGTCATTTACATAACATTGCTTTCTAAAAAGATTTCCCGATAACTTTTAGTCTAATGAAGAAAATAAACATAGCTTACCTCAATGGGGGAAATTTTTGAGATTTTTAAAGTTTAGAATAATTCAATTTAATGAAATAAAACATTGGTTGCAGCCCATACATATGTCTGAATGAATAAAAGGTTCACATAAATGCATAAACTTTTGCCATAGTTGTGTACAGGCTTTAGAATCAGTATAAGTGTAACTACCAAAAGTGTTTTATTAAAACACTGCTAATGTTAAAAGGAACATATATCCATACAATATATTCGTAATTCTTTTTGTTTTGTCTTAAAACAACTAGTTTTTATAAACTATTTAGGCCTGTATCAATCAGCAAAATTTGGTTTGATAAGAACCAACACTTCCCTGCAAAGACGGTATGTAGTGAACGTTGCTAGGGCAACGGGACGAGTGGAGCATGATTTGCACGTGCAGTTGTCTATTTCAGATCCCACACCGTCGGTTTTGGAGAGACGAGACAGACTTGAAGAAACTGACCACTTAGCTTTATATTAAGATTATTGATTATGAGTTGATAAATATTTCATTAAATATCATATAAAATATTTTATTAAATGTTAACTTATTTCGTTGTCTTTACCCCTAAAGCCAATTAAATACACACAGACCAAAGAAGTGAACATGTTTTGGTTTTTTTTTACTTAATGATAGACATTTTTAGTTTGAAGGCGCAATAGTTCACAGTCACAGATTTGTGTTAATTCCATCTTTTGTCCGTCCATTCTTGTACATCATGAAAATGTCTTGTTTAATCAGAGATAACAAACCAGGGCGTTAACCAGGGGAACGCAAAACGGAGGGATGCTTTTACTTTTTTGCAAGTGTAACCGGATGTGAGTGGATGAAAGGAGAGTCCAAACACGGGTCACGGGTGTGTGTAAGGTTTATTGCCTTGTAGCTCAGACAAATATACACCCTGAAATACATTCATAAACAATGTACAATTTGTCACATTTCATATACTACACATTCACAAATAAGAGCAATAAAAACATTTTCTTCACATTTACATGTCATGTAAATACGCTTGATTACATATACTTTCAAATATCAAAACTCATGATTGAGTAGTCATTACAATGCTGTGTAGACAGGTACAAGGCATCAAGGGAGGTAATCCCTTATGTAAAAAGAATATAGATATAGAAATCACGCTACAGAATATTATACCCTGTTACAAATGTTACATAAGTGTTACCATAATATTGATATTATGATGATAACCACACGAACATAATTACCACACAGCATGTATGATAAACATATTTACAAAATACAATAAACATATACATTATTAAAATAGCTTACCCTGCGTGAATCCAGATCTCATTCCTAAATTGAACAAGAACACACGTAAACAAGTGGACATAACACATAAGATTAATTTGGTCGAAAATGAGTAAACTGTGTTGAAATAAAGATCCTAAGGGTAATAAATTCGTTACACGGCGTTTTGACAGGGTGTACGGGACTGTAAGACCCTTGTACATTCTGTATTTCCTTCCGCTTTGACAGGGTGTACGGGACTGTAAGACCCTTGTACATTCTGTATTTCCTTCCGCTTTGACAGGGTGTACGGGACTGTAAGACCCTTGTACATTCTGTATTTCCTTCCGCCGAAGGAAATACAGAATGTACAAGGGTCTTACAGTCCCGTACACCCTGTCAAAACGCCGTGTAACTAATATTATACCCTGTTACAAATATAACATAAGTGTCACCATAATATTGATATTATGATGATAACTTCACAAACATAATTACCACACAGCATGTATGATAAACATATTTACAAAATACAATAAACATATACATTATTAAGATAGCTTACCCTGCGTGTGGCGCTGAGGTGCTATGTCCTTGAGCCACGGATTAGCGTAAAACCAGATCTCACTCCTTAATTGAACAAGAACACAAATAAACAATTAATAAACAACCATAACACTCACACACTTACCAACAGGTAGATAAAATGTAAATACGTTATTAACCAATCGATTCTCATTTATTCAACATTCACACACAGAATGAATAAAAGAAGAAATGTTTTAGCAATAAGTTTAATACTTTAGTTTAACTCTAATTATATATTTAGTTACAGAATAAATTACTCATAGCAAGATGGCGACTAAATCATCAAAGATGCAATAATGTTAATTAGCAAAGATATAACTTAACATATATAAGTTATCATAATAAATATACAAATGAAAAATAAATAGATTATCAATTGTTTATAACTATCCTTATTTATATTTATCATCCGTCTGATCAGAGACAAGTGCTGATGTGGCGTGCATGTGAAATTGACATGAGCTTGTGCGGTGATTTGAATTAGCCAATAAGAACAAAGGGATTGGGTAAGGACAATGAAACACCTTAAGAGTAACATAGGCTTACTCAACCCTCCCTTACTGAATATGATAACCGACACGCTAAATATACTATGCTAAATTAAATGATAATATACAATTAAAAGCTAATGAAATAAAAGACAGATATTAAATGAGAAAACGTGTTTATTAACAAATAAAAGTTATATACAAACGAAACTGCCTGCCACACAAGGTTTCCTCTTAATGTGCATAAAAACAAATTATCTTAAAGGGAAAACGATTTCAAATGTAGACATTTCTTAGGCCCGAAATTATGACATGGTTTAATACCGAGTTTATTTTAAAAACGTGGTCTAAATCATACATGAATTTAGATTTGCTATTGTTTTGCCATTTGCCATTTTTATTAATTCCATGTTTAACTCTATGCATTAAGACTGAGTCACATTTTGAAAGCTGTTTTAAGCCGCATCAGCTGTTTTGTAACCATTCGGCAAATTTCCATATTTAAAGCAAAGTTTGCCGATAAAAGCAAGTTTAGCAGTAGCTTAAACTCTTTCGAAAAACTAGTTCAGGACTAAAGAAATAAAACTGACACTTCAAACAGGTCTAAATTCGCCATCAAACCTCGAAAATGTAGACCTGATAGAGGGTAGGTTTACAATTAGTAGAAAGAGTGTATTCAAGTGTTTTGTTTATTAAGACATTTATATGGTTTTAAAACAAATTATGCATTATATATACGTCATTTCTTTTGAAATGTCCAATTCTTTAAAATTTGAAACAGTAACAAATGTCACTTGTCGTTCAAGGGTATTTATTATCTCATTTTAACAGTATGTCAGCACTAACTCTGGGGAGCGATATCTCATGACCACAAGTGCAAGTGACATGTGACACATTCGTACCCTTCTTTTACAAAACAGGAGCAAAAAATGAAAGCAATCTTAAATTGCAACATGAATCCCAAACTGTGACAAAAGTCTAACAATAAGTTGATCTTCCTTGCTCACAATAACGCAATCAGAAAATAAACACAAATCGTCTGTTAAATAGAAGATTCAAATAGTTTAATTGACAGATTTCAATCAGTAAACGACAACCAAATATAAGAATGTCAAGTGTTTACCAACTGAAGCGACAGCTTGTTACATTCCTCACTAGAAATGACCAACAATATTTCAGTTATTCTGGTGAAAGGTTGTATTATTCACTGTCGTGAACCCAGTATGGAGGGGACTAATCAAAATTACCGACAGGACAGGTCAGCAGAGGTAGGTGTCTGCTTCCAGTTCTCCTTTCTCCTAATCGACGAGGTTAAGATGGTCACCTTTAACTGTGGTAATCAGGAATAGAATTTTGAATACATTCCTTATGAGTTTTGGTGCACAAACTGCAATAAATTTGCGTATTTGAGATGTCAAGATGATGTTTATCTCACTTTCATTTTCGAAGCGGAGAGGAGACTATTAAATGCCTTTTTTCATGCCATTAACGACCTTGAGATCTCATACATATTGTGGCGCATATCAACATTGCTGTGCAACTTGAACTGATTTGGTTCAAAAACTACGAAGTTATTGACAAAGTAACAAATCAACAAGGCAGTGGACCCAGCAGGCATTTTAACGTTGAACCAACGTTGAAACAACGTCGTTTATCAACGTTGAATTGACGTCGAATTGTGATTGGATTTGAAATTTGCCGCGACGTCGAAATCTGACGTTGTTTCGACGTAGAAATGACGTTAATAGATACGACGTCGCAACGTTGTCTCGACGTATATACGATATTGTATCAACGTTGAAACGACGTTTTATTGACGTATTTATAACGCGATATCAACGTCGATACAACATGGCTTTAACATTGATAGAAAGTTGATACGAAGTTGCTTCAACGTTTGTAAAAAGTTAATCCCATTTCTAATCATGCTGAATAGGTATGATGAGAGACGTTTGTATATAACACTGCAGAGAATCACAGAGACCGGAATCGTATCATATAAAATATGGTATATCGTCGGAAATAGCTGTATCAATTCCAACCAACAAATTAACAAGTCAAAAACAAACCGAGATAATGTTTACATAATTGTTTATTAATCTTTTATACATTTATATGAAAAACCGTCTTTTCATGTATTCTTGTATATGTTTCTTTACGGCGTTGGCCATCAGGAAGGTTCTGTACAAAAGAAAGATAAAAAAACAGATGTAAATGAAGTGAAAAATCAATCACATAAATTGTATATGTCGATCCCTTATCAAATATGTGCTAATAACTTGTTCTGTTCTTATGAACCCTGCCTTGCAGGACTTTTGTGTGCATTGTAACTGATTTATTGTTTAATTGTTAACTTATTTAACATTTGAAACTGGTAAAATAAAAATGAAATGAATTTAGAATGGCATTTACAACAGTATACACTATACATACCTTAGAGTAGTTAGACAGATCAACTCTCAGATGCACGTGCATGTATCTTCTGTGCTTCGCCAGTCTCCAGCTCTCTCCTCCCTCTCAATCAGCAGACTCTGAGAAAAGTTTATATTCATGTATCATATTCAAATACCGTATTCGACGTAATAGGCGCCCAGGGCGCTTAAAAATTGACTTGGGTGGGCGCTTATTAAAGTTGTATGAATGACGACAGAAAATAAAGACTACTCAAATGGAACTGTGTTTAGATTGTCTTTGATAACTGATACAATCGTTCAAAACATACTTACACATTATTGAGTAGAAAATAGCACATATTGCCACTATTGTATCCTTTAATTTCTCTTGAAACAAAGTGAATATGTTTGAATTATGATTTTATTACGGCTGGTACATGGCCGGTTATTAGACCTATAATTACAAAATCCTTTGGGGGGCGCTTATTGGAGCAGGGCGCTTATTACGTCGAATACGGTTTAAGCAATATCATCCTAAGTTCCTAACGCATATCTTTAAAACACTTCTTGATTCGTGGATTCCTTCAAACATTACTGTAATGGAAGTGAAAAGGTGTCAGTGAGGAATTAAACTTAGAATTAATTTGTATATATAGTAAATACACAATATGATTGTACAATGAATCGTACATGTAGGTTCAAGCTTAAGTGAGTTGATATCAATCTTAGTCCTATTGTTATTCTAAATGTCATTCATTAAAATATTAGATGATCACTGGTAATATTGAGTTTTGCAAGAAAATAAACAATTGAAATTTCAATCCATCAACAGTTCAGAAAATAATATGTGGTATGACGTCATTCAGTCACACTTGAACATAATTACATTAGTCTGATTAAAAATATAGTAAAGTTAACAATGAAAATATAATCAATTTAATATAACTGGACCCCTTCTAGTTCTTAAATACGGGCGTATAATTTCTACTTTTGGCAAATGATATTTCAGTTATTAATATTATTGAATACCAATGCTATGTGGATATTTGATGTCATTAATAAGACGCAATGCGGAACAACACTATTACAACTTATCATTATTGAATACCAATTACATCTATAGGCCTACAATGTCCATGTATAAATGTGCAAATAGTATTAAACTTAATAAACTTAAGTAACCATATCTTTATATGACATGATCATAGTTCAAGTGACTTAGTCATTCAAATAATTGATGAATAGTATACAGTTTAGTTTTAAACTGAGATGATTGCTAATCTACCCGGTTTGAACACAACCCAGTTCGTGATCTTTTTCCTACAAAAATATTATGAGACAAAGCTGATTATGATGCACTCATTGCCACTCTATGATAACAATTCAACTACTGTTTCATTTAAGCTCATGCTCAGAGTAAGACAATTATCAATCAAAAACAATAACGGAACTGTATAGTGTACGCTCTGAACCAAATGAACTCCTAAACAGATGATCGAATACTTTACGAGCTCCGCGCAACACAGGTTACGATATCAAGCACTTTATGCTATGCCACAACACTGTACGGAGTTCAACAATGTTGCGGACACAAGTTGAATGACAGCAAAGATTTGAAACATATCACTTTCTTTTATCATTATGACTCACTTAACTAATTAAACAAATGCTATTTTTCAAATGATAGTTTAATATCAGTGCTTAAATATTGTATAATCGTACTAGATCTACAGTTGCCTTGGCACTAGGCCTACAGAAGTCAACGAGATGTGTTCAAATTTTGACGTGTCTAGTGTGATAACTTCAAGTTCAGTATTGGAATGACTACTGAAACTCACTGATGGAAAGTTTGTTAATAGATGAAGGGAAATACTTACCATTTCAAAATAGTAGAGCGATGTCAGTGTACCCGAATCGTGATCCGATATAAGATCTAATAGAACGTTGATATTCCCTTACATCGACCGACAAACATAGCGACGAAAGTACTAAGATTGTGACGTAATAGTTGAAACTATGACGTCACGAGCATTTGCGCTGGCGCGAAAATGTAGTATGCTTGTTGGCGAACACAGTAACGTCGGTAATACAAGAAAAATGACTTTTTTCAATGCATACGGTGTTTAGGGAAACAAATTTTTGGCAAATATTGTTTATGCTCGCGAATTTGTTCCTGAATTTGCTAGCCTATTCATGAAACAATGCTTTTTAAACGATATACTTATTTATGTATTCATTGATTGATTAATGACTGTTTAACATAAATTTATTTATATTTGAAAATGACTTTTAAAGTGTACTTTTTTTACTGATTTCATATCTATACATTGTATTGATAATTCGAAAAAGCTTAATTATAAAAGGAGTGGAAAAGGCTAAACCTAATAAAGGAAAAACAACTCTAGACTCCACATAAAGATTTTTCTATACGATATCCTAGAACAAATGCCTTTCTTGTCGCGAAATCTGTTAGATGTTACTAACAGTAATTTAGTTACTCCTTCATAACGGGGCGCTCTTTACAAGTTTAATAATAATAATAATAGAGTATTTATACCGCGCATTCATCCATGCTAGAGGATGCTCGAAGCCCATTCGAAATGCGAACACAATTGTAACAGGGAATAATTCGCGTTTTTAATGAATGATCACTAACAAACAAAAATATTTAGTTTCACAAGAGACAGACGTGTTTTCATCTTCAAATTCGTAGGTTGTAAAATTCGGAACAACGTAAGGTCATTTATCAACATAAATCTTAAATACATAGACATCGGAAATAGCAACGTTGATATGACGTTGTGTATCTTTATTTTCTCGACGTCGAAAAAACGCCACCTTAACCGAAATAACCGACGTTGAAACAACGTTGTTCAGTCAACGTCTAAATAACCGACGTCGGGGCAACGTCGTTGTTATCGCCGTCGAAATGACCGACGTTGTAACAACGTTGTTAAATCAACGTCAAAATCAACCACGTTGAAGCAACGTTGTCTTTATCGACGTCGAAATTACTGACGTTGACACAACGTCATTAAGTTGAACGATGTCGCGACCACATCTCAACTATAATCTAACGTCCATTCGACGTCGTGTGCCTGCTGGGGAGCGGACCCAGACAGTAGACACATTTGGATATGGAGAGGACATCACTTTCAAAATGTATACTGTAGTTGAGACAATACCCATGGTAATACACAAACTCCTTTGTAAAGTTAGCCAAATGAAATCCACAGAAGACGTAATCTAGTTTCATAAGCATTATCATCAACCTTTTCGTTTACAAATGATTGAAATAAGGGTTTCTCTTTTCTTTTCTGCAGAACCTAACGGGAGAACGTTTCCGTTGCTGCCGTTGTCAAATCATTGCAAAACAGCCGCAACACATTATAGATCACTGAGTTCGTGACCACCCATTACAAACATTGAAATTGGAAAAAGAATGTTTAGAGCCGTCAAGTAGAAAAATTGCAATCTTAAAAAAGTCTATTAAATAGTTCCATGTGATATGTTAGGCATGGACGAGACTTTCAGTGTTGTTGATGAGTCACTTGTTTGTGCATCACCAAGTCCGTAAATGCATTAGAGGAATCTGAAATCAATCTCTCATTAGACCCAGAAAGCCCTTTTGCTAAAAAATTAGCCATTTTGATTAGTTCCCTCCATACTGGGTTCACGACAGTGTTATTTCTATCGGTTGAAGAATAGCAGCAATCATCTTTTTTCGTGGGAAAAGTGGAAAGCCTGGACCATGCTTCACGTGAGGAGTCTTGGGTCACTTCAGGCGAGAGTGCCCCTGCAGTTTCAAGTTTGTCAGCCGGAGCGTCATCATCCCAGGGAAGTCAGTAGTGGGGGACAAGACTTGTCAGTTGAGTATATTTCTCATGATGGTATTCTTGATGATGTATGTTCGAAAACGCTCACTCATGATTACTATGATTATGAACAGGGCTCGTCTGAGATTGTCGTAAGGGGCCGTCTCAAAAGCAATATTCAATTTTATTGATTGATATCAAATCTTCTCAATTTGTTATTGCCATTATCCACCATGGTAATAAGATTCCTTTTGTCAATCTTCCTCCTCCAATGATAATTGCTAATAATCAGTCTGCCTTAAACATAGCGATTCTGTTACGCAGGCAATTGGCGATCTATTGGAGAAGCATCTTATCTGTGAATGTGAAACCACGCCATATGTGGTCAGCCCCCTAACGGTGTCAGTACAATCTTCGGGGAAGAAAAGACTGATTTTGGATCTTCAGAGAAGTAACTCTTACGTGAATAAACTAAGTGTGAAATATGAAGAAATGTGCTTTGAATTATATCAACAGAGATGATTGGCTGATTAAATTTGACATTCACTCTGCTTACCATCATATTGATATTTTCCCCCCACATACTCGGTTTTGGGTTTTTTCGTGGATATAATTCAAAGCATTTTTCCAATTTTCATATTTCACACTTGCTTTTGAGACGGCCCCTTACGACAATCTCAGACGAGCCCTGTTCATTAGTTTGGAGATATGCATTATTACAAATTGTTGGTGTTGCGCTTACTTTTGCTCCATATGTTTTTACCAAGGTCACAAGACAATTGGTGAAGAAGTGGCGGTATGAGGGTAAAAGAATATAGATGATGGCTTTAGTAGATGTTTTTTTCTAGGTATTTAGCCTGAATAAGGCTAATGACGTCATCAATGACGTCATAAAGTACCTCTTGACCCTTTAGAGATGAATAGGTATTGTTCTCTGAATGAATGGGTATTGTTCCTATGTCAATAAGGGTGGATACTGGTATTGTTCTCAAATTGAATGGGTATCCACCCTTTATTGGTTTAGGAACAATACCCATTGAATTTAGAATTGAATAGGCATTGTCCTCATGCCACCTGCATCCACGAGGGCGGGGGACTTAAATTGAATGGTTATTGTACTCAATAGCGTCTATGTCAATAAGGGTGGAGACGTACCTCAATGGCTATTGAAATTGGAATTGAATAGGTATTGTACTCAATAGCGTCCGTGTCAATAAGGGTGGAGATGTACCCCTTAGGTATTGACATTAGAATTGAATAGGTTTTGTAGTCGACACACCTGCACGTAGTCAAATCAGTCTATCTCAATAAGGGTGGACACATACCTCCAAAGCTATTGAAATTGGAATTGAATAGGTATTGTACTCAATAGCGTCTGTGTCAATAAGGGTGGACACGTACCTCAACCTAGTCAGTCTATGTCAATAAGGGTGGAGACATAACCTAACTTTAATATGTATTAAATTTTGAAATTGAATTGGTATATGGTACTTGCCTACACCTGTTGGATTCAGCTCTGGTATAAAAGAGTGCTTGACACTCTGTCACTTTACATTCACTTGATATTCACAACTGATACCTTACAAGTTCTGCTTCTGTTCTCCTCACAAGAGAATATTATTTTGGATTTTGGATTATTTCGGATTTATTTACCTATTCAGGAAGGTATGTCTTTATAATTCTATAACTCACTAACATTATATATTTATAAAGTGAAGAAAAGTTTTTTAATCGATTCTTTTATATTTTTTAATAATAATATCTTTGTTTAATCTTATTTCAGAAAATTCCTCAACTAAGCTTCCTTGTTTGCTAGATAATATTTATTTCACTTATCTATTATTTCTAAACTAATGAATTATCAAAAGATATTGTGAATAAGTTAATTTTAAAGAAATGTCCAATCCATTTACAACACCTGTATACACCTGTGAGTTTTGTCAAAAACACTTTAGTTCCAAATATATACTTCTCAGACATCAAAAAAATTGCGGACCATTCTCAAAACAGTTTGATTGTGAAGTTTGTTCTAAATCATACTCACGAAAGGATAATTTACAAGTTCATATAAGAAGTCAACATAAAGATAATTTAAACAATCCTGCTTCTTCTCAATCATTTAAATGTCAAGCTTGCTCAAAAACCTTTGGCTCAGTGAACAGTCTCACAAAACACACGAGACAGAAGCATCTATCTAGTCCAAATTCACAACAACAAAGTGGGGGAGGTCCAGCTAAACGTAGGAAAAAGGAGCAAAATAATGATCAATCATCCTGTTCAAGACAAGCATTGAACAGGAATGCAGTAGAGTTTGATTTCATACCTCAGGCAGGGGAGGGAAATGATCCATTGTATTATTTTCTCAAAATTCAACTAGAAATCATTGAACATTTGAAAACAGAAATCAAAACAAAAGGTGCCATCAAGTGGGGTCTGTGTACTCAGTTTAGATTTAGTAAAACAAACTCGGATGGTCAGACCACATTTTCCGACCCTTACTTTAGAACAAAAATGTCTCCAGCAACTGTTGCTGACGACTTGGACATATTGTACAGTGAAGCTGTACATACCATAATGAAAATGATGGATAATTATGAGGGTGAGAGTTCAAACTTAAACTTTGAAAGCGTGCTAAGCGTCAAATTATCTGTGGTCAAATTTCAACCTTTTCGCGGAAGTTCATATCTCCCCCTACCTCCATCATTAGAGAAAAAGCACTGCCTGTTAAACATAAGAAACATGGATGATGACATGTGTTTTGTGTATAGCATCTTGGCCCATCTGTATCCAGTTTCATCCAATCTAGTCAGAGAACAAGTAGCTCACTATCAAGAGAAAATGCATGAGTTAGATTTGAATGGTTTTTCTTTCCCCATGAAACTCAGTCATATTTCAAAATTTGAAAAAGCAAACCATTTGAGTATTAATGTCTATGCTATTGATGAAGATGAAAATCAAAAGAATGTAGTATATCCTATACGATTCACTTCACAATCTTCTGAAGTACCCAAAGAGCGTGTCATTGATCTCCTTCTTTTAACTCAAGAGGTTGAGGAGGACAATGCACCCCCAATATCTCATTATGTTCTCATCACCAGTTTATCAGCCTTGACAAGAAAACATGGAGATCGCAGCAAATTTATTTGTCGGAAATGTTTATGGACTTTCACAAGTGAAGACAGACTCCAAAAGCACACTCCATACTGTTATCATAAAGCACAACGAATCAAGATGCCTGAAGCAGACAAAGCATTTCGAAAATTTGGGTTGGGTCATTATAGTAAAATGAATAAAGTCCCCTTTGTAATTTATGCAGATTTCGAATCTGTCTTGGCTCCAGTAGAACATGATGAGACATCAGGGACTAAAAGTCAACATGTACAAGAGCATATCCCTTGTGGTTACAGTTATCAAATCGTATGCAGGGAACCCAATCTCTATTCCTTTCCACTAAAAACATATAGTGGAGAAAATACCTCTGAACATTTTATGGAACACATTTTGGAAGATTATGATGAAATTATGCAAATTTTAAACAATCCCATCCCCATGAAATTAACACCCAATGAAAAGTCTTTGTTAGATTTGAAGACACAATGTTATCTGGAAAGATAGTGAAAGACAACGAGAGACACATCGACCATGACCATTTGACAGGGTTAGTCAGGGGTTTGTGTCATAGTTATTGTAATGTCAATTTCAAAGAAAGTCCATTTGTCAATGTCATTTGTCACAATGCCTCAAGATATGATAACAAGTTAATTATGAGGGCTGCTGAAATATTTTCTGATCGAAAATTAACCTGCATAGGTCAAAATTCGGAACATTTCATCATGTTTCAAATCGATCAACTCAGGTTTTTGGACAGTTACAAATTTTTGAACACGAGCTTGCAAACATTGGCCAAAAATTTAAAAAAGCAAAGGTCAGGATGAATTTGTCTATTTAACAAAAAACTTTCCTGAACACGTTGATTTGCTGACTCGGAAAATGCCCTATTTTTACGAATACGTCAGTAATTTTGAAAAACTGAATGAAACACAATTTCCAAGTCGTGAAGATTTCTATTCTTCCTTGTCAGAAGATACAGTCTCACAAGAAGAATACGACATTGCTCATCATATTTGGGAGACTTTTGAAATTAAGACTGTTAGAGAATTCATGGAGTTGTATGTTTCAACCGACACATTGATTTTGACAGATGTGTTCGAAGCCTTTCGTAACATGTGTCTTAGCTATTACAAAGTCGACCCTTGTCAATATTTCACTCTCCCAGGCATGGCCATGGACGCTTGTCTTTTGATGACAGGGGTGACCCTTGACCTCATGACAGATCCTGACATGTATAACTTTGTTTCCAATGCAATAAGGGGTGGCGTCTCCAGCATCAATCACCGCTACGCAAAAGCTAACAACAGACGCATGTCTGATTTTGATGAATCCAAACCTGAATCTTACTTAATGTATTATGACATTAACAATTTGTATGGTGCAGCCATGAGTTGTCCTTTGCCACAGGGAAATTTTGAATGGGTAGATGAAACACAGTTTGATGACATTGATTGGATGCAACTTGACCCAGAAGGCAAAGTAGGTTATATAATAGAATGTGATCTGACCTATCCTAGAGAATTACACCCACTTCATCAGACATTACCCCTTGCACCTACTAAGGAAAGCATTCCCTTCGAAGAATTCTCCCCATACCATCGAGATTTGCTCGAAAAGTTAGGTTTATTAGGAAAAAAGAATGACAAGAGGCCATCCACAGGGACTAAGCTCTTTGCCACATTGAAAGACAAAGAACACTATGTCATTTACTTTGGCACTTTACAACAGTATTTACAGCTAGGTTTAAAGCTACAAAAAGTTCACAAAGTGTTGAGATTTACTCAGTCCAAATGGATGAAACCCTACATTGACTTTAACACTCAAAAACGAATAGAAGCCACGGATAACTTCTCCAAAGATTTGTTTAAATTGCTTTCCAATGCAGTTTATGGAAAACAGCTTCAAAATGTAAGAAATTACCAACAAATTGAGTTGATCTCGACTGAGGAAAGATTGAGAAGGTTTACGTCAAAGCCAAATTTCAAAAGTATGAATATTTATTCAGAAAATCTTGTCGTTCTTAGCATGGAAAAGATTTCCGTCACCCTCAATCAGCCCGTGAGCGTCGGCTATATTATTCTCGAACACGCTAAAAGACTCTTGTTTGATTTTCACTTCAACGTAATGTTAAAGGAATACAGTAGCGATCATCTTCGCGTCTGCATGACGGATACAGATTCCTTACTATATCAAATCTGGGCTCCTGTGGGTGTACCGCTTCGAGATCCTGAAGACTTTATGAAGTCAAACAGACATCTTTTTGACACTTCAAATTATTCCACTGATCATCCATTATATTCAATGGAAAGACACAAAGTCATTGGTTTGATGAAAGATGAAGTGGGTGGGAAAACAATCAGAGAGTTTGTTGGGCTTAGAGCTAAAAACTATAGCTATATATTTGACAAAACTCCAGGAGGTGAAAGGATTGAGAAACTCACAGCTAAAGGTATTCAGGAAAGCTTCAAACTGAAACACCTTCGTCATCAAATGTTTAAAGATTGCCTCTTTGAAAATAAGCAAACCATGGCTTCATTTCATCAAATTCGCTCCATTCATAACACCTTATTCACAGACAAAGTTACAAAATTAGCCCTAACTCCTCAAGATGACAAGCGTTACCTTTTATCTGATGGAATTGAATCTCGACCTTATGGTTTCAACCCTACTGTAGAATACTATTTTAATATTAAGTGAAAAATAAGAGTGTCTAGCAAACAGTAGCATGGTCAAGGAGAAAATTCTACTAATAAGTAAGTAAATAAATATATAAGTACAAATATTTTAAAAGTATATAATTGACAATTAAACGCTTTAATATCTATAACATATAACATAATTGAAACTAAAATGTGTTTTACATAAACAAATTTCTCACAAGAGGAATTACTAAAAAGTGTATGTGTGAAACTAAAATGTGTTTTACAGAAACAAATTTCTAATTACTAAAATTTGTATGTGTCAAACTGAAATGTGTTTAGAGAAACAAATTTCTCACAAGAGAAATTACTAAAAAGTGTATGTGTGAAACTAAAATGTGTTTTACAGAAACAAATTTCTAATTACTAAAAATTGTATGTGTGAAACTGAAATGTGTTTTACAGAAACAAATTTCTAATTACTAAAGATTGTATGTGTGAAACTAAAATGTGTTTTACAGAAACAAATTTCTCACAAGAGGAATTACTAAAAATTGTATGTGTGAAACTAAAATGTGTTTTACAGAAACAAATTTCTCACAAGAGGAATTACTAAAAATTGTATGTGTGAAACTAAAATGTGTTTTACAGAAAAGAAATTGTAAGAAATTAAATATTTCTTTCTCTCCGCAGAATGAACACTATCAAGCAGCAACGATACCGCTTCAACGTGATGACAAGGTTTGGAGTAGTCACCGATGAGGGAAAACTGCTATGGAAGAGTCCTTTGGATGCTTGTCTGGCAGGAGCTAAGGTTCTCACGACCCGTCTACAAGGTTTGCAGAGTGAAGTGCCAGAAAACATCCATTACCTTTTCGAGGACTACACTGTGAGGAGTGAAGCAGTCACCATTCCACGACGTCAACGTAGACGTCAATGTAGACCTAATGATCGTAGAAGAATCAATCTAATCAATCACATGCAAGTGGTGAAACTTAAACGTAACTTTTTTTAACTGAAATTGGAGGCCGCTTATGTAGATGAACTCGAGAAGAGGGTTCATGAACTATGTAATGAGATGTGTTATGGTTGTGAGTTGGATGATCCATCTCAACTTCATCATGAGTGTTTAATGATGTCCAATGAAGAATGCATTGACATGTACTTTCATGAAGCATTGTCAATGATGCCTCACAAACGCATTCTTGCAGAATCAAGAAGGCGATTAAGCTCATCAGCCTTTGGACATTTATTCAATAACATTAATACTACTCGGTATGAGAATGAAGACTACATCAGACTTATTTTTCTCACTTCAAAGAGGAAAGAAACGATTGAAGAGAAGTTGAGGAAAAAAATGAGAGTCCTTCTTTGAGACCTTGTGTTGTACAATGAATATTCTGAAAGATAATTATAATTATCATCATCAATAAAGCTCTTAGGAAGAGCATTAATAGTACTTGAAATGACTTAAATGTTTCTCTGTATTCTCTTTTCATTTATCATTATTAATTTTCATACAAGATACACCATTTGCAAACATATAGATTATGATATCATAAAAATTCCAATCTATTTAAAGTTCCTGATGTTGTCATGATTCACACATAACAAACACATATCAAAACTGAACAGATCTGAACAAGTCTAAACATGTGTGAATCCAAACCATGTATTGCGAAGATGTGTATTTATAGATTTTGACATCATAAACATTCCGATCTATTTAAAGTTTATAATCTATATACATGGTTTCGATTCACATGATTGACTTGAACTTAATCCGCGAAGCATAACTGATAAAATCAAGTCTGAACAAAACTGAACAAGTCTGAACAAGTCTAAAACAAGTCTAAACATGAGAATCAAAACCATGTATATAGATCATCTCTTACACATAATTGGTTGAAATAAATGGATATTTGAATGAATTCACCAATGATAATACACCAATGAAATTCATAAATAAAAGCATGATATTCAATATTCACACCAATCAAAATCTAAATTGAATGACCAATCAAATGTAATCTCGATAGTAGTACTTCGAGAAGACATTCTTACTTTACTCATTCTAGTTTCAACCATTAACGACAACAGTTGAGTTATTAAGAGTTGTTGTTTGAAGTACACGATAGCAGCAAGGATGGATGGTAAAAGGAAGGGCAAATCATCATATTACTCATGGAAACAGGTCATTAAAGCTCCACACACGCTGAACGAACCTATCATTCTACAGTCACGAGAGTGGTTTCAGAATCGAGATGATTGTGTGAAGGATGCCAAACGCAAGTTTCAAGATGACTATGATGTCACTAAACGAGTCATCGTTAAAAAGTCTAGATGGGCACTCTCGGTGGATGAAGTTGCTATGGCAGAAAAGATGAAACTGGTGGAAAACCTCTTGACTTTGTGTTACAGTCTTCATGTCACCAAGCTTGTGAAACGACTGTCTAAGGAACTGTGTTTTGGATGTATGTTTGATTCGGAACCTGACTCAGTGCACAGCTGTGACGTGTCAGAAGAACAGCTGGTAGAGAAATACTTCAAGATGGCGTTGTCAGATGTGGATGATGGAGAAGTGCAGGAACACTGGAGTCAACTGATGTCAGATGATCCTATATTGAAAGAAGTGAGAGACTTCAACCTAGTCCCTTATCGATGCCAGGACTATCGAGACTCTCAGTTTAAGACAGATAAATGGGTGGACGAACTCAGAGATCGTGTTTTGAAGATGTTAAAGCTTCAGATGAGAATGTGAGATTGATAATTATAGTTGATTTGTTTGTGTTTGTATTCAACAATTTTTAAAATGTTAGTTAATTATGTTGAGAATAAACTAGAGTTAAAGTCATCCCTTATAGTTGTTCTTTATTTTCTTTTAGATGTGTAATGTATACATCTCAGATACTATATAAAGTAAGTTTAGTGTTTTATATCTCTCATTTAATCATGACTTCCCAAGAGAAGAGGAAGAATAAAACAGAGAATGGGACTTTTGATACGGTTTTGGAAGATTACTACTTTGACCCCAAGAGACCAGGGGCATACTATGGACCATCCAGATTTCGCAGTATGTTGCAAGAGAAGGGTGAATCAAAAGCATCACTTCGTCGCGTGAAAAAGTTTGTCAATGATCAAGATGCTTACAGCTTGCATAGACCTCCCAGATATCGCTTCAAGAGAATGAAAGTTCGAGTGAACTCTGTGGATGAAATGTTTGACGTAGATTTAGCAGATTTGTCTCGATTCACCAAATGGAACGATGGTGTGAGATATCTACTGGTAGCCATAGATATTCTGTCAAGGTTTGCATTTGCGCTACCTTTGGACAATAAGAGACCCGAGACCGTGTTGAAGGCTTTCAAAGAAATACTAAAAGAAAGAAAACCTAAAAAGATTAGAACAGATGCAGGGAGCGAATTTAAAGGGGCATTTAAGACATTTCTGGAAAAAGAAAACATTACGCACCATTGAACGCAATGAAAACATCAAAAGTAACTATGTTGAACGCTTTAACAGGACATTGAAGTCTCTGATCACACGTTACATGACACACAAAAACACTAAGCATTATGTGGACATTTTACCAGACTTGATATACAATTATAATCATACACTACATTCATCCTTACCCCAAGTGTCTCCTGCACAAGTCAACAAACAAAACGAGGTCAAAGTTTGGGATCACATTTATCTCAAACCTTTGAGGAAGAAAATTAGCAGCAGCAATCAAAAACCAAGAGTGAAAAGGTACCTATTTAAAGTAGGGGATCTCGTTCGCATCTCATATCTAAGGAGAGCCTTCAGCACGGTCTTGGACCTCAAGTGGACAGAGGAGCTTTTCAAAGTAGCTAAACGATACAGGAAACAAGGCTTTCCGCAGTACAAACTCAAAGATTTTCACGACGAACCTCTGACGGGGTCCTTTTATTCCAACGAATTGAAAAAGGTCAACAAAGCGGACGATGTGCTGTGGCAGGTAGAGAAGGTTCTGAAAAAGAAGAAAGTCAAAGGAAAGACTTATGCTTTGGTGCGTTGGCTGGGTTGGCCAAAGTCATTCGACTCGTACGTGGAAGAGAGTGAATTAAAAGAAGTTTAGTCAACTCAAGAAGTAGTCATGGAGAAGTACCTGTTTCTCAAGAGCTCAGATTCGAAAAAAACTTCCTTTCCAGAGAACACACCATATCACTTCCGTGTGAAACTCAACCAAAGGCTAATGTTTGATGGATTCTGGGTAGTGTCTCTGACTGAGCTGAACTTTGGAAAGCTAGATATGGGAAAAGTGAAAAATTATTATGTGGATGTTTTGTGTAATCTTTGCGATAGTTCCCTGGTGGGGGAATCTCAGCTGAACTTGTTGAGACGCATTGATCTGAGACAAGGTCCAACCTACAGTTTTGCTACCGACATGTACATGCGTGTCAATTTGAAGGAAACTGACAACATTGAACTCTATTTAAGGACTGACAACCCCACTGGGGCTTCATTCTTGACGGAGGACACTCACGCCACACTTCACTTGAGAAAGTATCCTTTCGCAGACTGATTCTTTCATTATCACCACCATGGATTCGAGACGCCCCTTGTATGTTCCGGACTTTGGCAAGTTCAAACATTATTTTGAAAGCAAACATGAGAGGAAAGCATCTAATTTACTTCACGGGAAAGTTCGAAGGACGGTTATCCCGGTTCGTCGACTGGCGGTAGCACAACAAAAGCAGAGCCCCAAAGTCGCCGTGAACGTAACGTCAGAATCTCAAAGCGAGGTGGAAAGAGCAGAAGCCCAAGACAAGAGAGCCAAGGCTATAAAACACAAGGCGGGTGAAAGGTGCGTCACAACGAAGAAGATTCGTCGAACCGACAACAACAACAACAACACCCTCGTTCCTTCCAAGACAGCCAAAGCCCTGAAGTGTACTCCCGTGCAAGAAGACGACATCTTTAGTTAAAAAGCATCATCATCATCGTCATGGCTCTCATCAATGACAAGGAATTCGAAGAGTTGGTTCCCGAGTCTTTGAATCTGTTCACCTTGCCCCCTTATCAAACCAGCATCCAGAAACATTATTTCGTCAACGTGAGACCTCTGAGTCAAATCAACGACTCGACCCCGCTGGAGTTTCAAGTGTCCAATTCTGGAGGCAACTACATCGACCTGAAGAGAACCCGTCTACACCTAAAGGTCAAGGTCACTCAATATGATGGCACGACGGCATTGGCGAAAGATGAGAACATCAGTCCGGTCAACTTGTTTATGCAGTCCATGTTTTCCAATGTGGCGGTGTATTTGCAAAATCAGTTGGTGTCTTCAACAAACAACCATTATCCCTACAAGAGCATGATGAAAGTCCTGCTCGGCTACGGCAAGGAAGCCAAAGGCACTCAGTTGACCTCTCAGCTGTTCTACAAGGACTATGCAGAGACAGATGCAGACTTGGAAAGTAGTGATGTCACCGGATCAATCAACAGTGGAATGGCTCAGCGTGCCACCTTCATAGCCGGAAGCAAGGAGCTGACCATATCGGGTCCCATCTACGAAGACATCTTTGACATGAACCACCTTCTGATCAACGAAGTCGACATGACCGTAAAGATGTACAGGTCGGATCCCCAGTTTTGTTTGTTGAGCAGTGTGACCGCTCACGGTTTCAAAGTTCAACTGTTGGATGCGTATCTACGTGTGTGCAAGGTCAAGGTCAATTCGGCGCTCATCTTGGCCAACGCCTCTCTCATCAACAAATCGAGCGCCTTATATCCCTACACCAAGAGCGAGGTCAAGGTCACAAGCATTCCGACCAGCCAGCAGGCTCACTCCATAGACAACATCTCCAACCCTGTGGCCAACCGATACATCGTGGGATTGGTGGATAGTAGCAGTGTCAATGGCAGCTACACCGGCAATCCCTTCAACTTCAAGGCTTCTGTGTTGAAAAAGATTACACTCTACGTCGACGGGGTCAGTGTGCCGGGTCAACCGACTGAAGCGGACGATGTTGACAGTTACGTTCAATGGGATTCTATGGGCCTGTGGAAGGAAGACAAGGGCAACGACATCACCAGAAGCGAGTTTCTCCTGGGAAATGCTTTGTTTGTCTTCGACCTTGACAAAATGTGTGCAGAGTCAGAGTACCTGAACCTGATCAAATCTGGTAACGTGAGGCTTGAACTGGAATTCAAGTCGGCTCTCACCACCGCACTGAGTTGCGTCGTCTTGACACAGAGAAACTCTCTCATTGAGATTGATCAGGCGCGCAACGTCTTTGTGAAGTAGTGAAATCATCATCAGTGATGAATGCTTCGGAACTTTGGTGCGCTGTCCAGTGCGATGGTAGTTTAGAGAGACATGTGTTAGGCGTGTATGCTAAAGATACTCTACCATCCTTTATCCCAGCCGGCATGCGTGCCCGAGGTGTGGGCCTCATTGTCAATACCGAGAAAAGACAAAATAAAGGTTGTCACTGGATTACCATTTATCTCAAGGGGAACCAAGCAGAACTATTTGACAGTCTCGGAGAAGCCATTGATGTAGACATTGACAGATATTTAAAGTCATACACTGCTTTTTATCAACACAACCATCAGCAGTTGCAATCTTTAGATTCAAACATATGTGGGTTGTATTGTTTATATTATTTGTTGCATAAATTTAAAGATAATTTAAGTTTAAATCAGATTGTCCATCGCTTTCATACTCATGACTTGCTCTGGAACGATGTTTTTGTATCAAGGACCATGTGTCGCTATTTCAAATATTGCACACATTCCTGTATGTCATCTTCTATCTGTAAATAATCCACATTGTATTTCAATGTATTCTACTATATGCATGTTCAATGTATAAACTGCCAATGAAAATGAATATAAAAGAAATAAAATAGCTTAGTCCAAATATCCTCTTTGTGCTCCTTACATATAGTTTATGTAATGGTGATTTGTGTCAGTTGGGAGAGCGAGACAAACGAGTCATCATCATCATGGAAAAGACCACGTGCCCCATGGCGTTCAAGACGCCCACCCGGATATCGATCCTGGGCGGTAGCTCGAGTGGAAAAACGGTGTTTGCCACCCGACTGTTGAAAGAGGCCGAGAGCATGTTTGAGCCGGCACCCACACTGATAGTTTACTGTTACGCTATTTGGCAAGAGCTCTACGAGGACATGGCAAAAAGCATTCCTAACATCAGATTTCAAGATTCGCTACCTACGGAGGATGAGCTGAAATATTACTCCACAGAATCGAACAAACAGTGTCTACTCGTGATAGATGACTTCATGCAGGAAGTTTCCAAGAGTTCTTTGTTTTTAAATCTCTATACCACCCTTTCGCATTACCTGGGGATTTCGGTCATCAACATACAACAATCCGCCTATCCCAAAGGAGAATACAGCAGAACTATGTCTTTAAACACACATTATTTTGTTCTGTTATCCAATCCACGTTCGGCACATGAATACAAAATTTTGGCCTCGCAAATATTCCCGGGACAGGCCAAATATTTTGCCGAGTCCTTCCAGGATGCTGTGGCTAGGCAAAAATACGGGTATCTGGTGTTGGATGCCTCCCCCTACGCTGATGAAGAATATGGTCGTTTAAGGACGGGTATTTTCCCTGGTGACGTGTGCACGGTATACCTACCACAGTGAAGGTGATGATTATATTATAAAACGACACCCGTGTACTACGTTTCATCATTTCATGTTCAACCCCTCGACCCGAGCAGTAAGACCTCTTTAAGCTCTGTGCCCTCAGTAAAAAATGGACGTGTGTGGAAGATTCGACGACATAGAAACTGACTGCGCCAAAGCGGACACCTATGGTGAGGTTTATGGACAAAAGTTTACCGACAGACTGAAGTCGTTCGACACCTGGCCTCTTCAAATGAAACAGTCTCCAACATCTTTGGCCGAGGCAGGATTTGTATACACTGGAAAATCTGACAAGGCTCACTGTTTCAAGTGCAAGCTTCGTGTTGATCGTTGGATACCGGAAGACGACCCCATGACAGAACACTTTAGACTGTCTCCCCACTGTAGCTACATTCACATGGTAGGTGAACCCAAAGGCAACAAGAAGAAAGGCTGCTAGTTGTTAAGAACATCTTTGGATGACATAAAACACCATGACTCAGTTGCACTTGAACATATGAAAACGGACTGACAAACATTAAACATCTCCAACCATGAGCTGTGACTTGTTAGAAAAACATGCAACTTTCCTGCTGATGTTGGAACAAGCCAACGTTGGACAAAGAAAAGCTTTGTTAAAGCATGCATCGGGCGAACAGTTTATGGCAGTGATTACTCTCATATTTAACATACTGAGGGGAAACATACCTGTGGGGGATGAGGATAAAACTCGACTGTCCAGGAACAAAAAGTGCATTCGAACCTTAGCCGCCAAGAAGATAAGCAGACGTCTCAAACGTGAGTTGTTAATCAAGCATCAGTCTGTGCTACCCGTTTGCATCAGATCCTATCGTGCCTACCTTTCAACTGTATCGCCTACCTCCTCCTTTGACGACAACGATGTCTCGTCCGATGGTACTCTTGACCAGAGACACCTACCAGAGACTGATGTCTGGACAACAGGACGAACAGAAGAAGAAGAATCATCATCAGACTGCAGCGAGTCCGGGTCAACAAGAGACAGCGATGACGAGGACAGTGACTGAATCAACAAATGAAAACATGGACAACGCATCGAGTTCAAGAGGGGATGCGCAAGATGAAAGCAATCCACAACCAGAAGATAATGTTTTGCTTCGAGTTCCCGATCTACTTCTCAAAAAAGTTACTTCTAAAAAAGACATGGGAAAATTAATGGCTTTGTGGATATTTCTCAAAGAAAAAATCAAGTCCTCAAGGAGCGACATGAAGGTGACCGATAATTTAGAACTTGTGGTGCGAGATGGAAAAGTGGTTGAAGGTTCAAACCTCGTGAAACTGATTCGGTCGGTGATCCTACCACCTTCTTCCACTTCTTCTAAGAGACCAACTGGATACAAAGACTTTCGTCAAGTGCTGCATGGCTTACATGTGCCCAAAGATCTTCTGAGAAAAAGTCATGATAGGAAGACTTCCAGAAACAAACTTGCTGCTGCGAAAAGACTGTATATCAAACGTAAATCGAGATTTGGTGTACCTGGAGGACAGTTCAGAAGCTTGGAATCATTTTGAATGTAAAGAAAAGGAGATAGAATTGAAATGAGATCACTGAATAAACATGTTTCTATTAATGGATAATAAATGTTATTGAAAATATGTTGATGTTTTGTCATTTGTCTTTATAGAAATGAAAATTTAAAATAAAATAAAAATAAAAATAAAATAAAATAAATAAAAGTTGTAATTGTTGCGATTCAATCATTAAAAAGCGTAGCATATCCATTCAGCACAACAACGCAAAAAGAATTTTTGAAATCGGTTCATTATGAAGAAAGTTATTGACATTTTGCCACCACAGGAAGTGAGTCACAGGAAATGACGTTATCAAACCCTCTTTAATACATAGCTGAACGAATAACAGTTTCTACATGGTCATGCAACTTATCTTTAGAAAGGTCTCGAAGGGAGGAACACGATGGAAACGTTTCAAATGATATCAACTATCATCGTAACGAGTTCAGAAGGATGACGTCATCATGATGTCATTAATGTATCCATAGTGAATTATACATTTGGCAAGAATGGTGAAAGTTGCAAATGTTTCGACAACAACAACAAAATTTAATTAAATCTATACATTATAAAGATAGTAATGATCAACTGTGATCCAATTACACATCCTATCACCCCTCCTATTTCCCTACAAAATGGAACAGTCCAATATTTTCAATGTTGGATATCTGGACTTCTAAGGAATCGATTTTAAAGTTTCATATATCGTTGGATTCGTTAAAGTGAGAACTTTCCAATGTTCAAATTGGTGTCATTCCTTTCACAACCTACGGAAAATTAAATCTTAATTATAAGATTATAACCCAAGAAGATTTCTACACAAAAGATGACAATTGCAATATAATAATATAAATAATATACATAATAATATAGAAATATATAAGCTTGCGCTTGTTTGCAAATCCCATTTCATGTGTTAATGAAATAAAATATGTTTAAATCATACGGTAGAAATCAAATCCACGAAATTATTTATGCTACACTGAAATAGCATGCAAGTATATGGAAATCATGTCAAGTGACGAATACTTATGTCCACTGACTATTTTTACAACAACATCTGCATGTACTCGGCGACCATATATATCCTTCAAATCAATCAAATGTATGATAAGATTAATTTGTTCAGATTCTGTTTATTCATTCACCTGAGACCACACACTCCAAATATTTCATTTAATTAATGTTTGAGAGGTTATTCACCGTTCTGTGTTACACGACGCATCAACACGATACACCCCCCCCCCCCTCCTTTTTTTAATTTTTTTTTATTTCACGCCCAAAAGAAAGGAGTATATATATATTTAGGGTAAAATCGTGAGGTGTAGCAGTGAAAGAGAGTACTACATCTTAGTCTTTCATAAGAACTTGAAGTAAAGAGTGAATAGAACAAATCAATAGTTTTATAGAAAAAACGAGGGAGTTTCTCAACGAATTGAAATAGTATTGCTTCTTTATTTCTCTTGCTTTTATCACCTGATAGGGTTCAGATAGGTGTGGGGATGATATTTCAAAAAAAAAACGTGATAGGGTGGAGACCTAAAATAAATATATGAAAAGAAAAGCAGGTGATATTTATAAGTACATATTTTTTATCATGTGAACTTACTACGTCTTGTTTATTAACTCACACCCTCCCCTGGGAAAATTACACATTCTTACTACAATGAATCATGTATAAATTTCAAGACACATGTGCTGCGTATAATATTTCTGAGACAAGATTCAAACCACCTCCCCAGAAGATTTTTAACATCAGTTATATTTATTTCATATAGATGGGTTTTACGATTATCTTTGATTAGAGTAAAACTAATTTTCAACTCAGGATTGGAGACGACATCTTCTTTAAGAGGCATTTAGAAGTTGATAAGATGAATGAGAACAAGTTATATGGATTTACAACTTCTTTATTGCAAGAGTGCGACGTTTCGGTGTAGGTACTAACTATATATTTGGAACATCATTCATGCGGCATATTCTTGATATGAAACAAATCGTTTTAATAATGAATTAATAATGAATGAATGAATTGTGGAACAAGTGATTACTTCATTTTAAAAAAAGAATGACTTTACTTACAAAAGCAAAAAATATGTTTGAAAAAATGCAAATGAAACTACTTGATTTAGTTCAAACTGTCATTGTGAATAGAAAGTGCATTCCTTTTATTGGTGAAATACTCTTTGAGCAAAATAGGAACAAATCAAACATATAATCAGAATTTCTAAATAAACCTATTCAACTGAACAACTCAACCCTAATTGTACTAGGTCATTGCAAATCGACACAATATCTTGAGAATAATATAGATTTCGGTGATATTTTTACCCCATGCTAGGAGTGAAAATTGTCCAGATGTTATTTCAGGCAGTCAAAGCCAACTCATAAATTGAGTCCATTTCACATCGATAATAATAGTTATGATATAATATAAGTGTGTATTTCAGGGACTGGATTTAGAAGGCCCTAAATAAGGTTCACCTAAGATTTATGACAAAGAGTAAAAAGTTTTACATTATTTGTGTATGTTTGTTGTTTTGTTATGTAGGTAATATTGTTGTATTGATAAACTTTGTTTTGGAGTTTTATGATATTTTCAATTTGCGTAGTAAATAGTAAAGTGGTAATTAAACTCTTTTAAGTTGAACCCTCTTTAAATATGCAAGGTTATGTGAGAACCATGCAACAAGTTCTGTACAATTTGAAAGCGACTTTAGGTAAATAAACGGGAGAGGTTTATCGCATGAGTGAACACAATAACACTGCTGAACCCCTCAAACGAAATCGGTTGCACACTATGCATCAGATATGGTCTGTTTCAGTAAGATACATACAAAACGTCTTAGTCGATTATTAAAGTTGTGCTCTTCGGGTTATTGAACATGGGCATTTTGTGGGTATCTTATTCAAAAATGGTTGAAATGAAGCTAGTTTTGAGCTATCATGTTATAACAACAGGACAATCAAATTGTTTTGAAATGAACAATTCAATAAGATTATAACTAGACTGACAATATGTAAATGTATACATATATGTTTGAGTGTCTACATACTTATTTATTGAATTAAGCAACAGTCTCAACTTTGTTGGGGTGACATTGTCAAATTGTGCTATTTTATTGACAAAGACTACCTGAAGCTGAAATTAGTCATTATTAGGTCAACATTGGTACAGTACAGTACAGCCTTAAATGCGGCGCGTTAATTTGTCAAACGTAATTTTAGAAAATTTTCTCAAAATCGACAAGAAGTAAAATTCAGTTCCAACGACCATTTTTATAAGATTATAACTTTTTCAAATGACATAAGTTTTACAATGTGTGTTGAGCTTGAAAATATAATTTGTGAATGTTTTAGATAAGGATTATGGTAGACAGATTTGTTGTTCCATATATTCAACAAGGCTTTGTTTGGATTGTTTTTACCCTTTCGTGGTCACAGGTGATTTGGCTAGAATAGTGTATTCACAATGTGTTTGTTTATATACTTTTCAATGTCAACGTCTTCACATAAGTGTATAATAAGCAAAATGTAACAGTGAATCATTTAGACGAAAAAGGGAGAGAAAATATCGATTTTTGATTTTGGTTACAGAAACTATATAGTTTCTCAATAAATCTAGCAATGTATAAAAGAGTTCGGTATTTACGGGTAAAACATATCAATGCAATGATAATGTGTGTCAAATAGCAATAATTAGGATTGCATCCAAAGAACCAGCTAAAAGATGTTTTACTACAGATAAACATATACATGAAGGTATAATGCTTTGTAAGACTGCACTCTCTTGTCTATGATAAGCAGGTTATTTTCTATGATTAACAGTTTATTGTCTATGATAAGCAGGTTATTTTCTATGATTAACAGTTTATTGTCTATGATAAGCAGGTTATTTTCTATGATTAACAGTTTATTGTCTATGATTTGAACATAAAAGTAATTTCACATAGTCTATTCACTTACTAAGTCTGAGCGACTAGGGCCTGTCGGAGATAAGATAAGATGTACAGGAGGATATATGCTATTATTCACTCTAGCACTCGTGGTCACGGGTGAATTGGCTTAGTTGACATTGAGCTAAGCTAACAGAGTTGGACTCTCACGAATAATACAACCCTTGTATAAACACACTTTCATCTCTTGGCGAGGGTTTTTAAAGGTCTCGTGGTTATGGGCGAATGATTTTGATATTACTTGATATTAATGGTTTTAATTAGAATATTCATGTTATATGTTCATGATATGAAACAATTATTGAATGTGAATTATGATTAGATTCAATCAATTTCCATCATAGTTATTCGCCAAACAACTTGTATTCCAATGTGTTTGAAGGTTTGCAAAACATAGATAAACATTTTATGAGCAGTAAACTAAGATTTCTCTAGCAAACCTGAAACTGTTCCCATAATTTACTAAAGTGACACAGAGTATATTTCTTAAAATTGTATTTGGTTTTGATAAGCTAAACTATATCTAATATGCTTCTTGAAGTTTATCAATGGACTTGCAAATATAGCCAATTTATGCATATTCCCTGAAATAGCTATTATCATAGAAAGCACATTTCACGACACGAATAATATGATTTTACGGTGAAACAATAGACAGTTTTCATAAAGTAGCGAATTTTATTTTCCTTCACAGAAAATAACAGTGATTCCTACCTTGTTCAGTTTTGTATATCCATCAGTAATGAATATCCAACTGCTTGGGAATTTTCCCAACAGAGGTATATACCTTACACCAACTATTTCTCACTATTTACCAAGGATACATAACAAAATATAAACGTGTCTTGGGCGAATGGATGACCTGTCGGGGAAATAAGATGTATGCACTCGTATTCATTAGTGAATGGACCAAGTTGACATTGAACTAAGCTAACAGACTTGGTGTCGCGAATAATAGATTATACTTGTACAAACACCACACTTTCATCTCTTAAGCATGGTATCGTCATGGGTCAATGATTTTGATATTACTTGATATATATATATATATATATATATATATATAATAGTGTGCTCGTACCTAGCCCAGAACAACTCGGAGGAGACCTCCAAAGAGACTTTTGTAGTATCTGAATGTGTGCATAGTAACAAGTTTTGTATTTTATTTGAAAGTAGCAGACTGTCTACTTAGAACTACGTTTACTTATAGTTTTCTTACATATAGTTTTTGTTTTTATATTTGTGTGTAAATGTTTTATGATAAGGTAGAATAGACATGTAGACGAATTTTTTTATTTGTATTTTTATTTTATTTTTATATTATTCCTATGTTTACAGTTTAGAACTTTTAATTTAATCTGTGACAAAGTATAGTTTTTCTTTAATTTAACTAAGTAAATTTATAAATGTTATTCATTATTTTTTATTTTTCCGATAAAGTAATGATAAAGTTTCTTATTTTAAAAGTAGTTTTTTTTATTTTTAAAAATAGAAAGTTTCTAATAGATAAAGTTTTGTATTCTACAAATATATATGTAATACAAATTTTTTATCTATTTTTCTCTTCATTGTATTTCATAAAGTTTTCTTACATATAGTTTTGTTTTTATATTTGTGTGTAAATGTTTTATGATAAGGTAGAATAGACATGTAGACGAATTTTTTATTTGTATTTTTATTTTATTTTTATATTATTCCTATGATTACAGTTTTGAACTTTTTAATTTAATCTGTGAAGTATAGTTTTTCTTTAATCTAACTAAGTAAATTTATAAATGTTATTCATTATTTTTTATTTTTCCGATTAAATAAAGATAAAGTTTCTTATTTTAAAAGTATTATAAAGTTTCTTATTTTAAAAGTAGAAAGTTTCTAAAAGATAAAGTTTTGTCTTCTACAAATATATATGTAATAAAATTTGTGTATCTATTTTTCTCTTCATTGTATTTCATTTGAGGTTATGATAGCTCACAGAGTGTGACTTGTTGCACTTTTAAAAAAGAACGTATTGGAGACCCTATCTGTTTGTCAAGTTGATAATGTCGAGCGACAGATGTACGTTACACTTCATCGCTCAAGTGAATGTGTGAAAAGGTACAAGTGCGTTCAAGTAAAGTGCCATTGTGTGATGAAGTGTAACGTGTCTATGTTGGACTTTCATGGGCTTCCAGTGTCTGAGGCTTCGCCTGTGAACTGCACTGTAGTGTAATGATGTGAACTGCACTGTAGTGTAATGAGTTCACGCCCTCGAGAAATATGAATCTCATATCTCATCGTCTTACAGTGTCACCCATTCTCACGTATCACCTTAGTGACTTTATTGATAACTTTCACTAAACATGTCTCAGGTGAACTTCAACAAAATACTTTACATAATAACAATCTTCAGTTTTAAAGTTATACCTGAGAGTTGTTTTGTGAAAGAAGATAAAACACCAACTATACAATGAGAACAAATACATATTTCAATGTTCCTCTTTTTTTA
Organism: Steromphala cineraria; assembly: GCA_916613615.1. Taxonomy (NCBI): domain Eukaryota; kingdom Metazoa; phylum Mollusca; class Gastropoda; order Trochida; family Trochidae; genus Steromphala; species Steromphala cineraria. The sequence goes on from OU744723.1 coordinate 47,983,008, forward strand.
TTATAACATTGAAGTTAGTTTAGCTTGAACACAGCGAGTTCTTCTTTGACACCCGAGACGTACAGCGAGTTCTCTTTGTCACCCGAGACACGAACCTGAAATGATATAAGAGATATTAAAGCCAAAGTTCTACAAATTACAAACTGGATGAGTTAAAAAACTTTCATCTTAAAATCATTAACTAAACGTTCTGCAATTGTACTAACTGCCTTCAATGTATGCAATATGATTGTATACCATATATGTTTTAACTTTAACAGCGTATGAAATAAGACCCGTCAGCCCGTTACTGGTAACTTTTGAATGTTTTCTTTCATTTTACCATCGAAATTGACAAAATATAGCTTTTGGGGTGAGGTACATTTGGCTCATTTCATACACTGACTTTAAGATGGTCTTCTACAAAAAATATAATATATTTAAAAGTAATCGAGAGTTAAAGTCTAAAAAAAAGCTAAGCTCATTGAGCTTAAATTTGTTTAGTTGAATATAATCTTCTTTACAAATTTTTTTTTTTATAATGATAATTTGAATAAATAAGATGTATGAAATCTAGATTTATTACTCACCTATGCCAAAGTCTGTGTCAAGGGTTCTTCATCGCCCTCATTTAGACTGTCCTCGCAGCAACAGAAGAACTGGATTTTGTTGTACTTTCTATTCGCCTTCGAGTTCTTCTGCCCGCAGAACATTAGGTGCGTTGAAGACTCCAAAGCCTCTGTATATGTATCATTCATTAGGACTTCGTAGGTTGTTTCCCCGTCTGTTGAGTGCACAGTCGATAACATAACCTTCCATAAGCTCTCTTCCTTCAGTTTGAGTTCTGTGCATGACTGAACGTGAAGAAGCCTGTTTTTTGGAAGTTCGCTTATCTTCACCCTTGAAGAATCTTCCCGGTACTCTCCATCGGCAGAGAATTTCGCCAACAGTTCCTTTTCTGTCAAGTTTGTTACTTCGAGTTTGAAAATCTTTCTACCCTCATCGTTTACGTTTTCTGTAGATCCACGCTTAAGACTGGATGCCATTGTGATGAGAGCAGTAAGAACTTGTACGGTATCAGTCGTGTTGTCAAGTGAGTATATGGTGACAGGGTGTTAAGCACTCTTTTATACCAGAGCTGAATCCAACAGGTGTAGGCAAGTACCATATACCAATTCAATTTCAAAATTTAATACATATTAAAGTTAGGTTATGTCTCCACCCTTATTGACATAGACTGACTAGGTTGAGGTACGTGTCCACCCTTATTGACACAGACGCTATTGAGTACAATACCTATTCAATTCCAATTTCAATAGCTTTGGAGGTATGTGTCCACCCTTATTGACATAGACTGATTTGACTACGTGCAGGTGTGTCGACTACAAAACCTATTCAATTCTAATGTCAATACCTAAGGGGTACGTCTCCACCCTTATTGACATGGACGCTATTGAGTACAATACCTATTCAATTCCAATTTCAATAGCCATTGAGGTACGTCTCCACCCTTATTGACATAGACGCTATTGAGTACAATAACCATTCAATTTAAGTCCCCCGCCCTCGTGGATGCAGGTGGCATGAGGACAATGCCTATTCAATTCTAAATTCAATGGGTATTGTTCCTAAACCAATAAAGGGTGGATACCCATTCAATTTGAGAACAATACCAGTATCCACCCTTATTGACATAGGAACAATACCCATTCATTCAGAGAACAATACCTATTCATCTCTAAAGGGTCAAGAGGTACTTTATGACGTCATTGATGACGTCATTAGCCTTATTCAGGCTAAATACCTAGAAAAAAACATCTACTGGCTTTCTTGCTGGGACTTCTGAAACGTCTGATTTGATACGTTCAGGGTTTGTCCCTAAGGTTGAGAAATCTCTCTGGTGTCCAACACAGTCGATAGAGTGGCTCGGATCCACATTGACACAGGTTCACTGTCAGTAATACAGTTGGTGTTAAGTCTTAGACAAAGGACTCCAGTAAAGACTCTTGCTTCAAACCGCGGTGAATCGCCCGTCATAAAATTCGTGTTCGAACGTAGGTTCGACCATAGAAATAAACCAATGAAATAAGATTTTTTTGGAAATAGCTTGGTACAATATTGCATGAATAGAGTGTAATATCGAAGCAGAGAGGCCATACTATTGTTTTTACAACTCAACTGACTGTAAAATGATATTTTCCCAATGTATGACATTTTGCGCGTGTGTCACGTGCACGAATCTCTACCTCTTTCAGGCTCATACAAAAATATAGTTCAAAACGAAAAGGGAAAATGACACTGTTTCTCTAGAAAAACTGTTTTAGGTGTAAATAATAAAAAAGGTGAAGGAATGTAAGGTTTCATGTAAATATTTCAAAGATAACAAATTTGCATCCAAGTATTATTACTGTCTAGTATCTAGTGTAGGCTATCAGCTGTTATCTATAGCTCGACGTGTTTAGGGTGTTGGTTTGACATTGTTCATATTGAATGTAAAGATACAGTTATCAAATGTCCCTCGTGACATAATGCCACTTGCAGACACGTCGATGTTAAACATTGTTTCTGACAATGACGGGTTCATGTTTTCAAACACTCTATGGAGCGTAGTGGTGTAGTGGCTAGCGTGCTGGCCTGCGACTCCAAAGACCGGGTCGAATCCAGGTGGAGACACCAACAATTTGCTTTAAACTGTGTTTTGACCTTGGGCAAGGCACTTTATCCACATTGCACTCAGTCCCCCCGCTGTAGAATTTGGTACCTGAAAACAGGAAGTACCGCGCAGAGCGGTGGTGTGGTCGCGCAGAGTGCTTCATAGCAGATTAGAAAGTACAATTCCTTCAGGGTAATAATGTACAGCCAATGAGCAGTGCTTGCACTGAATATTAGGCTTAAAACTTGTCATTATTATTAATCGTTTTCATCATCGGGGGACCTCGAAATTGTCGATGAACGCAGAGAGCGGCCACAACACTCTTTGATGTGCATTGAATGGGATGCCTGTGTTTATTAATATTGTTTTCCACATGGTTAACTATAAACAAGATAAGGTTGTGTAACTGGCGTTTTTGCGAAGCAAGTTATGGTAAAGTATATATTATGAGTTTAAAAGAGGATATACCAATATTTATCATACAATGGATAGTGTTCTCGGCATAATAAAGCCAACGGATATTTTCGGTATCCGTTTGGCGTGGCTAAGGGTCATATACGGATACCGATGCAAATTTCAAAGGTCAAGGTCGAAACTTTTTTCGAAATTTCCGATGACGTCACAAGCGTTAACAATTTGAAAGTCTTTAGCAACGAAGAGAGACATTACAATATGAATGATATATTGCATAGACATTGATCTAAGAAATAACAACAACACTGCATGGATACTTAGCCATTTGCATGACTTAGTAGTGCCAAAACACTGTCATCACGGGTTGAATGAAACCGACCGAAAAGGTTACTCACAGGTACCAAAGGCAGTTCAAGTCTCATGTTCAAACACTTCATTTACCTATCTTCGATGTTCTATACTTTAATATTGTTTAGCTTGGATTCGGAAATCCACAGACTATTATCTAGTTTACCTCTCCGGCCATCAATGTTCGTTCAATCGCTGTTTTTAACGCAAGCTGCCATTGTCACGTAGGCGAAGGGAAGCAACTCTTGCCCCTTGGTGAGATTGACCAGTCCTCTCGATGACGTCGGATTAAAGAACGTCAGTTCGATCCCGCCAAAGACCATTTTAAATGTGTCTTATTTTTAAGATCATCGTATTTTATAGATTTTTTAAATTTCAAAACTTTGGGGTCGTGACAAAATAAATCAAACGGCAATAAAAGGCATATATAAGGCAGAATTATATTTTGTCAATTCACCGTCAGAGTCATTGCTCTATTCATTTGCATATATCAATGCGCGAATCTTAAAACAACGTAAAGTGTTAAAAAAATATTATCAGGCATTTTTTCGAATTAAATTTTAAAATGACATTGTATGATAAAGAAGTTATCATGCGAGTGTGTTTTGGGATCGTAAATATCCTGCATTAGAAATAAACACTATGTATTTAGCTCGCAAAATACAATGTTTATTCCTAATGCAGGATATTTACGATCCCAAAACACACTCTCATGATAACCTCTATGGACAGACATATTATGATTTTCTTTTCTTATTCAAATAAGGTTATTGAGTAACAGGCAGAAGAATCGACACGATCGCACCGATTCACCAGCCGGCCGCTATCTCCATGCACGATTTGCACGTGCTGCAGGCTTTTTGCGTTCTAGCCTGTGGCGCTCTGCCATGTTGAAACAAAATATTCAGTAACTGGTAAAGAGCTGTTAAAGTTGTACATAACAATATTCCAAATCCATGAGGTTTTCTTGACCGACCAATGATACAACTGCTCTGGTTTATTACGACTAAAGCTGCATATCATAATTAACTTATATTGACTTACTTCAACATACATGTAGACAAATGATAATGTTTTTATGAGATTGTGATGTTATTTGCTCTTTTTGACTGAACATAACCAAATACTTGTGTTTTTCTTTTCTTTTTCATATAAACAATTCTAAATGATGATTACCGCAAATACAAAGTTCATGTCTTCTGACAAATCACCAAAATTAAAAGCAAAGGGTGGCAAACATTTAACCATTTATTTATAATATAAACTTATTCACTCACAAGTGTTCAGGTAAAGGTACAAATATACCAGACAATTCATTGCCAACACATTCTTATCCGTTACTGGGAATGATTGACACTCTGCATGTGTTTCACCGATAATGTGTCCATTTCCTCGTTTTGCACGTGCGATCTGACTGGTATGTTTCCCAAACAAAATCACTCCTTGTCTCTGCAAATGTTTTCAAATGTGTAAATTTCAATTTTGAAATTGATCGCTCGCTTACATGTAGCATTATATAATCACCATCTAGCTACCCGCAGACCTAACAAAATCTGTATTTGTGTAATCCCTTGTAACACATTGCAACACACAGTTTGTCTCCATCAACACACATACCAGTTGGACACCCTACACCATTCTCTTTTGTAACAATGTCTCTAATAAACTGCCCTGATTTACTGAGATGTACCACACTGTGTGTATAATAGTCAGCTACTAGAATGTCTCCTGTACTGGTGGTTGTGATTCCCCATGGACCTATCAGAGCTCTGTCTCCAGTAGGTGTGTATGTGAATACAATGTCTCCAGACTGTGTCAGACAGATGACAGACTCCAGATCACAGTCTGACACCAGGATAGTTCCTTGGCTGGTCACATGTATGTATAGAGGATTGCTGAAGCTCTTTCCTATTGCAGGAAGTGTTGTGAAGGTCTTCAAGATGTTTCCCTGCATATCAATCAGATCCACAGAAGGTGGAGACTTGGAACCTGCCACCAGTGTTGATTGATCCAGAGTAGACAGACCCATGTACTCCTTACTTGTCAGTATTGTAGACATGAGTGCCAGGTCAGGAGTCACAGCAACTGTGATGATACACGTTGAGTCAGAGAGAGACACAGCTACCTTACCTTCACTGATAACTGTCATACACCTGGGACCACCAGACACCTTGAGTACACTTGAACATTGCTGTCCTGCTTTACTGTAAAATGATTTCAAAAGGCATCTATAATAATCAACAAAAAGAGTGACCTTAGTATCATCAGTGATCATAACCAAACTATCTGTTACCTCGCAACTGTCTCTCACAATTTCTCTTGCTTCAATAACTTCATCCAGTACAGGTGTGGCAGTCAAGTCTATTCTGTCAGTAAGTTGAATCTTCACATCCATCTTTCCTATTTCTTTCTTAAGATTTTCAAGATTATGTACAAGGTTCAGGCGAGCTACATCTGCTTCATCCTTCCTCTGTGTCCCTGTGACGTCAGCTCCAGGTTCTGATCCAGACGACAGACACATCTCAAACAGCTGCGCCTCATCCTCCAACTCCAGGGCCTGCTGGATGGACTGAGACTGCTGCTGGTACAGCTGTAGATCTATTTGTTTTGTCTTCATCATCGACCTAAACATCTGTTGGTCTTGTTCTGTTTGCTCCTTTACCTGTCTAATCAGTTGATGTTCCTTCTGTTTCAGTGCATCGATAGCTTCTTTTATGGTTTTCCTTATTTCTGATTCCAGCATGGACCTATCAGCCAAAAGGTTTTTCTCTTCCAAATCAACTTTTTGAACCTCGCCCTCTGTTAACTCAAGTTTTTCTGCAAAATTCTGCTGAAGTCGATGAAGTTTTGATTTGACCTCTGAGAGCTGTTCCTTGATTGTGATTACCTCTTTACATGTTCTGTGAGCAATACTGCAGCAGACAGTACACAAGGGTTTGTCATGGTCTGCGCAGAAGAGTTTCATCTTCTTGTCATGTTCCTTGCAGACAAGTTTCTTTTGTCGAGGCTGTTTGTCCGAGACTGGTACAACTTGGTGTTTCTTTGAGTTTGGCATCCTACTGTGTTGCTGCAGACACCCATCACAAAATAGAGCTTCACATTCTGAACACCAGTGTGTTGCTGGAGTTGTCTTCCCTTCTTCCTTGCACACTGAGCATTGGTCATGTCCTGGAAAGTAACATTGTAAATCATGTATAACTAATGGAGGTTATCATAAGCATACATTTTTGTTCATGAAATGTTAAACTTATTATGTATGCTGACAATGTATTATTGTCTTTATCAAATTCGTTAGAATAACACAGACCTATTAAATCACAGTATTTCCGTATGATAAAACTTTATCAAATGATCAGTAATGAAATACATGGTTTTATCATTGACATATACTGTCTACCAGGCAACAGTGAGGATAAATTATAATATATCGTCACTTGTCAGGTGCCAAAACTAATTTCAGCCATGTGAACACATGGGACTAAGGAATAAGTAAAATATCATGTATTATGCGATTAAGCATATATGTTGAGGCATCGGATTTTGTTCAAGAATAATCTCTTTTTGTTTGAAAGTTACCTTGTACAACTGAGTCCATGAGTCCAGTAAGAAGCAGTCCTGGTTTCAACTGCCCCGCCCAATCTTCCACAGGTCTGTCAGGGTGTGGCACTGGGGTCTCTTGTCTACACGTGGGACAGGGGATGGTCTTCTTTCTCACTGCTTCTTCTTTTGTCTGTAGATATTTCACCAGGCAGTTCTTGCAGAATGTATGCTGACAGGCTAGTGTTACAGGCTGCACAAACACCTCCATACACACACTGCAAGTAAGGAAGTCGTCCTGTAGTTTGCCTGCTGTCGCCATCATGGACCTGTATACATAGAATTGTTAACTGTCAGAATACTGGCAAGATAAATACACTTTGGAGTTCATAAGAGACTATATTCAGTATATTGCATAATATAGTTTGAGTTTTTCAGTCCATTCGGTGAAATAATTGTTTTTATCTGGATACATTGGGGATGAATAAATACGCAAGGCAAAACTTTGATTGCCATTCGAGTGACGTCATAAAACAATCCCGACGTATTGAAGTCTCTCAAATTGACATATTGTTAGTCCAGCAATGAGGGCTTCATAACGACCAAATTACACTTTTTGGTATGAAAAATAAGGACGACATGCTATAACAAATAGAGAAGTATGTCTTCATGATATATAAAATGCTAATCCAGTGCTCCAGATGATTTTAGTATTAACCCCTCGTCTTGGTTACAGTTTTGTAATGATGATTTTGGTGTAATTTGGTAATTTGTATTTCATAAAGGAAATGGGATCTTACTCTCATGATCTACATCGTTGGGTATTTCATTACAAAAAGAATTACATGAACAATGTAATGTTACGGCTGTTTATTACCTACAAGGGCAGTCATACCGAGGTTCATATTTCTCATATGATGCCCTAGGGCAAGATATCACTTTTTCATTGTGACGTCACCTTATTAATAATGCTTTGACGTCACGGTTTACCTATGCCGTCAAAGTCTATACGGATCGGCGTAGGCTAGTCTGCCTATACTGAGCAATAGGTTTTGAGGATTTGTTTTAATTCTGGGACTACGGTATTAAACAGAATATGATATTCGTGTCCATGACATACTGTGTTTTCGACACCCGTGCCTCAATATCAGTATATCCCTCGCTCTCGCTCAGGACATACTAATATTTAGGCACTCGTGTCGTAAACACAGTTGGTCATGGACACTCATATAATATCCTCTATATATGTTTAAAACAATATATATTCTTTCATGCAAAGTTATTTTGAACGAAGAAATTAATTACGTTATATCCGGTGCACTTGAATGCTGCATTGCACAAAGTTTATTTTGTTTAGTTTGCATTCAGTCATGTCGATAAAGTGATAAATTGATTTTCATACAGTCTCCTGTGCTTTACTGAAAATCTCAATTTGTATGACAGCATGTCGATTAAAGTTCATCACATAATACTAACTTACAAAGGCAGAAGCAAGTTTTTTCAAAATTGTTTATTTTAAATTTTTCACTGATAATAATTGTTCGTTAATGCCAAATGAGTTATTTTGATAGTGTAACATTCTCATTAGGCAAACCAATCATCCATAGTCAGAGAACAAATAATAAAGTTTCGCAATACTAGTAAGTCCATAGGCTGCCATTTTTGTGAGAACAACTTTAATTCATTTTATGTAAGAAACAGGAATCAAATGACTGAACGTTACATGATATATTTGATTTCTTACTGCTTCATTTAGCTACATTAATGCATTGTCTTTCAATTGGAAAAATATATTTTCATTGTCCTGACATAACCTTATATTCCCCCTAACCCTTATTACAGCCCCGTTAATGTAATACAAACCCTACCCTTGAACTCCTTACTTGATAACATTCACTCCAACTGAAACAACAGAGAGACATCGAACACTCATTTTGACTTTTCATATCTATTGATAACAATTTTATGTTCGAATATGCTAGTGTTTACAAATTGTTGCGTACAATAAAGTATTTGTATCTGAACTCTCAGAAATTTCAACTATTTAAGTTTAGTAATGATTTGTTTACACGCCTCACTTAAAGAAATAGACATTGTATTAGTCCATAAACGAACAATATTTTCTCTATCAATATATTTGTTCACAAGTTAGGCTTTCACAATTGTCTTGTACTCTACAGCAAAGACAATTGATTGTATTCTAGGTATTTTAAACTTTTAAGTATAGTGCTGTTCTTTTCATAAAGTATATATTGACAGTTCTTGAATTAGATAAGTTAAAGAAATAACTATTTTAACACAATTAGAATAAATGATTTTTATCAGCTCTCTAGAGTCATTGGATCTGGAGAAGAAGACGAATATAGGTTTTAAGGGCGTGGCCCCTGTGGCCCTTAATTGGGGTCACAGGGTTACAAAAGTTACAAATTAGAATCCCCATATGCCAAGGTGCCTGTACATAAAATTTCAGCTCTCTTGGCCTTCTGCTTCTGGAGAAGATGAAAATAAGTTCTCAGGGCGTGGCATTTTCTCATAAAATGTATAGATATATGAAAAATTAAAGCGCATAGATTGTAAGCTCTCATTAATATTTCGATTGTGCTCTTTTATTCCTGAATTATTCAAATTATGTTTCATTATATTCTTTTACAAATGGAAATAAATTCAACATTGTTTAAACATTATTGATTTTAAACAGATCATTGATTAGCATCAGGTTTCAATAATGTATTTTTTAAATAAAGTATTTTTTACGTTGAATTAAACAGAAAACAGATGTAATATATATATCATTTTTAATTTGACTACGTTTTTTATCTTTGCAGAGAAGTGATCAGTAAATTTCTAAAGATTCTTCCGAAATAAAATCCATGTCTTATTTGAATTTAACATTAACATTAACGTTGATACTTAAACCCTCGGCTTCGGGCTTTGTGGCATTTAACCCGTAAAACATCTTCCTTGGTGCTGAACTCGGATTAAAATAAAACAAGTGTTTGCCACTTATGTGGCAATGTCCCCCGCCTCTTTGATATTGTGATAGAATTGTTACAACAAGTGCAATGGTTCAAGAGATATAACAAGAGTTTCAAAAGTGGTCAAAGTGCCATTGTGACCTTGAAAATAAGGTCAAGGTAATCCAACGTGACTGTTGTCTGCATTATCCCTCAAAGTAGTTTCTAACCAAATTTGAAGACATTTATCAAGTAAACAAGACTTTAAAAAATGGCAAAAGTGGTGACCTAGGAATTAAGGTCAAGGTCACCCAAAGTGACTTGAGTCTAAGTAATCCCTCAATGAAGGCTGTGACCAAATTTGAGCACATTTCATAAATCATTTCATAAAGATATAAGATGTTTCAAAAGTTCTCAAGGAACTTTGTTGACCTTAAAATTAAGGTCAAGGTCATCCAAAGTATTTGGTATCTGTGTAGTCTAACAGGCTGTGACCAAATTTGAAGACATTTTGTAAAATAGTTCGGGAGATATTGTGTTAAGAAGAGTTTAAAAGAGGCCAAAGTGTCGTAGTGACCTTGAAAATAATGCCTATGTCATCTGAAGTGACTGGTGTCTTCGTAATCCTCCAATGTAGGCTGTGACTAAATTTGAAGACATTAGGTGAAATAGTTCATAAGATATTGCGTTAACAAGACTAACAACAGTGGCCAAAGTGCCGTAGTGACCTTGAAAATAATGTCAAGGTCACCCGAAGTGACTGGTGTCTACGTAATCCCCCAAGGGAGGCTGGGACCAAATTTGAAGACTTTGGGTGCAACGGTTCTTGAGATATCGCGTTTACAAGAGTTTCAAGAGTGGTCAAAGTGCCGTTGTGACCTTGAAAATAAGGTCAATTTCACCAAAAGTGACTAGTGTCTGCGTAATCCCCTAAGTGAGGCTGTGACCAAATTTGAAGACTTTGGGTGCAATGGTTCTTGAGATATCGCGTTAACAAGGATCCGGACGTACGGACGTACGGACGGACGCCGCTGAATACAATGTCCCCCGTTCCGCGTTGCGGCGGGTGACAATAAGCATTTTGTGTGCATACGTCAAACACGTTTAGACCCTAAAATACTTACAGCGCAACAAATCACTCAGTACTACACACAGGACAATCAAGACTTGTCGCACTTTACTATACAGCAAATTCAAATAGCTGTTTGATTGATAAAGACTATAAGCGCATGTAGACCCAGAGGTACAGACCCTCACCGACCTACACTGTGACCAAACACTCAATCAATGATCGTATATGAATAAACATATTATATTTACCCACTGGGTAGCCTTGTGATCGTATTCGATGTCTGTTACGCTGAACAACTAGCCTTAAAGGGGCAGTAACACGTTTTTTGATAATTTTATATTTTGAAATTTTCACTGATAATTGTTAGTTGATGCAAAATGTATTATTTGGGCAGTGTCAAAAATCTCATTAGACAAGCCAATCATCCATAGTCAGAGGACAAAGTATGAAGATTCGCATAAAATCCATTGGCGGCCATTTTGTGTGAACACCTTCAATTCATGTTGTGTAAGAAAAAGCAATCACATGGCTAAACTTTACGTTATATATTTGAATCATTATTGCTCCATTTAGTTTAAATACATTGTCTATCAATTGGAACCATTTATTTTCACTTTCTTGACATCACCTTATATTTCCCCTAAAAACGTGCTACTGCTCCTTTAAGGCAATCTGTATACAGAATATATACAGTAGACACTCGTATAGACCCTCATCAGGCTGTTATGTACACTAAGCGAGTCGGGTAAGTGACGTTATTAAAGAAACACGGGTATAAGATATGACGTCGACTAAGTTCGCAAATGAGAGTCAACATTACTTGTACACCACAACGAATATGTTTGATTAGATACACACTCGGTTAAATATCTCGTTTTTATGACAGATCCCGAACCGAAAGTAGGAAGTGACCACTATCACATTCATTTAATCAGAGAAAGTATCCTATCTGTCTAAATCATGGTACCCTATCAATAACAATGACAGAATAATGAAAAACGAAATAGAACGAGATTGATAAGACACAAAATGACATGACGACAACAAACCCAGATCCTCACACTGTACTTATCGACGACTCGCCTCACGTTTCGAGCTGGCGACTGGTCACGTGACTATAAATATGAGGCTCTGTATGAGTGTACTATATGTAATGCAAAATAGTTACACTGGAGAGTCTATGATGAGTATTCAATAATGTTAAACATTTCAATGCTACTTTAAGGTAATGTTTAATGTTAAATGTTGGTGATAATGAAGGGACAAATGGTTTTGTAATTCTAAAGATAAACGTTTGAAAAAAAACCTGAATTATGTTATTATTATGTATTAGTTATGTATGCATTATTAATACTTATTCCCTACATATGTAAATATGTAGGGAAACTTAATTATTAAATAATACCATTCCATGTATTTACGTTTACATTGATATATAAACTAGTATAGTAATTTCTGTTCAGATTCAAATCTTCTGTCGGTTTTATATTACAAATTGCCCCAAAAATAAAAACTGCAGTTCTATCACGCCATTTCCATGTCGCCAAACGTAATTTTAAAACCTTGTCATAAGCTGACAGGAAGATATATTCGATTCGATAGTGTTTATAAGGTATTGTAACTCATAGGTAGATTAATAGATGCATAATTTCGAATATTACACGTATTTGAGATGTTTTCTTGATGTTTCCATAAAATCAAGCATTTCAGAGATATTATGCATAAATGGATATATTTGCAAGTCCAGTGATGAGATATGAACTTCAATCAGCATATTAGATATTTTGTAGCTTATCAAAACCAAATACAAATTTAAGAAAGATACTCTGTGTCACTTTAATTCATTTTGTGTAAGATAAGGGAATCGCATGGCTAAACGTTTATATATTTCAATTAGAAGTGCGTCATTTAGTTTAAAGACATTGTCTTTCAATTGGAACCAATAATTTCCATTTTCCAGACATCACCTTATATTCCCTATAAAAACGTGCTACATGCCCTTTAAGATACTTTTTCATATGTATCAATGTTTGGTCATACAAAATTGCATATGTGTTTATTTGTAGCCTTTATGTCAGACCTTTTGAATTTATTAGTTTTATGTCAGTGGTTTCTAAATTCTGATTCTAGACATTGTGGTATCTGTATTTTGTATTATTTTGTGTCTATGATATCAAATCAAATAACGTATGGCTTGGACTGTAATTAACATCCCAAAATAGCAATTATCATATCATTATACTTTCTAAATATTTTTGTCTATAATCTGTAAATAAATATTTGCAAATGTCATTTGTTATTTCACACAATAAAGTGTATTTGTAAGATGAAATAAATGCATCATTTTCAGCACGAACAAATTGTGTGTGGGTTTTAGCTATATAGATATCTGTATATTTTGGCAGTTAAGTGTTTATATTGTTTAAGTTTTCATATACAGCTGCGTATCTTAACTTTGTTCACTTGCTAGTTATCTTAGTGCAAATGTCACACATTGTAGGAACGTCTGGTCAGTAACGAATTTCGAAATTTGGCATTGTTAGATAGACAGATGAGGTCATATTTTTGAAATTCCGATTTTCTAAAAGTTTTATTAAAACGTTCCATATAGACTCACTTGGGAACGATCAGCACAATGAGATTGACTTAATGTTACAGAAACAAATATGACTAAGGCAGAAAACTGTTGATAACATACCAAGGATTTTATAAACAAAAAAAGAAGCGAGTTCGAAATTTTGATCCCATGTCATTTTAATGACCTGACAAAAAATGATGGATAACTGTTAGGTAAAACACGGATATGATAACGCAAATAGATCTTAACTTATGCAGTAAACTATTTTAACATTATCCGTTTCTTTTTTGCAATGTCAGGATGCCTCAAAAACTTTCCAAATTACATGATATTTGCCATAGAATACTCAGGTAGGTGTACAAACTTACCTACGCCGCTGTAGTGAAACTGTGATGATAAGAAAGGCAATCTATCTGACGGTTTGCTTGCACAATGGTCTGACCTATGAATTTACCACGACTGTAACTATCCAATATAAGGGTTGTTTGTGGTGTTACCTGAATTGTTATTCAATATAGTTTTTGTTATTGTTGCTTTAATGCGATTCTTTTTAACAGACAACGACAGTTCTAGCCCATAAAATACAAAAATACCTAACGAGTTGCATGTAGCCATTACACGAACCAGGAAGTAGGAAGCAACCTTAGCATCGTTTTCTATTTAAGAATTACATAGGTCGTAGCATGCAGAAAAATAGAGATTCCCCTATTCTCTCAGATTATGTTTTCTTTATATTCTCGTCTTTGGAAGGGATACATTTAATGCCGCACTCTGATTAATGTGATCAATGAAGAAAATAAATATTTTATCTGTAGGGAAATGCTCTTAAACTAAACGGATATGAATTGGCTATTAAACTTTGTCTTTTATTTTTGTAATTTTCGAAATGCAAGACATTTACAAATTTTGAATTCGAAACCTACTTTCGAAGTCGTGGCTTATAGACCAGTTGAAAAACAGGAGATTTTTCATGAACAAACTTAAGGTATGCAGCTGTAGTGAAACTGTGATGATAAGAAAGGCAATCTATCTGACGGTTTGCTTGCACAATGGTCTGACCTATGAATTTACCACGACTGTAACTATCCAATATAAGGGTTGTTTGTGGTGTTACCTGAATTGTTATTCAATATAGTTTTTGTTATTGTTGCTTTAATGCGATTCTTTTTTACAGACATCTACAGTTCTAGCCCATGAAAAACAAAAAGACCTAAGAGATGCATACAGCCATTACACGAACCAGGTGTTGGAAGCAACCTTAGCCTCGTTTTCTATTTAAGAATTACATAGGTCGTAGCATGCAGAAATATAGAGATTCCCCTATTCTCTCAGATTATGTTTTCTTTATATTCTCGTCTTTGGAAGGGATACATTTAATGCCGCACTCTGATTAATGTGATCAATGAAGAAAATAAATATTTTATCTGTAGGGAAATGCTCTTAAACTAAACGGATATGAATTGGCTATTAAACTTTGTCTTTTATTTTTGTAATTTTCGAAATGCAAGACATTTACAAATTTTGAATTCGAAACCTACTTTCGAAGTCGTGGCTTATAGACCAGTTGAAAAACAGGAGATTTTTCATGAACAAACTTAAGGTATGCAGCTGTAGTGAAACTGTGATGATAAGAAAGGCAATCTATCTGACGGTTTGCTTGCACAATGGTCTGACCTATGAATTTACCACGACTGTAACTATCCAATATAAGGGTTGTTTGTGGTGTTACCTGAATTGTTATTCAATATAGTTTTTGTTATTGTTGCTTTAATGCGATTCTTTTTTACAGACATCTACAGTTCTAGCCCATGAAAAACAAAAAGACCTAAGAGATGCATACAGCCATTACACGAACCAGGTGTTGGAAGCAACCTTAGCCTCGTTTTCTATTTAAGAATTACATAGGTCGTAGCATGCAGAAATATAGAGATTCCCCTATTCTCTCAGATTATGTTTTCTTTATATTCTCGTCTTTGGAAGGGATACATTTAATGCCGCACTCTGATTAATGTGATCAATGAAGAAAATAAATATTTTATCTGTAGGGAAATGCTCTTAAACTAAACGGATATGAATTGGCTATTAAACTTTGTCTTTTATTTTTGTAATTTTCGAAATGCAAGACATTTACAAATTTTGAATTCGAAACCTACTTTCGAAGTCGTGGCTTATAGACCAGTTGAAAAACAGGAGATTTTTCATGAACAAACTTAAGGTATGCAGCTGTAGTGAAACTGTGATGATAAGAAAGGCAATCTATCTGACGGTTTGCTTGCACAATGGTCTGACCTATGAATTTACCACGACTGTAACTATCCAATATAAGGGTTGTTTGTGGTGTTACCTGAATTGTTATTCAATATAGTTTTTGTTATTGTTGCTTTAATGCGATTCTTTTTTACAGACATCTACAGTTCTAGCCCATGAAAAACAAAAAGACCTAAGAGATGCATACAGCCATTACACGAACCAGGTGTTGGAAGCAACCTTAGCCTCGTTTTCTATTTAAGAAGTTTAAAGGTCGTAGCATGGACAAATATTGGGAATCCCCTTTTCCCCCAGATAACGTTTTCTTTATATTCTCTTCCTGGGAAGGGATACATTAATGCTGCATTCTGATTAATGTGATTAATAAAGAAAATATATATTTTATCTGTAGGGAAATTCTCTCAAACTTAGAAGATGATATCAATTAGTTATTCAACTTTGTCTTTTATTTTTGTAATGATAACTTTTATTTTACATATATATCAATTTTCTAAAGGCATTGTAAACACGGATATATTGTACAAGAAATATAAACATACATACATGTATTTAGTTTCAGGTCATGTCTCCCCGGCACACAGAGTGATATATCCTCTTGTCTTTAATGCTTACTGCTGCCCTTACAAATCTGAACTGTTACCCACCCCTAAATACATGTCTCGTGATGTTGATAGTCACATGATCGTATCAGTAGATATCCCAATCTGTCTTTATCTAGGTCAACCTGGTTCTGTTATCATATGTTATCGACACACGGCGTCCATCGACATCCTTTAAACAAACACCATTGCTAACATGGATTAGAGTGCATCGGCTTCCTTTAATAATAATGTATCAACATGAATCAGTTATTTTGTATTATGCCAACAAATATAATGAATTAGTCAAAGATCGAATATATTACTCAATGAAATATATGTTGATTACGGTAATTGCCTTTGTTTATATTTGCCAAAGTCCACAATTACTGTTATATCATCGAGAATTATTGACTTCTGGAGGGAAGAATCGATTAAAGCCATTGGACAACAGGAGGATATAAAGACGCGGTGATGATGGGGAAACTGAACAATGACATAAGTTTATCATTGACACGATTGTAACATATCTAAAGTATTCAGAATTGCATTTATGAGTTGATAACGTTTATCTGAACTTCATGTTTAAAAGTATATCAAATAAAAGTGTCATTTTTGTATATGTTTGAATTTAAATCATGAAACCAATCTGTAATGAAATTCACGGAGTTGATCTTTGATATCCTTTTTGAGAACAGTTTAAAATCATAAGTTTAAAGATGGGTTTAAACATTTAAGTATGTAATTGCTTGACAAAATATTGCACTGTAAATTTCTTGAAGTAAGAGTGAATGAGCGGAATGACGGGAGCAGGATAAACCGTCAGAGTTATCTCTCTTTGTACGGCAATAACCTCCGTAAATTATTTCAATTTTGGATGTTCACACTGGGTTGAGAATCTGTCATGTTGACTGATATCAAGATACTTGGGAATGCCAAGATATGACTACTTATTGTAGGAAATGGATACAACAACAACTAGGATTGAACGTTAATACTTAGGTCTTCAAGACTTCCACTTGGACTTTGGCACTTACCCTCAACATCCTACCAGTAATGGAGGTGCAATGTTGCAAACAGTACACTTACAAATTCATTTTATAGCAAAAGCTGTTTGGTCATCATTCATTGGATAGTGAGGTTAATATTTGTCATGTGGAAACGACTGTTTCAACCTCTTTGTGGAATGATTAGTTTGAACACTTTGAATTTTGAATGATTTGTTAATATAATCTTAACAAAACATTTATCAAACGCATGCAACAAATATAACATAAATGGATAATATGAATGTTTAAGGAGCAAATGTTCACTGAACTTCAATGAAAAGGCTGAAAACATGTTCATATCCTCACTCAATATTTATCTATCTAACTCCGTACTATATACGTTTTGATGATACGGTGTGACATAAAATTGATGTGTATGAAATGGGGCATGTTAAGATGTAAGGTAAGTTAAAAAATAGGAGATTTATACACAGACCATCATCCCTGAAATTTTCGGGAAACATGGTTTAGCAATTCGGAATCTTTTTTAAGCAAAAACAGGTGCAAATAATAAAGAAAATTACAAAATTAATTGGTCAAAGTAATGTAAACATTTTAATTTTATGATCATTTTACACAAATGTGAATATAAAGTGTCAACTGTTTATAGAGTTTGAGTATAAATGTTATCGTATTCCCCGTTTTCTTGAGGTAGAACACTGATATTCGTTTGGAGATTGGAACAGACGAAACAAAATGAAAATGTTCTGAAATAATGATTTATATTAGATATATGATTTTATACAACAATATACGACTTCTTGTGCATCAGGTTGTTCATGTTCCACAATGTCTAAACGCAAGCAGAAAACTCACATGTTCTGTTATCCCAGCCATCTATCTAGTCATTAGCTGATCAATCACATCTTGAAAAGCAGGTTGGCATTGTTTATGTATAATAAATTGTACAAACGATTTAGTTTCCCCAAGCAACTGACATATAATATCTTATATAACACGCACATGGGTTGGATCTTTTTTTGTGTGTAGAGTAACCCTGATGAAAAAATACAAGTTGTGTCACTGTTTTAAAACGTTTTCTTCCGAACACAAATCGTAATGGAGATTTGGTATTGGGCTGGTGATACTGCTCCAAACTAGATAGACCCTTGTACTACTGCATGTCTGTGTTGTTGACACGATTGCAAGGTCGGGAGCCACAGCAACTATGATAATACCCGAGTCCCACAGCAACTAATCATCCAAAACTGTGTTTCACGGGAGATATCGCTTATGGAACATCGCTTTGACAGTAGATTTTGAGCAATGCCCTTTAATCAGAAAATACATGACATCACAAACATAGTACATCATCAGCAATGACGTCACAATGCTATAACGTCATAAACACAACAACGTCACAATGCTTTGACGTCATTAAGACGATGACGTCACAATGCCATGACATCACTGGTTTAGGAGTTTGAGGGCTATGCAGTGTTCAAATGTACATTTGTCATGCTAATATGATGAGAAATGATTTAAGATGATAAATATAATCTCACCCTCGTGTCTTCTGATGTCAAATATATCAACACTCGTTGATAAAAGTAAAATATTCAGAAGACAATTTGGTGAGATTCTCTATTTACCTCGATTATAAAACTAAAATCAAATTCCTTTCACAAATGATACTCATATTCAAAGACTAGCATACTTTTGGCATGCAGATAATTTGTAAAACATGCGTCCAAACAATAAGATCCATTTGTTATGTAATTACTTATATCTCTTTTTAAAGAGTCATTTTTCTCATGGCATAACAATGTTCTAATGCTGCGATTTCATCGAAGTAAGTATCACCATCATAAGTGCACACACAGAGAACTACTTCTATATATTCACCAAAGTTTTCAGTTTAAGTATTGGACTATGAACCAGAGGCAAAGTCTGTGCTGTTTGCATGTAATGTTATACATGGATCAGGATGTCCTATACAACAATAAAACAAATTCGGATATAATTAAATGGAGGAGTTGATATTATAATAAAGTCTGACTTGTTTTACTTATTTGAAGAAATTCAATTAATCCATTCTAAGGGATACATGTTAAATATGTTCCGTCAGTCTTTCTTAATGATAAAAGATGTATGCATTGTATTAAACAAAGATGGTTCCTAGTTTATTCATTAATGTGCTGAGAAACTTATAATGTCTTGTTCAAGTGGAATAAGTGAACCATCAGTTCGTGTTGAATGATGAAAAAGTTAAAACCATATTATGACATTCAAATTGTACTGAAGGAAATACATTGATGTAAGAGTAAACAATTTTTTTTACAGATGCGCCATTATATTGGTAAGCGAAATTTCAATATTTTAAAGGAGAAAAGACGAAGAATGTATTAACAAATAAGTTAATACAACAAAAGTATATTGCATTATTTCAAACTAAGTCCAATATCATGTTTTACCGGGTTTGATAAATAATTAGTAGATTAGTTAATAAATGTAGTTGAGCTACAACAATATTCGGAAGATTAACTGACATTTATTTATAAACATTTAATGGTAAATTTGTTTTCCTTCCCTTAAAAAAATAGACTTATGGTTGATTTGACATAGTCATTTGATAACTTTCCTTGATTATATGTTATACTAAATATGTTTCAGATATTGTTTGATAACAGTTACAAGTAGACCAGGGTTTTGTTACAGATATTAGCCTATCAATAGTCATGTGTTGTCCGTTAAGTAGACGGTTAGCTCTTATCACATCAGGTGACTGTTTCATATCACGAGAAATGAATGGGTGGAAGCAGTTAATATATTTAACTCAGAGTGCTCAATTATTGGAATAAAAAATCAGAATAAAGAGGAAAGTTGATGTGAATATGAAGACCACTTTATAGTACATAAAACCACTATTTATAAACAAATCTTGTCTTAGGAACATGTATGTCTAAAGTGGGTTTGCCCAAGAAAAACACACATATAAAAAGTGTCCGTATTTGGTGCTACCCTTGTGAACATAATGGTTCTATCAAAACGAATCTGTCTCTGTGTGAGATATTTTGATATGAACTTTGGTATCAATCTTTCTGTTATTGACGACAACCAGTGTGTGTTAAGTTAACAACACCTGTGTCTAATGGCAGTATGGTGAAACGTTCATG
This sequence comes from Steromphala cineraria, assembly GCA_916613615.1. Lineage (NCBI taxonomy): Eukaryota > Metazoa > Mollusca > Gastropoda > Trochida > Trochidae > Steromphala > Steromphala cineraria. The sequence goes on from OU744723.1 coordinate 48,003,554, forward strand.
TAGCAGATAGAAATTATCAAGTGAAGCTATTACAATAAATAAAATAATAAACAATAAATAAAACTGGCTACTTCTAAAGATATCAGGGTCAGTCTTAATCACCGAGTGAAGTGTACAAATAGTAAAAAAATAGTTATTGATCTTGATAATATAAGGGCAAAAGACAGTTAACGTAACACCAAATACATGTCTCGTGATGTTGATAGTCACATGATCGTATCAGTAGATATCCCAATCTGTCTATATCTAGGTCAACTTGATACTGTTGTCGCATGTTATCAAAACAGTAAATCTGTCGACAAACATTCATACACTCACTTACATGAATAAGAGTGCATTAGCTTCCTTCAATAACAATGTATCAAAACGAATTAATTAGTTTGTATTAATAACAAAATTATTGAATCAGTTAAGATCAAAGTGAGTATTCAGTAATGTCTCTATCAATATCCCTTTACAACAGATAGCAGCTTCCATTCAATCAACAGGTTTGACGATACACGTTTAAAACATTCAAGTATATAATTGCTGAACAAGAGGCTTTCCCTGCAGTAATGATATCTTGAAATCAATATGACCGGTTTATCTAAGCAGGTACTTATGAGAAGGACTTGCCGTCAGAGTAATCTCCCTTTACAACTACCATAAGCTGTGATTTATTTTTCTAATTGTAAAGCTGGATGAAAGTCGAGGAAAGGTTTATCAACTTAATAGACTAGTTAATAACCTAAATCAGTAGTCATTTATCATAGTATTAAGTGCAATCTAAAAGGTTGCATATACGGTCATTGCAACAGTATGACAAAATATAAAATCTGTTGATCTAAATTTATTTAGATTGTATTAAGTGTCACAGTATGTGAATTGTTCTAGACATTTTCCGTCAATGTATTCATTGCAATAAGTCAAACTTTTATAAATAATAAACCGTATGTTGTGCCCCATATGCTCGTCAATATCTATAGATACACACTAGCTCCTTCGTTGGTTTTTAATACAAACTCATATTTCTGAGAACTACACGTCGTGGTGTTCACCGAGTAGAGCTGTTAACACCTTATAGTAAAACAATGATATTTTGATGTCTGACTACAAACTAGAAATATGTGCATGTGATGCACTGTGATGTCCCTCGCTAACTTAATCCGAAAGTGACCCTACCCTCATTATGTACAAATTTCAAATTGTTTCCATGGAAACCAGCACAATAACAATTCAGAAAAACCAAAATCGCAAAAGGCACCACTCCCCCAGTAGTTCTAACCACATATCAAGTCTAGTAAAAATATTTTGAATAGTTTTTAAGCTCAAGTACGGAAACAGACCCTACCCCCATATACACCTAGTTCAACGTTTCTAAAGAAACCAGAAAAAATAATTCCGAATAACTAAAATAGAAAAAGGCACCACTAGGTCTAACCACATACCATGTTTCGTAAAATCATATTAAATAGTTTTTGCGATATGGCTTGGAAATGGTCCTCCCTCCATATGTTCTAAGTTGCCATGGAAACCAGGAAATATTATTTAATTCAGAATGACCTAACTAGCATAAGGCACCACTCCACCACTAGATCTAACCACATACCAACTTTCGTAAAACATATTGAATACTTTTTGAGATATGGCCGGGAAACAGTCCCTACCCAAATATGCACTAAGTACAAACTGTTTCCATGGAAACCAGGAAAATTATACTCGTTGTGACCTTCAAATGAAGGTCAAGGTCATTAACCTCCATGGTTATTAACCAATATGTAAATATTCAATGAATCGCGCTAATTGGCGGGTAATAAAAGAGCATTTTGTAAAGCTGTTGAAAAAGATATTTGAACGATAGTGAACGCCTTATTGTTTTGGGGTCCAGAGACCCCAAAGTTATGTAACATTTGATATTGAAAACTAATGACAGAAGTTTCTCTCTATATTACTCTTGGAAACTTCAAAGCCTATGATATTTGCTTAAAGCAGATCCTGGTATTTCGAACGACTTATGGACAGAGCTGTAGCAAAGTTATACCCACGTGACCATGTGGGTGGCACGAAATAATTGGCAAGCTTTAATTTGGAAAATGATTATTATAATAATGTTATGATGTAAAATATATCGTATATTTTCAACAATATATAGATGAGCGTTTACACCCTTAATAAATATCACTTTTGCATATGCATGTGAGCTGTTATGTAGTTATTCGCTGAACTTTTTGCATTCCACATTCAAAAACGACATTTCATTTTTGTATCAACTAGGAATTCGGTTCCTTCGTCTTTGACTATAACGCAAGCGCTGAATGTCCCACCTTGTCAATGACTGATCACTCAGTGCATCTCATCGCTTCCCGGAAAAAATGGTACTGAAGAGGCCATTTTCAAATTTCATGTTTCAAAACATAAGTTTATGAATGATTTATTTACGATTAAAGGTGTCGTTCGAAGAAAGTATCGACATAAAGTATGATGAAATATTATTAAACTGGGTTGCAAACCAATTCTATACTGCAGTATTCATATTCCTGACAAAGCATGGCCGTGAGATCCAATTGGCAAAAGCCGAAGCGATGGAACATGCAGGTTCGTTTAACATTACATTCCGTAAAATTCTTTCCAAATTGACAAGTTTGTTTAACATCATCGGTACAAAAGGGCAACCAGTGTTTCGGCTGAGCGCGAAGAGTTCAATGATTCCAATGACTGATTTATTTACTATTTCTAACATATTTGATTTTTTATAATATTTTCATGTAGGCCTTCAAGAAACGATGTTTGAATCTTTTACTGATTTTACTTCCTGCGAAATGTTTGAAAAATGAAAATTACTGAATAGAAGAGAAAACAGTATTTTCATGTGACTATAAATTTGCATTTTTATTGGATTTGTTGAACATAATTTGTTTTTAGGATATTGAGAGATATTTTTAAAACTGGTGTTTTTATTTCCTCCTATCATGATTAAGTTTGAGATAAAATTTATCGACAACACCTTTCCTCTTAAGTTATCTACAAAACCCACAGTTTCAATATGTGATTGTCACTGTCATATCAATTGTATCATTTCATTTACGATTAAAAACAATAATTTTCATTTGATAATGTCAATGCAAATTATGAAATGGAAATAATTTCTTGATAAAAAAAAGCAAAAAGCATTGCCAGTTCTTTAATTACAGAAAAATATTGTATAAATTATTCGCATAATGTTTTCAAAATATGTACACGTGTGTCAAACAAACTTAAGCGCTTGTCACAGTCTGCCATAAAGCACGGTCAAAGGGAGACAACTTGACGGCTGGGAACGTGGCCAACAGCAATTGCAGAAGATTTCATCAACTCAAATTACTCAGGATTCACACACATTTATACAGATGCCTCTAAAGATCCTGTTTCTGGGCGTGTTGGTGCGGCATTTTATGTTCCTTCACTCGATATATATGAAGTGTACAGACAACACGACCAATTATCTATATTTGCGGCAGAGTTAACAGCAATTTTAAAAGCATTGCTTTGGGTTAAAAACCATGACCACGAGTCAATAATTTTTACAGATTCCTTGGCCGCTGTTCAAGCTATGCAATCAGGAGTGCAAGGCCAACGAAGTGATATTTTATATGATATATTTTATTTAGACACCTTTTTGAATACCATATATATCAGTTGTGATATTGTATGGGTTCCAGCACACGTGGGTCTCAGTGGTAATGAGAGAGCAGATCAACTTGCCAAGTCTGCTCTAACAGAAGCACAAGTCAACGTATTGGACTATTTGCCAATTCCAAAAGATTACTTCACTGTTATACATAAAGCAATTTGCCAACTGTGGCAAAGTGACTGGGATCATGGCACCAATGCCAGACATATGTACAACTTATGCCCTAAAGTCACTAAGCACGTAAAGATTCGCCGTCAAAAAAGAAGAGATGAAGTCGTTTTGACTCGATTAAGACTCGGCCACTGTGGCTTAAATGCATACAAACACATTTAGAGAAAACCTGTTGTATGGTGACATTCAAAGAGCCCTTTTAGATTACGTATGCAATACGGGCAAATATGACTGCAAATGAATCTTTTTTAACCTCTTGTATAATTATGTTCTAATCTTTTAATCCTCTTTAATGCCGGGCGCATATAGGTCATTTGTTGGCCCAAAGTCGCCCTTAAATTCCACCTACCTACCTACTTGGCCAACAATCATATGAAGTTGATGTGAGTCTGTTAAAAATATTTCCGATATCTTGATAATTTTGAAATTAATGTTTCCGATTTATGAAATTTGGCCGGTGTATCAGTCTCAAATAACTCTAGGCAAAATATGACTCTAGAGTTATTCCAGGCTGGGCTCAGATAACTCTAGAGTCATCTGAGCCTAGCCCGAAATAACTCTAGAGTGCTCTGGGCCTAGTCTCAAATAACTCTAGAGTCATATGGGCCCAGGGAAACGCCCAGTCTCAAATGACTCTATCCAGGCTCAAATGACTCTACCTGTGGGATGCTTTTAAAGTAAAAATTAAAGATTATCTTATTCTTTATGCAAAACACTGCAAGTCCCGTGAAGCATCTCACTTAAAAGACCTCCATGCCCAATACCGGAATATATGCCGCCTAGAATTTTCAAATTATGGACTTACTTCTAAAGATATTTTGGCTGTTAAACGTCAGTTAAATGCTATCGAAATTGCAAATTTTCAAGGCAATTTAATTCGCACAAAAGCGAGAGACCTTGAAAATGGTGAGAAACCTTCCAGTCATTTTTTTCGCAAGGAAAGCCGGAGAGGACAAAAGAATACTATACATTCGATCTTTGTTGATTTTGATAATAAATTTTATACCTCTCCTGGTATCATGGGCGTCTTTCAAAATTACTATTCCAAACTTTTTAGTGCAGAGCCCATTGATGAATTAACTGCTAATCATGTCCTTGCTGATTTACCATCACTTGATTCGGACATTTCGGACACTCTGGAAGGTGTAATTTCTAAAGATGAAGTTCTAAAAGCCCTTAAGGCAATGGACGACAATAAGTCCCCAGGTCCAGATGGGCTTACAAAGGAATTTTATGTACGCTTCTTTCCTATTCTTGGTGATGTTTTGTGTCGTGTGTATGAACTTTGCTTTGAATCTTCTACTTTACCTTCTTCCTCTAAACCTTCATATATTACTTTATTATGTAAGGATGATAAGCATCCGGATATTGTTAAGAATTATCGCCCTATCTCTTTATTAAATATTGATTACAAAATTCTTTCTAAATTATTATGCACACGTTTAGGCAAAGTTATAGGTGATATTGTTCATATTGATCAGACTTGCGCTGTTCCTGGCAGATCTATTCATGATAACTCTCATTTAATTCGTAATGTGCTTGATTATGTGGAGCAAAAAAATCTCCAATGTGCTTTTATAAGTTTAGATCAGGAAAAGGCTTTTGATAGAGTCTCCCACGATTTTTTGTTTAAAGTTTTGGACGCTTTTGGCTTTGGTCCTCATTTCAAAAAGTGGGTCAATATTCTGTATACGGACATATCTAGTGCAGTAATTGTAAATCAGCACATCTCTCGACCCTTTCCAGTAACTAGGTCAGTCCGGCACGGTTGTGGGTTATCCCCGGCCTTTGTACGGTCTAGCACTAGAGCCTTTGTTAGATAAAATCCGGAAAAGTAAAGAAATTGTTGGAGTTAAATTACCAGGCTCAAATGATTCAGCAAAAATATCTGCCTTTGCTGATGATGGACTGGGTTTTTGTACAACTGATGCTTCCATTCTGACACTTTTGAAAATGTATAGCGACTTTGGCAAAGCATCAGGGTCTAAATTGAATTATTCAAAAACAAACGGAATTTTTGTTGGTAAATGGAAGTCTAGGTCCGACCATCCGTTCGGCATTTCTTGGATCGACCAATCAAAAATTGTAGGTGTAATTACAGGCAATGATGTTTCCAATGATGATCAATTCCTCCCTGTACTATCTAAATTTCGTAATGTGATAAAGTTGTGCAAAGGGCGTGCACTCTCTATTTTTGGGAAAACTGTTGTGTGCAATATTTTGGGTTTGTCTAAACTGTGGTACCGTGGCGCAGTATCACCAGTTTCTAAACACTACGTCGAACTCCTTCAGAGGGAGACTTTTAGGTATATTTGGCACTCCACATCTGAGCCCATTCGGCGCACTGTTTTGTATAAATCCACGTTAGAGGGAGGTTTGGGGGTTATACACATTCTTTCCAAATTGCAGTCTATGCACTTAAAACATGTCCAACATCTCCTTAAGGACAGCTCGACAAAGTGGACCTATTTTGCAAAATATTGGTTAGGTTTATCTCTTAGACACTATCGCCCTGACTTTAAATCTCTTCTCTTTCCTCACTCTGAGACTATGCCTTTGTTCTACCAGCAATGTCTTTTGGCTGTTAAATTATTTCAATCCATATCTTCGGCTCCGCTGGTAGACATGCTAAATTTTAGCACTTAACAGTTTTACAACTGTCTCCTTACCAAAATTGTTGAAAATAAAATTGAAAATTTATATCCACAAATTAATTTCTCTTTGGTTTGGCGTAATTTACATCACAAATTTGTGGATAATATTCCAAAATCAGTCAACTTTCGTCTCATCTATAACTCTCTCCCTCTGGGCTATAAACTATCGCCCGTCACATGGCTGTATCTCCTAACTGTGTCCTCTGTCGCTTTGCAGTAGAGAACTCTGATCATCTCTTTCTCTACTGTCCTTGTGTGAAGCATTTGTGGTCTGTTGTCTTCCAGTGGTTAAATACTTTATCTAACGGCCTTGTTGCCAAATCCTGTGAAATTATTCGCTTTGGGCTTGTCCCTCAACTTCCAAATTCTTGTAATTATGCTGTTTGTGTATATCTCCTCTCTTTGGCAAAATATTCCATTTGGCTTACTCGTAACTTAAACAAATTCGAACACAAACAGCTTACTGGAGATGACATTGTCTTACGTTTTAAATGTTTCCTAAAAACACGTATTCGGGTTGACTTTTTTCGTCTATCTTTGTCTATGTTTTCTGACCATTGGCTATCCACTAACTGTTTCTGTAAATTACATGCTAACAAACTTGTATTTTTATTTTAACCAGTAAAATCTTTACATTAATGATTGTGTATTTTTCATATTTTATCACCATTACGTACTGTGTACGTATCTTGGCCGCCAGTGATTATTGCTTGATACATTGTTATTTATATAACTATGCTCTTTAAAAAGATGGCTCGATATTCTTTATCCCAATGGAGATGCATATGGTTAACCTCAATGGGGAAGATAAAGAAGATTTTTTATTTTAGAATATTTTAATTTAATAAAACGAAAGCAGCCCGTACGTATGTCTGAATGGATAAACAGTTTAAATAAATTCATGAACCTTTGCCATAGTTGTGTGCAGGCTTTATAATTCAGTATAAGTATAAATATCAAAAGTGTTTTATTAAAACACTGCTAATGTTAAAATGATCATATATCTATACAATATATTCCTAGTAATCATTGTAACTCTTTATGTTTTGTCTTTAAACAACTAGTTTTTATAAATCATTTCGGCCTGTATCAATCAGCAAAATTTGCATACTTCCCTGCAAAGACGGTATGTAGTGAACGTTGCTAGGGCAACGGGACGAGTGGAGCATGATTTGCACGTGCAGTTGTCAATTTCAGATCCCGCACCGTCAGCTTTGGAGAGACGAGACAGACTTAAAGAAACTGACCACTTAGCTTGATATTAACATTATTGATAATGAGTTGATAAATATTTTTTAACCTTTTCCGTTGCCTTTGCCCTAAAGCCAACTAAATACACACTGACCTAAGAAGCGTACATGTGTTTACTTTTTTACATAACAAGAAAAGCCTTTAAAAGGCATGCCTGGTGCCACATAGGCAGATGAAGGGGATTGTGATTATTCGACCAATTTGGGTGATTAGTGAAATAACAACATTGGATAACAGCACTAATATGAGCACGAGTATTAATCAAAGTAAAGTTCACAAAATTATTTCTATCAACACGAGTTAATGAAAGTTATGTATATTTTTACATTTATCAACGATTGTTGGTATATATTTCATAATAAATGACATGAAGGTACAACATACAATAGAATATTATATATCTTGTCTAAACGTCAAGTAATATAAGGTTAGCCTAGAATGTGTTCGATGCTCGTCTCATGGACTTTTTATTGAGAAAGGAAGATATCTAAATGTACGTAGAGAAGAAAGATCCCAACAGTTATGCCATTCAAATGTAAATTTTGAAGATGAATACCATTTCTTACTTGTATGCCCTAGTTATGATAACATTCGAAAGAAATATATTACGGAAAACTATTAGCTAGATCCAAATATGTGTAAGTTTAGCAATCTGCTAAACAGTTTGAATAATAAAGAAACCTGTCCAAGTACATATTCTACGCATCTGTTTATAGACTCCATATTGTAGCATGATTGTTGTAAATATGTATGACCAAAGGTATATGAAATGTAGTATAGGCCTAAGGCCTTTTGAGTACCGAATTAAATAAAGAGATAAAGAAGACGATATTCTATTTATCATCAAAATTCTCTCTTTTTGACATCTCAGAGAAAAAAAGTACATATCTGAACAGAACAATACTAGATTTTCATGACAGCGATGTCATTGCATAGTGACGTCACTATGTTTATGATGTAATGACATTGTGATGTAGTTGCTTGATGACGTATAAGCCCTGTGTTGCCATGTAGCGTTGACAATGACAGGAACTTGTGCAAAACGTACTGTCAAAACGATATCTCCTAGTCATGATGGTTAGTAATTAACAGTTAGCATTGCAGATAATAAACAAGTTCAAGTTCTTTATTTCATAGGCCAAAGGCTAAATCAAAAAAGGCATTACAATACACAGCATTTGTGGGTGGATGGTGGGATACACAGGTTTGTTTTCAGATACATCAATTTCTTACATGTTACAGAAGCCTAAGTATATGATATGACAATAGAATTAAGAAGTTACATTTTGTTTATAAACATTCATGATGTGATAAACACATTTTGATAAATTCAAAATAATGTCTCGGCATGGATAATTCATCAATTGGGTATATTTTATCATACAAGGAGGTAAATAATAATATTTTGGCAAATAGCGTTTGCGATACAAAGGCATAGAGTGGGCATACTAATAATATAATGTTATTAATTATGTTTTCCCGTATTAGTCCAGTTACAGGTCCGAGGTCTGCTGTATTGGCCCGAGGCCAATATTTGTAGATTAACTGAAATTAACTGTTTTGATTGTGTATATCAACTCGCCCGGGGTTCGGACATTCTTGACCTAACCTCGGACAATACCACTCAATGTTCTCGCATACATCACATACATTAATATATGCCTCAAAAAGGTTAATTTTATCACCTAACACACATTAACTCGTTCATTTACAATGATAACCCGGTTATGTGCAAATATGATTCAATATTTTGATAATATAGGGCTTCCTTTTCGAAGATAAACTTCTCGGCAACTCCCGAATGTGCCACTAAAGAATCTGATGACGTCACAATGGCATTTGCAAGCTTTGACGCAAAAACACTGTACAGGTTAAAATGAAATGACTAAAGAGAAAATAATTTTGTAATATGTGTTGGTTGAATGTAGGCCTTTTTCATATGAATTTGTTTTTGATTGACTCTTGAATATGAACTATTTTTACTCTTTTAATATAACATTAGTGAAATCATATTCCACGGTTTAATGTGCCAAATATTTTGTATTACCCACATGGAGACATAATGCATTTTTTGCTACAACTCTGTTCATTGGTCATTTGATTTGGATACAGCACATGTGATTGAAAATATCAACAGTAATATAAGGTTGGCCTTTTGTGTTATTTCGTTCTTTTGTCCGTTCATTTCTGTACATCACGAAAATGCCTGTTTTAAGTGGAGATAACAAGCCAGGGGAGATAACCAGGGGAACGCAAAACAGAGGGGTGCTTTTGTTTTCTTGTATGGTTGCCTCTTAATGCGCATAAAAACCAATTATCTTTAAGGGAAAACGACAGTTCAACAGAGGTAGATGTCTGCTTTCAGTGCTCCCTTCTCCTAATCGACGAGGTTTAGATGGCCACATTTAACTGTGGTAATCAGGAATAGAATCTTAAATACATTCCTTATGAGTTTTGGTTCACAAACTGCAAGGAATTAGCGTATTTGAGATGTCAAGATGATGTTTATCTCACTTCTATATTCTTAAGGACCTTGAATCTCATACATATTGTCGCGCATATCAGTGTTTGGTTATAATAATCATTTCTGTGAAACTTGAACTGATTTGGTTCAGAAACTACGCAGTTGTTGACAAAATAACAAATCAACAAGGCAGTGAAGTGGACTCGCCGAATTCATTACATTTTAATAATAAGGTTTGAGTAACAGTCAGGCAGAAAAATCGACACGATTGCACCGATTCACCCTATTCACGCTATCTTAGTTCACGACTTGCACGTGCTGCACGCTTTTTACATTCTAGCCCGTGGAGCTCTGTCGTGTTGAAATAAAATATTCAGTAACTTGTAAAAAGCTGGTGAAGTAGTACAATATTTCATATTCATGTGGTTTTCTTAACCGACCAATGATACAACTGCTCTGGTTTATTACGACTTAAGCTGCATATCGTAATTAACTTATATTGACTTACTTCAACATACCTGTATACAAATGATAATGTCTTTATAAGATTGTGATGTTATTTGCTCTTTTTGACTGAACATAACCAAATACTTGTGTTTTTCTTTTCTTTTTCATATAAACACTTCTTAATGATGATTACCGCAAATACAAAGTTCATGTCTTCTGACATATCATCAAAATTAAAAGCAAAGAGTGGCAAACATTTAAACATTTATTTATAATATAAACTTTTTCACTCACAAGTGTTCAAGGTACAAAAATACCAGACAATTCATTGCCAACACATTCTCATCCGTTACTGGGAATGATTGACGCATGGGTTTCACTGATAACCTGTCCATTTCCTCGTTTTGCACGTGCCATCTGACTGGCATGTTTCCCAAACAAAATCACTCCTAGTCTCTGAAAATGTTTTCAAATGTGTAAATTTCATTTTTGAAATTGATCGCTCTCGCTTAGCATTATCAAATCACAATCTAGCTACCTGCAGACCTAACAAAATCTGTATTTGTGCAATCCCTTGCCCCACATTGTAACACACAGTTTGTCTCCATCAACACACAGACCAGTTGGAAGCTGTACACCATTCTCTTCTGTAAGAATGTCTCTGATAAATTCCCCTGTACTACTGAGATGTATCACTTTGTGTGTGTCATGGTCAGCTACTAGAATGTCTCCTGTACTGGTGGTTGTGATTCCAGATGGACCCCTCAGTGCTCTGTCTCCAGTAGGAGTGTATGTGAATACAATGTCTCCAGACTGTGTCAGACAGATGACAGACTTCAGACCATCATCTGACACCAGGATAGTGCCTTGTCTGGTCACATGGATGTAGTGAGGATCTTCGAAGCTCTTTCCTATTGTAGGAAGTGTTGTGAAGGTCTTCAAGATGTTTCCCTGCATATCAATCAGATCCACAGAAGGTGGATTATAAGAACCAGCCACCAGTGTTGATTTATCTCTTTTTTATAAGAGCAGACAGACCCCTGTACATCTTACGTGTCTGTATTGTAGACATGAGTGTCAGGTCAGGAGTCACAGCAACTGTGATTATACAGGATGAGTTAGGGAGAGACACAGCTACCTTACCTTCACTGATAACTGTCATACACCGGGGCCTACCAGACACCTTGAGTACACTTGAACATTGCTGTCCTGCTTTAGTGTAACATGATTTCAAAAGGTCATTCCAATTATCAGCAACAAGAGTTACCTTAGTATCATCAGTGATCATAACCAAACTATCTGTTACATTGCATCTATCTCCCACATTTTCTGTTCCTTTAATTACTTCATCCAGTTCAGGTGTTGCAGTCAAGTCTATTCTGTCAGTATGTTGAATCTTCACATCAATCTTTCCAATTTCTTTCTTAAGATTTTCAAGATTATGTACAAGGTTCAGGCGAGCTACATCTGCTTCATCCTTCCTCTGTGTCCCTGTGACGTCAGCTCCAGCTCCTGATCCAGACGACTGATACATCTCAAACAGCTGCGCCTCATCCTCCAACTCCAGGGCCTGCTGGATGGACTGAGACTGCTGCTGGTATAGCTGTAGATCTATTTGTTTTGTCTTCATCATCGACCTCAACATCTGTGTGTCTTGTTCTGTTTGATCCTTTACCTGTCTAATCAGTTGATTTTCCTTCTGTTTCAGTGCAGCGATAGCTTCTTGTATGGTTTTCCTTATTTCTGATTCCAGCATGGACCTATCAGCCAAAAGGTTTTTCTCTTGCAATTCGAGTTCTTGAACCTCACCCTTTCTTAAATCACTTTTATCTGCCAAATTCTGCTGATTACGATGAAGTTTTGATTTGACCTCTGACATTTTAGCCTTGATTGTGATGACCTCTTTACATGTTCTATGAGCAATACTGCAGCAAACAGTACACAAGGGTTTGTCATGGTCTGTACAGAAGAGCTTCATCTTCTTGTCATGTTCTTTGCAGATAAATTTCTTCTGTCGAAGCTTTTTGTCTGAGATTTGTACAACTTGGTGTTTCTTCGAGTTTGGCATTTTACCATGCAGTTGCAGACACCCATCACAAAATAGAGCTTCACATTCTGAACACCAATGTGTGGCTGGAGTATTCTTCCCTTCTTCCTTGCACACTGAGCATTGGTCATGTCCTGGAAAGTACCATCATAAATCATTTATAACAGCGCACGATTATATTTTCATACATTATTTTTAATTTAACAGCTTCTACAATGGTCAGCTTTGTACTAAGTTTTTTATAAATGAAGCTACAAATAGGAAGTATATTGCGTTTCGTATCTCATTAAAATGTCAACTAATGCATAGAGCCTTAAAATGTATATCGTGCATTATGTAATTGAAGACGGATAATATAATTGACATGAATGTTAATAAGCTCTATTTGTTTGAAAGTTACCTTGAACAACCGAGTCCATGAGTCCAGTTAGAAGCAGCCCTGGTTTCAGCTGCCCCGACCAATCTTCCACAGGACTGTCAGGGTGAGCCACTGGGGTCTCTTGTCTACACGTGGGACAGGGGATGGTCTTCTTTCTCACTGCTTCTTCTTTTGTCTGTAGATAATTGCCCAGGCAGTTCTTGCAGAATGTATGCTGACAGGCTAGTGTTACAGGCTGCACATACACCTCCATACACACACTGCAAGTCAGGAAGTCGTCCTGTAGCTTGCCTGCTGTCGCCATCTTGGACCTGTATACATAGAATTGTTCACTGTCAGAATACTGGCAAGATAAATACACTTTGAAGTTCATACGATATTATATTGCATGATTTAGTTTGAGTTTTTCAGTCCAATCGGGGAAATAATTTTTTTTATCTGGATACATTGGGGATGAATAAATACGCAAGACAAAACTTTGATTGCCAATCGAGTGACGTCATAAAACAATCCGGACGTATTGAAGTCTCTCAAATTGACATATTGTTAGTCCAGCAATGAGGGCTTCATAACGACCAAATTACACTTTTTGGTATGAAATATAAGGAAGACATACTATAACAAATAGAGAAGTATGTCTTCATGTTATATAAAATGCTACATTGTAATCCAGTGCTCCAGATGATTTTATTATTAACCCCTCATCTTGGTTACAGTTTAGTAATGCTGATTTTGGTGTATTTGGTAATCTGTATTTCATAAAGGAAATGGGATCTTACTCTCATGATCTGCATCGTTGGGTATTTCATTACAATAAGAATTACATTAACAATGTAATGTTACTGCTGTTTATTACCTACACGGGCTGTCATACCGAGGTTCATATTTCTCATATGTTGCCAAAGGGCAAAATATCACTATTTGATTGTGACGTCACGTTATTAATAATGCTTTGACGTCACGGTTTACCTATGTCGTCACAATCTATACGGGTCGGCGGCGGCTAGTCCGCCTATACTGAGCAATAGGTTTTGAGTATTTTATTTAATTCTGGGACTACGGTAATAAACAGAATATGATATTCGTGCCCATGACATACTGTGGTTTCGACACTCGTGCCTAAATATAAGTATATCTTATTTTCATATGCTGCCCTCGGGCAAAATGTCCCTTTTTTATTGTGACGTCACGTATTAAACAATGCTTAGACGTCAATGTTCACCCGTGACGTCATAATTATCCGGGCCAAAGGCGGCTTGTGCGCCTATGCTGAGAAGTAGGTTTTGAGTATTTTCTTTAAGTTTGGAACTACGGTATTAAACAGATTATTATATTCGTGCCCATGACAAACTAAATATCAGTATATTACTCGCTCTCGCTCTGGAAATACTAATAGTTAGCCACTCGTGTCGTAAACATAGTATGTCATGGACACTAATATAATATCCTCTATCAAAAGTATGGGCGTCCAATGACCTTTTATTGAAGTTTGCGCCTTATAAAACGTTATTCTTTAGGGAACATGCTGTTTTGCTTATAATGTTTTACGTCCGGGAAGGTGTCTGATGATCAGAATACCCACAGATTTTGTCCCTGGTTCTTATTCTGATTTATTACCTACGAGGGCAGTAAATTCGAGGTTTATATTGTTCATATGTTGCCCAAGGGAAAAATATCACTTTTGCATTGTTACCTCATGTTATAAACAATGCTTTGACGTCACAGTTCGCCTATCATCACAATTTATACAGGCTACTCAGCCAATACTGAAAGGTAGGTTTTGAGTATTTTTCTCAATTCTGGACAATGGTAATAAATAGAATAATATATTCGTTCCCATGACATACATGTACTATGTTTACGACAATCACCCTCTCTCTCGAGAAATATTTAGCCACTCATGTCGTTACATAGTATGTCATGAACACTCATAAAAAACCCTCTATGTATCAACAAAAGGTACCCTGTGCAGCTCTTGATAAACGTATAGATTTAGAAAATATTTGAGAAATTATCTTCCACAATGTACTCACCACTACCAATTTTCTACAGATGCACTATCATACAGTTAAGAAATGTTCAAATCTTTAGAAGTAGAAAAAAGAAGAATACATTACCGAATGAGATTGCACACATGCGAATGACTACAACAAACGTTTGTAAAGAAACTTGATATTCGGCTTCATGGATCTATACACATACACAATGTGTACTCGGCTACACGATATGAGCTTTAATAAGGACAAGCACGTTTCGCATAACTAGAGCATTAAAGAAGCACTCATGTACCTGTCTTATTATATAGCTTTCTGTAGCTCTTCAGGCTTCATATTTGATTTTGTTTAAGAGTGTGGTCATTGTTACTTGGGCTTAACGCTGTGTTGTGTCCTAGAGCAAGGCACTTCATTTACATTGCACTCAGTTCACCCAGCTGTACATATGGGAACGGGAAGCGTAGGGACATTACGGTCGCGGAAACGTACAATTCCTTCAAGGTAAAAACATTCATTATATAGCCATTGCATCGTTGTTGAGCAGTCCAGCTTTTATATTATTAGGAAGCGTAAAATAACTCATAAACATGTTAACTCATATATTTTTTGGTATTCTACAAAGATTGTCTGAAACAAAAAATTTGAAAAACCAGTGCGCATGAATATCTAGAATTCTATTTCAAGCATGTTCAAAATAAAGAAATTATCGCCAAAAAGGGTTTCATTTCTATTTTTTCAAGGACCATAGAAGGCTTATTATAATTTCCGGTGCAGTTTGAAGATTCAGGGAAATACATCACACTCATACAGACCCTCAATGCAGTGAATACGCGGTGTTTAACAGACCATTTATGTTCAGAAATATGTTAACCTAGCTAATGTTATTCAGTGTGTAAAGTTAAAGAAGTTCTAAATAGAAAACAGACACCTACATACTTAGTAAACCTTTAACGATCTGCTTTGCGAGTGTACAATATAGAGTAACCTTGAAGTATTGGTAAATCCTTAAATTAACGCCTACCTTGAAAAAACGCTGGGTCTTAACCATCTTTGAAATGAATAAGCGCCTGCCTTTAATTGCCGCCGGGTTATGTTTAACAATGTAAACTCAATATTGTCTCATCATACTTCATTTAGTCATTCTGTGGCAGTTTTTAACATCAATTTATAAAAAAAACCTGAAATTCACCAAAGCATATTTCATGTAATTACATTTTATTGATATTTCAATACTTTATGATCACATGCTGGTACTAAAATAAGTAATCACCTACCCCGAATGATCCATCAAAACGTTTGAATTAATTATCTCCCTTCTATTATTCACGGATTTACGATAGGGGTTTCAATACCCTTAGTAAAACGACAGAAGAAACTAGACACTATACAATTAGTTACATAACAGCACATTCACAGGTATACATCGGTACAACATCATTGAAAACCATTAATATCAAAACAAAATGTGACAAACCTTCAAGCCCTCTCGACAATTATAAGATGTTAGCACAATCAGACAACCCCTCAATGACTACTCGGCTTAGCAGTCCGGAAACTGGGTCACTGATCACGTGAGGCTCTGCTTGAGCGTGCATTGTATGAAGAAACCCAGTGCTTACATTTCAACTCATGAACGAAAGAAAAGTAGTTTATTTAAGAACAGCAGGATGTTTGGGATTACAATTTCTTTATTGTGAAAATAAGTATATCTCCATTCATCCTCTTATCAACTAATTCAACTCAAGTAGAAGTTAGAGCACGGCGATTGCGATCTCGGATAAAGCGAACAACAGGATATAGGGAACAGTTTTCTAATTCCCGTCATGAGACCTTTATGAAATCATTAAAATTATATGCATTAAGCAAACTCTAATATAATAATAACACTTTGTCCTCAGTACATACATACTGGAAATTGTTCTTGTGCCGAAGCACCCGGCGGCCACAGTGCAGCGCCAGTTAAATCGTTGTTCTGCCTTTACAATGCTGAGTGTCAAGCAAGACAGCAACAACTCCCAACTTTTAACGTCTTTTGGTATGACGCGACCGGGAATCGAACCCCGGTCTTCCGGGTGACGAGCGGACACTCTACCACTGAGCTACGCCCCCGTAATTATATCTGTTAATTCCTTTAATATAAGGAATTAACAGATATAGCGAACTGAATTTCATGTCGTGAGATCCAATGAACATTACTCAGAGCAAACTCATTTGGTGTCAGCTTAAATCAATTTAATTTCACTGAAATCAAAGCATTGATTCGCTCCTTTTTTTAAATTGTGTTTTCACTGGTCACTCATCTACATTGTATGATCTGACGGATACCGTAGAGGTTTGTGTCCATCGGAAGTAGGATTTCAACCGGTCACTTATGCGCTTTCAAAGGAGATTAAAAGTTCAAACAACAATGTAACGCGAGAAACGAATGTTTGGGTACACTTGATTTGTTACATCAACATGAGCGCAGTCTGTTTGTTAACATCCTTGTCGTCAGAATAATTGAATTCAAATAAAATCTTCGGAAACTAGATAAGATATTTGTGTAGATAATAGACATATGTATAATACATGTTGTAAAACTAATAATAATATGATGCATACAAGTTAGACTAGGGTCTATATCAAAGGATATGGCATTGAGAAATTTTTATCAAAATGCAATAAGTTTTTCTTGAAGTTAAACCCAATCTTTAACTTATAATTATATTGTTTTTTTAAACACCATAGTCACAAGTTCAGCGTAAAGAATTACAGGATAAGAAGATTTGTTTAAAAGAAAACGAGTTTAATTAAACTTTCACTTATATGAAATACTGATCATTAATTATGTTTTTAACTCAATTCTTCCTTTTCACACACCCTATATATTCGAATATCAACATGGACTTAATATTTCCGGAAGTTAAAAGGTTTGTAAAGAATTATCATTTCAGTGGCATTGACGTTATCCTCTTTTTTCTGAGAGTAAGAAAAGGTCATCGAGATACCCATTAAATGGTACAATCATGTCAATTCTTCTGCCTTAAATAAGATATGAATTCAAATAAGAAAGAATGTCATGTTTTTTGTTATGGCGCTACTTCTTTAGTCTTTGAGTTGTAAAATGTCAGAGATCCGGAGTCACTCGTGCTGAAAGAACAATAAATTCGCTGCTTAACATTACCGGTTTCACAACAATGTAAACATATATTATATGTTACATTGATGATCACTGTCTTGTGAAACAATCTTCAGTTTGTTATTTTCAAAAAACTGCTACTCACTATTACTTGAAAGTGTATTTTTTTTCTAATTATTCATTATAAAAACAATTGAATGTTCATGAAAGTTCCGATAACATACTGTGATTACGACGTACACTTGTCCCTAAATATGCATGTACATGACTGAACCAACATTACTGAAGCAACATAACACCTATATTGTGACGGCCACGTCACGTTTTGCCTATCACGTTGCATTCTCTAGGGGCCGACACTCACGGTATTCTCCATATTATGTCAAATTTGTGTTATGATATGACATGTTTGTAGATAAATGAACAGTTGATCAATGCACTCAAAACTCCCTAACAATTTCTTGATTATTTGGGGGGAAAAATCACATTGTATTGCTCAATTTATAATAATATTTTATCGTTAGGCACATTGAAGCTTGAAGTACATGACAATACGATATACAGCACAGTGTCGTTATTTCGAGGTTCTTGATGTCATGTACCTGAACCAATGGGTACTATACCAACCTGATATATTTTTAACTTCCCGCACGATATCATATATCACACCTCAGTGAAGGATCTGAGATCTTGTTTCGCAAATCTATTTGGTGGGAATCAAACCATCGAAACTTATAATTCATAGCTGAGCAGCTTGTCAACTGCGCTACTGCGACAGTGAGGACAGACATATGCTTGTGAAGTTGATTTTCACTATTTTGAAATGATTAATTTTTTAAAAATATAACAATGTGGACAGTTCTTAAGGATGAACAGCTTCTTTAATGCCAATCAAAGACGTTTTAAAATTATGTTTACGTTGGTTGATGGCAATTGAACGTTGAAAATACAATGGTATGTAAATTAACCTTCTTCTGGAAAAAATCACCACATAATTGTTTCATTTTCACGATTTTAGTTAAATACATGCCCTTTTGAACATTGTCACATCAGAACGTATTTTGAATCATAAATCTTGAATACGATTGGAAACTGAGACATAAAGTAGATCTAGATGTAATTGTTCCGCTGAGAGTAACTGACGGAAACCACGAATTCGGTCTTAAAAGAAGAGAGGTTCGATCAACACTCTATGATCTTCCTCTGCGGAGAGAGTACCTTGAACCACATATACACTCTATGATCTTCCTCTGCGGAGAGAGTACCTTGAACCAGATATACACTCTATGATCTTCCTCTGCGGAGAGAGTAACTTGAACAAGATATAAAAACATTTTATTTGTTTATCATAATTGTATATTTATATGGTATAATCCTGACTTCTAAATGCACTTCAAAGACTAAATCTTGATCTTACTTCCTAGTCCTAGAATAATAAGTAGAATAAGTATGTGTCCTAATGGGAGCGGTTATGTTAGAAATCTGAATGAATTACAAGATACGAAAATACCTGTATTCTATAAATATATTGGTCTGCTCAAACTAGATTGCTGATATAACACTTTTATAGAATCAGTTGTTTATTTTAGACCTGGACTAAAATAATACAACAGTTTAATGTCCCCCTACATCTGCTACCACAGTCTGTTGTCGCTTCAGTTCGACTTACTCAACCATCTATCTGACCAAACTTTTTATACGAGATGAAGACAGTTCTTTTTCGTATCACCCCCTTGAACATGATACAAACAAGTTTGAATTAACTTCTACAACACTTGTGCAAAACAACAGCACATATTTGATTTTCTAACAGAATTTTATTTCAAAATGACAAGATAATATACAGCAACATATTCTGTTTTAAAGGGACAGCAGCACGTTTTAGAGGGATTATAAGGTGATGTCAGGAAAATGAAAACAAAATGTTCTAAATAAAAGACACTGTATTTCAACTAAATGAGGCAGTACAAAAATCAAATACATAACGTAAAGTTAAGTCATGCTATTAATTTACACTGGATGTACTTAAGGTATTCACACAGAAATGGTCGCCAAAGGACTTTATGTGAACATTTTGTTTTCTGTATATGGATGATTGTCTTGTATAAGGATATTTTTAGCGTTTTCAAAATGATACATTTAGCATTAACGTACAATTATAAGTGGAAAATTGAAAAGATAAAATTTTTCAAAGACGTGTTACTTGCCATTTAAAATCCATCATACATGCTCTATTGACCATCGTTAACATCATTGTAAATGTTACAACACCAAAATAGACCATTTTGATGTGTACTGTGCAGTGTTCTGCATGGCGGTGATTGATGTGTTTTGTTGATTTTGTTATTGGTATTTAACATGTGAGTCAATTCTTGATGTGGAGTACCACAAAAAGTACATTGCAGTAACTGGTAAAGGTGCACTTGTTATGGACGTGAACGTCACTTCTCCAACCCAAGCTGATGACATTACTCTATTGAGCCCACTGACTCGCAATCTACAACAGCTGGTACATCTGTACGAAGATGATTGACACATATAGATACCTCTTCGTTTAAAGGATGATATTTCAATAAACGGGTACCCGGGTACTCGAGTACGAGGCGGGTAGGAGCATTACTCGAGTAGTAAACTGCTACTCGAGTACTCGGCAAAGAAGAGTTATCCCCCCTTTCAACATGGCGGAGCAATCCCGTTCAAACGTTTGGTCCTTTTTCAAATTAACTGACGACAAACTTAAAACTGAATGTACAATTTGTTGAATAAAACTATCCTTCAAGGGTGAAACGACCTCAACTATGAGGAACCATCTGTAGATGAAAAATAAATCAACGTTTGATGTGCCTACCGCCTCTACATCAACTCAAAAACAGACTACCCTTGGTAGTTTCGCAAAAAAGGTTAGTTATTATATTAAGTCAAAAAGGATAGTGGACACCATCAAATCAATAACATAAAGGTGTCATATTAAGCATGCGTTATGGATATATGAAGTCTAATAGCCGAATATTTATACAAGTCTTCATGTGCTGCCGATGTGCACCTCTTGTTATCAAAAGAGCGTGTTAACCCCCTTCGTATCATAATACCGTTAGGTGGCTTTATTTTGTATTCGTTACATACTTTGATAAATCATTATAACAGAATGAATAAATGGTTACTAGTACTTTGTAAGTGGAGTATGTGCTCTGACAGTATGAGATGTGCGATCTTAACATTTAATGATTATGTTCCATCAATCAATTAATGTTAGATATTCGCGAAAATCTTTGTAGATAATTTTTTTCCTGTTGAATAAATCAGGTTTGTTTTGAGTATTATTTTGGGATCCTGCTATCACAGTGTTACCTTGTTTGCGTTCTTACCAATATGAGAATAAACCACAGCGTAAAAATGTTCATTGTGTTGAATCTTAGTATATGTATGTAATAATGGAACTGGAGTTTATTTCTCTTTCTGTGGACTAAAATATTGTAAACTACATTCAATACGATCTTCATACCCTCATGAGTTCAGAAGAATGTATGATGAATTAATGATGGTGTCATAATTATTTTTTAAACTCGCCTCGATATCTTCAAATTGGTACCAAAAAAGAAAACTTCATTACCGTTCTAAAGACCAGGAAAACGCGTCTAAGAGCTTCTAACTTTCAAAATATTATGCGACCAGGAACTTCAAAGTCCTCCGCAAGTCAATCAGCGGGTCAATCTCATAACTGGCTGATTTAAACCTTACTGCTGATCACCAAACATAAGAACAACATACAACATAGGTTCAACTAATTTGCTAAAGGCACCAACGTTATGACGATTGCATTCTTTAAGGAATTGCACATTAAGCTAAAATAATATTACTAAGGCTAAACTATGCTAGTCTATTTCCCTATCTCAAATGTGTTCATACAACGATAGCCGCCAGTGATTATTGCTTGATACATTGCGATTTATATGACTATGCTCTCTAAACAGATGGCCTTCTGATTTTAAGTCCAATGAAAACATATATGACTAACGTCAATGGGGAAGATTTAGAAGATTTTTTTAATTTTAGAATAATTCAATTTAATAAAAATAAAACGTTGTTTGCAGCCCATACATATATCTGAATGAATAAAAGATTAGTATAAATTGAACTTTAACCATGGTTAAACACTTTTTAAAACACTGCTAATTTTAAAAGGAGTATATACCCATACAATATATTCCTAGCATACATTGTAATTCTTTATGTTTTGTCTATAGTAAGGTTTTTTATAAATTATTCAGGTCTGTATCAATCAGCTGAATTTGGTATTATAAGAACGGCCACTTCCCTGCAAAGACGACGAGTTTAGAACGTTGCTGGGGCAACGGGACAAGTGGAGCATGATTTGCACGTGGATTTGTCAATTTCAGATCCCTCACTCTCAGCTTTGAAGAGAAGAGACAGACTTGAATAAACTGATCACTTAGCTTGATATTATGATTATTGATTTTGAGTTGATTAATAAACTTTGTATCTTTTTTCTTTGCCTTTGCCACACACAGAACTAATTATATAAATACACACAGAACTAAATAATGTATATGGGTTGAACCTTTTTTGACTTAATACAAGAATTTTTATTTCTTATACAGCCACTATGACCGCCGTAAAGAATGTATAGTGGTGCAAGTGGATATTGATAGTATAAAGGCGTTGTAAGATAACGTCTATTATGAAAAGAAATGATACCATCACTTTAAAAACCATTCTGGTCCCAAAAGTAAAAAAATATTAAATGACTCTTGTAATAACTATATCGTATCATCTTCAATGTAGTTTCTTTTCAAAGGGATTAACGTCGGATTTAACACGAATAAACTAGGGTGAGGATAGTTTATGGTGACATTTTGTTACAGATTTAGATATCCTTAAAGTACACCATTTATTACTTAAAGAATGATAACAGCATTCGTACCTCATGATATAAGATCGTTATAGTATTCCTACATTTCTTTATATATAATAACTGAATTCGACATTGCTCACTGTTGCACTGGACATATGGAAATTACTCGAACTTGTTCTTTGAATAATCGAAAAATTATAAGAGTTTTTCTATCAATATTGTTTGAAAAGTTGGAATACGTTTCTTCGGCTGCAGAAAAATGGACATAATGCTTACATATATGACTTGTCGAAATAATCAGATGGAACTTATCCCAGCGTTTATCCCTTTACACTCTGTAACTTTGGGAAGCAAAATTAACAATCGTATGCAAAAGATATTCACTTTAAATGCTAAATATTCATTATCACTAAAACTCAAATGCTAAATATTCATTTATCCCACAATTTTGATTGTAGCATTTTGTATCCTCGATCTAATTTAATGGATGTCATTAGTGAATTCTATTTTGCTTACATTTACTTCATACCATAAGGCATTAAAGACGCATTTAGTGTTTCAGGATAGAAATCACAGTTATTACTTATCTTCTGAACATTATGATAAAAAGTTATTTTTGATGAAATATTATAAACAATATTTTCACTTTAAAATGACTGGCCCCTTCAGTCATCCTGGTACGTTACTCATTTCTCTTCTGACACACATATTTGAATATGCAGATAAGGGTCAACAAGTGTCGGGGCGGGGCGTATCTTCTGTCGAAAGACTGTAAACAACTGCTAACAATACACATGTTTTTGGTCAAATAAGTCAATTTCCCCTTTGAATTTCGGTACAAATAATTGGCTGTGTTCTGATGAGTTGTCCTTTGATCAGGAAAAAAGTTAAAAAACTTTATTTCATTCATTTTGATAATTTTTATCCGAACTACCAACACATATCAATTGAACATGAAATTAACATTCTTCCTTATTCAAGTTTTTTTGGTCAGACAGAAGAATCGACAAGATCGCACCGATTCACCCGGCCGTTATGTCAATGCAAGATTTGCACGTGCCGCACGCTTTTTGCGTTCTACTCGGTAGGCTCTGCCGTGATGACAAAACAATTAGGTAACTTGTATAATATCTAAATATTCCAAAATTATGTGGTTTTCTTCACCAACCAATGAAATTACCTTCAGGAGTTATAAAACAAATGCAATATTTGGTTATTTATATATGGATTTATTTCAATATATTTTAAATAACAACATTTATTACCCTTTTTAAAAGATGTGAGTTTTCAAATTACTATATGTATTTCATTTATAGAATCAATTTATTTTGCTCTTGTAAACAGTATTTAACCAAATATTTGGGCTTTTCTTATATTTCATATAAACTCATATACACATTATTTTAATGGTGATTACTGAAAATACAAATTATATATTTTCTGACATATCAACAATACTAACAAAAGGGTTGCAAACTGGCACATCTAAAATATAGTGTTAATATAAACTGTTTCACTCATAAGTGTTCCTGTAATGGCAAATTTAAACAGAAAAACTATTATCTGGTAGGGGAAAGATTGACACATGTGACATGTCAATTTCCTCGTTTTGCACGTGCGATCCGACTGGCATGTTTGTAAACAAAATCATTCCTCGATGCTTGCGACATACACATAATGTGTTTTGTAATCAATAACATAAAACAAAATTATTTTGAATATGAGCAGAGGTCAGCGATACAACGATAACACAACTTTTGCAACTATATCACAACACTCGACAATGATTTGACAACAGAGAAGAGAAATTATTTGACAGTTTTCAATGATTTATTCAATAGTCATATCAGACTTGACATGAAAATTGTAACTGCAAACAATAAAAACATACAGTCCGTCTTTAAAAATGTTATCTAGATGGTAAGTTTCACTTTTGAAATTGAACATTGATTAGCGTTATCGAATCACAATCTATCTACCTGCAAGCCTAACCAAATCTGTATTTGTGTAATCCCTTGTTACACATTGCAACACATAGTTTGTCTCCATCAACACACAGACCAGTTGGAACCTCTATACGATTCTCTTCTGTAAGAATGTCTCTAACATACTCCCCTGTACTACTGAGATGTATCACTTTGTGTGTTGTAAAGTCAGCTACTAGAATGTCTCCTGTACTGGTGGTTGTGATTCCACGTGGACCTCTCAGTGCTCTGTCTCCAGTAGGTGTGTATGTGAATACAATGTCTCCAGACTGTGTCAGACAGATGACAGACTTCAGATCATAATCTGACACCAGGATAGTTCCTTGTCTGGTCACATGTATGTAACGAGGATCTTTGAAGCTCTTTCCTATTGTAGGAAGTGTTGTGAAGGTCTTCAAGATGGTTCCCTGCATATCAATCAGATCCACAGAAGGTGGAAACTGGGCACCAGTCACCAGTGTTGATTGATCCAGAGTAGACAGACCCATGTACTTCTTACTTGTCTGTAATGTAGACAGTAGTGCCAGGTCAGGAGTCACAGCAACTATGATGATACACTGTGAGTGAGGGAGAGACACAGCTACCTTACCTTCACTGATAACTGTCATACACAAGGGATTACCAGACACCTTGAGTACACTTGAACATTGCTGTCCTGCTTTAGTGTAACATGATTTCAAAAGGCATTTCCAATAATCAGCAAAAAGAGTGACCTTAGTGTTCGCAGTGATCAGAACCAAACTATCTGTTACACTGCAACTGTCTCCCACATTTTCTTTTGCTTCAATAACTTCATCCAGTACAGGTGTAGCAGTCAAGTCTATTCTGTCAGTAAGTTGAATCTTCACATCCATCTTTCCTATTTCTTTCTTAAGATTTTCAAGATTATGTACTAAGTTCAGGTGAGCTGCATCTGCTTTATCCTTTCTCTGTGTGCCTGTGACGTCAGCTCCAGCTTCTGATCCAGACGACAGATACATCTCAAACAGCTGCGCCTCATCCTCCAACTCCAGGGCCTGCTGGATGGACTGAGACTGCTGCTGGTACAGCTGTAGATCCATTTGTGTTGTCTTCATCATCGACTTCAACATCTGTGTGTCTTGTTCTGTTTGATCCTTTACCTGTCTAATCAGTTGACTTTCCTTCTGTTTCAGAGCATCGATAGCTTCTTGTATGTTTTTTCTTATTTCTGATTCCAGCATGGACCCATCAGCCAAAAGGTCTTTCTCTCGCAAATCCAGTTTGTGAACCTCGACTTTTTTCAAATCAATTTTATCTGCCAAATTCTGCTGATAACGATGAAGTTTTGATTTGACCTCTGAAAGCTGCTCCTTGGTTGTGATGACCTCTTCACATGATCTGTGAGCAATACTGCAGCAGACAGTACACAAGGGTTTGTCATGGTCTTTGCAGTAGAGTTTCATTTTCTCGTCATGTTCCTTGCAGATAAGTTGCTTCTGTAGAGGCTTTTTTTCTGAGACTTGTACAACTTGGTGTTTCTTTGAGTTTGGCATTTTATCGTGCAGTTGCAGACACCCATCACAAAATAGAGCTTCACATTCTGAACACCAGTGTGTGGCTGGAGTTGTCTTCCCTTCTTCCTTGCACACTGAGCATTGGTCATGTCCTGGAAAGTACCACCATAAATCATGTATAACAGTGCATGATTATATTTCCATACATTAGTTTTACTTTAACAGCTTTAAAATGGTCAACTTTGTACCCAGTTTGATGCAGTTACAAATAACATGTATATTGCATTTGTGTATTTCATTAAAATGATAACTCATGCATAGAGCAATTAAGATGTATGTCGTGTGTGTAGTATGTAATTGAATATTGATTATATAATTGATATGAATGTTGGAGTGTTGATAATCTCTATTTGTTTGAAAGTTACCTTGTACAACTGAGTCCATGAGTCCAGTGAGAAGCAGTCCTGGTTTCAGCTGCCCCACCCAATCTTCCACAGGTCTGTCAGGGTGAGGCACTGGGGTCTCTTGTCTACACGTGGGACAGGGGATGGTCTTGTTTTTCACTGCTTCTCCCTTTGTCTGTAGATATTTGCCCAGGCAGTTCTTGCAGAATGTATGCTGACAGGCTAGTGTTACAGGCTGCACATAAACCTCCATACACACACTGCAAGTCAGGAAGTCGTCCTGTAGCTTGCCTGCTGTCGCCATCTTGGACCTGTATACATAGAATTGTCATCTGTCTCAATACCAGCGAGATGAATACACTTTGGAGTTAATAAGAGGTTATATTGCATGATTTAGTTTGAGTTTTTCTGTCCTATCGGTGAAATATGTGGTGAAATATGTGTTTATCCGGATACAGTGGGGATGAATAAATACACGTGGCATAACGTTGATTGCCACTCATAAAACAATGCGGACGTATCGAAGGCTCTCACAACGTATATTGTTAGTCCAGGGATGATATCGACCAAGTTACCAGTTTTTGGCGTGAAGGAAGACATGCTATAACAAATAGAAAAGTATGTCTTCATGATAGATAAAATGTTAATCCAGTTCTTCAGATAATTTTAGTATTACCTCTTGTCTTGGTTACAGTTAAGTATTGCCGATTTTGTAGTGTTGGTAATTTAATTTTATAAAGGAAATGAGAGCATACTCAATTGATATTACTTTATTTGGTATTTCTTTACAAAAACACTATCTTAACACTGTAATGATGCTACTGAATATGTTTAAAAGCTTATGTAATCTTTAATGTAATGTTATTTTGAACAGCGAATTCAAATATGTTTGTATCTGATACACTTGAATGTTGTCATTGCACAAATCCTTTTGTAATTATTTTGCATTTGGTCATCATCATGTCGATTAATTGATAGTCATACAGTCTACTGAAATTCTTAATTCATTTAGCTTAAATATATTGTCTTTTAATTGAAACCATTAATTTTCATTTTCCTGACATTACCTTATATTCTCCCAAAACACTTGCTACTGTTCGTTTAAAGTAATAAGAGGTTTAGCTTTGCACAAACACAACCATTTAGCTTACTACTCCTTACTTGATAACATTCACTGCAACTTAAACAACAGAGAGACATCGAACACTCATTTTGACTTTTGATTTCCATCCACTACAGTTTTATGTCGCAATACGCAATACAGAACTATTTTAATAATGACATTTTTACACACCTCACTCAAAGGGAAGGACATAATATTAGTCTATTAATGAACAATATCCTCTACATCAATATATTTATTCACAAGTTAGATTTTCACAATAGTCTTGAACTCTTCAGCAAAGTCAAATACTTGTATGCTAGGTATTTTAACGATTTGACTATAGCCAGGTTCTTTTAATAAATCGTATATTGACAGTTCTTGATTGAGATAAGTTTATCAAAATATATTTTAACATAGACAGACAGACAGACAGACAGACAGACAGACAGACAGACTGTCTGTCTGACAGACAGATTTTATTGGTATATATGGCCCGGAGACCAAGAGTACAATGAAAAGTAATACGTTTCAAACAGTAACAGCGCTTCCATGCAATATCACATCGTACAGAACGTTTAACATCAAAGGTTTACAAATATTGGCACTTTGATCTAGAACGATCAATATGATAAATCAATAAAGATAGTTTATATAACAGCTGCACATCGTCTGTTGTTAAGATTGCTTTAAATTTGTCTTTTGTTGGTTGTTTACAAAAATACAGAGGTAAATATTTAGATCTGAAACATGAATATTGAGGACATTCTAAAAGTACATTGTATTCATCCTCTGTGAGGTTACAATGGTTACAGTCAGTAATTTCGTTATTTGGTTGTTTGGAGAATCTTGCTTCTTTTATCTTAAAACTATGGCCATTACATCTGAACAAAGTAACAATTCTACGTAAATGAATTGAGATTAAAGAAGACAGATACAATTCAGGTTTAATAAATGTTTTAAACTCGCCATAATAGCTAATACAGCTAGACGAACGAACATCATGGAACCATTCCTGCTGATATATGTCTTTACATCTTTGCTAAAACAACCTTAAAAATGAATCTTTGTCGCCAATATCCTGTGCGATCCATACGTGGCCAAAACCACATTGGAACAATAATTCACGAACAGATGAGGTCCAGTTTATATCGCCCGTGTCGTCTAATCTCTTTAAAAGTTCATAACTGTTTCTAGATATTCTATCACGAGATTGTCTGATTAATCTTATCCAGAATGCTATCGCTCGACAGCGAGCATTGATAACTAAAGGGAAACGTCCACATTCAGCAAGAATAATCTTATTAGAGGCTTTATATCAACATTTTAAAATAAATTTGCAGAATTTAGTATGTACTTTTTCTATGTTCTTGTTACTGTTAAACCCCAAAACTTCTGATCCATACAACAGAATTGGTTGGATTTTTCCATCAAACAATTTGAATGACGACTCAATGGGCAGATTCTTATATTTACAAATAAAACGTTTTATAACATGGAGTGCTCTTTCTGCCTGCATTGCAAGCGTCTCACATGCTTTTGAAAACATATTTCTACAAGAAAATACAAGTCCTAAGTATTTATAATAGGATACGACTTCTATTTGGCTATCGCCAATAAACCATTTTTCACATTTTGCAACTTTACCTCCATTCTTGAATACTATTATTTTCGTCTTTTTAATGTTAATTGCGAGTCCCCACTTCAAACAATAATCCTTTAAGACGTCAATCTTTCGCTGTAAATTAATAACTGAATCTGCAAATATCGCAACATCATCAGCGAATAATAGCATTGATAAATCGTGGATAGTTTCATTAATAAATATGCCCCTTGAATCATTGGCTATTATTTCTTTAACAAGTTCTTCTATATATAACAAAAATAGTATAGGAGACAGGACGCAGCCTTGTCGAACACCAGAATATGTATCGAAAATATCTGTCATCTCCCGTTTACTGGTTCTGACCGAAGACTTTACGTTATCATACATATTTCTTAAAAGACGTTGAAGTTTTCCATGGACACCAGATTGCATCATGAGAAAGATAAGTTTTGATCTATTTACAGAGTCGAATGCTTTGTGGAAATCAACAAATAAACAATAAAACTGTCCTCCCTTCTTACGTAAATATTTATGTGCAAGGCTATTCAAGGTGAAGATGTGATCGAACGTAGAGTGTTCTTCTCTGAAACCTGCCTGATGTTCAGATAGAAGTTGCTGGCTGGAAATCCAAAACTTAATGCGGTTGTCTATAACAGTGTTAAATATCTTGTTTAGAGTATTCAGCAAGGCTATACCCCTATAGTTATTAGGATCCTTTTTATCACCTGATTTATGTAAGGGTACAATTAAGCCAATATTCCAAGATTCAGGGAACACCCCACTCTCTAAAACATGGTTAAACAAGCAACTTATATATGGCAGCAGTAATGAACTAATTTCTTTAAATACTTCCACGGGAATGCCGTCTTCACCGGGGGATTTCCCATTTTTTAAACTGTTAATAGGACATAAAATTTCACTATCATCAATATTACCACCCAAAAAATCGTCTGCAATGATACAATCTTCACATTCTTTGGCATTATGTGAGTTAAAATAATCTGCAACCTCTTCATCAAATTTGTCATTTCCATTCGCGGCCTTATCATCAAAGAGCTCTTTAAAATAATTATACCATTCATCAGCAGTTATGTTTTGGTCAACATTTTCCCTACTGAAACAATATCGTTTGATAGATTTCCAAAAATATCGACATTCTTTCTTTTTGGCAGCATCAATAATTTCATTTACAATACTTTCTTCATATTCATGTTTCTGTTTGCGGCACAACTCTCGAAAATCTTTTTTGGCTTGAAGGTATTGTTTACAGTGATTTTGTATATTTGTTTTCCTGTATTTGTTTAGTAGGTTATATTTGAGCCGTTTAGCTTGTTCACATTGCCGGTTGAACCAGGGTGGCTGAGTGCGTGCGCGGGGTGGAGATGACCTACATGAACGTGTAGCATGTGAGTGCATGTCTCCTTTCAGTGCCTGTAGTCCCTGCTTTATAAGGTCACTTAAAATTTTAATTGCACCATCGACATTGGACTGTATACAGTTATGAAAGTTATGGCTAAACTGTTCAATATTATCGTTTATGAATTTAAAAACTCACCCTTTCGCGTGTCGTCCCAGTGCTCTGACTCAATGTTGTGAGCGTGTGCCCGTGCATGCTCGTGTGCTATGTTGACACGTGATGTGTCATGTGATTTTTTGATGTTAACAGTGATAGGTAAATGGTCTGATTCAGGTCTACAGGGAATATCGAAGTTTTCAAAATAATGATAGAGACAGGTTGATACTATACAATAATCCACGACGCTAGTGCCCTGATGACCAATAAACGTAAATTCTCCACTAGCATCGTTACCAGCTCGACCATTTAGAAGATGTAAGTTAAAATTGCGACATATATCTAGCAACTTAGTTCCCTCTGGGTTCACTGTCTTATCTTTGGAATTTCTGCTAATATTAAAAGAATCATTTGCATAATCAACATCATCAATAGGTATATGATCTGTAGAGTCGTGCTCTATAACTGTATAAAGCACTGTTTGTCACCAACTCGTGCATTAAAGTCACCGAAAAGTGCGATAGTTGCGTTAGGGTGTTCTCGTGCTAGTTGATACAGTCTATTTTCCAGGAGACCTATCCCAGTAAGTCCTTGTTGTGCAGAGTTCTCATTATCTGTCACATACAAAAATCCGAATATGGTGGGGTTCTTGGTTTGGGGATACATTATATCACTTGTAAAGAAGATGCAATCCGTCCAGTCCTCATGTATACGAGAGAACCGTGTAGCGATAGACTGTCTGATATACACTGCCAGTCCCCCGCTGTATCGCCCCACCCTCTGTGTGCGCTCCCTCACACACTGGAATGATGTGTAGCCTGGAAACAGATTCATGAAGTCTGCAGTATTTTTGGCCCAGGTTTCAATAAAGGCAATGCAATCAAAAGATTTACACAACTCTTGGATATCATATGGTTGATTTAACTTGGAATAGAGACCATTAACATTCCAGCACAGAAATGGAAATACATTGTTATCATCATTGTTGTTATTATCTAAATTGTCATTGCTACTCTGAGCGTCATTTTGGTTTATAGTATTAGTTTTAGCTTTACTTAACTTAATGTTGTTCTGCTTTGGGAGTCGATCTCCACCGTAGTCCTAGCTCCGGGTGTCGTCAGTGGACTCATGTCGTCTGCTTGAGGGGTCACGTGACTGGTTGGATTGTGGAGACAAGGGTGTCTGTCTGTTCACCGCTGAGTAACGGCGTTTCCCCACTTCCATAAGTTTATCCTTGTCCCAGTCATATGTATATATTACGTTATTCACAATTAGTTTGTCATAGGAAAGGTAGCAATCATCGCCTTTATCCCTGAACGTTTTGATAAACCTGCCCAGCTGGCGTCTCACGTCTCTAACCGCCTGGGTGTAGTCGGGGGACACTCGGAACTCAGTACCCCTGAGTTTGTCTCTTGCCGCCTGTCTCACTAACTCTCTGTCTTTAAAAGACGAGAATTTAACAATGATAGGTCTTGGGTTTTGTTTAGTCTGTAGACGGTGAGCTCTCTCTATTGCTATACTCTGCACGAGTACTTCGTCAAGTTGAAGTTGCTGTGTAAGACAGTCTCTTACCTTCTGTTCTGATACAGTCCATTTTTCACTGCCCCCTGCATCCTCCAGACCAAAAAAAAGCAAGTTGTCTCTTCTCGACTGTGCTTCGAGTTGCTCCACTTTTCTAGTTAACGTAGCATTCTCGTCAGTAAGTTTATCCACGTCACGCCACATATCGACTTGCTCTTTTTTGATATCATGTATTGCTGCTTCGAAAGTATCAAATTTCTTGTTCAGTGTTGTTAACTGTTCTTGTATTCCTTGTAAAATCGTTCAAAATTCAGCATTACCTTCTTCACCCCTGACACTCACACCCGCCGCGGAGACTGAGAGCTGACTCTGTCGTGTGGTCCGTGCACGTGCTGTGGGTCCCGGGTTGAGCTCCACGTCACCAGCGAGTTGAAGGAGTATTGAAATAATCAGCACAATTTGTAATTGTCGAAATATGAAACTGCCGCAAAGTTTAATACCAGGTCTCGTCATACGTTTTCGTGTGTTAGGCTGACTAAAGCATCCTATTTGGGCTCTCCAAACCTCAATATTTACTCCCATGCTTGTTAACACGTCCGACCGTCGCCATTAAAGGTGGCGCTCTCACATATTTTAACACAATGAAAACAAAAGATTTTTGAAATGGTTTCTAAGAGTAATTTTTGTTAACAGGATGGTACTCAAATTCTGTGAATAACATATCTACATGAAAAGTATTTCAATCATGCAACACTTGATATATAGATATATGAAAATCTAAAACGCAACATGTTTTAACCTCGCACAAAAAAAATCCAATTGCACTCTTTCTTAACTAAATGTTTTAATCTATTTTCATCATATTATGTTCATATGGGAAGAAATTCAAGTATTGATTAAACCACTCATCATTAAGGCTATCAATATCTCCATTGCAAGTAACCCTATAACGTTGAAATTAACAGAAAACATATGGCTTTCTATGCAGAGAAGTGATCAGTATATTCCTAAAAACTCTTTCAAAATGAAAATCCACCTATTATTTGAATTAAATATTTACAATACCATGGACTCTAATACCGTTTGCGACTTAACGACAAAATATTAACACACTTACATGTATATAATTTAGTTTGTATGAGACATATCTCAGCAAACGGTGCATAAACAAAATGAATTTGGGTTTCGTGGTATTATATCAGTAAAAACATATTCCTGGGTGCTGAACGAAATTAAAATAAGCACAATAACTATAGCCTTTGTCGCACTGTACGCGCACAGCAAATTCACATTGCTGTCTTATTGGAAATGAATATAAGCGCACATAGAAGACATACAATGTAGGTACAAACCCTCACGTTCCTACACTGTGACCAAACACTCAATCAATGATCCCCGTGAATAAACCTATTATATCTACATCAACCAGCTGTGAAGCTTTGTGGAAGTGTTCAATATCTGGTACGCTGAGTAGCTTGAGTCATAGCTTTAAAGGGGCAGTAGCACGTTTTTACGGGGAATATAAGGAAAGGTCAGGAAACCGAAAATTAATGGTTCTAATTGAAAGACAATGTATTAAAAGTAAATGAAGCAGTAATAATTCAAATATATAACGTAAAGTGTAGCCATGTGATCCCTATTTCTTACACAAAATGAATTAAAGGTGTTCACACAAAATGGCCGCCAATGGATTTTATGTGAATCTTCATACTTTTTCCTCGGACTATGGATGATTGGCTTGTGTAATCAGATTTTTGACACTGTCAAAATAATACATTTAGCATTAAATATAAATTAAATATAAAATATAAAATTGTCAAAAAACGTGCTACTGCCCCTTTAAGGCAGAATGAAAATGGAGTGGTATAGAAGACACTCATAAAGACGAAAACACACATTGTAATAAACTCTTACGAATCGGGTAAGCAATAGTTATTTGGAATACTCATCACTATAAATCTAACCATCAAAGGTAAATTTTACAGTTAGGTCTTAACTGGTATTTTGTTGCGTTATATGATAAAAAATAAGTTCTGTTTATTTGATAATTCTATTTTTTAAGTTAAATTTCGCAATTCAAATTAGTTGATTCAAATATGTGTGTACGGAGAGCATTGATTAAGTTTATAAATTCGCTTCTGGTTTATCATGAGCTTAGTTATTCACATTGAGTCAAAGGGTGATATATTTTTCTTTGATATGTTTTACTTGGCGTCATTTCAAAAACAATTTGATAAGACTAAGTGTCCTTCCATCCGATATCAGGGATGTTCTGAAAAGTTGTGATTCCGATGATGAACAAGACATTTTTATGAATGGTTGCCACGGATGCGACCATAGTGGTTTGTACATTGTCAGAGAAACACGGCTATAAGATATGAGTGAAATTGCAGGTTTCACGAGAGTAACTGACCACTTTATGTTATCTGCGAATTATGATACCTTCTAACAGCTTTATGATATCTGCAACCATGTTTGTCCATGTCATGATACCATTGGATAACAATAACAATGACGGTTACTTGGAAACAAAATGAAACTTACAAGAAAAGTAAAGCTCAAAATGACAAACCTTACTGCAGTGTTCACGCCCAGGACATCTTGACTGCAAAATGAGATCCATTCACTTCCCTAAGCTGGCGACTGGTCACGTGACTGTACAGATGTGGCTCTTTATGAGTGTTCAGCTTGAGTGCAATCTGTAATGTAAACTATTATTTAAAGGACAATATATTATAGCGTGAGATGGACTGCAATAACGTTAAACCGTATCACCTCTTTTTCCTGTATCAAATATGGGGACTTTGTCATTAGCTACAATTGAATGTTGAGTGTTTAGCTCGGTGTTTTATTTTGCATGGGACATGTAGTGGAGTTAAATGACATTCAGATAGTGAATAAACATAACATTGTAATATAAGGGGTCACAATTTCAGTAATAGAACACATTCTTGTACTTTCTAGGGTCGAGTCACATTCCAGATTGGAAACCACTCCCATGGGACGGTACAGAACAGAAGAACATGTCCAATTTTAACAAGAAAGTGAAACGTGTTGTTCAAAAGATAGTGGACTTTTGATATGTTCTAGTAAACTCCTTTATAGGACTGTTTGAGACATCATAGTGCCAGCTCTGTACGAATTGATCCTTTAATATATGGTTTATTATTACACCGATAGGGTTTATAAAATTATATCTGATCGTGAATCATTAAATTCAATTCACAATTGTTGAAAAGCATCTTATGAACTAAACCAGGTATAACAACAATTGTGTCTTTAACAAAATGACCTTTTGAGCTCATAATGTTAGGTAACATCTTTGAAAAAAACACATTTCATGACTTGATACACCACAAATGATCATATCTGATTTGTGATGAAAATAAGCACATATATATAGAATACAGGGGTGCAGACCCTCATCTACATACACTGTGACCCAACACTCGATCAATGATCGAACACAAAGCAAATATATTATATCTAAATCAACCAGCTGTGTAGTTTTGTAAAGTATTCAATGTCTGTTACGCTGACTAACTTGAGTCATAGCTTTAAGGCAGTCTGAAAAGTAGACACTCATAAACACATTGCGGTAAATTCTTTACGAATCGGGTAAGTAATACAAACTCAATGGACAAAAGTGTCTGTGCATCTCCTGATACCAAATGAAAACTATGCCAATAACTGACTTACATATCGCTTGATGTAAGTGAAAAATAAGCAAAACAACTAAAGATGTTAACAAACGTTTATTTTTACATTCCTTCTTGGGCCCCTTGAACATCAATGATTGAAGTATGAAGTACAACGGATGTTCGAATTGATCGTTCAATAATGGCATGCAATAATCTGGTATCAAGCCACGAAATGAGTGTTCCGAGCACTGCGTGAAAAGTACCAAATCGTCAATTTCATGTTTTGCTTTGTCAGATTCGGACTTCTTATTTGTGTTGCAATGTAACAGAGAAATTCCGATCTGGACACATATTTATGAACACAATCATTCGTATTTTCAACAATAAGTTAACCTTTACGATGTTTGTATCTGTTAGAATTCCTTTGTTAAATGCGTTTATTTTGTATTTCTTTTATTTAAATACAGTTCAATCATTGTAGTTAAGTTTCAACTGGTATTTTTGTGCGATATATAGTATCAAACAGTATTCAGCAAGCTGTGTTGATTTCTTAGCTCTATTCATTAAAGTTAAATTTTCGCAAATAGAATTAGTTGAACCAAACATGTGCGCATGTGTGACGGGAGTATACATTAATAAAGTTTAAAAAATCGTTTCTCGTTTATCATGAGCTTAGTTATTCACATTGAGTCAAAGGGTGATATATTTTTCTTTGATATATTTTGTTCTGCGTCGTTTAAAAGACAATTTCAAAAGTGTCCTTGCATAAAGTATCAGGAATGTTCTGACGATAAAAGTATTGAAACCAATAATCAACTAGACACTTTCATGGATGTTTGCCACGGATGATACCAGAGTGTTATGTACATTATCAACGAAACACGGTTATAAGATATAATTGAAATTGCAGGTTGCACGAGAGTCAAGATTAGTCCACAACGAAACTATTTATTTGGAAACTTACTCGGTGAAGATTTGATGTGTTCGTGACATAAAACAAAGCGAAAGTAGAAACTGACCACTATGACATTAGCTTAATAATATCTGCGAAAACAGACATGTTGGTCCATGTCATGATACCATGGGAGAGATACTTACATAGGGCTTACCCTGTTTATTGACCCCCTTTACTGAAGTATCTGGAAACAAATACTGATTAGATTGGTAAAGTACTAGAATGATACTGACCCAGTACTTGACCGTTAAAGGGACAGTTATGGCCGACCTCAATTGGGCCAGTATATGAAATAACATTGTCTAATAGATTACACTTTTGACGACAGCCTGTTGTTCTCTGGCTTCATTATTTTTCTGTAATTGAGCGTTAAATTTTAATAAATATTTTTTACTTGATATTTAATATGTATTAGGTGTTTAAGCTTTGTAGTTGAATAAGCATTTAGTTGAGTGTAATTCAGGTTATATCCTTGTTACTCTCCATTCCTTAAATTAATTGAAACTAAGTCTCTAAAATGCATGTTAATAACATAAAGCCATGAAATCATGTTTGCTAGGCTTATGTAATTATCCTTCACCTTTAGGTGTGATCGATAAGTTTCTGAATAACAACTGATTTAGTGCGACATATCCAACTTTGTAAGAGGTTGTCCCATTGACCACCTTGTTGAATGTGATGGGTTTGATATATTTTGCTGTATATGCAGGATGATATTCGTTATCCTGGTAGGAGCTGTCACATTGATCCCTGATGTTTCTTTACTCCAGTATTTTACCTGTAAAAGACCATTTCACTACATTTACATCATAACTGTAAAATCCTAAAATTCCGTCAATCTAAGCACACCAATTTCAAAATAGAAATGTTTATTTCAATAATGAGTTAACCTGTTCATGTCTTGCTAGTATTAAAAACATGCACTCATTAAACTATTTTTCAAATTGAAAGAAATACATGGATGTCGACTAAAAATTACCTTTACCGGTCACTAAGAGACAACGTTGGCAGTGGTCTAATGTCACAGATATCGGTTCTCATGCAGTGCAAAAACAACTGTTTTTTGTGTTTCAGGGTTGTCAGCAATCCTCACAACTTCTCTGTATAGCCGGATCAAGTTACCATTAGAAATAAAGAAACACTACCGATTCTGGGCTGTTTTTGATAAATTTTGTCAATTTTCAGTGGGGATTCGCGATAGTTTTGCTATACCGTTTACTGGTTTTAAGGTGTTTTTTTCACTATTCGAGTGACAAACATTCATTATGGACAGTTATTAAACTTTTTCGTCACGTGACTAAGTTCAAACGGAAACGTCACGTTATTATGACATTTTTGCAACAATGCATGAATTTTGCTCAATTAAAAGTTTTAAACTTGAAAGTATGGGATTCAACTATGTCATTGCCAACTTAAATTAAAATGTAAATATGAGATCGTTTTCGAAATTTCCGTTTTAAAATTGCAAAGTTTCTTCTGGAATTCAGTGTAGGAGTCCGAAACTGTTTTTGTACTGTAATTAATAGTATGAAGTATATAGTATATAATAGTATAAATGGAATGAAGTTATTGCCAAAATGAGTATAAAAGTTTATAAGAGATTGTAGCCGAAACAATTTCTTTTTCTTCTCCAAAGAAAGGGTTCACAGAACATTAAGTTTTTGGTTAGTGTGTTTACAAGGGTTTTGTCAGTGATTATAGCTGAATGGAACAAAGTAATAGCCAATGGATCATGTGCGGCGGTGGCGGAAACTTCATACAAACTGATAGCAGCCCCGAAATTTTTTTATCTTTATCTTTTCATTCTGTACAGTGAATGAGATCAAAATGCAATAGAAAGATCCAACCGAACCAGTACTTGTACCTCGGATGACAATGTATAGGTTTGCTAAATAGTTGTTTATCAGTCGTACACTAATGAACATAAGCATATTATGAATAATTATTGTTGATTTATGTATAACTTTATTCACCAATTTACAATTCTATTATATCCATGAGCGGTTGTAACGAACATGTAAGCTGTGCATGTATTCGGAAATTAAAATGTTTAAAAAAGATTCCCAGCATGCAACATCAGGCAGAAAGTGGCGCACGGTTTATCTCATGCATCACAAACCTCATGTTGTAATCAGATTAAAGTGGGATTACAAACTTACTCAACTAAACTTATAATTAGAAATTGTAA
The DNA here is from genome assembly GCA_916613615.1 of Steromphala cineraria. Lineage (NCBI taxonomy): Eukaryota > Metazoa > Mollusca > Gastropoda > Trochida > Trochidae > Steromphala > Steromphala cineraria. The sequence goes on from OU744723.1 coordinate 48,042,991, forward strand.
TTTTCAACAGTTAGAATTCCCTAATCAAACAGCATAATTGATTCCAGCATATCGACTGACTTTCTATCCCCATATCAGGAGGAAAATAGACTACAACTCTGGCAGAGTTTGGTCATCATGTGCAATGATGCTGAAATGGTATGTTTTGTAAATGTCTGAACAATTGCTATATCTTTGTTAAATTCTTTACGACATGTACAATATTTTACCTATGACCAATGCATAGTACATATCTAAAACACTTTTTCTTTTCTGTCAATAATTATGTCGATTTGCAATTAGATATCAGGCATTCAATGATCAGTCGGAACGTTCAATTAATTCATAAAAGCTATTCTAGTTCTTAAGTTACTGATATTTCAGTTAACAGTGCCAGATCAAGCATTGTTCTGCCCTTGAGATACAGGGGTGAAAGCTAGGATATAGCACAACCATTAAACTTCCTCGGGTATCACGCGACCCGGAATCCAACCCTGTTTTAAGAGTGATTAGCTTACAAATGTATGCTCTACTGAATAAGCTACATCCCCAGTATATGTGTCTTATGGGACTATGAATATGATTCCATTATTATTTTCTTAGCAGAAGATGAAGTTTGATGAATTGCTGGTGAAAATCGGACAATTTGGTCCCTACCAAGGCTACGTGTTTGTTTTGGTTGGACTGGTTGCGTCCTCAACAGCGCTCATCGTCCTAGCGCCAGTGTTTGTGCTTGATATACCGCAGTACAGGTAATTCACTGTTTTCTGTCTCGTGAGATAATGTGCGGAACTCACAAGTGAAGGAAATTGAATCTACTAATGAGGATCATTGTCATTGACCCGGTCCATAACCATAACTACTCTGCCACTGATCAGTTGCTTTAGACATAAGAGTGCAGTCCAGCATATTTTTGATGAGTTTGGCTTTAATTTATTTCAAATGATGAATTACATACCTTTAACAAATGGTTGTAAGTCAAAACCATCTTAAACGCGAAAGATATTTTTATTTTTGTAAAAAGGTTTTGGCTTGTTGTTTTGTGGCCTGCATTCAAATGTGAATTTCATTACTCGCATGTAACACTACACCATCATGTCACATGCCCTCTCGCCATCATGGCTACTCCAACTGGGAAGTTTGATGTGTTGACCATTGTTTTTGTGTGAATATAGTTTAAATAGATACCAAATTATAAATACATATGTATTGACATTTTCAGGTGTCATTTAATTGTATAAATTATTCATATTGCAATTATTATTTCTTCTTGATCAGGTTAAAATAGATATATTGATGGTAGTTAAGAATCAGACTGTCACGTTTTGTCAACCATTATTAAAAAAGACAAGACAACATTGTTCAACAATAACAGCCGAACTATATCAGCTGCCCTGCCAAAGTGGAAATTCTAAAACAGTTTTGGCGATCTTTATTAATCTATGTAAAATACTTCATGTATGAATCTATATGTAATACCTTTTGTAATAATAAAAGCCGGTCCGGTTCATTTAATATTGCATTCATGAATCAAACAAAACATATTGTCTAATCTTGTTTGTTGAAATGTTGAACTCTAGATTCATATTTGTTAAATATTAATAAAATAAGTTTAAAACATTTAAAGGTACATTTTTCAACATTAGCAAACAGTTATTGCTCTTTATATCAGGTTATACTTAAAAAAAAATTTGAGAAGAAAAACAATGAATTTCAAGAGTATGTACAGTACTCAGTGACTGTCCCTCAGATGACATGATTCATCCCTTCTATTACCCCCCCCCCCCCCCCCCCCCATCCCGTGACCCTTCCAGACTCAATATTCCTTGACATAAACACACTGAAATGGTTACATAGTGTGTTCTGAAGTCATGGGATTTAAATCACCTGTTTCTTAGCTTGAGGCGAACAATAACTAAGTATGTTGACAAGATTACAGAATGATTTTAGATATTTATCAGTTTGTAGATATTGCAAAGGTTCTGTCCCACCTCCCCTTTATATTTAGAATATTGATCAGTATCAGTAAAGACCAAACATATTCCTTATTTTACGATTAATAAAACAATAAGATTATATACTTAAATAGAATGTGAAGTTTTTCTTGAATACGTACCTGCAAATACTTACACTGGAAAGGTTATCATACTGTCCATTCTACTGTTGTTATATATATGCATCCTGACAAATGCAACTCAAGAAGGATTATAGTATATGAATGTATGTAATTACCTCAAAATTAATTTCCTGAGGTGAACTGTGATGGCCCACGTAAGCGGAAATAAAAACGGGCATGGATATGTGAGTTTAAAAAATATGATATAATTACTGACAAATAGATTAGCTAAACAAATGTCAGATGATGAAATGGTATAATTTAGGTTATGTATGAAATATGTAACAGTGATAAAATGCATGCAACAGAATCTAGAACATCTAAGTCAGAAATTCCTTGCTAAGGGTCTAGATGATACTTCTGCAAACACAAATTGACTAGTGATTCAAGCACAGCTTTTTCAATCATAAACTGAGGGGTAATAAACATAATCTCAAATAAAAAATTGACATCATCATGACCATGATGTTTATATAAATACTTTTTAAAGTCTTACATAAAATAACGAAAAGTAAAAAGTGTATGTGTCAAAACTCATTTGGGATGAAGCATGAAATTGTCTCTCACTCCCCTACCTAAACCAAAAGCCCTATCTCTGAAAGCTGTATGTATAGGTTATATACTCCTTTTCGGTTGATATGGGATATACAGCCCGAGGCGAAGCTGAGGGCTTTATATCCCATATAAACCGAAAAGGAGTAAATAACCGTCTTACACAACATGGGACATCATTTTAGAACTTATTTTTCTATTTTGTTAAAAAAGATTTTAAAATAATTAGGAAAAAAACAGTATTTTTCAGGCTGAAGTAATCCACATAACGCACCTAGGTCGTTATGTGAAATAGCAACCTGTAAAGACAAAGGAAATAATCTCCCGCGTTGTGTAACCTCGTACAGCGAGCCGCATAGTGTGCAGTGAGGTTGCAGATAGAGACTCTCGACCCATCACCTACCTATCACCTTTAGCACCACAAACAAAATTCATTAAATTTTACCAAGAAGAATGGGATCATTACACTTGCGCAAATCCACACAGTCCTTAGGTTTTTGAATGATAATACTTGAGTGGCATACAATAATAATAAGAATATTATCAATTCAATTGACTTCCAAATGATTCCTTATTTTATTGGTGCCCTATACCAGTTCTCAATAACTACGTCATGCAGAGTATTATTTAAAATAAAGATGTTTAGGTTTTCGTCGTTAAATTTCGTTTTGTGAAATATGAAATGTCTTGTTTTGTTGTATTTAGGTGTGCCATTCCAGGGTACAGTAATGACATCTTCTCCATACAGAATGATCTCCACCAAGAACTCGTCAACCTCACTGTCCCCCTGGTGGTCAGTAGCCAGGGGGAGACAACCTACTCCAAGTGCCAACTCTACAATGTGACGGAAGTGACGTCAAGCGAGAACAGGACGATGTATGAATGTACAAAATGGGTGTACGACACCTCCGTTATCCAGTCATCTGGTATCAAAGATGTAAGTAATGTTAAAGTTCACATAACCACAAACATTCTTCACTATTTTCTTTGGAATATATGCTAGTCTGATTACAATACTGTATAGTGTGTCAAAGGTCGCTACTCAAATATGTTCAGTTTGGTAATAAGAGCCGTTTGTGAAAGCCACTTTTGATGGGCCGCTAAGATCTATCTGGCCACAAACAAGTGAATGCATGGCTTGTCATGCCACCTTTTTGTGACGTCATAAACGGAATCAACCTCTTTATCTTTACATCTATCGTAACAATGTCACAGGAAAAAAACCACAATATTTTAACGATTTACAGAAAATGTTTCCACTCAGTTAGATAAATCATTTAACGATGTATCACTACTAAGCATTTGGTGTAAAAAGATATCCACATCAATGGTAATTAAACGATTATTTAGGTGATATTTCAGTTGAAATAATGATGTGTTACTCTGTATAGTCTGTTTATTACGTCACATCCGCGTAAGTTTTATGGCACCTAACCCAAGTTTGTTTTCCACAGCGGATAATTACGCTGTCTTAATAAAAGGCTTATTAAAGGTGTTTATTGGACAAATTAACAAAAATCAAGTCCAGTGGGTTTTTTGTTGACAAATCTTTGAATGATAGTCGAGAAGTGGTTAAGTAGAGGTTAGCGATTCAAGTTAAGTTGAAAAAGTGTTTTGAGTGGATTTGATATCAAGATTGTCAAGAAAAGTGATAAATAAATATTTTATTGTGTGAATAGCATGCTGATAATAAAAAAGTAAAATTCTTAATAAAAGTATTTTACATCTTTAAGAATTAGCAAATACTGTAGCACACAAGAACGATATGTATTTGATTTGACCTTTATAAGCCGATTTTCTTTTCAGTTCAACATGGTGTGTCAGGACGAAATTCTACGTTCCCATAGTAACATGCTTGCCTTCGCTGGTGGATTTCCCGGGTGTCTTATATTTGGACCAATTGCAGACGTGTATGTTCAGTTTTCTTTGTTATAAAAGCCTTGCAAAATGATGGTGATTGTGCTAATATTAAAAGTGAAACTTAAACATGCTGTTTATTTGCATTCATATTCCTATTGGTGAAGACTAATCAGGAAGGATGGTACCTTCTTCAGTGAGGATAATACAGCAGGTTAAAAATAGAAATATGATATATGTTATTTACAAAACGTTTCAATGGGTGAATATACTGTATGATTGCTCTATGAAATTAAGAAAGATTATGAAATAAGTGTTTTTAGAGAAGTATATTTGAACATCTATTGCTGTTTGTAAATAGTGCTCCTTTTTCACTGCATAGGGAATTGAACATTTGTGGCTTGAGAATTTAATTTTCAATGTAATGAAATACAGAAAAAAATTAAAGAATATTTTTACGTCACCATATAACCCTATCCCAGATTGTCGATGTTTGTATTTGTTCATTCCTTTTTTTCAAAATTGTGTTGTGTTTACAATGAGTGTGTTTGAATCGAACATGCTGCCACACGTAATTGTTGCCATTTGATAGAAAGTGGACAGATCAGGAAGAAGGGGAGCGAAGGGATGGGGAACTAAATGAAATAAAGTCATAGTGAAGGAAAAACACCAGGTTTAGAACGAATGATCCGTCGACTTATCCAGTTGCATGTAAGCTCATGCTGGCATAGCTCACATATTCACAAAAACACACAAAGAACCTACATAGTTCATGGCACTTACTATGAAAATTAGTGTCATCATAACAACTATTTCAGTTTTGGACGTAAGAAAGCTTTGCTTCTGTCCATCTTGACGACTGTAGTTACAAGTGTAGCTGTGGCGATGTCCCCAAACTACGGTGTGTTTGTCTCAGCGGTGTTCTTCAACAACTTTGCTAGCATGGGACTTTTCATGATTGCATTTGTGATGGGTGAGTTTGACACAAAGCCTACAAGATTTACCAAACTTCTAAGCAAGAATCTTTTCACCAACTGAAAAATTGAAAGTGATAGTTTTCTTTCTTTATCAAAGGAAGCAAATGTTTGTTTTAAATTTGTTACATTTGCGGTTCATTGTTTCAATTTATAACTCATTTTGATTGACTTAAATTTGAATACATGAATACTATTTCTTTTCAATGTGTTTGTTTTAAAAATAGTTCATATGAGTACTGTATACATACATATCTAACAATTATATCTCATTGGCATTGAGCATATATATGGAAACAAGGTGTAAATGTGTTCATTCATTAAGTCTGTACGTCAGGGGTTCAAACTAAAGGTAGTGTGTAGAATTATCTATTCCATCATGAACGCTTATCATTTTCAGCAATGGAAATTACTGGCCCAGGAAAACGGGCAAATGTCACCATTGCAATAGAATTCTTCTGGGTTCTGGGGTTATTTGTCCTTGACCTTGCCGCGTACTACTTCCGACAGTGGCGCCACCTACGTCTTGTGATCGGAGTTCCTCCTGTCATATTCCTCTTATACTGGTGGTGAGTCTGGCAAAACTGATTCAAACCTGGACAAAATTAGGTTGTCTCAGTATTTACCCCTTTGGTACATAACATTTTTTTAAACAGTTTGAATAAACGAACATCAAAATTTGCACAAGTTATGATTTCTGCAAAAAGTATTGGAGATCCATTTGTATCTGAAAACGGATCAGTAAAAACATACATGTTCAGTATCAGCGCAAAGTAGCAGATGCGAAATGACAATAAGTCAAGATAATGATGGAGGTAATGCTTTGAGCATGCCTTAGGGCGCATAGCGACGTTTTTAGGATATCTGGATGTTTTTCAATTATTATAAACAGCTACGTTTCTTTCATTACATTCTATGCAGGATTCTACCCGAGTCCCCAAGATGGCTGATATCAAAAGGAAAGAAAGAGGAAGCATCCAAGATTCTCAGGAAGATAGCAGAGTCTAACAAGATGCAGCTGGAGGAAGAAGTGATGAAGAATGTCACTGTGGGGGAAGAGGAGAAGACAGTTCCCATCTGGAAGATGTTCACCAGTCCTGTTCTTATACTCAGGACTTTCATCATCCTCTTCAACTGGTACTTGTCTTTTTTATTGCTCTTGAAAATCACATCAAACACATTCAATCAATGATGTTTTTTCGAAAGGAACTGACTTTTGAATAAGAGAATGGAAGAAATGTCATCGTTGTTGGTTCAGTATAGTTAAAGTAAGTGTGTAAATTGTTACCAAAATCCTGACTGCTTACTTAGGAAACTTAAAAAAAACTTAATCACTCCTATTGGATGCATGGCCATAGGCTTCTTGTTATCTATAAGTTTTTGTCTAGCACCAAACAATAACTCTTAATTTTCATAACTTTAATATTTACAAATATAGTTAGACTGAGCTCCCCTTCAAAATATTAAAGATGCTATATCATACTTGCAATACTTTTAAAAGTATGTTTAATGTATACGTTGTATTTTTAGAAACATTTAGCGACCAACCTTGAGAAAATCGGACCAAAATTCATCAAATAGGAGATAATTTACCAAAAAATACCGAAACGGCAGTCGACATAAGGGCGAATCAAGTGTGGCCATTTCACAACTTCCGGTTTCTAAATGTACGCTTGAAACCCGTCTTTGTCGCGCTCAACTAGATTTTATATTTTCTAGAAATTAGGTATTCGTTGCTGTCAAAGTTGATACCCATCGAACGCAATTACGGTAGTTGAGACACGGTATTAATCCTACCAGCATAATGATTACGTCATCAAAAGCGGGTTCACAAAATGGCATGCCCTTTGACGAGGGGTACTGTGCTTGAAGCGTCGAAAAAAGTATGTAATTGTTGATTTAACAATCTAAATATGATATCAAAATTTCGACGAAATGTTTTTCTACAAAGTGATGTATTTCATTTCTCAATAGCTGAGTTGCATCCTGAACCGCTTGCAAGTATGATATAGCATCTTTAAACAAATTGTTACATGGACTGTAGACCTTCCTTTTCAAGGGAATTGAATCTTTCCACGATTTCCAGGACATATTGCAAGGAAACTCAGATTGAAACTTGATAGTATAAATATCTTACAAAGACAGCAAATTAGTTACTTTTCAGCATTCACACATTGACAAGAGCCATGCTCCTAAAGGTTTCGAACTACAGCAGACAAACTGTCATTCCTTCCATCAAAGCATACTCACCTGTCCATCGGTTTAGGTTAACTGCGAACGTCATCTACTACGGGTTAAGTCTGAATGTTGGCAACCTGAGCGGGAACATCTACCTCAACTTCTTCGTGTTCAGTTTGATGGAGTTCCTGGCCTATGTTGGATGTTTCTTCCTTCTCACAAGATTCGGCAGGAAGACCATTCTGTGTTCCAGTTATCTGGTTGGGGGTGTGGCATGTCTAGCTACAATGTTTCCAGTCATCTATGGTCCTTCATGTAAGTAATGTGTATAGAGTTGTCTCCAAGTGACTTTCCATGAATGATAGCGCTGAGGCCTCAGCATTCTCTTCCCACACAGGCAGATCAAGTCATTAAACGTTTGTACAGCCTCTGTTCTAACTAGCTGTGTTTGTGGACTAGAAAGAGAAAAGCCATCAAATGGATGCAATCAAATTTAGTTGTTCAATCAACGATATGTTGAAAGGTCATCTTTTGCCTCCTGGATTATGGGAAATGCTTTGTGCTGAGAAGTACCCTTTTGATGCAAATAGTATGCTGACAAAGTGACAATATCGAAAACGTTTCTTTAGCAAATATTGGCAGCTAAGAGAAAATTGAAGAGACCAGGATTTGGTCTTAATCGAGCAATGGTTTATAAACATTTATGACTTCATATACCTCTGTGGCGAGAGAATGAGGCCCCGGGGAAACGTCTAGTTATGAGGAGATAACCCTATTGCACTTAACATAGTTCTCTCAATGAAACATAATCGAATGAGAAAAGGAAAGCTTTAGGCCTCAGGGGTAGACTCTCTTTTGTTTTACTTTGGTTTACCAAATTTGCCTTTGTAGAGACAAAAGTCCTGGCTTTTGATAAAAATGTCAATTATGTTATCATTAATTGTGATTTTTTTCTAGTTAGACATGATGTATCCTTTATAGGCACCACCGACTTGACATTAATGTGACTTGTTTGCCTTTAAGTTTCGTTATTTTGACTATTATAATAACTTCTGTTTATGATTATAAACATTATATTTTTAGCCTCTGGTTGGATGGTGATAACACTTGCCATGATTGGTAAACTTGGAGCCTCAGCCTCCTATGCGATCGTCTACATACTGACTGCCGAGTTGCTGCCCACAGTTGTGAGACAGTCTGGTCTAGCGATCTGTTCTATGAGTGAGATGACTGGGGGAATGATATCTCCTTATATAGCAGACTTGGTATGTTGATACACAATCCCTGTTTAACACCCAAATACACATTTTCTTGTTTATCAAACAGTTGTCAGAAGTGTGGCCCAGTGATCTGTTCTATCAATGAAATCTCCTTCTTTAACAGACCTGGTATGTAACATAAGAACCTGCTTGATAGCTTGATACACACTTTCCTTCTTCTCGCTTCGTCTTCTTTGAGTGAAGGAATGATATTCCCTTATATATTATATGTTAGTTAACAACCCCTGATTAACACTTTTTCGTTTATTTCATTATTTTAAACAGTCTGGTCTAGCGATCTGTTCTATGAGTGAGATGACAAAGAGATATGCTTTATCTTATATAGAGGACTTTGTATGTTACTTAACAATCCCCATTTAAGACCTTTATACACATTTTCTTGTTTATAAAGAAGTGTGACCTTACGATATGTTCTAAAAATTGCATGCCTCTTTGAAGCGACAACTTGTTACATTCATCACTAGAAATGACCAACAATATTTCAGGGTATTCTGGTGAAAGGTCCTATGAGTGACGCACTTCCGCTCATAGTGTTTGGCTCCCTGGCAATTCTTTCGGGTCTACTTGCTTTTCAACTTCCAGAAACCAAGGACAGACTTTTACCCGAAACTATAGAGGATGCAATAAACTTCGGCAGGTAAGCTCAACACAACGATTTGAGATTATGGGTTATTGTGTAGAAGTGTTACAATTTTGCGAAAACAGAACAAATACATCAAAAGGAACCAAAGGAAAGTAAACTCAACACTGTTATAAAACAAAAAAAACATATTGTTTAATTTATTCTTATATGTTCATATTTTTAATTGTTAATGAAGAGTTGAACATCATTTAAAAACTCAAATTTGGTTCAAAAATCGATATACAATCATTACTATATATAACAGAAAATCTAAGATTTAGATTTTTCGAAAAATTGCAAATGCTTATACCGCTCTATATATTATACAACCAGCCAATAGAATGACTTCATTCCATTGATATTTGATTTGACAGGATGAGAGGGCGAAAAGATTAAATCAGAAGGCTTAACATGTGTAAACAAGCAGTAGTTATGTAAGCACATTGCATTTCTGATGATTTGAATGATTACAAATGACGATTTAAAAAAGAATAATAAAATTTTTATATTTTCCAGACCTGAAACGAGGAGAGTGAAAAGTATTGCACTTCGTGAAATGTCACAGGAACAAGAGCTTGAAGTTATCTTCAATACCCCAAAATAATGTATTGGTCAGGAGTCAGATCAAATGATACATGGTACCAAAACTTTGCTTTTAGATATAAAAATAGTATGGTAAACACATCTCAATTATTTGATTTAGGCTCCAAACGAGGCTATTTCAAGAATGCTGCCAAAGAGGTTATACGACATCAAATGCAAGTTCGAGTCATTTGAAAGCAATTATCCAGAAAGATCCTAAATGTGAGCATTCTCTATTCCCATTGTTAATAAATGATTTTAACCCATTAATAAATTCAATTCAGCATTTTTATCTGATGTTGTTGTATTGATAATTATCTATCTTTGAGTCTTAGTGATTAAATCATAGCTTGTTTAGTTAGAATGATTTCTGATTAAGATTATTTGTGATGTTATTCTCATTATGGGTTTGTAGAACACGTAGTCAGAACCAAAACATGGTAATTGAGTATATTTGTTTTCAAATATAGGAGCTTGTTGAATAGCTGAAATATTGCTGACAACAAGTTTAACCCAAATGCACTCACTCATGTTAAGTTTTGGTAACGATATACAAATTTCTTTGAGAGGCATTTAGAAGCTGGTTGATGAAGATGATGAAGAACAAGTTCTTATGGATTTGCCTCAGGGTTTGCCTGGATGAAGAGTCATTGTGGACATGTTTGATAAAACATGTCGAATGTTTTCAATTATCTTGAAAATGAACTGACTGTTACTAAAGAATAATTTCAATAACTTTGCCACAATCTTTGATAACTTTTTTCAATCATATTTGTTCAGTTAACGCCTATGTTTGTACCTGTGATGAGCTATTTAGTTGTTTTATGATTGAGGGTGACTGAACCAAAAATGTTTAAATACGTTTTTGATGAAACGTCATTATTTTGACTTACTGTAGACAAGTGACCTTAGCCTGTTAGTCATATAACATGTAATCGACATCATTACCCAGATAAATCAGAGTTATCCGCCCGTCACTAGCCCACTAGGTGGCGTGACCTGTCATTACCTAGGAGTCCCAATTAACGACGGATACGTAAAAGGGGAGGCGAGCGGGAGTGACGACGGTCACTTGTCTACGGTAAGTAAAAATATTGACGTTTAATCAAAAACGTACTATTATTTAGTTACTAACCTCCGACAAGGGACCATAGCCTGATACCACTGAAGGTGGTGGGTAGCATTCGGATAATAATATGCATGGGTCACAGTATATACATGTTTTATACTTCTGTATACTTTAGCATTTACCGTGGATGATAATATGCATGGGTCACAGTTTATACATGTTTTATACTTCTGTATGCTTTAGCATTTACCGTGGATGATAATATGCATGGGTCACAGTTTATACATGTTTTATACTTCTGTATGCTTTAGCATTTACCGTGGATGATAATATGCATGGGTCACAGTTTATACATGTTTTATACTTCTGTATGCTTTAGCATTTACCATGGATGATAACCCCTTGTGGTCGACGACCTCTAATTAAAACACCACAAGACACTATAAACTGTTAAAATAATCAATTTTATTCACAAGTGTAAGATGTCCACCTCGACGAGTGAGGCGTCATCGTGGATGGTTGCGCCACCTATCCGGGGGAGCCTCCGTGGTCCGCTGCTGTGTAAATACCTGCACCCCTAGACGGCTACGCCCTCCAGGTCCTCCGTGGAGTGGTTGGCGAACACCAAGCCCGACTTCCAGAAGCAGCCGGCCATGATGTCCGCCCCTGACAAATGCTGTGAAGGGCCATAGTCGCCGATATGGCCCTGATCTCATGTGGGTTGGTCCGCGTCGGCGCCGGTAGCCCGGCGGCCGTGTAGGCGTCCACCACCGCAGACCTGAGGTAGACCCCCAACTGCTTCTTGTCAATCTCCTTTGAACTCGTCTGAGAGTGGGGCAAAAAGAGCCTGGGCCTCCCTTGTCTCAGTGTCCGCGTCTTCTCCAGATAGACACGTAGAGCACGCAAGGGACAGAGGAGACGTTCCCGCTCGTCCTTCGGCTCGATAGCCGGGGAGCTTGACGGCAGTGTGAAGGTCTTCCCACGTTCGTCAGCGCCTTTGTTCTTGCACAGGAAATCTGGCGTCAGTCCCAAGGTCGCTGATCCTCCATCTCTCACCTCAAACCTGAGCAAATCAGCTTGCAGGGCATGCAGCTCTGATATCCTAGCCGCTGACCCCATTGCTACCAAGAAGCACGTCTTAATGCTGAGACGCAGCAGCGTCGTGTCTGTCAGCGGCTCGTAGTGCTCAGATTTGAGGTGATTCAACACTATCGCCAGATCCCATTCTGGCGGTCTCAGTTTGTGGCGGCCATCCACGTTCCTATATGTCCTAATGAGCTCTTAAAAGCCTTGTGGTCGAAGGGAGGAAGCGTTGGCGCCTTGGAGCGCTTCTTATCACCTTCTTCCGACGCCCTCCGCGCCATGGGCGTCCGTGAATGAGGTGTGCCCATCGGGAGACAAACCCCGGCATTTTCGGTGATGATGAGATCCGAGCGCTCAGGCGACACTTGCGCGGTGCCTTTTGCAAAAGACTCACCCGGGGTGGGACGTCTGGCCGTCCTGGAGCGCTGTTGCGACTCACTCTTCCAGATGGAAGAGCGGTAATGCTTATGCTGCTCCCAGGTGAGGTTGGCGCACTCGACGCACCGATTATCCTCCGGGCAGACATTCCTGCACAGGCAACAGACCACATGAGGGTCGTAACTTGCCAACTTGCGCGCTCCACAGCGCCTGCAGAACCCCGTGTACCGGGTCGCGGTCTCACAAGGGATTAAATCCATGCCGCTCAAGCCTGCGACCCAGGCGAGACAGCAACCAGGTAAGGGGAGAGCGTCTGGAGCGCCTAGATCCAACAGTCACTAGCGACCAGTCTAGCGCTAAACCCACTCAGACACGCAAGCGAACGCTCGGCTGTCCTGTGAACACCAAACGACTGGCACGCACCCGGCACCACGCGTCAGTCACCTCTCCCCGCAGCCGCTTCCCAGGCGAGAAACTCCCTGAGTTAAGAGCGAGAGACACGCAGGCGAGGCGGGGCCCGAACCACAAGCACACGTCCAACCAAGCGCCAGCAAGCGCACGGCCAACTGGCAAGCGGCGAAGCACCAAGCAAGACAAGTGCAAGCGACTGTCCAATCCAGACGTCAGCAGCGCACGATCCACCAAGCGCGTGAGAGCGCAAGCGCCTGTTCAACTCTAGCGCTAGAGGAGCGCGAGTCACCAACCGCGACGAGACACCAAGCGAGAGGCGCCTGTTCAATCCTAGCGCTAGCGAGCGCACGAGACACGAGGGTAGCGCAAGCGTCAGTCCCAACCCCTGGCAGCAAGCGCCTCGCTCAGGCGAAGCGTGCGCGACAAGGAGATAGAGAGAGAACGACGGATCGTTGCTTGCCTAGCACGTGCAGCACGAGGGAAATCGACAGCACGTGGTCCAGCCTGCCACCAAGTTGACACGTCGCTGTGTCAACCAAAACTCTCAACACACAGTATTCCATCACGGGGTTGAATACTATGCAAAGAGACAGATAGACAGACTAAAGGGAAAGGAAACAATAATAAAGTATTTATGAATAGTTAGATTGGATTACTATTAGTTTTATTTACGTTGTTGCTTAAGAACAACGTCCTGGTTTCATTAAATTTTTTTTTCAATCAAAATGTGTTTTCTGTTTAAGAATAATCACATTGTATGATGGGAAACCATCGATCGATTGTTTCTGAGATTACAAATGTGCAATTTTAAATTTTCAGTAATGATTATATCTTTTATGTTTACTAAGAACGTTTGTGATAAATTCAAAATGCATACTTCGATAATAATTGATCTTTGCCCGTGTAAAGATATGCTTCTAAAGCTAAGTTACTTGGCATTATTTCCTACACCTGAAAGGAAAAGGTGGATTTCAAAGTTCTATTTGAAAAAATATACATTTCCACTATACTATATTAGGTTTGGTCAGCAATTTTCATTTTTCTGTAACATTTATTTGTTTACAAAGATGGTCGAAGGAAGATGTTCCATGGAAGTATGAAATGATCGTAATGCACATTGCATGTTCTTTGTTATACAGGGTGTGGAAAATACTCTGTGTGTGACACTATCAGATATAGTACAATTCCTTTAATATTTATATAATAACCTACAACATCATAATCAGGAACAAATCACTCCACTGGATGTAAAATAAACTTATCCATCAAGGAACTGAGACTTCGACAAAATCGAGTTCCAATAAGGTAGCAAGCTGTTGGCTACCAGGATCGCCTCTTTGTGACAACCAATGATAGTTGTTTGATTCTAATTGGTTCTTTGATCGAGTCAAACATCCTATACATGATTGAAGACGTTTGATTACATTATAACATCAAGGAAAAGTGTGATAATTATTCTGGCAATTATTGTCATTTTTTCATTAATTGTTATCCCCCAAACTTGATAAATGGTATTGAGGTCCATTGACAAAAAGCACAGGTACATGTTAGTAACACTAAATCAAGGCAGGTAATTCACGATTTGATTACTCACAAGAGGGTAATGAATAGTGACTTATGTCAATATGAGCACATGTGCACATATAGTTTTTGCATAACAATGATTGTTTTATTGCGACATCCGTATTTTCAAGTCTGAGACGTCATAAAAAATAGGGAGGGAGAGACTTGAATGGAAGAGAATCAACAGTAAAGAACTTATTACACGTAATCAATCCCAAGATAAGTGTGGATTATAGGAAACATATTGGTTACAGAATTGCACTCAAACAAAAGGATGTAGTGATTAGCGTACTGCCCTCTCACCCCAAAGACCCGGTCGCGACAATACCGATTTGTGACCTAGATCTCATTCTGTGTTGTGTCCCTGGGCAAGGCACTTTATCCACATTGCACTCAGTTAACCCCGAAATAAAGAGGGTATGTTGATTCCCTGCGCCTTCGGCAGCAACAATAGTACAATTACCGTCAGGGATTTGATATGTAAGGCTTTGGGCAACTGCGAAGCAGATGATAAATGTGCATTATAAGCGGACGATTATTATCATCATTATTGTATATAGACCTTAGAATAATGATTCTATCATGTTTGGCGAATCATACTCACAATCATTTTTTATTTATTTATATGAATCAATGTTATTGCAATTTACCCCACATCGTATTACAATTTACCGCACACTAAGTTTGAACATTTTACCACACCCCCTATTACAAATTACCGCACCTGTGTTTATTACGTTTTACCGCATTTTTATTACAATTTACCGCATTATTACATCTTACCGCGTTTTTATTATAATATACCGCAGTTATTACATCTCACCACGTTTATTACATCTTACGTCATAACACCCAGTAGTAAGACACAAGAAATAGTGAACAGTTACCATCTACTGTCGTTCCAAAGGGATTTAACAATGATAAAGTAGGGTGAATTTAGTTTATGCTTACATTTTGTTACAAATCTAAAAGTCCTTAAAGGGGCAGTAGCACGTTTTTTGATAATTTTATATTTTGAATTTCTCACTGATAATTGTAAGTGAATGCTAAATGTATTATTTTAACAGTGTCAAAAATCTCATTACACAAGCCAATCGTCCATTGTCAGAGGACAAAGAATGAAGATTCACATATTATCCGTTGGTGGCCATTTTTTTGTGAACACCTTTAAATCATTTTTGTAAGAAAAAGGAATCGCATGGCTAAACTTAACGTTATATACTGGAATTATAACTGTTCCATTTAGTTTAAATACATTGTCTTTCAATTGAAACCATTAATTTTCATTTTCCTTCCATCACCCTATATTCCCCCTAAAAACGTGCTACTGCCCCTTTAAAATACACAATTAATTACTTACCAAAAGGGTTAGACCACTCGTGCCTTATGATATATAAACATTTTAAGAAAGGAATAAATATGAAAATAAGTATTTGAACAGAAATAAAATATGGTTGCGGTGCACCAGGATAAAATAGATAAACTTGAGTTCACATTTAATATTTCATAACAGACTCAGGGTGCTGTTCCAGCAAGAAAGACGATGTCCAGAATATTTTGTGACTGAAGATCCAGTCATCTGTAATGAGGGTTCGCACTGGAAATTGTGTCTTTAAACATACATTCAAGTAACAGACGTGGCCGCTGTGTCCGTTTCCCGGGAAAGAAATAGTTCGAGGTTAACATCGTCAATATCAGAGAAAACCGATTTAAAAAAACATAGTTTTTTTGGAAACATATTAACTTGTATGGCATTATGAACTGTCCATAGGGATTTGAATGAAATAATCATCCATCATCAAGTGTGGGTCTTAATAGAATTCTGTCGATTTTAGCATTACAAATTAAAGATAAAAGAATTATAAGCATTATATATTTTGTACATATCTATACACAAAGAACTTAATTTAGCACCCCCTATTTTGTAAAATTAACTTTGATGCTTTTGCATTAGTTTGATTAATGTGGTGTATTGAACACTCAAGATATAACATTTGCTTTTTCATTGACTATCTAATTGAAGTAAAAATCGCTAATATGAAAAAATAATGTAAACATAGGAGAAAACTGTGAGACTACTGAAATTTGGCCAAATATAACTATTGTGATAGGAGAAAAACTACACATAAAAGTTTTATTTTTGGAATTAGAAATAACGTTTCTGATCCCCTGTTGACATTTGTTTATCATGAGGCTAGCAAAACATTGAATTTTTAGCACTTTTCTCATCAAAAACTTGTTGATCAAACAGTTCTCCTACCTTTCGATAAGCAATTATCTTTAACACTGGTCAAATTTTGACTTTGTGCAGTTTTATTTAAATTCAATATTTGGGATTTTGTGTTTTTGAAGGTTCATACTGCTTTAACGACTACTTTTTCTATGAGGTCATTTACTAAAAAGTCATTAATTCAGTCGAGAGAATGATGAAAAGCACATTGTAGCAAAGAATATTGATTTTCATTTTCACTTATAAGGTAACTTCGATTTCGTCTAAATATACAAAGGTTTTGTAAAACCAGTTTTCAAGCGACAGTGAGTCGTAAATCGAGTTAAGTTTTCGTTTCCACACTGCTAGATGATCATTCTCATGAAAAACCCTGATTGTTTTCCTAAACTATTTGATTGTTTATTCTCAACAGTGTTTTTCTGTTTGAAAAATTAGGGGGTGCTCAATTAAGTTCTTTCTGAACATTTAAAAAAACTCAGCATTTTTTTGTATAAAAAGTGTTAAAACAAATACTTTTGGCGTACGTACATCTATATAATGATATAACGTTGAAGTTGACTACATGTTCCCAAATCATGACGTCATTGTACACCCTTATATGGAGGAAACCTCGCATCTTTTCTTCTGTAATGAAACGTCTCTAAAACAAGTTGAAATTAGGCGACCAGGAACTTTAACGTCCCCCGCAAGGCAATCAGCGCGTCTGATTTAAACCTTACTGCTGATCACCAAACATAAGAACACCATACAACATAGGTACAAATAATTTGTTGAAGGCACCAACGTTATGACGATTACATTTTTAAGGATTACACATTAAGCTAAAAGAATATTATTAAGGCTAAACTATGCAAGTCTATTTCCCTTTCTCAAATGTGTTAAAGGTGTTCACACAACGATGGCTACCAGTGAATATTGCATGATACATTGTCATTTACATAACATTGCTTTCTAAAAAGATTTCCCGATAACTTTCAGTCTAATGAAGAAAATAAACATAGCTTACCTCAATGGGGAAAATTTTTGAGATTTTTAAAGTTTAGAATAATTCAATTTAATGAAATAAAACATTGGTTGCAGCCCATACATATGTCTGAATGAATAAAAGGTTCACATAAATGCATAAACTTTTGCCATATTTGTGTACAGGCTTTAGAATCAGTATAAGTGTATCTACCATTAGTGTCTTATTAAAACACTGCTAATGTTAAAAGGAACATATATCCATACAATATATTCGTGATTCTTTTTGTTTTGTCTTAAAACAACTAGTTTTTATAAACCATTAAGGCCTGTATCAATCAGCAAAATTTGGTTTGATAAGAACCGACACTTCCCCGCAAAGACGGTATGTAGTGAACGTTACTAGGGCAACGGGACGAGTGGAGCATGATTTGCACGTGCAGTTGTCTATTTCAGATCCCGCACCGTCGGTTTTGGAGAGACGAGACAGACTTGAAGAAACTGACCACTTAGCTTCATATTAAGATTATTGATTATGAGTTGATAAATATTTCATTAAATATCATATGAAATATTTTATTAAATGTTAACTTATTTCGTTGTCTTTGCCCCTAAAGCCAATTAAATACACACAGACCAAAGAAGTGAACATGTTTTGGGTTGTTTTTTTTACTTAATGATAGAAATTTTTAGTTTGAAGGCGCAATAGTTCACAGTCACAGATTTGTGTTAATTCCATCTTTTGTCCGTCCATTCTTGTACATCATGAAAATGTCTTGTTTAATCAGAGATAACAAACCAGGGCGTTAACCAGGGGAACGCAAAACGGAGGGGTGCTTTTACTTTTTTGTAAGTGTAACCGGATGTGAGCGGATGAAAGGAGAGTCCAAACACGGGTCACGGGTGTGTGTAAGGTTTATTGCCTTGTAGCTCAGACAAATAGACACCCTGAAATACATTCATAAAACAATGTACAATTTGTCACATTTCATATAATACACATTCACAAATAAGAGCAATAAAAACATTATCTTCACATTTACATGTCATGTAGATACGCTTGATTACATATACTTTCAAATATCAAAACTCATGATTGAGTAGTCATTACAATGATGTGTTGACAGGCACAAGACATCAAGGGAGGTAATCTCTTATGTAAACAGAATATAAATATAGGAATCACGCTACAGAATATTATACCCTGTTACAAATGTTACATAAGTGTTACCATAATATTGATATTATGATGATAACCACACGAACATAATTACCACACAGCATGTATGATAAACATATTTACAAAATACAATAAACATATACATTATTAAAATAGCTTACCCTGCGTGAATCCAGATCTCATTCCTAAATTGAACAAGAACACACGTAAACAAGTGGACATAACACATAAGATTAATTTGGTCGAAAATGAGTAAACTGTGATGAAATAAAGATCTTAAGGGTAATAAATTCGTTACACGGCGTTTTGACAGGGTGTACGGGGCTGTAAGACCCTTGTACATTCTGTATTTCCTTCCGCTTTGACAGGGTGTACGGACTGTAAGACCCTTGTACATTCTGTATTTCCTTCCGCTTTGACAGGGTGTACGGGACTGTAAGACCCTTGTACATTCTGTATTTCCTTCCGCCGAAGGAAATACAGAATGTACAAGGGTCTTACAGTCCCGTACACCCTGTCAAAACGCCGTGTAACTAATATTATACCCTGTTACAAATGTAACATAAGTGTTACCATAATATTGATATTATGATGATAACTTCACAAACATAATTACCACACAGCATGTATGATAAACATATTTACAAAATACAATTTACATATACATTATTAAAATAGCTTACCCTGCGTGTGGCGCTGAGGTGCTATGTCCTTGAGCCACGGATTAGCGTAAAACCAGATCTCACTCCTTAATTGAACAAGAACACAAATAAACAATTAATAAACAACCATAACGCTCACACACTTACCAACAGGTAGATAAAATGTAAATACGTTATTAACCAATCGATTCTCATTTATTCAACATTCACACACAGAATGAATAAAAGAAGAAATGTTTTAGCAATAAGTTGATACTTTAGTTTAACTCTAATTATATATTTAGTTACAGAATAAATTACTCATAGCAAGATGGCGACTAAATCATCAAAGATGCAATAATGTTAATTAGCAAAGATATAACTTAACGTATATAAGTTATCATAATAAATCTACAAATGAAAAATAAATAGATTATCAATTGTTTATAACTATCCTTATTTATATTTATCATCCGTCTGATCAGAGACAAGTGCTGATGTGGCGTACGTGCACGTGAAATTGACATGAGCTTGTGCGGTGATTTGAATTAGCCAATAAGAACAAAGGGAATGGGTAAGGACAATGAAACACCTTAAGAGTAACATAGACTTACTCAACCCTCTCTTACTGAATATGATAACCGACACGCTAAAAATACTATGCTAAATTAAATGATAATGTACAATTAAAAGCTAATGAAATAAAAAACAGATATTAAATGAGAAAACGTGTTTATTAACAAATAAAAGTTATATACAAACGAAACTGCCTGCCACACAAGGTTTCCTCTTAATGTGCATAAAAACAAATTATCTTAAAGGGAAAACGATTTCAAATGTAGACATTTCTTAGGCCCGAAATTATGACATGGGTTAATACCGAGTTTATTTTAAAAACGTGGTCTAAATCATACATGAATTTAGATTTGCTATTGTTTTGCCATTTGCCATTTTTATTAATTCCATGTTTAACTCTATGCATTAAGACTGAGTCACATTTTGAAAGCTGTTTTAAGCCGCATCAGCTGTTTTGTAACCATTCGGCAAATTTCCATATTTAAAGCAAAGTTTACACGTGTTTAATAACTGAAATATTGTTCAAAACACGTAAAACACCAACTCACTCACTCACTCACTTAAAGCAAAGTTTGCCGATAAAAGCAAGTTTAGCAGTAGCTTAAACTCTTTCGAAAAACTAGTTCAGGACTAAAGAAATAAAACTGACACTTCAAACAGGTCTAAATTCGCCATCAAACCTCGAAAATGTAGACCTGATAAAGAGTAGGTTTACAATTAGTAGAAAGAGTGTATTCAAGTGTTTTGTTTATTAAGACATTTATATGGTTTTAAAACAAATTATGCATTATATATACGTCATTTCCTTTGAAATGTCCAATTCTTTAAAATTTGAAACAGTAACAAATGTAACTTGTCGTTCAAGGGTATTTATTATCTCATTATAACACTATGTCAGCACTAACTCTGGGGAGCGATATCTCATGACCACAAGTGCAAGTGACATGTGACACATTCGTACCCTTCTTTTACAAAACAGGAGCAAAAAATGAAAGCAATCTTAAATTGCAACATGAATCCCAAACTGTGACAAAAGTCTAACAACAAGAAAAGCCTTTAAAAAGGCAAGCTTTGGGGCACCCGGTTATGTATCACTATATAGAACCAGGAAATTTAGGTAAGGGAGGACGGGGACGGGGACTTTTACTTGAATAAATTGTTCCAATCGGAGACGCATTTTCTTTGCTCTTTGTTTTGATAGTTATCTGTACACTATGTACATAGTTAAACGACTCGTTCGTTCCGTTTAAATTTCAACAATGATAGATACGTCTCCTATCTCAATTATGATATAATTTTTTAAACATTAATACGGTTATTCAAATTTATGTTGCTTTAAAAGATAGCTGACGATGAGTTTAATACAAGAACCAGTGATTAGCTAGAAGATAAATAGTTGTGCTATTGAGTTTCAGGTTAATTACATGTTGCAAGAATAATTTTCCTTAATTGAGTGTTGATCGAATTACAGCCGAAAGTTGCTGAAAAATTTAGAAATTATCTCAGCTAAAAGTTTATAACTTTCATTATATTATAAAGTGAAATTTAAGAATATTTTGTCATACTTTAGGCTCTATGTCAATACTTTCTTCGAAAGACACCTTTGATCGTAAATAAATCATCCATAACGTTTGTTTTGAAACATGAAATTTGAAAATGGCCTGTTCAGAATCATTTTTTCCGTGAAGCGATGAGATGCATTGAGTGAACGATCAGTCATTGACAAGGCGGGACATTTAGCGCTCGCGTTATAGCCTAGTAAAAAGAATTGGAGGAACCGAATTCCTAGTTGATACAAAAATGGAATGTCGTTTCCGAATGTGGAATGCAAAAAATAGCCCGAATAACTACAAAACAGCTCACATGCATATGCAAAATTGATATTTATCAATGGTGTAAATGCTCATCTATATATTTTGGAAAATTTACGATATATTTTACATCATAGCATTATAATAATAATCAGTTTCCAAATTAAAGCTTGCCAATTATTTCGTACCACCCACATGGTCACGTGGGTATAAATTTGCTACAGCACGGTCCATTGGTCGTTGAAATACCAGGATATGCTTAAAACAAATATCATTGGCTGAAACTTCTCTTTGAAGTTTCCAAGAGTAATATAGAGAGAAACTTCTGCCATTAGTTTTCAATATCAGATGTTACATAACTTTGGGGTCTCTGGACCCCAAAGCAATAAGTTGATCTTCCTTGCTCATAATAACGCAATCAGAAAATAAACACAAATCGTCTGTTAAATAGAAGATTCAAATAGTTTAATTGACAGATTTCAATCAGTAAACGACAACCAAATATAAGAATGTCAAGTGTTAACCAACTGAAGCGACAGCTTGTTACATTCCTCACTAGAAATGACCAACAATATTTCAGTTATTCTGGTGAAAGGTTGTATTATTCACTGTCGTGTACCCGGTATGGAGGGGACTAATCAAAATTACCGACGGGACAGGTCAGCAGAGGTAGGTGTCTGCTTTCAGTGCTCCTCTCTCCTAATAGACGAGGTTAAGATGGTCACCTTTAACTGTGGTAATCAGGAATAGAATCTTGAATACATTCCTTATGAGTTTTGGTTCACAAACTGCAAGAAACTTGCGTATTTGAGATGTTAAGTTGATGTTTATCTCACTTTCATTTTCGAAGCGGAGAGGAGACTTTTAAATGCCTCTTTTCATGCCCTTAACGACCTTGAATCTCATACATATTGTCGCACATATCAGTGTTTGGTTATAATAAACATTGCTGTGCAACTTGAACTGATTTGGTTCAGAAACTACGAAGTTATTGACAAAATAACAAATCAACAAGGCAGTGGAGTGGACTCGCCGAATTGTTGGCGGAGCGGACCCAGTCAGTAGGGTAGGGAGGGGACACATTTGGATATGGAGAGGACATCACTTTCAAAATGTATACTATAGTTGAGACAATACCCATAGTAATACACAAACTCCTTTGTAAAGTTAGGCAAAAGAACCCCACAGAAGACGTACTCTAGTTGCATAAGCATTTTCATCAACCTTTTCGTTTACAAATGATTGAAATAAGGGTTTCTCTTTTCTTTTCGGCAGCACTTAATGGGAGAACGTTTGCTGCCGTTGTCAAACCATTGCAAAACAGCCGCAACACATTATAGATCACTGAGTTCATGACCACCCATTACAGACATTGAAATTGGAAATAGAATGTTTAGAGCCGTCAAGTGGAAAATTGGACTCTTAAAAAAGACTATCAAATAGTTCAATATGATATATTAGGCATGGACCAGACTTTCACTGTTGATGATGAGTCACTTGTTTCTGCATCACCATGTCCGTAAATGCATTAGACGAATCTGTGATCAATATCTCATTAGACCCAGAAAGCCCTTTTGCTAAAAAAATAGCCATTTCGATTAGTTCCCTCCATACTGGGTTCACGACAGTGTTATTATTGCTATCGGTTGAAGAATAGCAGCAATCATCTTTTTTCGTGCGAAAAGTGGAAAGCCTGGACCATGCTTCACGTGCGGAGTCTTGGGTCACTTCAGGAGAGAGTGCCCCTACAGTTTCAAGTTTGTCAGCCGGAACGTCAACATCCCAGGGAAGCAGTAGTGGGAGACAAGACTTGTCAGTTGAGTATATTTCTCATGATGGTATTCTTGATGATGTATGTTTGAAAACGCTCACTCATGATTACTATGAATATGAACAGGGCTCGTCTGAGATTGTCGTAAGGGGCCGTCTCAAAAGCAATATTCAATTTTGGATTGATATCAAATCTTCTCAATTTGTTATTGATATAATCCACCATGGTTATAATATTCCTTTTGTCAATCTTCCTCCTCCAATGATAATTGCTAATAATCAGTCTGCCTTAAACATAGCGATCTTCTTACGCAGGCAAATGGCGATCTTTTGGAGAAGCATCTTACCTGTGAATGTGAAACCACGCCATATGTGGTCAGCCCCCTAACGGTGTCAGTACAATCTTCGGGGAAGAAAAGACTGATTTTGGATCTTCAAAGAATTAACACTTACGTGAATAAACAAAGTGTGAAATATGAAAATTGGAAATGTGCTTTGAATTATATCAACAGAGATGATTGGCTGATTAAATTTGACATTCACTCTGCTTACCATCATATTGATATTTTCCCCCCACAAACTCGGTTTTTGGATTTTCGTGGATACAATTCAAAGCACAC
Source organism: Steromphala cineraria (assembly GCA_916613615.1). Taxonomy (NCBI): domain Eukaryota; kingdom Metazoa; phylum Mollusca; class Gastropoda; order Trochida; family Trochidae; genus Steromphala; species Steromphala cineraria. Next base: position 48,067,426 of record OU744723.1, read on the forward strand.
ATTTCCAATATTCATATTTCACACTTGCTTTTGAGACGGCCCCTTACGACAATCTCAGACGAGCCCTGTTCATTAGTTTGGAGATATGCATTATTACACATTTTTGGTGTTGGCTTTTGGCCTTACTTCTGCTCCATATGTTTTTACCAAGGTCACAAGACAATCGGTGAAGAAGTGGCGGTATGAGGGTAAAAGAATAGTGACGTTTTTAGATGATGGCATTCTTGCTGGGACTTCTGATTTGACACGTTCAGGGTTTGTCCCTAAGGTTGGGAAATCTCTCTGGTGTCGACACAGTCGTTAGGTGGCTCGGATTCCACATTGACACAGGTTCAATGATGTTATCTGTTCCTGATAGGAAGATCGAAAAACTTTTGTCAGTAATACAGTTGGTGTTAAGTCTTAGTCAAAGAACTCCAGTAAAGACTCTTTCTTCAAACCGCGGTGAATCTCCCGTCATAAAATGCATGTTCGAGAGGCCATACTATTGTTTTTACACCTCAACTAACTGTAAAATGATATTTTCCCAATGCATGACATTTTGCGCATGTGTTACGTGCACGAATCTCTACCTCTTTCACGCGTATACAAAAATAGTTCCAAACCAAAAGGGAAAAATACACGGTTTCTCTAGAAAAACTTGTTAGGTGTAACTAACAATGATATTTTTTAAAAAGGTGAAGGAATGTTAGGTTTCATGTAAATATTTCAAAGATAACAAATTTGCATTCAGGTATAATAGTACTGTTAAGTATCGAGTGTAGGCTATCAGCTGTTATCTATAGCTCGACGTGTTAAGGGTGTTGGTTTGACATTGTGGATATTGAATGTAAAGATACAGTTATCAAATGTCCCTTGTGACATGATGCCACCTGCAGATACGCCGATGTTAAACATTGTTACTGGCAATGACAGGTTCATGTTTTCAAACACTCTGTTGAGCGCAGTGGTGTAGTGGCTAGCGTGCTGGCCTGCGACTCCAAAGAGCCGGGTTCGAATCTAGGTGGAGACACCAACAATTTGTGACCTGGGCTTTACACTGTGTTGTGTCCTTGGACAAGGCACTTTATCCACATTGTACTCAGTGCTTGTACCGGATATTAGACTGAAAACTTGTCATTGTTATAATTTATCAGGGGACCTCGAAACTGTCGATGAAGGCAGAGAGCGCCCAACAACACTCTTTGATGTGCATGGAATGGGATGCCTTGAAACTGTGTTGTCACCAGTCAGGTCATTAAGAAATGAGTTTCATAATATTGTTGTCCACACGGTTAAATATAAACAAGATAAAGTTGTATAACTGGCGAGTTTACTCAAACAGGTAATATCAATCCGGAATATCATGAAATTCATTACATATTAATAATAAGGTTTGAGTAACAGTCAGGCAGAAAAATCGACACGATTGCACCGATTCACCCTATTCACGCTATCTTGGTGCACGACTTGCACGTGCTGCACGCTTTTTACGTTCTAGCCCGTGGAGCTCTGTCATGTTGAAACAAAATATTCAATAACTGGTAAATAGCTGGTGAAGTAGTACAATATTCCAAATTCATGTGGTTTTCTTGACCGCACAATGATACAACTGTCATGGTCTATTACGACTTTTGCTGCATATCGTAATTAACTTATGTGACTTAATATATGTATATATATATATGACTGGTAATGTTTATTAACCATTTTGTGATGTTTCAAATGATTATTCTTCCTAAAGAAGCGATGTTATTTGCTCTTTTAACGGCACATAACCAAATACTTGTATGTTTCTTTTCTTTTTCATATAAACAATTCTTAATGACGATTACTGCAGTTCAAAGTTCATTTCTTCTGTCATATCAACAAAATTAAAATCAAAGCGTGGCAAACATTTAACCATATAGTTATAAAATATACATATTCACTCACAAGTTTTCACAAAACGTTTTATGAAATATACCAGACAATTCATTGCCAACAAATTCTCATTCGGTATGGGGAATGACTGACACTCTGCATGTGTTTCACAAATTACATGTCCATTTCCTCGTGCGATCCGACTGGCATGTTTTCCAAACAAAATCACTCCTTTATGATTGGGGATTAAACTTACATTTTGAAATTAATCGCATGAAAGGGAATTATTTAAGTTTTAATTTGATATAAAGCAAGTGAGTTTTCCAATAAACCTTTAGTATTTTTGGTTTCAATTTATTGTTTATAAAACAATATTACAAAACCGTACTAAATCAGAATAATTATAGCACAAAATAATGATGAAAAAATAAGTGAATATAGTGGAATACTGTAAACGCAAACTATACATGTAATTGAAAAATGGTTTAAGATACACTGACTGTTTTCATTACAATCACACACTTGTTTATAGTTGATGAATGAGCACATTCAAAATTTAATCATGTGATACCTGTTTTGTCCATCCAATTCCATCCAATATAACAACTGTTCAGAGGTCATATTGCTATCAAATCATCAATTAAAGATTAAATAACATTTCTAAAAACAATGTAAACAACTTATTTCAATGATTTCAATGATTTATCAACAGTCAAATAAGTGTTGATATTTCAAGGCTTGATGTTCACTGAATCCGAAAATTATATATTGTGTCTCTACAAATGTTTTCAAAAGTGTAAATTTCATTTTTGAAATTGATCTCTCTCGCTTAGCGTTATCAAGTCCCAACAATCTACCTGAAATCCTAACCAAATCTGTATTTGTGTAATCCCTTGTTCCACATTGCAACACACAGTTTGTCTCCATCAACACACAGACCAGTTGGAGACTGTACACCATTCTCTTCTGTAAGAATGTCTCTAATATACTGTCCTGTACTACTGAGATGTATCACTTTGTGTTTGTTACGGTCAGCTACTAGAATGTCTCCTGTACTGGTGGTTGTGATTCCCCATGGGTAACTCAGTGCTCTGTCTCCAGTAGGTGTGTATGTGAATACAATGTCTCCAGACTGTGTCAGACAGATGACAGACTCCAGATCATAGTCTGACACAAGGAAAGTCCCTTGTCTGGTCACATGTATGTATTCAGGATATATGAAGCTCTTTCCTATTGTAGGAAGTGTTGTGAAGGTCTTCAAGATGTTTCCCTGCATATCAATCAGATCCACAGAAGGTGGATACCTTGAACCAGCCACCAGTGTTGATTGATCCAGAGTAGACAGACCCCAGTACATCTTACTTGTCTGTATTGTAGATATAAGTGCCAGGTCAGGATTCACAGCAACTGTGATGATACACGGTGAGTGGTAGAGAGACACAGCTACCTCACCTTCACTGATAACTGTCATACACCAGGGCTTACCAGACACCTTGAGTACACTTGAACATTGCTGTCCTGCTTTAGTGTAACATGATTTCAAAAGGCATGTATAATGATCAGCAAACAGAGTGACCTTAGTATCATCAGTGATCATAACCAAACTATCTGGTACACTGCAACTGTCTCCCACATTTTCTGTTGCTTTAATAACTTCATCCAGTACAGGTGTAGCAGTCAAGTCTAATCTGTTACTATGCTGAATGACATCCATCTTTCCAATTTCTTTCTTAATATTTTCAAGATTATGTACAAGGTTCAGGCTAGCTACATCTGCTTTATCCTTCCTCTGTGTCCCTGTGACGTCAGCTCCAGCTCCTGGTCCAGACGACAGATACATCTCAAACAGCTGCGTCTCATCCTCCAACTCCAGGGCCTGCTGGATGGACTGAGACTGCTGCTGGTACAGCTGTAGATCCAGTTGTTTTGTCTTCATCATCGACCTCAGCATCTGTGTGTCTTGTTCTGTTTGATCCTTCACCTGTCTAATCAGTTGATTTTCCTTCTGTTTCAAAGCATTAATTACTTCTTTTATGGTTTTCCTAATTTCTGATTCCAGCATGGACCTATCTGCCAAAAGGTGTTTTTCTTGTAAATCCAGTTTTTGAAACTCGCCCTTTGTTAAACCAATTTTTTCTGCTAAATTCTGCTGATGACGATGAAGTTTTGATTTGACCTCTGTCAGCTTAGCCTTGATTGTGATGACCTCTTTACATGTTCTATGGTCAATGCTACAACAGACGCTACACAAGGGTTTGTCACAATCTGTGCAGTAGAGTTTAATTTTCTTGTCATGTTCCTTGCAGATAAATTTCTTCTGTCGAGGCGTTTTGTCTGAGACTGGTACAACTTGGTGTTTCTTTGAGTTTGGCATTTTACCGTGCAGTTGCAGACACCCATCACAAAATAGAGCTTCGCATTCTGAACACCAGTGTGTGGCTGGAGTTGTCTTCCCTTCTTCCTTGCACACTGAGCAAAGATCAGGTCCTGAAAGTAACATTGTAAATCATGTATAACTAATGGAGGTTATCATTGGCATACATTTGTTTTCATGAAATGTTAACCTTATTCATCAGTATGCTGACAATGCATTATTGTCTTTATCAAATTCGTTAGAATAACACAGACCTATTAAATCACAGTATTTCCGTATGATAAAACTTTATCATATGATCAGCGTTGAAATACTTGGTTTTATCATTGAGATATACTGTCTACCAGGCAACAATATATCGTCACTTGTCAGGTGCCAGAACTAATTTCAGCCATGTGTACAAATGGGACTAAGGAATAAGTAATATATCATATATCATGCGATTAAGCATATATGTTGAGGCATCAGATTTTGTTCAAGAATAATCTCTATTTGTTTGAAAGTTACCTTGTACAACTGAGTCCATGAGTCCAGTTAGAAGCAGTCCTGGTTTCAGCTGCCCCGCCCAATCGCCCACAGGTCTGTCAGGGTGAGGCACTGGGGTCTCTTGTCTACACGTTGGACAGGGAATGGTCTTGTTTCTCACTGCTTCTTCCTTTGTTTGGAGAAAATTCCCAAGGCAGTTCTTGCAGAATGTATGCTGACAGGCTAGTGTTACAGGCTGCACAAACACCTCCATACACACACTGCAAGTCAGGAAGTCGTCCTGTAGCTTGCCTGCTGTCGCCATCTTGGACCTGTATACATAGAATTGATGACTGTTAGAACACCTGCGATATAATTACACTTTAGGGTTCATAAGAGATTTATGTGTATTATTGCGAATGAGATATTATGTTCTATCAGTAAAATAATATTCATTCCGGCTATACGGACGATAACCTTATAATCTAAACGTAATTCTCTGGTCATCCAATTGGTCGAGAACCAGTCACGTGACAGTCGACAGAAAATAAAATTGACTTCACCACTGACACCGAGTCTGACAAAACAGTGATAATGACTTAAGTAAATAAAGATAGAGCCGAAGATGTTAATCAGCTGTTTCTTGACGTCATGCTATTGACATCATGATGTCATTGACCCATCCTTGCCAAAAATGCAGCCGAAATGCCGACATAGCTGAAGCTTTCTATTCCTCTTTCGTATTTTAACTGAGACATAATAAATCAGTTATGGACTGGTGAATTCGGTCAATACATGTACCTATTTTGGTAGAAAACAGTTTCAACCTCGGACTTCATCCTCGGTCAATATTGCTTTCTCGGGTCAATTAAAACAGGTATTGACCTCATCACTAGTCTATAATTGTATAATACTCTGCTAATTGGCCAAAATGTTGATAACCACTCAAGTGAAATCATGAAACAGTTGCCTGATGTAACGAATGTTGTTCGTCCAGCGATTAGATCTTTGTGCAAACATTACTCTTTATAAAGACGACATACTCTCATTTTGTGGAGAAGTTTTACCTTCACTTGATTCTGTTCAGCTCATTGAAATTTAATTGTCTACCTCAAGAGATAAACAACATATTAGTCAATAAACAACAGGCTTATTCCTTTGTTTTATGATTTAGTTAGATTTTCAAAATTGTCTTGTCCACTCAGTGTGTCAATTTACATGCATTTAAATCATTAATTATATTATAAAGTAACATTCTGTTAATAAGTATAAGAAAAAATGTTTTTGACACACACAGAAATAAATGATGATTAATAATAGGTGAGACCAGGGCAAAGCACGCCGTCGGGGCAAGGTGACCAAGGAATATTTCTCCTTAATATATGGTGTGGTTTGTCTTTATTAACCAATCAAAACATACGTTAAGGAGCGTTTTGATCCACGTTTGCATCGTTAGCTTGAGTTGGAGACATACCATTGCAAAAGAAATGAAAAAAACAGCATTTTTCTTTAAGGAAATAATTTGTCCGAATTCTAATATGTCAAATAAACACAAGTTCATAAGCAAATTTAGTAAAAATTAAATCGAAATTCTAATGCTATTTTTTTCCTGTATTTTGAATAAAAATTAAAAAAATAATATGTGATGTTGAAAAGGATTTTGTTTTATTTAGAAACAAATATATTTTCTTTGAATTTTTTAAAATTAGTTTGAAATTCATCACATAATTTGTTTTATCTCTAAACAATTAAGAAGATAAACCTTATGGGCAAGTCCGACAGAGAATATATGATGTAAAATGTTAAATTTGCCTTTCAATCAAATCAATTTCTTTGTTTCTGTCATATGTTTACTTGTTTCTGATAGTAAATGACTTGAATTGTCAAGACGACCATTGTTCGTAGAAATTCGTATATATATAGTGATCATTTATGTTTTTGCATAAGAAATTCGAAAATATAGGTCAATGAAAAATTAAAATATATTTCCTACGTTTTTATTGTTTTGCTTTCATAAGTGTGCCTGTGAGCTGCATTGCACTTTTTAAAAAACTTTTCTTTGCGTGGAAATAGCTTATTATAGGCGTTTGTGTCTTGGAGCGTACACCGCCTTTGTCAAATTACACCTTCATTAATTTCTCTTTATGTAGGCATGGTAGGTTAAAAAGCATGCAGTAGTTTATCTGATGAGAATAAGAGGCATACTGCAAATTGCATTCTTACCATGTTAATATGGCCCGAAAAAACGTTTATATGTTAAGGCACGCGATTTGCCCTGGTCTCCCCTAATAAACAAAACATTTTTGCTGTAAACAGGAAAGCACTTAGTTGCTGCTATATATATATACATATATTCACATGGTCCCATAACCAGTATCTTTAACATGCTCCACTTTATTAACAATTCTTTCCTATATAACTGAAACCCTCTTGTATCAATTTCATAAATAGATGTAAACAATTCAAATACAGAACACAAACGCTTTCAACCCTTTTTAATAGTTCAAACTGTGCTCTATTGTGCATGACTTATTCAAGTTACTTCATTTTATCTTATGCCAATGTTAGAAATGCAAATTTTTGACATCAAGAAGTAATCAATATCCTCCTAAAGAACCTTTCGACATGGAATTCCATCTTTTATTTGATTTAAATATTTACTATACCATGGACAATTATCATTTTGCGATATGACAATCAATTATGTGGCATTATGTCGGTAAACTGTATCTTCCCTGGTGGTAGAGATAGCGAATGATTGTTAGACTACGCCGACGTTTAGACCCTCAAATACCTCCTTCACAACCTATCACTTAATGTCACACACAATACTATCAGCTCTCTTACATTGTACCCGTACAGCATATTTATATGACTGGTTAATTGATAATGAATATAAGCGCACATAGAAGACATAGGTACAGACCCTCACCTTCCTACACTGTGACCAAACACTTAATCAATGATCTAACATGAAGAAACATATATCTACTTCATCCTGCCTCGTAGCTTTGTGATCGTATTCAATGTATGTTTCGCTAGATAACTTGAGTCATAGCTTTAAAAGGCTAGTTCGAGCAGGTATTTTTTGTTCCACAAGTATTCGGGAGGGAATTCCCTTATGCACACGACACATTGATTTATATATATATGATTTGTTTTCTATTTTTTATGTTAATAACTATGTCATGTTTGGTTACTAATTCTAATCTGCCCTTCAACACAAAAGTAGCAAAATTATCAAAGCCACTGACAAGCACTTCGAGGGGTGTTTTTTTTGTGGAAACGTAATATTAAGGAGGACTTTCCTGATAACAAATAAACATGATTTTTACATGATTAATTCACTCTTAATTTCAAATATGTTCATGAGGTTTAAATTTCAGTTGTTCATGACTCTACAATTTGACAAAGAATAAAGTGTATCGCTCAAAAAAGAAAAACATCGTGAAATTAAGCCAGTCATCGGAGCTACGAGCGTGGGATCCATTACGGCAACTGCCAGAAAAAAATGTTGTCACTGATAATTTGTTTTATTACGAATCATTTGTAAACATGTCCCTTTTCTATCAATCAATTATGTTTTCTTCATTTATTTAATGAATTGGCATGGTACAGCACATTTGGTTTCTTGCAGTGCTAACAATTCAAAATGGCAAATCAAAGCCGACCCAACTCGAAACCTTGAACTCTATTTTTAACATGGTGGCTATTGGGATTATTGTCAGCTGCATGCTTGGTCAGTGTTTAAGTTACTTGGATGTTTAAAATGTGGGGGATTTGTTGACAGACAGACACACAGATTGTTTATTGAAGTCTACATATGACACCTAAAATGGCTAGGCTCAATCAATATGACACTGAGAAGAAAAGTGGATTCGCTTGGCTTTCGAATATAAACAAAGATTCGTCAGCGCTGCCGCACTCCTAATTATACACAGTGCTGCACTTTTCCGAACCTAAAAACGTTATGTGAATTAAGTGACTTAAGCCCCGTTTATATGTGCAATTACCCCCGGGGGTAAAGGCAATTTTTTGCCCCAGGGGGGTAAATTTCGTCATGTAAACTCAATTTTTAAGAGGGGTATACTTACCCCCGGGGGCAAAGTGCGAAATATTTACCCCTGGTCTGGAGGTAGGGCAAATCAGATACCCTCGGGGGTATAAATACCCCTGGGGGCAAACCTGTCATGTAAACACTTTACTTTGTATACCCCAGGGGGCAAAACTGAATATCCTTATAAAAGTCAATATATGAAGAGAAAATAATGCCCCTAGGTATTGCAATTTCATTTCATATAAACGCAATGCAATATTTGACTTTTGCCCCTGGGGGCAAATTTACCCCCAGGGGTAAATGTGCGGCATGTAAACCCAGATTTAGATATCTTTCCAAAAAAACAACAAACTGTTTTACTATGAGTGAGGTTGTGCGAACTGCGAAATCGCGGGTGAACGTGAAAGTATGATGGAAATTCGTATGCGAGAAGACAGGAGTGAAATGTCAAGCGGATATTTTTGGGAGACATTGCTCCAAAATGAAATGACCTAAAATTTACACCAAATTTACTGATTTTTAACAGGAATTTGTTTATAAAAATTTGCTTACAATCATGAGTTGACATGTCACTGCAAGAAGTCTAAATGCAACTGACTTTACTGTTGTTCACACGACAAAGATTTTTCTAAGGATGAAGTGACCCTTATACAGATCACTGTGCGTAAACCGATGACCGTAACTTTAGTTACGATCATCCCAACATGGCGGCAGGTCATACGCTTCGGAACTATTCACGCGATATACTAGATGTTCAGATACATTCAGATAAATTCAATAATGCGCTTAGATGCAGGTTGACGTGGAGACGAGATTCTAAAAATATTACCTTTCATAAATACATATTAATGCAGATATTCAAGTTTTAAAAATCGGGCATGATGACGGTAACTGGAAAATCATAAATGAGCATGATGACGGTAACTGAAAAGTATAGATGACGGTAACTGCATACAGGAAAGTAATAAAATGTGTATTAGCGTGTAGGAAATAGCAAATATTCACCATTGAAGAGGTCACAGAGGGTGGTTGAAGTCGAATTCACCAGCTGATCATCTGATAACCTGTGTAATGATTTGTATTGTAGGTTTTATTTTGTATTTTAGAAGCACTAAACAACGTACTGGACAACGCAATGCAGGTATCTTTTTAAAGTTATATAATACACTGTTATCATTTTGTAACCAGCACTGTATAATATCTTTTATTCAAATGAAATGTATTTAAACATTATGCGGTTTTATTTTCTTATGATGTGTTTCAATTTGATTTTATATTAACAGCCGTTAGAAAAACATTGTCCCTGTTTGTTGATTGTTGAATTTTAGAAAATTCATTTTTGAATTATTAAGAAAACGTTAACAATTTTTAAAGAATACTTCCTGAAAATAATGTTTCAAGTAATTAGGAAATCCATGGAAGTCGATTTTATCACTAGTAGGTGTTGATATTTTGACAAGTAAAGGAAACCAATAAGAACTCCATATCAAGAGGTAAGATGACCCCGACCCAACCGTTGCACTTATTTAAGCCCACTGTCTAATTACGGGTTTTACCTGTTTTGATTGAGAAACATGAAAAACGAAATATGGCTATAATATAAGGATATTTGTATTTTATGAACATTTAATTTCAAGGGGCAGTAGCACGATTTTAGGGGTAATATAAGGTGAAGGCCGAAAAACGAAAATAAATGGTTCCATAGGCAATGTATTTAAACTAAATAAGGTCATAATAAATTAAATATATGATGTAAAGATCAGCATATGGCCTTTGCTATTCGTTTTTCTTACACAAAGTGAATTAAATGTGTTCACACAAAAATGGCCCAATGAACCTTATAATTTGTTCCCAGACTATGGATGGTATTGGTTTGTCTAATGGGAATTTTGACACTATCAACATAATACATTAAGCATGAATTTACAATTATCAGTGAAAAAATTGAAATATGAAATTTTCAATAAACGTTCTACTGTCCCTTTAAGTTTCAAAGTTGTTATAGAAATTTCATTAATTATCAACCGCTGGGAATAGCCATTTCACAGAACACAATAATATTGTTTTTAGAGGTTCAAATACATAGCAAACGATTGAATAACTTGAGTGATTTAATCTTACACATTGTAATGTAGAATGATTTATGATGACATTTTTAGTGATACTGGAAGGCAAACTCTCGCAATACACAGATTTCATAGTAATAAACATTTTAATGTATCTGTGTAGTTCCTGTTTGCAGTAAAATACAATGAGCCGGTTACTATCAGGAAGCTATGCAGTTTTAAAGTTTACTTTAAACGTTACTTTATTGGTTATTATCAGACTAGTATATGAATCATCTTGCTTTATACTTGTTCCGGTATCCTGGGGTGCAAATGTAATTTGACCCTTCTTTTCTGTGATTTAAGAGTCGCATTTGATTCCTCTTTAACATAGACTTTGTAAACTCTAAAGTATTGCGTCAAATCTTGTGAATGAGACCGGTTAAGAGTTTTATGCTTTTCAGTGTCTTATTGTGAACCAGACTACATATCACAAAGCGATTAATATTCTTTGGCTACAAAACCCAGGAAAGTGGATGCTTGCCGTAAAATATAGGTTTTTTGTAAAAGCGAAATCGTTTCTAATTTGATTCAGGGTGAATATTTTAAGATTGAATAATTATTAAAAGATTTTGACAACTATATTCTTTATTTTAAATGTTTGTTGAATTCAATTATACATTTTAATGTTCGTAGTGAAATATGTTATTGTTATTCGGTAACTTTACAGTTTAATTCGGAAATGAGTCGTTATAACACATATGCCAGCAATTTCGTCCAGATTTTTTTTTCTTAAATTGGACGTTTTTAGATTGTTCATGTGCTGTTGTTGAGTGAAGTATATAGGAATGAAATAAGTTATGTGGCTTCAAATGGGCACCAGTATAAGAAAACTCGTTCTCCTGTAAATATTATACAAAAATATACCATCAACCTTCGTTTTATATTACAAAAATGTATGTCCGTTAACGATTTTTTCATTAAAAGTTACACGTACTGATCTAGGAAATGCTCAGTTACCGTCATCCCAGCTATGACGAACATTTCAGTTACCGTCATCATCATGTTTCAGTTACCGTCATCATGCCCGATTTTTAAAACTTGAATATCTTCAATAATATGCATTTACAAAGGGAAATATTTTCAGAATCTCGTCTCCACGTCAACCTGCATCTAAGCGCATTATTGAATTTATCTGAATGTATCTGAACATCTAGAATATCGCGTGAAAAGTTCCGAAGCGCATGACCTGCCGCCATGTTGGGATGATCGTAACTAAAGTTACGGTCATCGGTTTACGCACAGTGACAGATAGAACCATGTAAATTCTATGATATTAAAGGAGTGATTGTTTTAAAAAAAACTAAGCGCAATTGTCAAATTTAGATGGGCACTGACATATAGGTCCTGTCAAGAATTATACACTACATTGCATTTTGGGAAGGGAGATTTCTCATTCTTTTTATAGATCTGCTAAACAGCTGACGCGCTGTGTCTAAAAATAGCTTCGTTAGCAACCTAAGCTTATCGGTGAAAACGAGCTCGAACAGTCCATTTAAGAGATTCTTATATAGAGCGTGAACAGTGGACACTTGTATAGACCCTCATCAGGTTGTAATGTTATCAGCGAAATTCGGTTATAAGATATGAGTGACACAGAGTGAGGGTCAAGATATCGAAACTGTTTAATTAGATCCACTTAGTGAATTACGGGGCTTTAATGACAGTTCCAAACCGAAAGCAGAAACTAACCACTGGCACTGTTATATTCGCTTATTCTGAAAAAGAACCCGGTCAGTTCCTGCTATGATACGATCAGATAACTATGGAGTGTAATTTGAAACAAGTTACGAGAATAGTAAGACTCAAAATAACTCACCTTCATGAACTGATTAGGGTCAGGACATGTTGACAGCAAAACCTGATCCTCCCACTGTACGGACGACTAACCTTGCCGTCTGCCGAGCTGGCGACTGGTCACGTGACTGTAAATAGGAGGCTCTGTATGAGTGTGCTATGTTACACTGTTTAAAAGGTCAACCTATTATGATTCAGTGTACTTCGATCACTTAAACAAATGTCCTGATACTTTATTGATTGATATTGAATATTTGTTTTGTTTTTTTAAAGATAAGCATCTTACTGAAATGTGAACTGAATTATGTTATTTATTATATATTATTGATTTATTTATTGATATTTATATTCTGCATTTTACATGTAAAGGAAATTTTTAAATAGCTACCTTATTTTTGTATTTCGGAATACCATTATGGTTCTTAGCGCTTTTTGTGTGCTTTGTGTTCACATTTCCAAATTAATCTTTTATAGTCTTTCATCATCCATAAACCATTAAAGTGAAACTGTTTTATCTTTCTAAAATAGCATCTTTGAGAGATCACATCAACATAAATTGCAAATATATTACGCTAAGTAAACATACTGCAGGTCGTTTACATAATATTATACTTAAACATACGATGGTGTAAAAAGGCACTTTTCGCTCTCCTGTTGTTGAGATTTAGTAATCAATCGCCAAGAAGTATTTCTTCTTGAGCACTGCTCTTAAGAATAGGTGTTGCATATTTTGAGAAGAAAATATTGTTATTTCTTTCAAAGCCTTTTGAATAACCAAATTGATAGTTATAGAACAATTATTTCAACAAGTAGTACAACCTACCTCAACGATTTACCAAAAGTAAGAGAGAGTTATATATATGTAGGACTCAGATATGTGGCGGGTCTCTAATCCATGGCGGATTTCCTAATCTATGGCGAGTTTGATTGTTTGATTGTTTATTGACGTCATGTTAAGTGACGTCATTGACGGATGACGTCATAATCGCTAACTGTTCGCGTCGCCAGACGAAACCGCTGCTTTTCATTGGGATGGCAAGATATTTTCCAACAGAGAGAAAAGAATTCAGCCGCTTTTCCCGTCCGAGATAGCATATAATACCAATTGCTCTATGTTACTCATTTCCGTCATACTGTCTATTTAAGCCTTGGAAAAATATCAGCTCTCCATTGTAGCCCTCGAATGCATTGCAACTGTCTTCTATAGTCATAAATTTGCTGAAACTATCTTCTTTAGCCCTTGGATTCATACTTAATATCTACTTTAGCCCTTGGATTCATATTAAGGGATTTCTTAACGGTTAGGGTTAGGGTTAGCGTTATAGGTTCACTGTACAATACGTTCGCGAGTTTATCTCCAATATACGTTACCGACCCTTACACTAGACAAACTAACCCTAAAACATTGTCGATAATGATCCAAGGGTTAAAAAAAGATAGTCAACGAATATCTAACTGCTAAAAAAGTCAGTCTAACGAGAATCCAAGGGCTAATTTCCTAAAGATATTAATTTAGTGGTGAACATATTGTTGTCCCGATTGCATTACTTATTTACCAATTGCAGATTTTGGCCTAGAAAACAGTTAAGTACATGTAGGAAAACACATAAATTTAATATTGGTAACTCAATTCTAAAAATGTCTAATCACAGTCAATTCAAAATCCGCCACAGCTTTTGATAGGTACGGCAATTTTCTATGCATTTGAAAATCCGCCATGGATTTGGAAATCCGCCACGGATTTGAGGCCTGCCATGGATTTGAGTCCTACATATATACCCAAGTATTTTCCTACGGTTAAGATTACACGACAGCCAAGTGAAATTGACGAGACACAACTGACACAGAATAAGGTGTTGTTCCTGAGTTTTGAATGGACGTCTTTGAAACCTTTGTCGTGTTATGTTCACAATGCTAGGTTACAAATAAACGTTCACACTAAACTGCCCTCCTTGTGTTATGACACGGTGTTTCCCGCGTGCGGTACGTTTCGCATCTTTCTAAACTAAATCATTCTTTGCAGACAATGACATAAATATGCCGCATATGGAAATCTATGGCATTTTACAGAAAAATTTAGTTTTAAATTTAATTCAAATTTGGCTGATTTTCCAATATATATTTTTTCGGTTTCAGCATTAAATTAGAAACAAATGATTTGTTTCATATAAAATGTATTCAAATCATCAAAATTCATAGGAGATAATAAAACAATAATGTTCTTCTTCCAGTTCAAAGCATAGAATTTGGGAAATTTGTTAACGCATTAAGTACATTATTTTCATATAATCCATAGAGATTTACTGACTGTTGGACAAGCATAGCAATATACCTGTTTACTGCAGTTGGATATGCGCAAGGGATATTTGGTCACGTGAGACCTGTTTGTTTACTAATTCCAACCTAATCTTGTTTTAATCAAATGAATAAACCACATTTTGCAAGGATATAACAACAATTACATTGTTCTTTTATATTATATCATCAATTGATGACTCCACAATACTTTCATGATCCATGAGAAATTCTTTCACAGATAAATGACGTCCACATATGCCAACGCTGGAGACTTTTGCAATATTTGAAAAAACCTCTACTTGACACAATGGAAGAATGAATACCTCCTCTCCTTCCGAAAACCTCAAAAGTTGTATGTTCCTAAACGTAACCTTAACGTCGGGGACATTGTCCAATTAGAGATGATTCCTTACCGAGAACCTACTGTTCAATGGGACGCATCCTAGAAAGGGAGTCTGATCAGCATGGTTACGTCCCAACTGTGATAGAAAAGACGCAAGGGTCAATATTACTGAGACCTGTCCACAAGCTGGTACTGTTATTAGCAAGCATCCAATAGATTTCTTATCTTTCTGTTTAACATTCAAATGTATTGATGTTTTGTAAAAGCCTTTATTTTGTGTGTGTTAAACATGCTGCTTATGCTAGTGTGAAAATACTAAAATCTGTTATTCTAAATTTTTATACAAAACTGCATATTAAGTATATATACTGAAAGGCAAAAGAAACGTCGTAGTTTTGAAATAAGTTAATTGTTATGTAGGAAGTGTCAGTGACATATTTTTCCAAATAATACTTTAAAACAACATTAGAAGATCATGAATCGAAGACTAGAAGACTACAACATAAGTGTGCAAAAGTTTGGGTGTACTCTAAAAAATTTCAGTTTCACTGAACAGTGACCACCTCGACCTAACGCAGTATTGAAAACGGAGTGCACGTGCATATCTTGTGGGTACAAATTGCTGGCTCAACTTACACTCTATCATTTATCTCAAGCAAACAGCAGTTATCCAGAGATCAACGTTTACAGGCCATCGGACGTCTGCACGCCGGTCAACGTGCTGCTGTTATCCCTAATGACCTTCATTGCTCTGTTAGAACGATAAAACGTTAAGACAACGTTTCAACACTACCAGCAGTGAAAACCACCTTCAACGTAGTGATCGACTTATAGTGACCACACAACATCAGGATCGCCATATCGTCCATCAGCATCTACAGAACTGTTTCACTTGGGCGACAGACACAACACTGCGACTCGGAACCCATCAGATACCAATCAGTGATTGACGGCTCCAAACCAGAAACCTTCATTGTCGATGTCCTGCCATAGGTCAAGTGTTGACGCAACGTCACCGCCATGAACGTCTCCAGTGGCACAACAGCGACAACACTGGCGTCAGAGGCAATGGCAAACTGTACTCTTTTCAAATGAAAGTCGCTATTGCATTTCAGTTGCTGACGGGAGGAGTAGGATATAGAGACACAATGGCAAACGGTTCAATGATGATTACGTTATGGAGAGACACAAATGGGCCGACCATCATGGTATTGGGTGATTTTGGACTTAATATAAAAATGTTGGACCCGTGATCTTTCAAAATATCAGTCCAGGCCGAGATAATGGTGTGACCTCTGATCCCGATCCTAAGGCACCAAGTTGTGCCGTTTTTTGCATGTCATCGACGTCTTGTTTTTCAACAGGATAATCCACGTGCTCGCACCGCCAGATTGATAAGAGACATTTTACAGCAGCACAACATGGATTTCATGCCTTGGCCAGCCCTGAGCCCGGATCTCAAACTAGTTGAGCATTTATGGGATGAAATCTAAAGACGCCTCAACAACCTTGCCCAATGCCGACAACTGCAGACCAACTCCGCACAGCATTCCTGAGGATATGTGCTCAAATTCCTTTGTCCTTTGTGAATCTGCTCATTGACACCATGAGCAGGAGATACGTCCAAGTCATTGTTTTGGAATTGCTATAACGTTTTGTATTTAACCAGTTGTTATAACAGTTCATAACGACGTTTCTTTTGCCTTTCAGTATATTTACGTTTTTCTTTCATCATCATCAATATAACAAACTTGATTCTATAATATGATAATCATATCAGTTAATTCTGTTTTCAAAAAAATAACTGATTGTTGATCAAAACAAAGGCACATGCCATTATTGACAAATAAAAAGTCATGTGACCATGAACATTTCATGCATGCATGTTAACAGTTGGCCAAACCAACTGTCTTGCTCAGTTGAGAGAATCACAATACTGATAGAACATGTGCTCCATGTGAGAACACAAAGTGTGAGTATTGATATGAAATGGACCTTTACTTGTATGCTGCATTAATGATCATGCTATCAATATTTGTCTCCGTGAGTATATTTATGCATTGGGTGTAAAATAAGTCCCTTGAAGGAAATTTATCTGTTATTGAACTAAATATATTTCAACTAAAGTTTCCTAGACTTTAAACCAAAATGAACTTTATAACTTTAAAAGTTTTGTAAATTGATAAAAGCTTAATAATTATGCCAGTGAAGTTGTTCAATATACCTATCACTATAGCATTCTGTACCTTTGACTGAGGTTCTTTCATTTGTTATATTGTGGTTTTGAACCTCGCCACACCGTGCATGTAGTGTTGAATGCCATGTACAAAAAGTCAAAAGTGAAATGGAATAAATCTGTGGCGAGAGTTTCGTCGTTGTGTTTTTCCTTCTACACATGTTTATGAAACACAAGTTGTTAACAATGTTTAAAAACTTTTCAGTGGGTCAGAAATCACGAAGACGTTTATACAGTAACACAGTTTATATGCAGTATGTATCAGATTAATCTTCTAGTATGCGTTTGGGCAAATGGTTACCTTATATACTGTACAGATCATGCTCTGAATAGGAAAACTTTCCTTTTTTCTTCTTATCAGATAATATACATGTATGTACTTTAACACAATGATATGAGCATACATACGTTTGTTTTTCGGAATGAAAGTATATTAATCATTCACAATGTACAGTCGATCGTGAACATAAACAATGCAGTATCCGCATGATCAACTGCTTCTTCGTGTACTTAAGAACTATGTAATAGTAATAATAAGATATTAAAATACTGTAACCCAACAATTATCCTTATACCTGTGCCAACTACACTGTTATCTCCCCATGAATGTCGCTGTGCTATTGGCTGTTAGTCTCGCTTCTAGACTAGTCACTTGAGTTTCTGTGTGAGAAATAACTCTCTTACACCAAATAATTTGATTCATAGCTTTATGGCAGTCTGTCAATCGAGTGTGCACACCGAACACTCGTATAGACCCTCAAGTGGTTGCTATGTACACATTGCGAGCCGGGTTACTCACGTTATCTCGGGTATAATATATGAGTGACATTGTGGGTAGAGTGGGTGCCAAGATTAGTCCACATCGAAAATATTTGATTAAATAATTCACTCGGTGAAGTATGTCGTTTTCCTGACAGATCCCAAACCGAAGGTAGAAACTGACCACTTTTACATTACCTTTATCTATGTTTACCAATAACTATGGCCGATTCATTTTAAATGAAATAAAGGTTACAAATAATTAAACTTCAACGACACACCTTACTGTCGTGTTGGCGACCATGAAATGTTGACAGCAGGACTAGATCCTCTACTAAAGAAGGCTTCGTCCTTTTCACTGAAATATCCCACAATGCATTGCCGGCGACCTTTTTGTAAGGCTTTGCTAAGCGCTGAACTTAATGTAAACATTGATTTTGGTATCATGGAGAGATACTCAGAAACTCTAGACA
Source organism: Steromphala cineraria (assembly GCA_916613615.1). Classification (NCBI taxonomy): domain Eukaryota; kingdom Metazoa; phylum Mollusca; class Gastropoda; order Trochida; family Trochidae; genus Steromphala; species Steromphala cineraria. The sequence continues at coordinate 48,086,175 of OU744723.1, forward strand.
AGAAGGTTTTTGTTTGTTATAAGGAGAAATTATCTGTTATGGGAGGTGAGGATACTTACCATATTGAAAAGTCTCAGTTTAGTGGCGATCACAATAACTCCCCAAATGTTTCCTTCAGACCCAGACTTGGTGAACTACTTGGTATTTCAATCTTGCCATTTCAACGACCAGTTACTTCCTTATTTTATCAGAGAAGAGATGATTTGATGTTTGGAAGTCAAGTTGGTAACACAAATGTTATTTTTGATGCCTGAAACCCATTGTCTATTGCATAGTTAAGGCACTACAGCCATACTTATTTTGGGTGAAATTTCAGTACCATTATAAATTCAATCGTAATTCCATAAAATGTCTACATGGACGAACTTTCTTTAAAGAAATTTTTACAAAATCAACATTTTTAAGGTAAAGAGTCATGAATTTATTCACGGTACCGTAACTTTGCCATAGCATCATTTTTTAGTTTTCGAATTTAGGGGGTGCTTATGTATATTTTATATATAACTTGATATGACAGTTGATTTTGAAGGATTTGTAAAGTTGCAGGCAATTTTCTGATAAGTAAGATAGTAGCGTGTGCAAATTAATAGATAAAGAAGGCAAAATGAACAGTACATACATGTAGAAAACGCTGAACATAAATGTTTGAAAGCTATGGTATCAGTTAAAACAAAATTTAGCTATGTTAATAGTTAAAACTTAAAAGTTACATGGTGTTAGAATATGAAATACTACTGGTTTACCTGTTCAAAGATAGGTCCTGCTTTCGAGAAGGAAATGTGCAATATGACCAATACACCTCACCTCGTTGTTAAGCTTCCTTTAAATAATGCAATGATTTATGACCTCATGTTTTCCTCCTATATTCAGTGTGTCTATAAGTAGCATATATGGCCTCAACATAAATCTGTCACTCGTTGATTGTCACTCGAAGTAGGGTTCTACTTTACATGTGTTGGCTGAAGATCAAAGTAATCAGTCTGTTTCAAAATATATTAGCTGTTATAAAATTCTTTACTATGAATCATTTAAGAGAACTGTAGTTGTATTGTATAAACGCCTACATTCCATATAAGATACATCCACTGTCATTATCACCTGATCTACCTGACGTGGTTTTCTATTTGAACATGACACTCCCTTAAACAGGCCTGCCACGAGGTTCTCAATCATCATTGTAGTTGGCAAATATGCGCTTTACGTCACTCTGTTGTTCATCCGCCACACTTTCTTTCATTACTTTCCTCAGGTTTGATACTGTTTCGCTTCCAAGGCAGTTATCTAAAGTACGTCCACTGTCCCAAGCGATTATGTTGTTAATACCCTCTGCCTCGGGCTATAATATCAAGTATTTTCCAACGATGTAATTGATGACCTTTTTGTCAAAGTAAAAATGTCAACCTACTATCACCTTTTGAAAAATAACACAAATATTATTCTCCCATCTGCATCTTGAACTCGCATTGTTTACACACCGGACCACTGAACCCAACCTTTTGAGGACTGAACCATTACGTTAGCGCTGATTGAACCTTTATGTTAGGTCATCTCGTATCAAAGGTCTGAGTTTCAGTGGTTTGATATTTCATGTTTTTATATTATATTTAGCTACACTAAGGCTAAGAATAATCATTTATCCTTCTAAAAAATTATTTGACGTGTCATTGAGAGTCGATCCGATATGTTTACAGTTGTGTAACACATCGCCCGAATGCAGTCAGGGCAGCCTTGGTATATATTGCATGTGAGAACTCTAATCAAAATTTCAAGGAAAATCTTATTCATATCTCAAAGGGTAAAGGGGGGATTTAAATTTTTTATAAGTTAAACGATTATTAGAATCCTTTGTTGAAAATATTTTTTGGTTAGGTTTAAATATATTTTTTCATAATGAAAGTTCGTTGTTGCAAATCTTTGCTCATAGTCTATCGATGATTTAATGTTGACATTATATGTCCATTCGTTGAGATGGCAGCGATGTATATGTATTTGAGATGTCACGGACCGGATAATCCCTGTCTGGAGCTAGTATTGCCACCTTATACAAAATGATTCAGGCTGACTTTTATCGATCCAACTGTCCAGTTCAGGTGACCCTACAATGGGTATGTATCTAAAACAGGAGTGTATAGCTCTCTGTGTTACTAAAACACCAAAACAACCACGCCATGGTAAGGAAGTGAGACGAGTGGTTTATATTGAATGCATAGCTATATATATTATACATTGCATAAGTATGTCCTGTTGAGATTAGTCTCCATGGTCCCATCTGTGAGTGTAGACAGTTGTTCTTGTGGTAGTAAGATATTTCTTTCTTATTTCACACATATGCAATCCCTGCACAAAAATAATCCTTTCCCTAAAATGTTTTGATAAAATTAATAAATAATATAAAAAAAGAAAACAGCCAGGAGTTTTCAAAATGTATTTTCTAGTTTCTAGTATTTCAAAGTATAAAGAAATAACTGACTCTTTATTATCAATAACATAGGTAAGCATATTATACTTGATTTACCTCTGTGTGTATATGTAGAAAATCTAAAGGGCTAATAGAACAGAACAGAACCTTATTTCACTCAAGTATATGTACAAAGAATATTGGTTACCAGGATAAAAAGTTTGAAAAATGGCGGATAAACATGACAATAGCAAGGTTAATTGGTATTAGATTTTAGACGCTTTGTGATTAAGCAACAGATATTAGCAAACTTTCGCAAAACCCTTATTCTTTGGCAATTAGATAATAAATATATTATATGCAGATGGGTTATAATAATTATACTCTTTGATGTACATTTTTCTACACTCATGTAATATTTTACAAATTAACAAATAATGCTACACATCACCAAGGTAATTAGTATCAAATATTTTACAACGTTTTTGGCATAATCAACATTATGCCATCTTCCCACTTCAACTGGGAGTCTATGACAATATGATCTTTAAAGAAAGTAAAAATAGATATACATTTCTGTGTAGATTAGATAGATACAATTTAATATTTCCAAATTAGTTTGATAACCTCGTATAACTTACAGTTCTTTGAGATAATCACACAAGAAAACAAATGCTGTATGAAGCATTAAGGTAGCTCAGTTAATTACTCTTAGCCAATGAACAGAAAGGTAAAATTGATAATCTATTTATAATTACTACCTGTGTCTCTCATAATATTTTGAATAATTAATGTCAATGCAAGACAGCCCATATCATGAATCATTTTCTAATGAGCTTGGCCTACAGTCAATGATAGCCTACAATTACTGAACAACTTTGATTACAGTGCTTCAATGTTATACTGTTAATTCCTTTGTAAATCAATCATTTTCTCTCAAATATTTCAAAATACCTTACATTTTAAAAATGTTCAAACTTCATACACAGAGGAAAAACTCATGTTAAACGTTTTTAATTATAGCAATTTTGGACACCGTGGGTTACATGTGTTCGTGAACGTATAAGGTCAGGATCATCCAAAGCCCCGCCAGATTTGACGTAACAACTTCCATCTGTCAAATAGTCAAATGTTGTGCAGTCGGTTGTGGTGGAACAGCTCTTCAGACAATCTTCCAAAGATTGCAAACCCAAATTTGGATAATCAATGCTTACCCCAGCAAATGTTGAATAGGAATTGCTGTATGATGTGCAACCTGAAAAGTGAAACGAATTGCCAGATGTGCTAAACAAACTTAATATTTATAACTCGTCCTAAACCTCATACACACGTCCCTTCAATAGGTAAACGTATATCACACAAAAATAAATACCAATTACAATGGAATCATTATTCACTACTTGGTTTTCTAAAACGAATGTTCATCCTTTCCCGTGTATCATATGATTTGAAGGTGTTTTCACTAAAATAACCACACACAGTCCATGCACAATAATGTGCATCTTATTCTGTGACTGCGAAATATCAGGTTAAATAACAAGATGATAATCTCCGGAAGAAAATGCGTCTATGTCAACATACATATGTATAATATATGAACTTTAAAGATATGAACAACTCTCAACTTCATAGAATGTTCCCAAAAGCTTTGAATAAAAACATCCTATATGTACCAACAATTACCTAATATATTTGGAAGTTACAGTGGCTTGAAATGTTGCAACATTGAACAAATATATTATAATACATGCTGTTTTCCTTTTTATCACTTTGTTTACAGAATTCAGAATGAAAGAGTATCGAATGGATATAATAATAAAAGGAGAAATTAACATATCTCTTGATATTACCATGTGTACAGGCATGTTTGACGGGGTTGAAGCTGTAGCCTAGGATACAGCCACATGTAGACTCTCTGCATTCAGAGTTCGGGAAGAGACCTCGAATCAACAGAAAACCTCAGAGCCATGTTTCCTCCTTCACGTATACAGTGTGACTAGTATGAAAAAAGTAAAACAACCCAAAAGCGAATATTCTGCATGGTAGGCAATGGGCGTGTTACAGTTGGTATGTACATGTTCGTGAAATGAGTTGTATAGGAGGATCTGAAGTATGTGTTAGGAAATGAAATAATTTGCCGCTGATACTAGGCATTGAATGAAGCACTCATAAAATAGCAAACCCTCATTGTCCATACAAGCTTCTAATGTTGATATTGTATACACTTACCTCTGTTAACAATTACTGGAATAATACTTTTGTAAATGTACTTTCCTAATTATGTAACTTGTTTTAATCATTTGAAATGGATTAAACAAATAAAAAACATTGAAAATTATATATCAGATCAGATCCACAACCATAATCTAATCATATACTCGGTTTCATATTTATTATCAGGCACAAAGAAAAATACTGATACATGATTTGCTGGTTTGATTTGCCAAACATTAAACAATTGTATCTACACTTTTGTGGGATATTTGATATTGAAAAAGACAATAATGAAAAATTAACAGACGATAATATGATCACAGGGCCGTCTACCCCTGAATCCTATTCACGTAGAGAGAGAGAGAGAGAGAGAGAGAGAGAGAGAGAGAGAGAGAGAGAGAGAGAGAGAGAGAGAGAGAGAGACAGAGAGACAGAGAGAGACAGAGAGACAGAGAGAGACAGACAGACAGACAGACAGACAGACAGACAGACAGAGAGAGACAGACAGACAGACAGAGACAGATATAAGGGTACATGCAGTCATTTTGATTTAGCATCCGAGATAAACTCTTACAAATCGCATTAATGCCATGTCACCTTGCAATTAAGGGTAAAAATTAACATTAACTTATTTTATTAACATTAAATTATGTTCTTCTATACAGAGGTTGTGATCTGAAATGGGTTAGTGTTGTTAATTATGTAACAAAATCATCGTGGCATGTTATCTTTCTATCATATTTTTATCCATAAGCAGTCGAAGGACTTGCTTGTTTAACTACCTGTTTTCCTTTCTTATCTTGGTAATAAATAAGTTTAGAACAAATTTACAGACCATGTAAAGTAGGACGGTCAAGGTGCTTCTTTACCTCCGTTACTTTCTTATCTTGGTAATAAATATGTTTAAAACTGTTGGAGTGAAATCAACAGGTCATCCTGACCCTTACTAACCCACTTAGATTCACTTCAAAACGTATTCCTCGGGAATTCATATTCTGTTGACTCACCACAGAGAGTTTCATGCATATATATAGCCAATGCGAGAACAAGTTTACACTCGGTACAAACAAGTCGTTTATCTACATGAATAACTGATATGTAATACTCGCTGTGTCAACCACATGAGTCTCTCGTTTACAACTCTGATATGAATATATTCTACCAGTGTATTTAGCTATCTTAAATACATGTCATGCATGTGTGCAAATTAACATTAAACTTATATGCACAGACAGTGTACAGATACTTCTTACTGCTTACAAACTAACTCAAGATTTTACAAATGTTTGTTAGTCAGATGTATGTCATGGACGAGAGCGGTATCTTCGTAATTGTAAATCAGCATATCCATATGAATAGTTAAGAGTTTGGTATGAGAACCTAGTCTTCTTTTATGACATTGTATTAAATATGAGCCATGCCAAAGTCTGATTGGTCATTGAATGGTTATTTATGGTGCTGCTTGAGATAAGGATGCGTGGTATTATCAATATATCGGTATATTGCAATACAGGAACAGCGTGATACGAATCGGTATACACTTTTGAAAATACCCAATATATCAAACGTTTTAAAATGAACTATTTCCAAGTTGTGTTGTGAAAATAGCTCCAATATGTGTACAGATCATAAAAAGTGTTTATTTTTTAAAATGTCCCTTTTCAAAATAGTTGAACAATAATGATCGTTCTTTGCGTTCATATTTAGACACATCAGCATGTCAATTCTTGAATAAAAGAAATATAAATATATTGCAAAATGGATTTAACATACGCTTTTCTGTATCCCAATATATTGCAATAGAGAAATGAGGAACGATACCCATCCTTAAGTGGAGGTATGATATTTGCACTAAGATACACTAGCAATTAAGGTACGCAGCTTTAACAAGTACAAACAAATTCTAAAATTTATTTTTAAAGTGTTATATAACGGGCCATAACGATAGGCCTTTCGTCGTATAAAATGTAAAAAGATCTATTTACTTAATTTTGGTATAAGGGCATATAAGTGTGCATATTAAAAGTAGACGTTTTCAATCGACATTAGTTTTACAGTCATATCTTATTTGTTATAACTAGTTCTAGTTCTATAGCAAGCCAATTCTTCCGTCTTCCCTAGATTAACGCTTTAGGCAACAATGATATCTTTTTATCGTAAAGTAAATCAGACTATTCATAAAAAGGGGCAATTTGAATTAGATTCAACTTTGAATTTTCGAAACCGGTACGGCTTTTGAAATACACTGCCTAATCAGCCTGGGCGAAAGGAATCTGGTCACTGAAGCGTGTCCCCAGCGTGTCTACCTTCTATGACGTAGCAGAAGGGAAGTAGTTTCACCTAATGATTATTGTTCAATGTGTACCGACACCTATTAATCGTTATTTTAATATACAAATGTTCACAAAAACACCAACATATTTATATTCTGATAGCTTAGATATCCTGGACAACTGCGTAAATCCTTCTTCCTCACTGGAGAACTCCGTAAATTTCCCTCCCTCCCTGGACAACTCCGTAAATTCCCCTCCCTCCCTGGACAACTCCGTAAATTCCCCTCCCTCCCTGGACAACTCCGTAAATTCCCTCCCTCCCTGGACAACTCCGTAAATTCCCCTCCCTCCCTGGACAACTCCGTAAATTCTTCTTCCTCCCTGGACAACACAGTCAATTCTCCTCCCTGGACAAATCCGTAAATTTTTCTTCCTCTCTCTCAGCACAGTAAATTCCCCTCCCTCCCTTGACAACTCCGTAAATTATTCTTCCTACCTGGACAACTCTGTCAATTCCCCTCCCTCCCTGGACAACTTCGTAAATTCCTCTCCCTTCCTGGACAACTCCGTAAATTCTTCTTCCTCCCTGGACAACTCCGTTAATTCTTCTTTCTTCCTGGACAACTCCGTATATTCCCCTCCCTCCCTGGACAACTCTGTAAATTCTTCTTCCTCACTGGACAACTCCGTAAATACTTCTTCCTCTCCGGACATCTCGGTAAATTATTCTTCCTCACTGGACAACTCAATAAATTCCCCTCCCTCCCTGGACAACTCCGTAAATTCTTCTTCCTCATTGGACAACTCCGTAAATTCTTCTTCCTCATTGGACAACTCCATAAATTCTTCTTTCTCCCTGGACAACACAGTAAAGTCCCCTCCCTCCCTGGACAACTCCGTAAATTCTTCTTCCTCCTTTGACAACCCCGTAAATTCTTCTTCCTCCCTGGACAACACAGTAAATTCCCCTCCCTGGACAACTCCGTAAATTTTTCTTCCTCCCTCGACAACACCGTAAAGTCCCCTCCCTCCCTCGACATTTCCGTAAATTCCCCTCCCTCCCTGGCCAACTCCATAAATTATTCTTCCTCCCTGGACAACTCCATAAATTATTCTTTCCCCCTTGACATTTCCGTAAATTCTCCTTCCTTCCTTGACAACTCCGTATATTCTTCTTCTTCCCTCGAAAACTCCATAAATTCTTCTTCCTTCCTCTACAACTTCGGAAATTCTTCTTCCTCCCTCGACAAGTCCATAAATTCTTCTTCCTCCCTCGAAAACTCCGTAAATTCTTCTTCCTTCCTCGACAACTTCGGAAATTCTTTTTCCTCCCTCGACAAGTCCGTAAATTCTTCTTCCTCCCTCGAAAACTCCATAAATTCTTGTTCCTCCCTCGACAACTTCGGAAATTCTTCTTCCTCCCTCGACAAGTCCGTAAATTCTAATTCCTCCCTCGACAACTCCGTAAATTCTTCTTCCTCCCTCGACAACTCCGTTAATTCTTCTTCCTCCCTCGACAAGTCTGTAAATTCTTCTTCCTCCCTCGACAAGTCGGTAAATTCTTCTTCCTCCCTCGACAACTCCGTAAATTCTTCTTCCTCCCTCGACAACTCCGTAAATTCTTCTTCCTCTCTCAACAACTCCATAAATTCTTCTTCCTCTCTCGACAATTCCATAAATTCTTTTTCCTCCCTCGACAACTCTGTAAATTCTTCTTCCTCCCTCGACAACTCTGTTACTTCCCCTCCCTCCCTGAACAACTACTAAATTCTTCTTCCCCCCTGGACAACTAAAAACATTCTTGTTCCTCCCTGGACAATTCCATAAATTCTTCTTCCTACCTGGATAAACACCTAATGCATTATCTAAGCCAAACAATTCAATTAACAAAAATAAATCTACTTGACTAGCATTTCAATTCTTGAATAAAGGCCTTTTGCCATATTTTGTTATGCATCAGATGAGCGTTGTCGATCATATATGATCCATCGTCTGCAATATGCATAAGAAAGTGTCTCTCTTATGATACAACGTTTTCATATTCGTAGGAAATGCATATAATATTATTACGTCAAATTCGCTGAAGGGTTCTGACAATTACCGGTAGAGGTTACCTTTCAATGGACAAGGGTGGAATGATATGTTATTAGAAACAACAGAAGGATATGGCTGTGCTTTCCTTCATATCTTGGTGGACGGACATAACATATCTTGCTCAAGGGAGGGAACTCCTGCACGCTTATTCTGTTTATCCGTCGTCTTTGTATCTGCTGCTTTCTATTAGTATTATTTCACAAGGAAATTTAAAGCTTACAGAAATAGGAAAATTATCTGATGTATGCATTGTAAAAGCTTACAGTAGTACAAAGGAATTGATCAACAGATACTGTTTGTTGTAATTTTATTTGCAGTTTAAAAGGGGAATTTCCTAAGTTCGCTTGCCTTCGGGACTTACTTTTGCAAATGGCGGCTGTTGACAATGGTGATAATGCAGCTGTGTCACTGTAGTCGAAGGTGTTGTGAGTATACAACCTATACATACGATCAACAATACAATGTAATGTTAGAGGGAATACAAAATATGTAGTACGCTAATTCTAACAATACAAATTGATAGTAGCTATGTTGTTAATGTAACCGTGCGTGTTATTTAGTATATAATTGAAAACATAACACGCGTAGGTGAAACATGAGTATTATCACGTGAATGTTATCTTTAAGGTCGAACCGACTTTTTATATTAGCATTTTAGTGTGTGAAATATTCTTTCACCAAATCAATCAATGTAAATATCATTGAATTGCCTCTGAGAGTTGTCAAACATGTTCATAACACACACTTTGGTACAATTTTACAATGAAGCTTCTCTGAATAACTATTCCACAGTGCGCGGCTTGTTTAAAGACATTTACTATAAAGTAGCCAAGGCAGAAAAAACTAAACTTATCAGAGAGAAACTTTTATTTAAATATTTACTCACATATTATGAAGTTAAGCTATGAACGTAAACTCTATGTAATGAATTTGTATCCCTGAATTGTGTAAAATCTCACAGTTCACGCTTAGGAGTTTAAAGTAGATGATTCAAAAGCATTTTATTCAGTTGGTTTTAGCTGTGTATCGAATAGCCCTGTATAGAGTGGAGCCTCACAAGGGTCATAATAGCATAAGGCTCGATTATTGACACGCTAACACTAAGAGCTGTAATCTCTCTACAATAGCATTGCAACGTGACTAACAGAGAGTTTCTTTTTATAGAAACCTCATTAACTCCCCTTCAAGCCAAGGCATGCTATGGAAGAAGAAACACTAAATACAATTGTCCAGAAAAAAGGCATTATGCTACATGCTGGTATGTTATAGAAAAGTAATGTTGAATCATCCTTGCATAGATATATCTCATTGAAGAGTCTGTAAATCAAAATAACTAACGTTAATTCTTTTCAGTATAAATCTCAGCTACAGTAACTTGTTAATAGAACTTGTGTGATAAATAGAGAATCTCACCCAAGTGTCTTCTGATATGAAATATATCAACTCAAGGTGAGGTGAGGTGAGGTGAGGTGAGGTGAGGTTAAGGCCTAAAGCTTTTTAAGAAAATGTTGAAAACATGTTTTAAGGGTATGGCCTTTATCAGGGGCCACAGGGCCACAAAAGTTATAAATTATAACCCTTACTAGTCAAGGAGTATGTACACTAGGCCTTATGCATCTGGAGAAGAAGATAAAAAAGGTTTTATGTGGCTTCTGTGACCCTCATTAGGAGCCACAGGGCCACCACAGCTACACTTTATTATCTTCACTAATCAAAGAGGTCTGTACAAAAGATAATTTCAGCTTTCTAGGCCTTATGCATCTGGAGAAGAAGATGAAAATAGGTTTTAAGGGCGTGGCCCTTGTGAACCTTATTAGGGGTCACAGGGCCACCAGAGCTACAATTGATAATCCTCTCTAGCCAAGGAGTCTGTACATTAAGTTGCAGCTTTCTAGACCTTATTGTTCTGGAGAAGAAGTCGAAATTCCACAAAGTTTACGGACGGATGGACGGACGGACGGACGCCGGACACCATGCCATGCCTTAACCCTATCGGGCCTTACAGGCAAGATGAGCTAAATATGTAGGAAACTGACTACTTTTGAATTGTATCAGATTTCTAAATAATTTAAAAAATCTATTGTTGTATATGACCTACCTGCTTTCCGTGACGTGTGTTTCATTCCAGTGCTTCACACAGCTGAACAACACAAGACATCCGAGGAGCATGTTGAACTGTTACAAAAGAAAGGGGAAATGCTGTCGCAATTGTTTGTTCAGGTCAGTATGTACAATGTTTTTGAGATAATAGTATAGGTTTGACTTACTTGTGTCAAAACTGTCATTCTAGATATCTTACCATCGATTTGAAGTTACATTATTATTTGAATTTTGAACGTTTCGTTGAAATAAAGATTACTTACATTGAATTACATTATATGCATTTTTAAGTCGAAATGATAAAGTTATATTCGTAAAATGCCCCTTGATATTTGTTCATAAAAAAAAACACTATCACTTGGTGTCTGTGTGTCTCACATGAATTCCCACACAAACATGTTTTCATACAAAATATGATTAATCTATGTTTCTGCTTGTAGATACATTTAATATATGATTGAGGGTGAGATACTCTGTTCTATCAGTGAAATAAAACCTCTTTCTGGCTAGTGGCGATAACCTTTATCGTCACTCTACTGAGTGGTGATAAACTTTATCACCAATCGAGTGGCGTCAAGTTTAAGAGTTTGACGACATTTAACAATGGTCTGACGTCATGAATTATCATATGACGTCACACTGTAGCCGCGCTGTCCGGCTCTTCCAAGCGGCGACTCAACATGAAATTGGTATTTTTGACGTAATTAGAAGGATTTCATCATATAAGCAATAGAATATCAGCCAATTAGAAGATAAATAGTTGCGTTTGTAAAATTTCCGGGTTTCGTTGTTATTCAACACCCGCAAATTTGGTTTAAAACCGACATACAGCATGCTCTCAGCTGCCAGGAGACCGACATGGTTGTTGGGGTTGCAGTCAGGTCCGTAATAATGATTTTAACATCTTGAATTGAGTTTAATACAATCCAAACTCGTATCGACTGCGAAGATTGGTTCTGAACTGATAGGTTGTTGATGATTACAATGTTCGATCTACTTTGGCGAGCATTCTCACCACATCGAGTCGGATCGTGTCCAAAACAAGTGGACATGGACTCATTTAATGTCTTGCTTAAGCTTTTGTTATATGTCATTAAGTTTCTGGGAGTTCATGAGAGTTGACAAATTGATGGGCAACTTCTCATTGCAGTTAAATACTGTCATTGAGTTGCTTCATACAATTACTACGATCAGCTAGATACCGTTTATTGAAAACACTGTTATCGTGTAAAGTGAACGCTTGGACTAAAATGTCTAAACCTATAGAAAAGACACTAACTTTACTCTCACTTTAACTTTATTGTACTCATTGCAGATCGAAGTGACTTTTGTAAGTGAACTCGATGTAATAAGAATACCAATACCGTATAGGTTTAACCCTCTTAGTGCCCGGTTAAGCGCTTACCCAGTGCCGCTATCTTTTGGAGTTAACTTGAGATTTTGGTCAATACTGTACAAATATGTCGCTGAGGCGTTATCTATGTTCGGACATTCATGAAATTTAAGTGAAGAAAGCTGAGTTGCTTCCCATTAAATCAATGTAATTTTTGATCATAAATGACATTGTAATAAAAGTATTGACAAAATAATTTGGGTTTCGATAACAAGGGATTTCCCGTATTATAAATAGCGCTAATGGTCGCGAGCAAAGTAGACCGGATATGATGGCAGAACATGCAAAGACGTCACGACTCGCGTGTGTCGTGCTGTTCACCAGACGACAGGTGATTGTTTCGCGCCCGAATGAAGGTTCGATTTGTAGTTGAAAACAAACTCTCGTAATCCTTGGCTTGTCTATTCCTCAAATAAATCGATTGAAATCATCCTTAAAGTTTGAAATAAAAAAATATGACAATGTCATATGTATACGTAAATATTTTGCCGAATATGCTAAGAAGAGTGATACCTCTGTAATTGTTCATATCTTGCTTACTACCTTGTTTATAAATCGGAACAATAACACCGATCGACCACGCTTCAGGAAAATTTCCATTTTCAAAAATCACATTGAATATTAATTCCAAATATGGTAGCAAAATATCTGTTGAGTTTTTAAAGAATTCAGGGATAGTATCGTCTATACCCGGAGCTTTATTACATTTAAGATTATGTATACTTTCGAGAATTTCTTCTCTGCTAATAGGTGAATCTAATATCTCATTAACAAACTGCATATCTGTATCTAGCGGTAATGAAGCTTTGTTTCCATACAATTCTGCGTCAGTTAAAGTATCATTCATATCAGAAGAAGAGAATAAATCGATCCTTGAAGTAGTCATGCCAGTCTTTTATATCAATATCATTTGTATTTTGACGGTTGCCCAAGCGTTTTAGTTCAGACCAAAATTGTTTGGAATTATTAATACTTTTCTCTAGAATTTGTTGTCTACCATTGAAATAAGCCTGTCGCTTTCTTTTACAAGTTGCAGTGTACTTATTTCTAACATTGTGGTATTTGCGAAGATTCTCAATGGTTTTACTTTTCCTAAAGAGGTTTAAAGATCGACATCTATCTTTCTTCAGAATATCGCACTCGGCATCAAACCATTTGCAGGTATTTACCCTAGCGTCATTACTTTTTCCAACCTGCCTTTTCATGCTTGAAGCAGCTAAACATAAAGCGTCTGCTAGATAATGGATGCTCATTTCGATATTTGACATTGCATGGTCAACAGACTTATCAAGTAATTCCTGAATTGAATCAGAGAATAGATTATCCCTAAATGTTTGTAACTTGTTGTTATCCCATATAAACCTGAATGATTTATTCTTATATACTTGACTATCAGAAGAAACTTGTTGTTTATGAAGCGCTCGTAATTTCAATGTGACAGGGAGATGGGGTGATTCAGAGCGAGACTCTATCCCGAAGTCAATAACACTATCAAACAGAGGGGAAGAGGCTATGACATAATCAATGACACTAGCCCCGTTAACACCTAAAAATGTAAAGTCTCCAATATTTGTATCTCGATCGCATCGTCCATTCATGAGATGGATGTTTAAGACTGAGCATAAATCAAATAGACACTTCCCAAAATTATTTACGATTTTGTCACAAGAAAAGCGTTCAAGATTAAAGGAATCAACTATAAAATCCCACATAGAATTACTGTCTTTTTCAGTTTATTCAATTATGTCATCCTCTACAAAATCACACTTAGTTCCTGTTCTAGCATTAAAGTCACCACCACATAAGAAAGAAACCCTTTCAAAATCTGCTAATATCTCTAAAAGGTTCTCTTGAAAAAGGGTTATACCATTTTTACATTGAGCGCTTATCTTGTTATACCATGTTGAGCCCTCTGGATGGATATAGGCACATGCATACAGTGAGTCATGATCATGTCCAAATAGGGTTTTGTCAAATAAAATGAAAACAGCATTTTCTGTTATTTTAAACCATTTGATATAATTGTTTAAATGTTTTCTAACTAATACCACAATCCCACCAGAGTGCCTGCCACATGTTGACAATTTATCTGCATCTTTACTTATTATTGTGTAATCTTTGAAAATATTTTCTAATTCTAAATTTATCGACCATGTTTCTGTTAATCCGACAATATCAAATGAACATATATATAAACAAAAGTCATTGTCTGAAAGTTTGTGGAAAATTCCTGAAATGTTCCAGAATATATAGCTCACAAAGCTGTCACAACCGTCAACAAACTGTTCCTGTGAATCGGTGTTGTTGTGAAGCGTCTGACAATCCCTGTGTGACGTCACATAGCCCCGGCCACGCCCCTACCGTGAGTGTCCCGTGTCCTGGGTGAGGGTGGAGGATCTGAGGGTGCGTCTGGGTGGGTCGTCCTGTCTCTGGTCCGTCGCACACGCACACGTCCAACCAAGCGCCAGCAAGCGCACGTCCAACTGGCAAGCGCTGGAAGCACTGGACGTAAAATAAACTTATCCATCAAGCAACTGAGAGTTCGACAAAATCGAGTTCCAATAAGGTAGCAAGCTGTTTGCTACCAGGATCGCCTCTTTGTGACAACCAATGATAGTTGTTTGATTCTAATTGGTTCTTTGATCGAGTCCCCTAAAGAATTTGTTTAATTTAACCATTTGTACAAGTAAATATACCATAACTCAAAACAATAAAAATAAAATTACAACAATCTTCATTTGCGATAATTCATAACGTCCATGCAATTAGTTATTTAATGAATACAGTTGCCCAAACCATCATGAGCTTTGCATTTTATTATATACCTACGCTATCATAGTTAAAGCTCGAAATCAAAGACCAGGGCCCTTTCAAGTGACGTCATAGTATAGTTTTATATTGACGTCAAGGACCATTCCTTCATGACGTCACTCAAAAACTATAACGGTGTTCAATAATGAAATTAACTTTTATCAGTTAAGAGAATGAAGCAACTGAAATCATCTCTAAAATCCCACAGAAGACACCAGGTTTACATTCCTAGGTCAATTACGAACCTTGATAGGTGGCTGAAAGGGTATGGCGGCTTTCTAAATGATCATATTCGAATTCACCATTATCTGCCTCTTTTTGCATTCTGAAAGTGATTTCAACAGATTATTTGAATCATATTCAACACACAAAGGTTATAAGGATGGTTGTGTCTGATGGATATCAGGGTATATTTTGGAATTGTAACAGAATGGCTGACATCTTAACACAGCAAATGCAAAGGGCGGAGCGGCAGCTTTGAAGGCTTTTGCAACGAAAACATTTTTCAGATTTATTTTCATTTTAACATTTCCTATTATTTAACGTACTTTACCGTCTCCGACTCACCGTAGCCCAATTGATTGCCTATCAATTATCCCTCGACCCATAACACAGAAAAAACAATCCGGGAATTACCTGCTCATCCCCGCCGCGCCACCTATGGTCACGTGACCTGAACCTCATTCCAACTTCCTGTCGCTCAGTGATCGGTCGTGTTTCTGAGCGCTCTCGAAGTTATCTTGCCTTGGATTTGTATTAAAGTTATACTGCTTATTTTCTCGTTCCCTTATACTTGGGAGTAGGGATTCGTTCTCCTAACTCCTGCTTTCCTTCCAAATTTTGTATTTGGAAGTTAGTTGTTGGTTTCTGCCTGTGTGACAGGCAGGCTAGTCAGTGTCGCGCTACCCTACTTGGGTCGCGCTGCTTGTGTTGCACGTGCTTGCTCGTGCTTCTCGGCTTGTAGGTCTCGCCTCCGGGTACCTGACCTTTGACCCCTGGGTCGGTGCGTGGGACGTGTGCAGGCAGTGTGAAGGACTGAAGTGACTGGTTCGTCCTCCACCCGCGGGTGCTTCGCTATCACTCCACCTTGGTCCGTCTGGTGAGTGGCGGACGTGAGTGACGGGTTCGTCCCGCGTCGTAATTCGCGTTTGTTCCGCTTCGGGCCGTTTCTGTTCCTTGGTGAGGGGAACCAGGGTATCGTCAGCGATGTACCCTGGCTTCTGTGGAAGTTGTGGACTTCGGAAGTCGGGGACCCATGATCCCCACTCCCTCTGTTGCGCTTGTCTTGGCAGGACAGGTGCGAATTATATGAATCCCTCACTTCGGAGGAATTCAGAGCGTACCTTCGAGCTCTAAGGAGGGGCGAGCGGGACGCCATAGCGTCGAAGCTTAGGGTACGGACCTCCGGGTACCCTTTGGCTTCGTCCACCATCACCTCCCCCCGGAGGGGTTGATCATCTCGGCGGATACGAGGGAGTTTGAGACGGAAGGTCGGGACTCAGAATCGGACAGGTGCGAGCGTGTGGGAAGTGGCGGGAACCCTTCCCCTCCCCCTACCGCTCGTTCTTCCGCTCATCACCGTTCCTCTTAGGTGTCCTCCGTCCCCTCCCGCGCGTCGACCATTCGGGTGCGGAGGAAGTCAAAAAAGAAGAAGAAGAAGTAGGAGGAGCGGGAACCCTTCGACCAGGCATCCTTCTCCGCGAAACTGCTTGCGTCGATGAAGGACATGGTGTCGGGAATGCTAGATGCCAGGGAAACCGCTCCCCCCGCTAACGTACGTCGGGAGGGGTCTCCCCCACCCGCGGATAGGTTCACTCAGGAGGCCCCTCCACCACGGGCTGGCCGTAGGGTCACTCTCCGTTCCCCGCAGGTGTCCCCCAGTGACACGTCGAACCCCGCCTTGTCACCTTCTTACTCGGACCACCGGTTCGGGATACGACGGACCCCTCCCCCATCCTTCATTCTTATCGACGGTAAGTACAAATAATGACATTTACTCAAAAACGTACTATTATTTAACGTACTATACCGTCTCCGACTCATCGTAGGCCGGACTACCACAGATGGTGGAGGGCTGCGAGAGCTAGGCGGCAGGAGAGCAGTTTATTATGGAGAGAAATAATTTTTATAGAAGAATTTACCATCAATTGAATATTTGTTTTTGTTAATCAACACAAGTTGAATAACAATCAACTGGTTACTCAACACTGAGATATTAAGATTATAATTATGTTTTAACTGAATATATACTTACTTTCAAGATTAGGGGAGACCAGGGCAAAGCGCGCCCACTAACATATAAGTGCGTCTAATGGTCATCCCAACATGCACAGAATGCAGTTTGAACCATATCTCTAATACTTGTCAGATAGACTGTTACATGGCACATGCTTTTTAGCTCACCTTTACAAAGTAAATGTGAGCTTATGTCATGGCGCTTCGTCCGTCGTCCGTCTGTCTGTCTGTCCGTCTGTCCGTCCGTCCGTCTGTCCGTCAGTCCGTAAACTTTCACGAAAAAGACTACTCCTCCTAAACAAATTCAGATATCATTCTTAAATTGTAGTATGTTATATCCATGGTGATTCCTCACAGAAAGGTAGACGTTTCAGTTTTGAGAATCTAAGATGGCCGCCATGACAGCCATATTGAATTTTCAAATAGATTTCATGAAAAAGACTACTCCTTCTAAACGAATACAGATATCATTCTGAAATTTTAGTATGTTATACCCATGGTGATTCCGCACAGAAAGGTAGACGTTTCAGTTTTGAGAATCCAAGATGGCCGCCATGGCAGCCATATTGAATTTTCAATTAGATTTCAGGAAAAAGACTACCCCTTCTAAACCAATATAGATATCATTCTGAAATTGGAGTATGTTATACCTATTGTAATTTCGCACAGAAAGGTAGACGTTTCAGTTTTGAGAATCCAATATGGCCGCCATGGCAGCCATTTTGAATTTTCAATTAGATTTCATAAAAAAGACTACCCCTTCTAAACCAATATAGATATCATTCTGAAATTGGAGTATGTTATACCTATTGTAATTTCGCACAGAAAGGTAGACATTTCAGTTTTGAGAATCCAATATGGCCGCCATGGCAGCCATATTGAATTTTCAATTAGGTTTCATGACAAAGACTATTTCTCCTAAACAAATCTAGATATCATTTTTATATTGTAGTATGTTATACCTATAGTGATTCCGCACAGTTAGGTAGACATTTCAGTTTTGAGAATCCAATATGGCCGCAATAGCAACCGTATTGACTTTTCAGCTGCAGATGACACATCATTATTATTAAATTTTAAGCTTTCATCAAGTGATCACTGGCACCATATATATTCTCTAATTTGAACTTACTAATCATAATATTATCTTGAATATGGAAAATTTAAGATTGTTGTGCAAGTTGTTCTATATTTTTAAGTGTTTCTGAAAAAAATTAAGATGAAAGACAAACATAATTTATTAATATGCTTAAATGCTTTATGGCAACTAGCTGAAAAAAACAAATCACATTAACCATGTTAAATTTTAAACAATGGTATCTCCCTTATATTCCTTTAAATACCACACATAAGGGGTCAACCAGAGTTCAGATATTCCACTATCCTGTCTAATACACATCACAGTGTCAGCTGCTAGTCTGTTGCATAATCAACCTGACCCAATTGATATGGTAGAGCATTATGCTATATGGCCATGGCCCATGTGTATGCAACAAAAGTTATGGACTTGTATTCTCATGACAGTGATATGTTCTTTCTAAGAATAACAACTTACACAATATTGTCGACAATAAGCTTTGTGTTTAGCAATCTACATGATAAGTTGATGTGGAATAAATATGCAGATGGAAAAGGGTTTAGTAAGAAAAGTAAGAAATTTTTATTTGTCATATCTCTCTGTTGATTTGACAATGCAAAAATGTTTACCATTATAATACTGTATGAGTATTAAATAAATTGATACTTTAATGAAAGACATCTCATGGTCACTTGACATGTAAATATTATGTGAACAAAATAAATGTGTCTTATACATTGCTGTGTTTATGACTTTCCTCTCAATCAGTCATTCATTTTCCTTGAAAAATCTGTACTTTTGGGATTCTCAATATCCCATGCAGCATAACCATCAGTGAAATAGTCTTGAAATCATATTAATGATTCACTACAAAACAAATGTAAGTGGCCACCATCCTGTAATTACTGATTGAAATCATATTAATGATTCACTACAAAACAAATGTAAGTGGCCACCATCCTGTAAGTATTGAATAACATTTAAATGGATACACCTAAACCATTTAAGATATCATAATGAAATTAATACGGATGCCCACATAAAAGTAGCATTTTGAAGATTAAAAAGTACAAGATGGTCACCAATTCAACCATAGATATACAAAAAAGTTATACAAAAACCTACTGCTTGTTAAATAATCATGATTATATCATTCGTTTATTAATGTTTGTTCAAGCTCTAGTGGTTTCCAACAGAAGACTAGTATTTTAAAAGATAAAAAAATCATGATGGCAGCCATAATCAATTATATAAAAGATGGTTACATGTATAATTAAACCATTTTACCACATCATTCATTTTAAGGTGAGCTTCTGTACCCTCGGTACTTTTATTTAATCTACCATTTCGGAATATGGATATATTTACGTAAATGTATTTGGACTTTTTGCGCTTTGCCCCATGTGAAAAACAACACAGAATGCAATATATATTACACATATTCATGTACATATTACATCAGCCAATACTAATCAAAAACTATCATCTTGCTAACGCAAGGCAACTTTTGAACTCATATAAAGGATAGAATTAACATAAAAGTTGGCAATATATGCAAGGATTCTCAAAATGTTCCTAAACATGTCATGGACCTACATGTTCAACATTCTCAATGACCAAATATCATTATGGTTGGTAGATGTACATTACATAATGTAGGTCATTGACTATCAAAAACAGTAATAAATAAAAGAAAATAAGAATTGAATTGGTTATATGGACGAATTAAAGAATTTACATCATTTATTTTGTGTCGAACTTGGGATAACGGCATAAAATTGGTTATCGTAAAGGGTTGAACAGTAAAATTTAATAAAATTATATGTTCATGATTGACAAAAATCCAGAACAATATGTTTTTGTAACTGTTACTTGTCATCATTCTTTAACAACCTAAGCCCTTTAAGTAAAATGGTATATATCATTCTTATAGAATACAGCAGAATGCTGATATGAAAATGATAGTTCTTCTATACATTATTTGCTTAGCAATGTAAAATAATAACTTTGACACCAATATGTTAACAATATTTATAACACACGGGGCAAAGCGCTCCCTCCGCGTTTTGCCCCATCAAGGGCAGCATTCGTTTTGTACATCACAGAAAATCATTAAAGCAAGTAATTACAAGTTTCATTATTAAATGAAGTAATGATGCCAATTCATGTTACATGTGCACGAAAAATTAATGTTCCGTTTTGTATGTTTATGAAATATTTGAATTTGCGACATATCCGTCCATTATAGTAAAATCGCGCTTCTTCGAATATTTGAAATTCTGCGTCCACGACTCAGGCAAATGATCCCAGCGTTGGTCACAACACTTCATTACGGTTACTTTCATTTCTTGGTAATGACAAATTACTCCATTTGTCGATAGTTTTGATGAAATAACGCGTGGTCACTTTGCCCCGGGGCGCGCTTTGCCCTGGTCCCTCCTTTGTTACTTGATTCAAAAGTAAATGCCTCAGATATATCGATAACAACTGTCGTGAAGTTGTGATATGACTTTTGATAGTTTCTGAGTTTTTGAGTTTCTTCTCAAATTTAAAGAACCCTGAATGTGTTGTTTCGTTTAAGGACAATGGTTTAAAATGTGTGGTTATTTTTATGAAATGCAATCGTGATTTCCACTTGACTCTTTGATTGATATAAATGTCTTAAATCTGAAAATGATATAAATACTATACAACTACTGTTGTGTCATGACTGATATTGTAATATTTTCTAAAATATAATGCAAAGTGTTATTTAAATGTCTCATGGAAGAGTATGCTGTTTAGCAGGTAGCTGACAATAAATGACTGCGAATTTGCCGTGCTTTCCTTCGCTTTTTGACAGATATTAATCTCTCTCTCGGTTTTGGTTGAAAATGTAAACATTCGGGGTTTGGGAAACCCTTGGGCTCCCGGCCCGCGGGTCACCCCTCATGTTTACATGTTCAACCAAAACCGAGGGACAAGTTAATATCCTTTCCCTACAATGTTCCCGTTCGGAGTTGGGATCTTCCACGGAGGTAAGACTGACTTAAAAGGGTGTTAACACACTCGACAGATATAAATGCACAGAAGAGACCTTTTCAGTTAAATTAATAAAAGGGAATACTAATCGTTTAATGTATTTTTCAGGATTCCCCCCCCCCCCCCCACCCCTGTTCAGCACGTTAATATTTATAATGATTTATTTAGAAATGTATTGTTATGTTCATTTGAGCAAATTGTCATTTTACTAATGGAGTAGATGCATATGTTTTAGAGAATATATGATTGCCTATGCCTATGCCTGTGTTTTTTCCAATAGATTTATCCTGTATGATAATGTGTGCTAGTGTGGTTGGAAGAATCTACTATATAATTGGAATTGTCTCTTTCAGAGTTAGAGAAATCTAGAAAAACTGTCTACGTTTTGAACACATTTCAAGCAGAATTTGACGATCTCTATCATCAAATTCCAAGAAATGTAAGGACTTTGTGGAGTCAAAATAGAAATCAAGGACATCTTCATGGTGGTAAGTCAATATCTAGCCTAGGGTTCAAGCATGATAAACTTTGTTTTGTTTCGTTGAGATTTTCAGGATGTTTTACCAAACATTCAAAATAAATTATTAAAGTGCAGAATGACGTGACGTAAACATACAGTGGATACCACACCCTGTTGAATTCAGTAGGATGCAGTAAATGGAATTTTAGTAAGTTTTGTGTACGGTCTTGGTAGCAATAATGTTGTTAAACCTGATACTATTAATTTCTTTTAGATCATTCATATACATGCTGAGAGAGGAGAGAGAGAGAGAGAGAGAGAGAGTGGAATGGTATATTTCGGAATTCACAATTTTAAATACACGTTTTAAAACAAAAAGATAGACCTACATCATCACAAATTGTTACCTATCATACTTTTGTTTTAAGTAAATGTTAAGATATATGGTTTATTATATGATCAGCGATGAAATACTTGCATTTATAACTTAAATAAACTATTTGTATTTGCAAAACAACATTAAGTATTCTATTTATCATATGATTTTTTAATGAAATATGTCATTAAAATCACTTCAAAACTAGAAAGTTACCCCCTTTTGTTCACATGGCTGAAATTAAGTAGGTCCGGCACCTGATCAGTGATGATATGATATATCGTCACTGGTCACAGTGAGTGAAAATATAATATATAGTCACTGTTGCCTGATAGACAGTTTATTTCACTGATAAAACCCAATATTTCATAGCTGATCATATAATAAATTTGCTTAAATTACAGAAGCCATTCGTCTTATATTTGTTGAAGACAATCCATTTGATACATCTTATGGTGTAGATTGGGAATCAACTGCATATGAAAGAACGGGTTCAAAAGGTAATTTTAAATACCTATTTATGGTCGATAAGGGCTCTAGATGATATTTTACTGCTCTTCGGTCAGTATTTGATATCGAATCTCGGCTTACTCAGGATAAACTTACTTTCAAACTTACTGAATATGACATTTGTCAGGAGGTTTCGTTAATACAAATTTATACATTCATATATATTTACTGTAACATGATCAGAGAGGATACTCGAGAGATCTTAAAGACATTTGTTAATAAGATATCTGAACTGCCATCTCCTTAAAGGGGCAGTAGCAAGTTTATAGCGGGAATACAAGGTGATGTCAAGAAATTGAAAAAAGATAGTTCCAGTTAAAATACTAAACTAAATGAAGCAGTAATAAAATCAAATATATAATGTAAAGTTCAGCCATACTTTTCCTTTTTCTTACACAAAATGAACAAAAGATGTTCACACAAAAATGGCCACCAATGGACTTATGTTATTTTTTAGAAGTTGTTCTCTGACAAGGGATGTCGCGTTATGGGATTTTTGACACTATGGAATGATGATATTAGCATTAACGTACAATTATCAGTGAAAAATTGGAAATATAAAAAAATAGAGTATAAACTTCTGCTGCCTCTTTAAAACAGTTTTATTTTGAAAGTATAAATTCAACTCACTCCAATAGACATTACCTTTTCCTTGTAACCGCCAACAGCTTATTTAAAGCACTTGCAGTACGTTCTTATCTTCCATAAACAAGGTATTGTTGCTGCATTCTCTCATCACAGAGGCAGATCAAGTCGTGACATGTTCATACATCCTCTGTTCTATTACGCCGACTTTGTGGGATAGAATTGGAGATACCTGAGGCAATCAAAGTTACTTGTGCAATCAGCGACGCTGTTGTAAAATCATCCTTTTGGCTACTGAATCATGGCAAAAGCATTGTGTTTTAACCATCCTTGAGGCGTTGTCATTTGATAAATAAATTCAATTGGAATGTTGTGCAAAAGTTTTCTGGTTGCATCAGGATTCCATGACTTGATCTGTCTCTGTGGGGAGAGAATGTTGTGACTGGAGAGCATTGCTGTCTTAAGCATTACGGGACTATCCTTCAAGAGTATCCTCGACAACCTAGAGTCCACGTTCTGATTGTTCTCCACTGATCATAAGCGTTGCCGAGAGGGATATCTTCTCACGCAGTTAGCTTTAGATTCAACACAAAACGTAAGGAAAATGCTGCAAGGCTTGAAATGTGATAAAGTCTGAAGCGAGTTTTGCCTTGAGGGGGAAGGTGATATTCAGCATTATTATATGATGGACGAGTGTTCTGTTCTCTGATTGGCCAATGCAGATGGTCATCGGCAATGATCAAACCTTATGTTGATCGCATGAAACGTCACGCGAGGTCAACATAACAATCCAATGCCCTAGCGCTAAAGTATATCACCGTTGCAAGGACGTAGGAGGGATGTTAAGAGTTGCTTCCCTTTGCATTTTTAGCGTTTTTTAAACGTTTGGCTGGTGGCGACGTACGTTGAAGAAATTAAAAGGTTAATTCAGTTTAAGGAAAAAGATTCTCTGAACACTAGATGAGCAATATAATCATCAGCAAATATATTTTTTTAGTATTAATGTCACTCATCTATGGTTTACTATTGACACATAAAAATTGAAAAAAGAAACAACAATCTTTTGAAATAATTGAAACCTTCATATATCATATAATAAAACAGTTGCTGACTTCAGTTATCGGTGAATCCAATGGTCATTGACCTCGAAAACATAACTGTTACGAGGTCAATAAACCATTGGATTCACCGATAACTGAAGTCAATAATTGTATAATGGCATGATTCAGACCTCATGTTACCTAACCACGTCCTTTCAAGAACATTCAAGCTTTTTCGAAAGTACACAGTTATTTGAAGTGGCGTCGCTGATTGGCGTGATGACACAACTGACTTTCATCATCGGCTTAGAAGGGAAAGGACTGACATTTGTTATTCAGTAACTGGCTTTCGGCCCAAAATACATTTACATCAATACTTGCATAATATATATGCGCATCTTAATACACTTTTATATAGATCTCTGTTTCTTGTCTACAATATAAAAAAAAAGACACACATCCTTCATGATATTTACATTTATACTCTGTAAAATTGAGACAAAGTTAATAATAGTTGGGCAATTGCTGAGATATTTTGTTATACAATTATTTTTTATTTCTTAGTATGCATCACATACATAAAATACATGCCATTCGTCTTAAACTTAAACTACCATTTGATTTACAAAATAAACAATGTCTTTCATCATAAGGAACATCATTGTATCTACCAGTTTCTACTGCAAGTCTAAATCTACAACATCGAAATCTTGCAAATATTATATTTAAAGATTGAGTTATATCTTTATTTACTAGATAGCTCTCTATATTTAATAAAGATTTAAATTGGTTATAGTAAAACATTTGTTATTGCTATCCATAGATGAGTGCATGGATTGGAATAATTTATCGTGTAATCTTTGCCTGAATAATCTAATAAAAACTTTACAGTCACCAATTTCCTGGCTTATCCAAGCAAATCAAAAACCAAATTGGAAAAGAATGTATTTAATCTAAGATGCCAAAGAATATCGACCTACATTGTCTAGAGATAAAAATACAAAGTAACATTGTTTTGGTGATCTATAGTTAGGCATGGTTAGAAGTCTACACCAATACACAAATACAGCTTTTGTTGTATATGTTAATTGTAAAGGCACCCTTCCACATTCACCCAAGGCCATATTGTTACAAGTAGATTTCCCAAGCTTCAATACATATTTACAAAAATTTCACATGAATAGTTTCAATGGTATTACAGTGTGATGTACCCCTTATTTCACCTCCATAACAAAGGATGGGCGATATCATACAATCAAAGATATTTAATAAGTCTATACAATTAATGCTACCACGTTTCCTTTGGAAATTTTTAACAGAGAATATCGCCTTATTACTCCAGGCTAATTTAGGAGTAAACATAATTCCAAAATACTTATAAACAGATACAGTCTCTATAACAATAATACCAAAACCCCTTTTCATATTTCTAAACACCATAACTTTGGTCTTTTTTAAATTTACCCTCATTCCAGTTTGATCACAGAATTTACTGAGTATATCTATCTTCTTTTGCAGCTGTCCACAGGGATCTGCTAATGCTGAAACATCATCAGCAAATATAAGAGAACATAGATTGTTTGTAGATGAAGAAATTGTAATACATTTCCCACCTTCCAACTCCATTAGTCTACATAACTTATCAATAAAAACAATACATATCTTGGGACTTAAAACACAACCTTGCCGAGTACCTATTGTACATGAACAAATTATTTGAAACACCCTTCGAAGTCCTGACTGTAGCTTACAGAGAGTTATACATAGATGTTAACAACATCAGATATTTACCTTTGAAACCAACTTCATGAAGTGATTTTAAAAGAACTTCATGCCTTAAAGTGTCAAAAGCCTTTGCAAAGTAAACAAAAACACAATAGAATCTACCCCTTTTCTTGCTTATATATTTTTGAATTATGGATTGCAAAGATCAACTGTTGAATAATCCTCTGTGAAACCTGCTTGAGACTCACTAATAATATCATGCACTTCACACCATCTCTGCAGGCGACAATTAAGGATTGACATAAACACTTTGCAAGTAGAATCAATAAGGGAAATCGCTATGTAGTTATTAATATCATCCCTGCAACCAGACTTATAAATAGGACATATAAAACCTTTTCCCCAACAAGCTGGAAACTCACCACTCTATAGAATATGATTAAAAAGCTGTGTAAGATATGGTTCAATGAGATGACGTGAAGCCTTTAAGAATTCCGCACCAACACCATCTGGCCCTGGAGAGCTATTATCAACAGAATGAAGTATCTGACATAACACCTCCTGCTAGGAAATAGGAGCCCTATAGCCCTTCTGTAACCTGTGATGACAAATACACATCATCTTCATCTGAGAAAGAAAAACCTATCTTGTTCAGCACCGAGAAGTGACATAAAACCCACTGCTCATTTGTTATAGCCTGTGAAATACCATTAGAAGAATTACACTTTTTAAAAATCTTCCAAAATAACCTA
The DNA here is from genome assembly GCA_916613615.1 of Steromphala cineraria. Taxonomy (NCBI): domain Eukaryota; kingdom Metazoa; phylum Mollusca; class Gastropoda; order Trochida; family Trochidae; genus Steromphala; species Steromphala cineraria. The sequence goes on from OU744723.1 coordinate 48,113,240, forward strand.
GAGTCGGAAGGGAAAGGGTACACTTATTGAAAAAAATAAAATCATGTTAACGGGTAATGTTAAACAAGTATCCAAATGAAAATGGTTAACTATGACACACCTTCATGACACTATGTATCTCAATACCTTGCTCAACCTATGACACAACCTATGACACAATATTTGAAAGTTTTGAGCAGAACAGGTCTTTTTACAGTTTTTTGTACGAAATAATTTGAATCATGACACACCTTCACATGATGATGTATCTCAATGTCAAATGTGATGAAAATGTGATGATTAGTGAAGAAGTTATAAACCGGACAGGACTTGTAACAGTTGTCTTACAAATTTACAACTTTTCAATACCCCCGCAACAAAACCTACGGGACAAACTGTACGCCTTTGTCGAAATACATTTTCGAAAATGTGTCCTTATGCAACTACTGAAGGGTAAAACAATATACATTCATATGTTAAGGACACACTTTGCCCTGGTCCCCCTAGTTTTTATTCAAAACATATCGCATATTCATTAAACATGCGAAAGACATCTTGCATATTCATAAAAAAATGCCAAAGAATTTCCTATCCTTATATACATGTACTTTCAATTTCAAATTCATCTGTAGTTTGGCTCATCATATATATGCAGTTTGTAGGCCACAGGCCCAATGAACATATACATACAAAATATACACAGATACATTGTTTGGACAGTAATCGCAAAAACCAAGAATCATTTCATGCAGTGCACTAAGACTAATACTCGTCTCTGGGGAAAAAGCTATAAATCGATTTCTATTTGCAAAATAAAAAGTATCAGACAAATGTTTTTTTCAAAAGTTCACTTCAGATCTAGACTTGATCTTCGAGAGGTTATGGTGATGATAGAATATCATTAACTACAGTAGTGGCGTTAGACTACGCAGGTGCAATTCATGACCAACGCCTTGTACTACCTACGGAACTGTTCCCGTCCACAGCTACGATATATTTTTAAAGGGGCAGTAGCACGTTTTTTTTATAATTTTATATTGGGAAATTTTCACTGATAATTGAACGATAATCCTAAATGTATTATTATGATAGTGTCAAAAATGTCATAACACAAACCAAATATCCATAGTCAGAGGATAAAGTATGAAGATTAACTTAAAATCCATGGGCGGCCCTTTTGTGTGATTACCTTTAATTCATTTTGTGCAAGAAAAAGGAATCGCATGGCTAAACTTTACAATATACTTTTCAATTAATACTGCAAATGCATAATCTTTCAATTGGAACCATTAATTTTCATTTTCCTAACATCACCTAAAATTCCCCCTAAAAACGTGCTACTGCCCCTTTAAGACAAGAAGGGCCAAGTAATGTAGAATATATAGTAGAAAGCGTGACGAAGCACAATGGTTTGGTGAAGGTTCAAAGCATTTTGTGTACAAATGTACGTATTTCATTTCTCAAAAGTTGTTATCATTTCTACAATAAAGAGTTGTCTTATCTCTATTCATTATAGATAAGCTCCTCATTAATAAAGCATGATGTCCACAACTGCAAAGCTTATCTATTGCTTGCTACATTCTCACAGAGAAAATTAATCTATAAAGATAAAGGCTTGGTCACATTGATTTATATCAACACAACTGATAGAATCAGAGTTGACTCAAAATGAATAAAGTGAGAAATAAGATTTGTTGGTGTGTAGTTCTCTAGTTATTGGTTATCATGCGCTCGGATAATATCTAAAGGTTTATGTTATCCTTTACAATATTGTGTATGCGATTTTAGCTAAAAAAACGAATTCAACTTGAGATTTCACAAACCATTCTTGTTCCTTTGCAATTATAACAAATACGTATGACTGTGTTCCGTTAAGATATATTAAAATGTTATATATTAGTTTCTATCTGAACAAGTAAATAAACTCGCTAAATTATTTCATAAAAAATACTTAAAAATCGCTGAAATGACAATGTAGCTGCACCACTTACTTCATGGCATCAAACGGTTTAAAAAGAAAATTAAACACATCAAGTCTTAAGAAATTCAAAATAATGAATATGATAAAATATATATATACACAAATATGATATGTTGTTTTAACACTATTTCTCCTGAAGTGAAAACAACAGCACCCAATATGCTTGTGGGAATGTAAATGACACTGAAGATTCATCATATGGTCTCAAATTAGAGCAATGGTTAATTACGTTTGTAGCGATTTATAGTTAGATATGTAACAACGACTTTATATTATCCTCTAAATGTTTGTACTGTTTGTACAGTTTGTACTGTTTATTCGTCTGTTAATGTTTGTAAATGTTTGTAAATGTTTCTGTACTGACACTCTAAACAGCTAGGGGTCATGGCTAGGATATAAAAGGAATCATTAGTAAACATTTAGAAAATAAACCTGTTTCGTAGTTACAGGATCATTTCCATTTTTTCAAAAGTTTGTTTAATTTTTGAATAAATTAGGAATTAGTTATATGGATTTTCAACTTCTTTATTGCAGGAGTGAGACGTTTTGGTGTATATATTTACACCCTTATCAAACAAATTTATCTTTTTCCAAGACACAATCGGCGAAACTGATAAGAATTTCATTAACCTATGTTTACATTTATGAGTGAAATGACTGTTTCAGGGTCAATATCTGAATAGGTTTAAATGATGAAATCGCAAGTCGTTAACACATGTTTCAATGTTCAAAGATGATCAAATACTTTGAAACAATCGGACTAACAAGGTGATACATCACATAATATATCCCTATTATGCCGAGTTTGTGGGATAGAATGGGAAACGCCTGATTGGAGGCAATCAAAGTTAGTTGTGCAATCAGCGACGCTGTTCTTAAATCATCATTTTGGCTACTGAATTATGGCAATAACATTTTGATATGAACCACCCTTTCCATGCGAAAAGCGTTGTCATTTGATAAAGAAATTCGAATGGATTGTGGTGCATTCTTTTCCGACAGGAGAATCTTCCGAAACCCACGGATTTCGGCGAGTTAGAACAGAGACCGTATCAACATTTCATGACTAGATCTGCCTCGTTGGGAATGCAGAAATGTGGCTTTCGGTTGAGGGATGTTTTTATACATGGTGCAAAGTGTATTAACGTTTGAAAGATAAATAGCTAAATACAACAAATTCTCTCTATTCCGTCTTTGTCTCTCACCAATGTATCTTCTTACCTTTCTATCCATCATTCACTTCTACCAACCCTCCTTCCATCTTTCAACTCGTTACTCTTTCTCCACCGAGATGCCTCTCCGTCTTCCCCTCTCCAGTCCCTACCTGAACTCCTCTCTCTCTCTCTGTCTCTCTAACCCTCTCTCCGCCTCTTTCTCCACAGGGGGCTCCCCTCTATCTCTCTCTCTCCGTCTCCTCCTCTCTCTCTTTCTTTCCTCCTTCTCCCTCTACTTCTATCTCTGTCCTCCTCTCTCCCTTTATCTCTATCGCTCTCCTCCCGTCTCTCCCTATATCCCCTTCATCTCTCTTTGTCGCTCCCCACCATCTCTCTCTCATCTTGGTCTCCTTCTCTCTCTCCTCCTATTTCTCTCTACCTCCCTACCTCTCTCTCCCCGGCCTCTCTCGTTCTGTATTTTTCTCCTTCTCTCTCTCCTCCTATTCCTCTCTCTAGCTCCCTACTCTCATTCCCACCCTCTCTCTATATCTCTCTGTCGCTTCCCACCCTTTCTCTCGTACTCCTCTCTATACTTTTACCTATCCCCTCTCTCTCCCGCCTTCTTTTCTCTCTTACCACCATCTCTCTTCTCTGTCGCTTCCCCATCTCTCTCCCTATCTCTCCGTCTCCTTCTCTTTCTCTCCCTCCCTCTCCCAACACTCTCTCTATATCTCTCTGTCGCTTCCCACCCTTTCTCTCGTACTCCTCTCTATCTTCTCCCTCTCTCCCGCTTTCTTCTCTCTCTCTTCCTCTGATCGACCTGATAAGTGTAAGTACACATGTAAACCCCAATGTTCCTAACAGAAGTTCATATTCTTAGTTTCTTTGTTCATTTGACAAACTGTTTGCAGCGGTGTCCATTGAGGATCTCAAAGTGAACGTGTTCATTGGAGCAATTACAGCCACGTATATCTGGTCTCTGGAGGAGAAGAACTCTCTCTCTCATCCCCTCTTTTTTTTTCACTCTCCCCCCCCCCCCCTCTCTCTCTCTCGCTCTGCGTGTCTCGCTCCCTTACCCTGATCGACTTGATGATGAAAGAGTTAGCTTACATGTCATCTCCGATATCTCATGAATGTTGTCTCTGGAGGAGAAGAACTGGGTTCGGATCATCCACTCCATGGTTACCATGGTACCCGACCCCTCACATCACCGAATCTTCTGTGCAGATCTCAACAATGTGTGGTCCATTAATGTGAAAACCTTCCACTGTGGGAAAGTCTGTAGTTGGACCAAAGGTACTTTACAGAAGGAATTCAAATTTTTTTTTAAAACTACATGTACCTATTTCAATGTCGTCATTTATGTTTTGCAAATGCAACTGCCATGTGCAGCTTCCGGAGGCTTTTTTACATTATGAGTAATGACAATTTTAATGCTACGGGCAATGTATTATAATTTTGATTTTACCAAGACAATAATAAACATGTGGACTAGGACTGCAAGAGGTAAACAAAAATTTTCATCAAAATGACTAAAGTTCAAACGAAATTCAGAGGTTTGAAGTCCGTCAAGTAAAACAGGCTGTTTTAGCCCCCTATCTGATTTAATTAAAATTGACACTGTAAATATGGATGTTTCAATAATACCCGTGGGAAACATTTTATCTTGAAAATAGGCATACATTGATATATTATTTGTTTAGATAACTTCAATATCAAAAGAAGCAATGATTTCTTTAATAGAAACACTGATAAAATATGATTTTTCGACCCTTACGCGATGTTTGTCTTTCTAGCTGCTTAACTACTTTGTTTTTATACATTTTTACAGGGCAAAGTTGTGCTTGGAATAACAAGTGTGTAGGTTAAATCAATTTTAAGTTATCTTCAATAATAAAGGAATTGTGAATCTTTGAAATGTGCCAAAAATGAGGATTGCAATATTCAAGGACCTGTCATGGGCCTAACAATATTCTTGGGACCAATTGATATTTTGATTTGTTAACTGATTACATCTGATTTACAAAACATGATGACATCATTTTATCTGAATAAGTTTTTGAACGAAAATTCGATGTAAAATAACCCTCGAAAAAGTGAAAAATTCGGCCAAAAAGTAAAAAAAAATGTTATGTCCAATTATTTCCTTAAATATCAACCTAAAGGATCCATACAAATGTACAGAAAGACGAATCTTTGTGTAACAAGTATAGAATGGTAATAATTTAGCCTTTGAGAATACATCAACCTTTCTGTCCATCAATACGAATGTTCAGGTGCTATCGTTGGTTTGGATCTTGATGTTGGTCTGGAGCAACTATTCCTGTTCAAGTTTACCGGGGCTCTTTACAAACTTGGTGTAGTTGAGGACTCGAAACTACACCTGCTACCAACCAAGGGTAGACTGCGCTCATTTGTCATAGATCCGCATAACAGGTATGTTATTTAACGTTGTAATATTACCTAGAAGGAACTGTAAAGATAAATACAATCTAGCTATTGAAGAGACATTGGGACATTGTGTCTTCTCGAACGTGTGCATCTTATGTTCTACAATATGGACCATAATTCTTTGGACACCTTAGGCTGTTTCTAAACTTGCTTATAAGTTGAAGACAAAAGTATGACATTTAGGTGTGCAAGGTGTGCTAATGTTGTACAACACCATATATAGGCATCAATATATGGTGTTTATAATAATGTATACATATACACAAAGAACTTAATTAAGCACCGCCCATTTTGTAAAATGAAATTGGGAGCTCTTTGAATATTGTGATATGTTTGATGTATTGACCACTCTAGATATAACAATTGCCGTTTTATTTATTATTTAATTGAAGTAAAAATCCTTAAAACACGAAATAATTGAAAATATGAGAAAAAATGTGAGACCACTGAAATTTGGCAAAATATAACTATTGTCTTTGGTGAGAAACCACGCATGAAACTTTGGATTTTTTCAATCAAAAATAACATTTTTGATCCCTAGTTGACATTCAATTAGAGAAACCTGTTTTATCATGCACGATAAAAGCCTAGCAGGACATTGAATTTTCAGTACTTTTTTCAACCATAATTGAGAAAATTTCGAAATTTTTCAAATCTGTGAGTGAATTTGAGATTCTTTGAGTTGGACTTGTGGGTCATACACTTCTTCTCCCTTTAAATAAGCCATTATCATGAAGAGTCGCAAGTTTGTTCTTAGGGAAGCTTTTTCCAAATTTAATATTTGATAATTTTGTGATTTTGAAGGCTCATACTGCTCTAAAGACTAACATTTGCTAAGAGGTCCTTACTTAAAATCATCAATTCAGTCAAGAGAATTAGCATTACCATATTGCAGCAAAAAATATTTACTTTCATTTTCAGTTATAAGTAAACTTGAATTTTCAAAAATACCAAGTTGGGGGAAATAAGTTATCCAGAGACAGTAAATCGTAAATTGAGTGAAGTTTTCATTTCTACACTGCTAAAGGATCGTTCTATCGAAAAGCCCTAATTGTTTTTCTGGAACCTTGTATGGTTTATTAGCAGAAGCTTATTTTCTGAAAACATTGGTGGTGCTTAACTAAGTTCTTTGTGTATATATTATATGTTAATATTTGTAAACATCAAGTTCAAGCGTTCCTAAAATATCTTATGTCAATAAATTAAGATTTTTATTACATCAGTTAGACCGGTGACATCATTGAAATCCAGCCAATCAGCGATTCACAAATATACACATGCATTTGCTTCCTTGTAAGAAAGACAGAACTCATTGGAGCATTGTAGCTGGATATCGGAGCTGTATTAATGTTAATTGGAACATTTTTTAATGAATGTATGATTTACATAGGTGTAAATATAGGCATCGATTGTCCTTGCACCTTCTGATATCTATTCCGCCGCTGGTGGTTTAGGAATTGCCCAAGCGGAGTTAACAAGGAAAATCATCACATACAGAACATCAAGAAACATTGATGTCAACAAGTTCAAAATGACATTGATGCCAGTGAACTTCCATTCCTGGGTTCAACTATGTCGACCAACGTGAATTGCCTAGCTGATACTTACAACCAGACTCTACAGGAGTTAATAGACAAGCACGCCCCACTCACAACTCGCAGTGTTGTGATGCGACCAGACACTAGCTGGATAGCTGACGAAGTGAGGTTGGCAAAACATGAACGTCGACGGGCTGAGAAAACATGGCGACACACAAGACTTGAGATCCATCGTCAACTCTTTCAAACCTCAAGGAATAAAGTCAACATCCTCACCCAACGGGCGAACATTGATAACGTCAAGCAATCAATCTCTGACAGCAGAAATAATCCAGGACAACTTATTGCAATTACAAACAGACTTACACAAACAAGGCCTGTTATCGATGATCAATCAACAAAGCTGTCAGATGAACAGGCCATTTTCTTAGCAGAGTTTTTCACAGCTAACGTTACAAAACTTCGACTTGCGTCCCTGTCATCCTCTGCTCTTCAATATGATAAACCATTCACAGGGGAGAGACTTGTAGAGTTTACTCGAGTTGAAGTTGCAGAGGTAACTGAGACTGGCACGAAAGCCCTGGCTGAGAGTTGTATCGTGGATCCTTTACAAACATGGCTTGCTTGGGGATGCCTTGAACATTTGTCTGCTGTTATGACCATGCTGATTCAAACATCACTCAATACTGGAGAGGTCCCGACATGTTTCAAGAAAGCTGTCATCACTCCAATCTTGAAAAAATAGAGCCATGGGCTCTGTAGCTCATCAGACTTTTGCTGAAAAATGGTTTTTAAGGTTTTGACCCCTTTGACCCCATTTGTGGTCAACTGGTCACCAAACCTAAACTTTAGAATCCTCATTGGCCAAGGAATCTACACACAACTTTTCAGCTCCCTAGACCTGGAGAAGAAGGTGAAAATAGGTTTTTAAGGTTTTGACCCCTGTGACCCCATTTGAGGTAATGGGGTCACGAAATCTACAATTTAGAATCCCCATTGGCCAGTAGTCTACTCACAACTTTTCAGCTCTCTAGACATTTGTAAGTGGAGAAGAAGATGAACATAGGTTTTTAAAGTTTTGACCCCTGTGACCCAATTCGGGGGTCATGGGGTCACGAAATCTACAATTTAGAATCCCCACTGGCCAAGGTGTCTGCACGTCAAATTTCAGCTCTCTAGAGTCATTGGTTCTGGAGAAGAAGTCGAAAATGTGAAAAGTTTACGGATGGACGGACGCTGGACGCCATGCCATGCCAAAAGCCCATCGGCTCTTTCACACCTGATGAGCTAAAAATCAAATTTGGATCCATCAGTATTGAAGAACTTTCGACCTGTTTTTGAATCTTCACTTCCTATCGAAGATCTTGGAGGAGGTTCAACTGAAGCATCACAATGGCCATCTGTCAAACTGCAAACTACATGTACATGAAGAGTTCCAATCCAAAAAGGTACGCCCCTTTCACGAAACAACCTTACGGTAACCTTTTCTCTGAAAGATTTTACGCCGCAACCTTAGCTAAGGTTGGAACTCTTCTGTGGCGTAGAGGACGATATTCCTTAGTTACGACGCAGAGTGACCTCCCTTGCTCGCACCTGCAGACGAATTATTGCAGTCCAAACGCTAATTATGTCACAGCAGTCCGTCGAATCAAGCGAGAAAAGGGCTAGACAGGTCAACTTCTCTCCTGCTGAGTTGTCAGTCATCGCCGATGAAGTTAAATTAAGAAGTCATGTGCTTTTTGGAGCTTTCTCGGCAACCATTACCAATCAGTCCACGATGAAGGAGTGGAATGCCATCGCATCGAAGTAAGTTGATCCCAGATAGCACACAGAAGGTGGCCCGCTGGTGGGCCAATAGATGCGGCTTCAGTGGCCAACGAGTGGTAGCCACCGGTTTGCATTTCATGATGTTAAGAAATAAGTGATATTCCAATGACAACTGAACATAATATTTACTTCTAAGACTGTTACGTTTTAAAAGATGTGCTTTATCTTCAATTATTACCCATATGGTTGGAAATAAGTGGTGACATATTTTCAATATGAGCACTAGTGCACATATCACTTTTGCCTAGCAACGATTGTTGTAGCGCGACATCCCGTATTTTTTCGCCTGTGACGTCATAACACCATTGTTCGTGACGTCACTGTAGCCGACCGTCGCAAGGGAAGCGGTCAGTTTCTTGGATATTTCTAAGATGGTAAAAAGGAAAATAATCGGTAATAAAGAAATTATTACCCTAGGAAGTGTGTCATATGACTTTTACGAAACTCGTGCAAATTTGTGTATAACCCTCGCTCTCGCTCGGGTAATACAAAAATTCACACTCGTTTCGTAAAAGTCATATGACACACTTCCTCGGGTAATAATCTCTATTTGTTAACTCCTCAGTGAGTTTGTTTGATGTCATATTATTACTTCCCTGTCATCTAAAAATGACCAACTTCACTGTGACCAGACCAAATGACCAGTGATGCATTCTTATTTTGCGATAATGTAATGATGACATGTTAATGTATTTTGTAGTTACAACATGTGTTCCTTTAATGTATAGCCTCTGTTGTTGAAATAGCTTGTTTTTCAATTTTAAGAATTCATACATTTTCTGCCAATGAGCATCAAAAAGATGGAAATTAAGATTTATGCTAGAGTCATTAGGACTAAACACAAATTTTACAAATCATAAAAGGTAAAGGTCAGGATGGATGTTAAATAATAGTTGTAGATAGGACTATAGAAATGATTTAAGTATCAAGCATATACGGACACTGTAAAATTGTTTTCAACTTTGTCATAATATGTCCTTATTGGCCAACTTAATTTCCATCCCTGGTTGACTATCATGTTATGAAAGATTTGATTACAGACCCAAAAAAAACCAATTTAATATCATGTGACATTATTTATTTCACAATTTTAACTAGTCAGTGTCAGAGCTGGAGGCATCAGCGTCAAGGATGGCTCTTGCTCTTGCAAGCTTCTGCAGCCTTTCTGTTTCCTTTTCTGTAACACAAACCAAAGAGATGCATTGAAAAAATTGAAAGAAAAAAGCAATCAATAGTGTTATAAGAGCAAACAAATCACAAGTTAAAAAAGCAAAGTGAAAAACAAAAAAGACATGTTAAATAACACAATGACTTAAACAACATTATGATGTAATGAATGATAACATTTTAAGGTAGATCCAAGAATATAGGGAGCATGTGGGATTGTGGTTTGCTCATATGTCAAGTATTATCTCTCTTTATGCTTAACAGCCTGTATTGATAATGGGATGCATAATCATATTTAAATTTAGATTATTTCAAAGATTGTTCCTATCATACCCTTTTTCTTTTCCGCTCGCCTCTTTCGGCCACCATTCCTGTCTCCTGAATTCTTAAGCCATAGTGCTATTAAAGCCTCCGCTTCAGCCGCTGTCATGTTTTGTCTTGTTGCCTCTATTTCAAGTAAAAAAAAAAGTCCATTACAAAAACAAAAACAATGTCAGTGATAGAGAGTTATTTTTCACACAAAAATAAAAATCACTCTGATGACTATTGTTTCTAACTGTCAGACAATAAGATTAATTAAGCTGGGATATGGAAAGATGTATTTGATCATGGGGCATTTTCAAGTTTTTGGGGTCATTTTCTGAATTCCAAATGGGCCATTGCCTTTAATATCAATAGTAAAATTAAAAATCTTTAATGGGCCATTATTTCATCCAATGTGCAAAATAGCCCATGGCCCCTGTCTTTCCTAATCACTGATAAAGCAATGCAATAGAAGTAAATTTAAAATTAAAAATATTTCAGTCTGATTATATTAGACCATTTATCAAGGAGGTTTTCAAATTCGAGATATAACTCAGTTGCAGTCTGACCCCCCCAATTAATTACATGTTCTGACATAAGCAAAGCATTTGACAAAACTTTCATTAACAATAACTAGGGACAGGTAATCCAGCAACAACTTTTGAAATTTAAGATATGTTCGATCTAATTATGACTAGGTTTTGTTTTCGCTAAGTGAATTTTTAACAAATTGTTTTCCTGACAAGTTGTATTATTTCCATATTTGTATCTAAAAAAACGTGTGTGGTTTAAATTAAGTTATTTGTAAAAGTAGATGCAATATCATACCTTTTATTGCTGAAGTAATCTTCAGTGTTCTCATCCCCTGTCTGTTTCATGTTCCCTGGCCCGTCCAATTGTATTTCTGAGCCAGAGAGTTGTCGAACATGAGGGTCATGATGCGGCCAATGGTCTGTTTGTTTGTCAGGTCCTCAAGGCTGCTAAGGTACTTGACCTGTTTTTTTTCAAAGAGTGGTTCTCTTTAAGTTATGGTATCTACAGTAAAGCTAATGACACTTATGTTTGTAGTCTCAGTAGAAAACATGAAGTATTGTCAATTTAGATAACATAAAAGAAAAGTAATTTCTGACATTGATAGAGCTTATCATGAAAGTGAGTTTTGGGATAGTAACTATAAACATCAATTGTTTTTCGCAAGCCTTGGCTATCGATATAATAATTTACCATCAAAAACTGTCTTCCACAGGAGATATTGCCTATGGAAGATAAAACGAAATCTCCTGCTTAAACAGTAGATTTTGAACGCTGTCCTGTAATCAGAAAATAAATGACTTAACAAACGTTCTATATTATCAGTAATGACATCACAATGTTATGACGTCATTAACACGATGACGTCACAATGTTATGGCATCATTGTTTTAGTAGTTTTAGGGCTATGCAGTGTTCAAAGATGTAAAATTTTCATAAAAATGTGAAGAAAAATTATTTTGGATGATAAATAGAATCTTACCCAAGTGTCTTCTGATATCAAATATATCAAAACTCAGTGATAAAAATAAATAATAGGCAAACCTCTGATATTTGTTACTTTTATCAACTTGTATATAATATAAACCATTGCAAATATTTTTACTTACCAAAGAACGGAATTTTGATCTGTCTTCAATAATTTGTTCAATGTTTGTAACATTTTCTATGGTGGTCATTGGAAAGTTGAAGTCCTCAATGGGTTCTGAGTTTTCATTTATGTCAGTCATCCGGTTGACCGCGAGCATGGTGTTCCTGGTCAATGTTTTTATTTGGATAAGGAGATTGAAGATCTTTTGATCCCTGAAACATACCGGTAGAAGTTGATGAAAAATGATTTAAATAATGTTCTAACCCAAGCGGGAAAGGATATTTCTGGTATTAAAATTTTCATTACCTCTCAAATTGATCCGTCACACCCATCTCCAAGTCTCCTCTGATAGGCGTCACTCTACTAGGGCTGCTGCTGAAAATATTTGTATAAGTTACTGAAGTGAATTTATGAACTGGCGAAAGTTTTATAACCTATAATTATTGATGGTAGGTAAACATAACATTTGTATACAAAGTGTAATGGGTGATAGTTTGTTGACTAGATTGTGTGAATTGGTAAGTGTTGATGTCACATGTTTTTTTATTCTGATAAATTTGTTAAAATTGAATTGAATGCCTTTGAGTGCATTCTATATAAGCCACAGTGAAGTTCTTCTAAAAACTTATGGCAACTTACTGTTTTTTTCTTTTGATAATAGGTGATCTCATAGGCACTCTTGAAAAAAACAAAGTATGCTTGTCAGAAAATAATAACTCAGAGTTTAAAGGTAAAATTTTGCGAAGTAACTCAGTAAACTTTGGTAAAAGTTGTCATCTGACAATAGGTTCTATAAGATGCTTGGATTGAAAATGCCCTCTTAATAGTAATAGAATGAATTCAGTTTTCCTGTAATGATGATAATCTTATATTATATTTTAACTCCATCATTATTAAAGACTACCGAACAAAATATTGTAAAAAATGATTAATGAATCAATCACAGAAAAATAAAAAGTATTGAAAATCATTACCGGTAGTTTACCGCTTTTATGCTTAAAGGGGCAGTAGCACGTTTTTAGGGGGAATATAGGGTGATGTAAGGAAAATGACAATTAATGATTTCAATTGAAAGACATTTTTTTTAAACTAAATGGAGCAGTAATAATTCAAATATATAATGTTAAGTTTAGCCATGCGATTCTTTTTCTTACAAAAAATGAATTAAAGGTGTTCACACAAAAATGGCCGCCAATGGATTTTATGTGAATCTTCATTCTTTGTCCTATGACAATGGATGATTGGCTTGTATAATGCGATTTTTGACACTCTCAACATAATACATTTAGCATTCACTTACAATTATCAGTGAGAAATTCAAATTATAAAATTATCAAAAAACGTGCTACTGCCCCTTTAAGTGATGAGGTTATCAATAATGTATATATAGATTGATTAACAAATATTTAAAAACAAACAGTTGTAATACAATACACAAGGAATAAGTTGCGATGTTTGGATGTTTCTATGGAAGACATTAAAGTGACACAGAGTATCTTTCTTAAAATTGTTTTTGGTTTTGATAAGCTACAAATTATCTAAAATGCTGATTTAAGTTCATATCTCATCACTGGACTTGCAAATATATAGAGAATCTCGCCCAAGTGTCTTCTGATATCAAATATATCAACACAAGTTGATAAAAGTAACAAATATTTTACTTTTATCAACGAGTGTTGATATATTTGATATCAGAAGACACGAGGGTGAGATTCTATTTATCATCCAGAATCATTTTTCATCACATAAGCATGCAAAATGTACATCTTTGAACACTGCATAGCCCTCCAACTCCTTAACCAGTGATGTCATAGCATTGTGACGTCATCGTGTTAATGACGTCATAGCATTGTGACGTCGTTGTGTTTATGACGACATGCCATTGTTACGTCATTTCTGATGATGCAAAACGTTTGTGATGTCATGTCCCTGCTGATGAAAGGGCATTGTTCAAAATCTACTGTCAAAGCGATATCTCCTAGGAGATATCGCTTGATCTTTCACAAGCGATATCTCCTGTGGAACACAGTTTTGGATGATAAATCCATTTATGCATTTTATCTATAAAATGCTTGATTTTATGGAAAAATCAAGAATACATCTCAAATACGTTCAATATTCGAAATTATGCAATGCATCTTATCAATCTACCTATTAGTTACAATATCTAATAAACACTATCGAATCGAATATATCTTCCTGTCAGCTTATGACAAGGTTTCAAAATTACGAACCACATTGTCCGGTTTTCGATCAAAATCCCGACTTTGAATGACCGTTTTTTCGCTCTAATGTACTGATTGACCTTTATTTTCAGTAACAGTTAGTGGTTCCCAATGTAATAACATCGATTTCAAAATTTGACATATGTGATCCTATCAACATACTCTGTGTCTCTTTAAACAATTAAGACTCTTGTATTTAAAATATTTTTTGTTAATGCAATAACTTGCCTAAGTTAAATTGATCCTATATATTGAGTCTGGCATTGATTTCAAATTCTGCAAGACCTTAATGTAGTTAAAGTCTTTTATCAAAGCACTTAGTTTGACACTCACTGTGTTTCATCAGGAAGGTCCATTTGGAAGGAAGTGCTCTGATCCTGAGAATCCTGAGAGAGGTCACTAACGCATCTGCAAAGATATCATATAATACATATATAGCAAATAGTACAAAAAAACCTTTCCATCACAGGACTCACAGCTTAAATTTCTATGAGTCCTTTCTAAATTTTTTGAATTTTTGAAACAGGACTCGAAGGTAAATTTATCACTGCTTAAATATTGAAGAAGACCATTTTTCACATTTATCGAGTGTTTTTCATGCATATTAATAGAAGTAGCTTATTATCAGCAGTTAAAAAATAAAACTTTGGAGTCATAACAAAATAACTAAAACAGTAATTAAGACAGAGAAATTATATATTGTCAATTCATCGTCACAGTCATTGCCCTATTCATTTGAATGTATCAATGCGCGCATCTGAAAACAACGTCAACTATCAAAAAAGTATTATGATGCATTTTTTACGAATAATGATAACCTCTATATCTGCACATGATGAGAGTACCAACTCACCTTTCAACATTAGCAAGAGGCAATTCCAAAGAGGGTAGGACAGGGACACCTGGCCGACTCTTCTTTCTGCACTAGTCCTCTTCATTGCTATTTATCCTATTTTGTCAAAAGAAAAATAGGTATGAATTTCATGCCGTGGTTATGATAGTCGTAATCGTTACCTCAGGTTAAGGTACCTTAAATGTTCCATAGTCATCATGTAATATCTATAAACTGGAACACGGATACAGCGAACTAAATTCTTTAGTCCCTTGGAGTTCGTTATATCCGAGTTCTACTGTATATATATGTTTCAATTGTTTCCATATTTTTTCCTTTAACAATGTCAATTTCTTGAGAAGGGCTGTCTACCCCCCTTTATTTTTCTGGTTTGCGCCTGCATTTGAAAACAAAATAGAGATAACTTAAACAAAAATATTGCATGGTTTGATTTCATTTGAAATCAAAATCAAAATCACATTATAGATATATAAAATATGCTCTTAGGCTTTGTCTTAATTAAATATAGGATTTCTGAAGAGAAAGTTATTCAGGATACACCTTATCTACTAAAGGCTTCTAATTTTGTAAAAAGAAGAGTGTATTCAGAATATTTGATCTAGCTTTGTTAGTAGAATCAGTAAAAATGTGTGGTTACCCAAAATTTAAGTCTTCATTATCATTTCACTTATTAATTTATGAAAGAAATATTGCTCTTGAATCTGTAAGAAGTACCTTTTCCTTGTTGAAGATTCAATATCTGTTGTATCTACATCTGCTGACAAATTTACTGCCAACTTTCGGCATTTCCCCCTCGCGTGTTGGTAGTCACCTGAAATATTATTTAATAAATTATATTATAATTGATTTATTTTTGAAAGGATGACACTTAAAGGATAAGTTTTCCTATTATTTAAATTTGATAATATTTGATAGAGATTGGCACTTATATTAGCAGGTTTTATTTGAATTATTGGAGATATAAGAGTAAATTTTGAACATATCAATTTTAAGAGGAAAAATAGTTAAATCTCATACTCACTGCACTCTGTCAAAACAGAGGTTATTGGATAATCTCCCCATTCTGCATCTGGCTCTATTGTCTCGTCAATAGCTCTCCTTAAGGACGGACCTTTAAGGTGGTCAGGCCAATAGCATGCATTGCCATGTATCCAACCTTTAGGTACCACCTCTATTTCCTCTCCCTCAAAAAGGACAATGGAAAACATTGCACAAGGTTGATAATCTGTAATAATGACAAAATTTGACAGTCCTTGGCGAAACCTTAATAATGGACAAACTTGATATTTAAGTGACATTGCATAATCTTCCTCAGAATTAAGTTTTCCCTAAATGATTTTAGAACCTAACCTCATTTTAAACAGAATGTCAAATGTTTATAAAATATTGTTATATCTATCATATATGAAAAAAACAGTACAATCATTTCAAAATTAATGGTCCAATTTAGGGGTACCTGATATTAACAACTAGTAGTATCCCCTTTGTTTTCTTCATTTCAATTATGGGCATGACAAGTATCATAAAAACAAATATCTATTTGGTCGGCAAAGAATGCTTCAATTTCAGAAAATAAACATTGCTAATGTTGCAAGCCCCCCTTCCCCTTTAAATATGGCTTAGGCTTGATGACTTTGGAGAACCATTGTTCTGTTTCAAATAATTTAAATTTGTCAGAATGAACTTTGTTGTAAGACATTATTTGAAGATATGGACATGGTGGATGAATTACAGTAATTAAAGCCCTCCTTTACTTTAAAATGTTCATATGAAGTGAATAAATGTTAATGAATAAGCCTTATTGTATACAATTTTCAGCAAGGGTGGACACTGGACAATGGTAACTAATTATTACTATTTGAAGACTATTTAGTATTCAAAAAAAAATTCTTTATAATTTTAAATAGACTGTCCTGAAGGTCTTTTCTGACATATGGCGCTTGTAGTCTTTTCATAGTACAAACAATTTTTGAACAATCTGAGCAAAAATGTGACTGGAGGAATTATTCAAATATGCTAGAATTCACACAAATTTGTGGAAGTGGTTCTCAGAACTGTAGATTGATTAATCACTAATAAATATCAGACAAATGGACACGCATAGCTCTGAAATATGTAAGGAACTACAACTACAGACGGTTGCAGATATCTTTACCGGTACCTACCGCGATCAAACTGCAATCTGATTGCAGTTGACCGCGATCAAACTGCAGTCGGACCGCGGTTGACCGCGATCAGATTGCAGTCAGACCGCGGTTGACCGCGATCAAACTGCAATCTGATTGCAGTTGACCGCGATCAGAATGCAGTCGGACCGCGGTTGACCGCGATCGGATTGCATTCTGATCGCGTTTGACCGTGGTCAATTCAGAATCATTGAAAGAAGGAAAATTTGATCTATAAAGCCCATCAGTTGATATAAAGAGGACAGTCAATTTGTACAGATATGTTTGTCGTCAGTTATAATTTGAAAACGCATAAACAATGTTATGGTTGATTTACATATGTATGGAAAAGGCATATGTTTTATGACCAAATAAAACATGTTAATTGTAAACACTAAACATGTAGTAGTTATATGCAACATCGGTATCACCGTTTCACTTGTTACGGCCAGAAGTGATTATCAGTAATCAATACAAATAATTTTCTTTTACTCAATTCGAATTGAATAAGACTAGGTTATGTTGTGAGGCGTGATTTTAATAATCATTATAGTATTTAAAAACTTGCGTAAGGTTTGACAAATCGTATTCTGGAATTAACATATAAAGGATATTTTAAAGGGACAGTAGTACGTTTTTTGGAGGAATATAAGCTGATGTCAGGAAAATGAAAATAAATGGTTCCAATTGAAAGACAAATATTTTACCGAATGAAGCAGTAATGAATTAAATATATTTTGTAAAGTTCAGCCATTGGATTCTTGTTTTCTTACACAAAATGAGTTAAAGTTGTTCATACAAAAATTACCGCCAATGGTCTTTATGTGAAACTTTATAATTTATTTTCTTACAATGGATGATTGTGTAATACGATTTTTGACATTATCAACATAATACATTAATCATTAACATTCAATTATCAGTGACAAATTTATATTGTTTTTCTTCAAGAAAGAACGTGCTACTGCCACTTTAATATAAAGAATAATTCGTCTACAATTTCATCTGATCACATTGGTTATTTGAGATGAGCAATATTTATTTCATTATATTTTCAGTTTCTACTGATAATAAGAACTGTTGAGTAGACGAAGTGTAGGTTTTTCTATACATATTTCATGTAATGATATGTAATAGATCTGCGTGAATAATATTACAGTGAACATTAAACAAAAGTATTATTACGCAATGAGCAAGATATTTAACTGGGTGATATGGTAATAATCATTTGGTTTTTCAGAGACCCCATCTTTAACTGTTTATAAGAAAGCCTATAGTTTTAACACTGATGAATAATCTATTCAATCTATAATCATACTTAAATGAAATTAATGACAATAACGGTATACGTTTAACCTGAAACGTGGGAATCTAAACAGGTTAAATTTTCAACTCCTTTTACAGATACTCATAACAAATACGTAAAATATCATAATCACACACGAAAAGCTTACACCAATATTTAGTCATACTATACTGGTTTTCAGATAACAATGGACAATGAACTAATTTTTCAATTACATTCAGTTCACGTGTATACACCTTTGAGTTGGTATCCAATTCCCTCAAGTTATTACAAATATTTCGGTCGATTATATGTAGGTGCTGATCCTGGTACTAATCATTACAATATTACAATCGATACTTGGTTTGAACCACTGCCAAAACGTATCTTCGACAAAAATTTAATTTAGAGCTGCAGCCCTCTTCCTCATTTGGCATACCCAACAACATGACACTTTTCATAAGGTATTCACTGATTTGATGTTTTAAACACATTATATTGTTCTTTTCATTTTTGATTTCATTGATTTGGTTTAAACATATTCATTTCATTAAAGATAAATGAATCGGTTTGGCCAACAAGTTATGCTAAGGCGATTCGAAGATATATTTGCAAAAATAATAATGGGTGACGTTCACTAACAGCACAACATAAAGTTTCATACGCTACATAAAATATATGGCAGTAAATTATACAGTATATTCATTGAGTTTGATATTTGTTTTTCATCCAGATTTGAGAAATATGAATTGAAGCGGCGTTGAAATAGATACTAAACTGTAGGAATGAGATACGCTAGCAATCCTTCTTGTCTCACACTATCATAACACATAATACATATACATACTAGTAATACAATATGTGCACTGGAATATATGTGTGTGTCGATCATTTTTATTGTCAAAATGGTGCCTCATTCTGTGTCAAAATGGTGCCACAAAGGTGTCTAAACGGTTTGATGAATTAGTGGCCAAGTAGTTATACCATATTCGAAATTAACCTGCTTGTTGGATGTTTGTAACACACTGTGTTTCGCCATATCAGTCAGATCCCTTGAACTTGAACATTCGAGCGGCCATTTTAATGTGCGAACATTATGGAATACAATGTGGCCGCTCGAAGGGAAATCGGCTCACATGACGTAACCGAACATTGTGCATTCGTTTTAGAACTATTTTTATTGATACAAAGTATTATTACCCACACGGTTGGAAATAAGTGGTGACGTATTTTCAATATGAGCACTAGTGCACATATCAATTTTTCCTAGCAACGATTGTTGTAGCGCGAGTTCCCGTATTTTTTCGCCTGGGACGTCATAACACCATTGTTTGTGACGTCATCGTAGTCGGCCGTCGCAACGGAAGCGGCCCGTTTCTTGGATATTTTTAAGATGATAAAATGGAATAGAATCGGAAATAAAGATATTATTACCCTCGGAGGTGTGTCATATGACTTTTACGAAACTCGTGCAAATTTGTGTATAACCCTCGCTCTCGCTCGGGTATTACAAAAATTCACGCTCGTTTCGTAAAAGTCATATGACACACTTCCTCGGGTAATAATCTCTATTTATTTAGCCATTGTTAACACGTATTTATCTTTTCGTAAGATCCCTTTATTTCCGTAAGAAAATCGTGCTTTAAATTGCCATGTGAGCATATTAATTACCGTAAATGAACTTTACATGTCAATCGTTAAGTTAAACATCCATTAACCTCAACTTTACCACTTTTCGATTTTTCAAAAAATGAAAGAGGAACTTGATTTTTTTTTTAATTGTCAAATAAACACCTTTAATTGGCCTTTCATTAAGACAGCGTAATTATCGGCTGTGAAAAACCCACCTGGGTTAGGGGCCATAAAACTTGCGCGGTTGTGACACAATAAACATAGAAAGTAATGCATCATTAATTCAACTGATATACCGCCTAAATAATTGTTTAATTACCATTGATATCCCTTTTACACCAAATGCTTAGTAGTGTTACATCGTCAAATGATTTATCTAACTGAGTGGAATCATTTTCTGAAAATCGTTATTTATTGGGTTTTTTTCTGTGGTATTGTTACGATAGATGTATAGATAACGAGGCTGATTCTGTTAATGACGCCCGGTCACAAAAAGGGGGCGTGTGTAGTCATGCATTCACTGGTTTGTGGCCAGACAAGTCTAAGCGACCCATCAAAAGTGGCTTCCATTACCAAACTGAACAATTACAGCCTGATCCTCTGAATTTTCAAAACTGATTCTGTACCTATCCGTCGAATAACGCTTGGGTGATTTTGTGACGATCATTCGAAGTTTGACGAGCAAGAGACACTGGGAGAATCTAAGTTAATAAATGAAGTAGGCTACAGTACCGATCCGTCGAATGGATTTTTCTATCCTAAAACTATGAATTCGACGAAACGGTATGCGACTAACTGAACATATTTGAGTAGCGACCTTTGACGCACTATACAATATTGTAATCAGACTTTCATATATTCCAAAGAAATAGAAAAAAAATATGTTTGTGGTTATTAGAACTTTCAAAAGAGTTTCCTTTCATTTTCGAGATGAAGACTTAGTGTTTCCGGGAGATTGGGGTGTTGGCACAATAATATAACAATCTAACAAACGACTGCAGGTGGTAATTATTCGTGCTGATAGATTGGTTGTGTAACCAAGTGAGACACAAATATTCTGTGTGTCTGTTTGTCTGACATCGTGTACATACAACAGGTGTACATGTGTATGTCTCGGTGATTAGCTAGCTCCCTCGGTGAATCAGGATTTACTTAGAAGAGACAGACCGACGAGTTTATTCATGTGTCACTCGTCTCGTAGTTACATAACATCGGGATTGGTTGTAATTCTAGTGAACATTTCGGGAAAACATAAGAAATGATTGAATGTAAATATGTCATGAATTAACATTTGGCTGTATTAATTTCCTGTAAATGCTGCTATTGAACAATTGACACTGTTTCAATAACTGAATTTTAATATACCACTGTTTGTGTCGCTATGCTACATTACGGGTTCATGTTATTCAGAAACATCATTATCATCAAATTTAGGAATTATTAGATATCAGACTCTTGCTTTTTTATATCAAAAATCATTATTACATTATTTATATCTTTTTTTCAGTGGATAGTTTGTAATTTAATGCAAAAAAATAGAATAATTATAAGATAAGTCGTTAATGTCATTTTCTTACTATCATATATGTCTAACGTATTATGATAATCTCTTTCAACATCATAGATGACATTCTTGATTTAGGTTTTATCAAATATGAGAAGTGTTCAGTAAATCCTTTTTGCCCAATACCAGAAACTGTCGTCGTTTAGTGTTTGCACAATTAATCCTGACACTAACTCATCCTTTTTAAAAAGTATATCAATGAATGATCGCCTAAGTTCAAAAGACATTATTTTTTATGGAAGCAGTCTTAATATATGACACAACATACAAGACACAGTGATGACGCCATTGTCACTCAATACATACCGACAAACTGGTCACCGGCGGTAACATAGAGTGATCATGTGATATACCACTTTCATCAGTGATTAGGAATGTGTATCCCTCATCAGTTCTTATCGTTAAGGAGGACTAAAATGGTCTATAGCCACTTTTGGGGATTCATGAAAAGGGGCTTGCAATTTGAATTATATTCAACTTTGAATTTTCGAAAGAACGACGGTAACCTGCCTAAATAAAGCTTTTCAAATACACTGCCTAATTAGCCGCCGCGAACAGAATTTGTGGTCACTGAAGCGTGTCACGAGCGTATCTACCGTCTATGACGTAGGAGAAGGGGAGTAGTTTCAACGTGTAATGACACCCTTTTCATCGTTCATTTTACATACAAATAGTTACAAAATACATTCAAGTTTTATTTATTCCGAAAGCATAGATATCCGACGGCTCAATAATAGTTTATTCAAGCTAATTTTTAATTGTATAAACATGTCGCATTGTATATTTCAAAACCTTATAAATGACGCAACAAGGCTTCATCTTGATAAAATTTCATTGTTATATTGGCACCGTTGTGGCTAGACTTGTCTGTTTAAAGTGATAATCTGATGGTCTGTTGTTTGCTGAATCTTACATAACATACACTGACTGTTTTTTTTTACGGTGACAAATAACAAATTGTTTATATTTTCAGTGACCAAACCGAATATTTTCTAAAAAAGAATACCTAAATAATGTTACATTTTTGTGAGTTTACTGCAAAATAAAGATTTATTCTAAAGAGCCATTAGACGGTGGATAATTGTACCATGGTGATATGAATGGAAAGGAAAAGTGTGGACGGTTAAATGTTATTTATCATGATATCTTTATTTTTATGAAAAATATAGACGCCACAGTGAATAATCTATAGTAAGTTATGATCAATATCCGTATTTTTACAACACATGTCAAAAATAGAATAATTAAACATAAATTATTGTTACGGCAGTGATTGATATATTTATGATATATAAGGTTTCGATTCGTATTGAAAATGCACCAATGTTATATTTGGGATCATCACATTCCGCATAATGGTACAGTCACATCCATCAAAGCGAATCCGCAAACAAAATTGACTCACCGTTTTATATAAGTTCGAGTTTAGCGTATTTCTTAGATGTTAATGTAACTGCTTCTGCCATTTTTATAAATCAGAATTTAACACATAAATGGTTTAGGTTTTAAGGGGGTTTATCTCCGGACATTATGGTAGATACGCAAGTGGCGACAGGCCTGGTCACGCTCTAATGAGTTTTCAAAGTGTTCGCCTGGTAATTTCGGCTGCGCTCTAAAACCGCTCATTCCCATAGATAACGGTACTGGCAATAACGATCTATCATTCCTGGGAAAAATACATTACATAACCTCTTTAGCAATATCAGACAATAAATACCACCAATCCGGTCACCGGCGTTGATATGAAATGGGTATGTGATATACCGCTTTGATCGCTGAATAGGACTTTGATGTTTCCGACTTTGAATCTACAGATGTATGTGCGTTCAGATTGTACAGCCGAGCTGTAGGCGACGCTGAATAATGGATGTTAAACAGTGTTCTCCTCTCCCTCCCCCAATTAAATCAGTGCAGCAAAATGACACATCACACGTTAAAACATACTATTCTTCGATTCCTTTTTAATCTTCGTGAAACAATCGGGACTTTATGGCTTTTACATAACCGGAAGTCCTTTCTTGTGGTAATTTGTCTCCTAGAGCGAGACGGTAAGATAGCGAGATGTTGGGTAGTAAATCGGGTCAAGGGTTAATTAACGAAGTAATGGCGGCGGCCTTTGTATCAGGTATGTAGGCAAAGCAATACACAATAAAGAGGAAAATAGGGGCAATCTCCCACCCTAGAGTAAACGAGATGAAGCTGCTGAGTTCTCCAAATCAAGTTCAAATGTCCTTGAATGAAACGAACAGGGCCGATCAACAGAGAGAGAGAGAGAGAGAGAAAATAAGTCACGTGCTGGGTTACATAGAACATTTACAAATAGATAAAACAAATTAAAACAGTATTAGCATCTTATGAATTACATACATATATATTTTGCTAAAAACAAAAACATAAGAGCCAACCGTTGATATGAGGGTTATGAGAGACTACGACATATGAAATATAAATACAACAAAATTGACTATGAAATATATTTAACCTAACATAAAAAAGATTTTCCTTTTTCTGACATAAATCTGCAGCTTTTGGCAACAATACATAAAAACTCTGGACTGAACATAATAAGGCTAGATTAAAAGGCACAAAATCTTGACAAATGTCCACATTAATAAATAAAATCTCTTGTCTATGGTATGTATAGTGTGGACAATAGAACATGGTACTCAACTTTAACAGCGTAAAAACAAATATAAGACATATACTATTTCAGCTAATGGTAAATTAGTAAAACGTCTCGTTTTAACTCGTAACTCAAGTTACTGTCGACAATTGTATTCATGAGGATCGGGATTATCCATGCGTTAATCCTTCTAAGCCAATCGACTGTTCTCGATTAACTTCTTTGAGAGGCATGATATAAGTTGGAATGACAGTAATGCAGAGGAATATATCGATGACAACTTCTTTGTTCATTGCATGCGGCTTTTCAACACAGATTCTTGTAAACTTTGCATTCAATGACCAAAGAAGTTGTCATCCATATATTCCTCTGCATTATTCTCGATAAGTGGAGGTGACATTCACGCGGGATCGACAAGATTTTTGCCGATTTTTAATCCGCGTACTTAAATGGTTGATCCAACTTAAATTGTTGATCCCACGTGTATGAACCTGAGCCATTTTAAAGTACAAGACTTTTGACATACTGATAACTGGTAATTTGGCAGCAACACTGAATGACTCGACCAATAAACTACTTGTTAAACCTGTAAAAGATGAACGTTTTTGAAAAATCAATGCGGTATATGACACCATCGGTCAGAAGTCGCTGTTGTACATAAAAATTAATTCATAAACTTTTCTCTGGCTGTTTCTATCGGGTGTTATCATAATTATAAACTTACCCGTGAAAACATAAACACTGTAATATTTACATTCATGACAGAATTACAAAATCTACATAGAGGTTGTCTCTTCTCATTAAAGGTATGCGGCCCGGAAGGTGAAATTCTCAAAATTCTCAATTCGCATATAAATTAATGCACATATATCGGCAAAACTGATCACAGATAATCAATATTACATATGTGTTCTTGTTCTATTTCAGTTATACCTTGAAAATAGACCATTAGACTTGATTTGATGGAAACATTTTATATTACTACTGCTACTGGTTGTACCGTTTCAGTTATGCCTTACCATACTGGCATGTGAGATTGTCACGATGATTGATAAGCCATCTTTATTTCCTCCAAATGTATTAAAAAAAAGGTCGTGCACACAAAGAATTAAAATATACAGTTTTGAAAAAATATTTGAAAATGACAGTGACAGTCATATACCAATAATACAACTTTCTCCCATTGTGTCCTGTCTAAATTACCCAGTGTTGTCCAAAAACCGAGAATATCATGATCAGTAATTATTCCTTCTTCCTATTGTCTCCAAAATTCAACAAAATCAAATATGATATCACGAATTATTTAACAATTTACATCTGTCATTAAAACTTGTGTATAACGTTATGACGTGTATTGGCATGGAGATTTTCACGATTTCATTCGGCCGTCTTAAAATTTAAACACCCACAAACTACAGAGAAGTCAAATGGCTTTCATAACACCATAAAGTGATATATCTCTCTTGTATGAATGAGGAATATAAGTAATGATGAGTTAACGATGTTCATAACTTCACACATACGCTACAAAAAGTCGTAGCAAGGTACATTCAAATTACACTTTATGCAACAGGATATTATTTCATTTTTTAACCAGTGCAAAAAATCGCTATACGTTTTACGACAGTGTAGAAGGTAGACATGAAGTATCTGAACAAAGGAATAGTATGCGTTGTTAAAGTTTGAATAACAAATAACAAATCATGTAGTAAAATCAATTTGGACCGAATACGGCAGATTTGAGTTTCTCAATCTATTATGATTAAACTTATGCTGTACTGCCGACATGCAGACAATGTCTATAATCACTCTCAACCCTTGATCGGATCGACCACAGTTTGACTGCAATCTGATCACGGTTGATCGCGATCAGATTGCAGTCAGACCGCGGTTGACCGCGATCAAACTGCAATCTGATTGCAGTTGACCGCGATCAGATTGCAGTCAGACCGCGGTTGACCGCGATCAGATTGCAGTCAGACCGCGGTTGACCGCGATCGAACTGCAATCTGAATGCAGTTGATCGCGATCAGACTGCAATCAGACCGCGGTTTTCAGGTAACTAATTCTGCAAGGGTCTGTACAACCACTTCAGATTCAACAATAATATACTACTCAATAAAATTTAAGGAACACCATCAATAAGGCCAGTAGATCACACAATACAAGAGTGCACCATTCTTAACTTGGAAAATAAGATATCATGTTAAGCAGAGTGGATTATTTTGGTCATTCTTTGCTATTTGGAGCCTTTGCAATGCTACCTCTCAAAGTTTTATGGGGAAAAAAGCCAAAAAATGTCTCCCAGGAACTCCTCTCGGAACCACACTGTAGTATACAAATGTTCCTTAGATTCCATTGAGTAGAATATAAAAACTTGAGGCAATGTAAAGAATTTTATTTTCAAAACTCACAAGATTTTGACTGATTTAAAAATAAAAATGTAATTCAAATAACAATGGTAGAAGTTTGAGGTTATGTTAACTTTTGCAAATGTCAAAATTTTCAAAATTAGACAGTACTTGCAAAGATTAATTTACATAAGTGTGATTTGAACAATGTCTGACCATTTGTTAATTTAGCACTAACGTGTCCTAAACTAAAACATGGGAATAGACACAAATGCATCTTTCAGGGGCAAAAGTACAACCTTTCTGTCTATATATTTTGTCTGGAAGACATGTAATTGTTCCGACAGGTCACTAACAATAGACACATTAATTTTTTGAGAATCAAATGGGTAGATATAGAGATCTTGTTGATGACAAAACTTTTGGCAGACACAAAACCTTGACTTGTCTTTACAAATGATATTGTTCACAATGTATGTGTTCTCTCCAACCAGTATTGTGTTATCTGGGATTGTTATTGAGAGCATAAATTTTGGCATGTGAATTTGTTCGAATTGACTGCAAGGCACTGAAATAGAGCAGAGAGGTCCTCTTGAATGACTTTTTTTGCAATAATTTGCATTTTGTGTTTTTTCAGATTCCAGATGCATTCTTTCAGTGAGTCTGTGCACAACTTGCTCAAGGGGAAATTTCGGTTTCCTCACCAATTTTGTTAAAACCTGAAGATAAATTTCGAAAGGAAAACTGGAGAAGTCATGTATTGGTCCAAACTGACTTGCCATCCTTGGAAGATGAATCAATGCATGCACATTATAGATGATCATTTCTTTACCATAAAGTTCTCCAAAATGTTTAACAAAACATTTAAAAACTATTTATACATGGTCTGAGCATTGTGAATATAATTTTTCATGGCACAACATGTGAACTCCAGCGGAAAGCATCATGAAATTCTTATAAACAATTTCTGATACAATTCCCCTTAAGGCAACAGGTCCTGTGTATAAAAGGAATGTTCTTAATTCTGATGCCTTCCAACGATCAATATCCACAAGTTTTCTTCCTTTTCTTGTAAATTCTCTTGGTAAGAAAGAGCCAAAGGCTATAGGAACATTTGAAAGTGCTCTGCGTGCTGCAACTCCAATGCGTACATGTAATGGTCCACTGATCCATAAGTTAATTAACTTTTTGACAATCCCTAAACAGATCAAATGCATATAGTCTATAGGGAACTGTGTGACCATTCCACAATCTAATTCCCTCAAACGAAAATCTCCCCTATGATGTCCTTCATAATGCATTTCATCAAATGCAACATCGGTTCTCAGTCTTGCATTTGTTTCTGGAAATGTCATCCTATGCATGTAGTAGTGTCCCCGCTGTTCACAAAAGTCACAGCCATAGTAGCCACTATGACCTTTGGTGCATTTGATAAACGATCGCGCTGGAGTGTCACAAACAAAGTTTTCAATTGATACTTTGACTTTTTTGTTGTCATAAGAGATGCCATTTTCAGAAATACCTTTTATCTCATCAATGATAAACTGAAGGTACTCATTGGCATCTGCAGGTTTTGATGACCCAACCCACAAACCTATGACAAATGGTTCTGGATTCTTCTCCTGCCGAATCAATCCCAATATCGGCCAAAATGAGTCAGTTGTGCTTTTGAAAAGTGGTAACCCGTCAATATTCACCTGAAGACGTAGTGCATCATGTTCACACAAGTATGGCAAATGAGAAAGTTTAAGAACAATGCCATTTTCAATTCCGAAATGGTGATATTTACCCCCAGCAACATTTACAATATCATATTGTCTCTTGGTGTGAAGCAATGTCCTTGCATCTTTTGGAATCAAAGGGAAGAAGGGCTTAAGTAATGATAACAAGCTATTTGCATGAACTATAGGTGTTCCACTCGTTAAAATCCAATCCCTAAGTTTATCAGAAGATTCTTCTGCTTCATCAGGTGAATCGTCATTGCTACTGTCACCAGAATCACTACTTTTACTCTGGACCTCTGCATATGACTCATCACTACTGGATTCAACACTTACAGGATGCTCATCATGAGAGTCAACTTCTATGTCGTTATCACTGTCCATAAAACTGTCAGTGTCATGAATTTCATCATTACAGTTATCTGTACAATTTGTTCTTGATTGTTCTTGTAAATCATGAACAATTTCCCGAGCCTTTGCAGCTGCTTGCCTACGAATTGTCCTTTCAGACACTATCTTGTCACCTTCATTCATCCCTTCCTTACATCTGCAATTTAAATATGAATTATATATCCACTTCCTTTGTTATCAAGCTATTCATACCAAATCATAAGAATTTAAAAAGATATAAACTAGTGTTGTTTTTAATTTAATTGATTGGATATTGTCAGAGATGGATAAAGCTAATTTCATCTTCTTCTCAGAAGCTTAAATCTTGTATACTGACTCCTTAGTTAGGTAATGAGAATTCGAAATTGTAAAGTTAGTGACTCTGTGGGGAGGGAACAACTTTTGCCACCTAAAAGAATTTTTTTTATAAAGCCTGACGAGCTACAGAGCCAATGGCTCTACTTTTGAACAAGTTATGAAATATTGGCGAACAAGTAGGCGCTTAGGGTTAATAAAAAATTCAATTTGATTAACCATTTTTGTAGGCATTTTTTTATCCTATGTCCTCTTTCAGTTTAAAAATGATAAAATTGATCCTAAATACATATAAAACAATTTTGTAATTTATCATTTAAGAAAATAGACATTGATTATAAATGGACTAACAATGATTATTGATATAACATTGTTTTATTGAATGGATTTTTTTTAGTAAGTTTAATCAAATTATGCTCAACAGTGATTTGAGAAGAGCAGATTCCTTTGTATCAATGAATATTTGTGAAGTGTCATTTAAGAAAATGCAATGTTCTTTAGATCAATCTTCTTCATCAAAACAGTGTTATGTAAACCTTAGATTAAGATAAGAATGATGCAATCTACACATGTGTCATATGTAATGGACCTTATTTGACCAACAGGGACATGTGTCTCTTAAATACAGCGTTAGAAAGACATGTATACTTATCTATAGTATTAGGGTAGGGTCTATGAGTAAACATGTCTTTCTAACGCTGCCCTTCCTAATCCCTTCCTATCTCCTATCATCTTATTCAAGTGTGTATTAACTATAAAATATATAATTTTCAAAAAAATCTTAATAAAATCGTTATATTTAAAAAAAAAGCTAATTTGTATGAATTTACTTCATATTAATTTCAAGCTTTTATTCTGAATTAGTTTATTCCTATACTGCAATGCCTTAACAGAAAAACATGAACTTAAGTATCGTATTCTAAAATGATCTTTATTCGATTTAAGACATATTTTTCATCAAAATAACACCAATTTAGCATTTTCTTAATATATCGATATTTCGTATATAACCCCCATAACCTTTACTTTCAGGAACGCTACATATTTTACGAGAGCTTCAAATAACTTCTGAACTTCTGAACTTCTGCGTATCTTTACCAATCAGCATTGTATGTTCGATCCAATGCGGGAATACAAAACATATTCGTCACTTCACGTTATTTCCATAGATTTACATGTTGATTGAGCTTTGCACAACTAAGATTTTTGACCTAATATTCAGAGTTATGTAAACTAGTTCATATAAAGTTTAGTTTGATATATCATTGGCTGTAATGTGTACTTTGCATACTTCGGGTTGATATGATTTGAATTTATTGCAATCCAAAGTTTCACCAAGTTTTTTTATGTAATTTTATATGATTTTCTCAAGGGCAATTTCTTTTTATGTTTTATTATGAATTTTTTTCCTATACATTTCTAGGAAAAAAGTTAAGCGTAAATTTATTTTATTCTTGCAATTGACAATGTAACATGAAAGTTGGTTAAGATAATTTGTTTGATTTAGGATATGGGTTACATAACCTTGCTAACAAACAGTGTTTCAAAAATTTAGATGGAAATTAGTTTTTAAATCTAACCCAGAAATGTTATTCCAAAAAGGTATTTCACGAAAAGCATGAAAAGATATCGTGTGAGGCGTTGAACAGATTAATGAAATGGTGAAAATTTCTGCTTAGATTCAAGCAGAAAAACTTATCATCAAAATAAGTCCTAACTTGATAAAAAGAAAGGTGCAGTTGGTGAGATATGACATAATTTGTAAATATCACGAAAATATGTGACCCACGAAAATAGGTTTCTTGAGGATACATAACTACATACATGTATGTATACATAATTATGTTGTATGCCAAAATGTTGAAAATGATGTCATATTTTTCATAATTTCCAAATAATCCCCATAGACTTACATGTAATTTAAGTGTAGCATAAATGATAATAACTTTTTACCATAATTGACCGAAATACGGAGAGAAAATTCTGCCCTTTGGTATAAAAATTTGACCATATTAACGCATTGCGATCTGTATCCTTTACTCCTGGTGGTAAATTTATATTAAACCTAGTTTAGCTGCTTTAGATATGACTGCAGTTTAATCAAATTATGTAAATAGTTGTGAACAATCGGATCTCATTTGCTATATACAGTCAGTGGCCAAAAGTGAGTTCGCACCAACGTAATTTCTCATAGGCTTACATGTTAATTTGCAATTGCGAGAATAATTTTCATGAATTACATTACATTATTGTTTTGATATGTTGCATATGGCTTGGAAATCATCTCGGCTACATTCACGAAATTATCATTAATCTCCATGTTGATTAGTTGAATGACACAAAATTAAAATCACATGTACAACTTTGACGGCCATGTTAAACTGTGGTTATAGAGAGAGAGACAGTGATAGAGAGAGAGACAGTGATAGAGAGAGAGACAGTGATAGAGAGAACAACTGTGATTATAGAGAGAGTGAGTGATAGAGAGACTGTGATTATAGAGAAAGAGAGTGATAGAGAGACTGTGATTATAAAGGGAGACAGTGATGGAGAAAGAGACAGTGATAGAGAGAACAACTGTGACTATAGAGAGAGACAGTGATAGAGAGAGAGACAGTGATAGAGAGAGAGACAGTGATAGAGAGAGAGACAGTGATAGGGAGAACAACTGTGATTATGGAGAGAGACAGTGATAGAGAGAACAACTGTGATTATAGAGAGAGAGACAGTGATAGAGAAAGAGACAGTGATAGAGAGAGAGACAGTGATAGAGAGAGAGACAGTGATAGAGAGAACAACTGTGATTATAGAGAGAGAGACAGTGATAGAGAAAGAGACAGTGATAGAGAGAGAGACAGTGATAGAGAGAGAGACAGTGATAGAGAGAACAACTGTGATTATAGAGAGAGAGACAGTGATAGAGAGAGAGACAGTGATAGAGAGAGAGACAGTGATAGAGAGAACAACTGTGATTATAGAGAGAGTGAGTGATAGAGAGACTGTGATTATAGAGAAAGAGAGTGATAGAGAGACTGTGATTATAAAGGGAGACAGTGATGGAGAAAGAGACAGTGATAGAGAGAACAACTGTGACTATAGAGAGAGACAGTGATAGAGAGAGAGACAGTGATAGAGAGAGAGACAGTGATAGAGAGAGAGACAGTGATAGGGAGAACAACTGTGATTATGGAGAGAGACAGTGATAGAGAGAACAACTGTGATTATAGAGAGAGAGACAGTGATAGAGAAAGAGACAGTGATAGAGAGAGAGACAGTGATAGAGAGAGAGACAGTGATAGAGAGAACAACTGTGATTATAGAGAGAGAGACAGTGATAGAGAAAGAGACAGTGATAGAGAGAGAGACAGTGATAGAGAGAGAGACAGTGATAGAGAGAACAACTGTGATTATAGAGAGAGAGACAGTGATAGAGAGAGAGCCAGTGATAGAGAGAGAGACAGTGATAGAGAGAACAACTGTGATTATAGAGAGAGTGAGTGATAGAGAGACTGTGATTATAGAGAAAGAGAGTGATAGAGAGACTGTGATTATAAAGGGAGACAGTGATGGAGAAAGAGACAGTGATAGAGAGAACAACTGTGACTATAGAGAGAGACAGTGATAGAGAGAGAGACAGTGATAGAGAGAGAGACAGTGATAGAGAGAGAGACAGTGATAGGGAGAACAACTGTGATTATGGAGAGAGACAGTGATAGAGAGAACAACTGTGATTATAGAGAGAGAGACAGTGATAGAGAAAGAGACAGTGATAGAGAGAGAGACAGTGATAGAGAGAGAGACAGTGATAGAGAGAACAACTGTGATTATAGAGAGAGAGACAGTGATAGAGAAAGAGACAGTGATAGAGAGAGAGACAGTGATAGAGAGAGAGACAGTGATAGAGAGAACAACTGTGATTATAGAGAGAGAGACAGTGATAGAGAAAGAGACAGTGATAGAGAAAGAGACAGTGATAGAGAGAACAACTGTGATTATGGAGAGAGAGTGATAGAGAGACTGTGATTATAGAGAGAGAGACAGTGATAGAGAGAACAACTGTGATTATAGAGAGAGAGACAGTGATAGAGAGAGAGACAGTGATAGAGAGAGAGAGACAGTGATATAGAGAACAACTGTGATTATAGAGAGAGAGACAGTGATAGAGAAAGAGACAGTGATAGAGAGAACAACTGTGATTATAGAGAGAGACAGTGATAGAGAGACTGTGATTATAGAGAGAGACAGTGATAGAGAGAGAGACAGTGATAGAGAGAGAGACAGTGATAGAGAAAGAGACAGTGATAGAGAGAGAGACAGTGATAGAGAGAGAGACAGTGATAGAGAGAGAGACAGTGATAGAGAAAGAGACAGTGATAGAGAGAGAGACAGTGATTATAGAGAGAGACAGTGATTATAGAGAGAGAATGTGATAGAGAGAGAGACTGTGATAGAGAGAGTAACCCAGTGATTGTGTCGGACAATAACACAACATCATCTGCAAATATTAGGAATAAAATTTCTAATATACAGAGTCGTGCAATAAGTATTCGGACGGTAACGTTTTTTCCATAGACTTACATGTTAAATCAGCGTAGCTTAAATAATTTTCATTAAAAAGTGCGTGTTGAATCATTGTACAACTTTGCAGGTTGAATTGAAATCTTCTCAGCTTGAAGTTCATAATTACTATTTATTTATCTGATGAATGTTTATGTAATGTCGCCAGATTTACCGATGTATGTACACAAATTGAAAACTTGTTCCATAGATCACCATTTTAAACTTTTTACAACTACGTACATGATATGATTAAATCGCCGTCGTTTCTAAGATAATAGTTCAAAAATTTAACAGAAATTATGATGTTGTAACTGAGATGATTCGTTACAAATATGCAAAAAATTAACATGATTAAAAGGAAAGTGAACGCATGAAAATTATTTAAGCTACACTAATTTAACATGCAAGTCTATGGGAAGAACGTCACCGTCCAAATACTTATTGCACGACTCTGTATCTGGAAATAACTGTACACCATATTTGCCGTTATTTGCTAATTCGTTAGATAGTTCATTTATGAATAGAGAAAAAAGTAAAGGATTAAGAACGCAACCTTGCTTCAAGCTCATCGGACAATCAAAATATAGCCACTGACTGTACATGTAATACAACTTGTGTTTTCGGCAATGTTAAAAGTATGTGTTATCAAATAACATGTATATTTAAAAATATATATATATAAATACAATACAGAAATTACTAATAAATCAATTATCATTTGATACCATTTATATTGTATGCTTTTCAACATACCAGAGTCATGCAATAAATATTTGGACGGTGACGTTTTTTTCAACAGACCTGCATGTTAAAATAGTTCAGTTTAAATAATTTTCATGCATTTTCATTTTTTGCATTTTTGTAACTAATCATCTCGGCTGCAATCTTTCTGTTAAACCTTCAACCATTATCTTTGGAATGACAGCAATGTAATCAAATTATGTACGTAGTTATGAACAAGTTTATGATAGGATCTATGGGACACGTTGTCAATTTGTTTACATACATCGGTAAATGTGGAGACATTGATAAACATTCATCAGGTACTGTAATAAAACAGAAGTAAAACTTGAGATGATTTCCATTCAACCTTCTTAGTTTAAAGTAGTTTTACACATATACGACAATAACTTTTTTTCACTACTACACTAATTTCACGTGCAAGCTTCAACCAGTAAAACAAACGCAGAGGTCATCACCAGATGAAGTCACGTGACCCAGTGTTTTACAAAAGCGCCTCAGTTATTTTCAACGTATATATCATGTCTTCATCTATGGTGTAGTGGTTAGCATGCTGGTCTCTCACGCCGGAGACCCGGGTTCGAATCCCGGTGGAGACACCAAAAATTTGTGACTTGGGTCTCGTCCTGTGTTGTGTCCCTGGGCAAGGCACTTCATCCACATTGCACTCAGTCCACCCAGCTGTTGAAATGGGTACCTGAAAATTGGATGTACTGACCTATATGGTCGTGATTAGCGCTTAGTAGCAGCTGTGAAAGTACACTCCTTCAGGGTAATAATGTAGCGCTTTGAGCATGTCTTAGGACGTGGAAAAGGCGCAATATAAGTATGCACATTATTATTATTATTATAAACCTTGTCCAAATTCGTAAATGAACTTAAAAAGGTATCTATCAAAATTTGAAGCCTATTTGTAGGTTTTGTCATGTAGGCATATATAAGTATTATCAGAACTAATAATGTAAGATTTGGGTTTTTTTAATGTTGTAGACGAAATTGGTCATGGGATGAAAACTCAAAACAGCGTAATTGCAGTGATAAATGTTTAAAAAAATCCTCTGGTTGAGGTTGTGTATTTGGAAATGAAAAACGTTCACCATATACCAATATAAATACAGGATTGTCGGAATTTATGATAATCATAAACGTCCTCATCTCTTATGTTCAATTATTTAAAACCATGCCATAATCTTTGGAGGATGTAAACGAATTACATAAGGCACAGGCACTTTGTAATCTGGAAACAACTGTATAGGATTTACGAGTTTGTTCAAACACACATCACCAAAATAAGATTTCATATATTTTGTGATGGTGATAAGTGATAGGGTACAGATATCTTTCAGAAGTGTTTAAGTTTGCAATGTTTAAATAGAATCAATTCAAGATTGAACTAAATTAAATATTGCTCTTTATAAACCGAAAACTTCGAGAACCAGAACTGTCAAGATAATTTACGTATAGGTTAATATTGCGTTTCATTTATATAGAACCTGTAATGTTCAACGGAATATTATATCATATTTCTAAATAATTAAATTAATTACTTTCTATCCTGGACATGTTCATTACGCGCACTTAACTTTCAAAATGTAACAATTGATTTACACTGTAATCAATATTCAAAAACTATTGTATTAGTGTAAACAATGATTGAATAACACCCTAGCCTTAAATTTGAACGAATGATACATCGAGGAAAGAAGTTATGAAAATAAAGACAATAATTTTTCAATTTTTTTATAAATTTGTCTTTAGGAAAACATTCGAAAGGTATTGTACAGGTTTACTCACATATAACGTGAACTCCGAATTTGTTTATTTGGAAAAATATAAATAGCCAATTGATCACTTATTGTTCAGACTTATTTGTACACACGACAATCATTGCGCGAACAAGACTTTTGTGACAATGAGTTGGGATTTGTTATTGGTAACCGCATTCTCTTCTGTAGCAGTGATCATGATTTTGAAGACGTATTCCACTAATTCTTTCTCATTGTGGGCATTAACAACAATTAAAGAAGTAGTTCATTTGTTTTCATCAAAGTATTTACAATATACCTTACATCACAAATGGACATGTTGGCCAAACTAAACATTTATAATTATATTAAGTTTTATGATCTGACCACAACTTCACAATTATGTACTCCAAATTTATTTCCCTTATTCTCATAAATGCTGATTTTTCGATTACATCCTACATTTTACAACAAGTTGTTCTTTCGTGTAAGTCAATTTTGTTTGGTGTAGTGAAATCATTAACACAATAATAGATAAATTTTGTTTGTTTGCTGATGGCATCAATTTTCCCAATAAGGATTGTTAACATGTCATGTGCCTCTGGCAATAGATAAAAGTGTTTTATACAATGTGTGGCAATGTGTCATTTAATGCAATTTGTACATTCGATGTAAATTTTGAACATTATTCCCTATACACTTTTACTTCAATCATTGTGATAAGGTGTCCAAAGAATTATATCTTCTTGTGAAAACAAAAATTCAAATTAAATGTAGGCCTATTGGTGAAGAAGAAGGGTCTATATACTTTTTTTCAATCTCCATTTTCATAGTGACAAAAAACAGAAATTGATAAGTTCAATTCATATTATCATATTCAGAAACCATTCCGAATCCACCATTCGTAATACCCACTGTCGGGCCACTAGTGGCAGCCACCAGCCATTTGTCACCAGTGGCCCGCTGGCAGGTTTATTACCTGCTAAAACACGAAAGTGGACCACAAGCTAACACCAGTGGCAAACCGCCTGCGATATGACACCAGTGGCCCACTATGTGCAAATATAGTGGGCCACCTGCTAGCCACCGGTGGCAAGCCACAAGCTATCTGCCACCAGTGGCCCACTACATGGTGTGTTATCTGGGATGAAGCCAGCGAGAGGTTCATATCTTTTGCAAATGAATTATAATTCAAAGTGATCATTCTATTAAAAAAACATCCTGCCTACTAAGATAACTTTGAAATTATTTGCAACTTCAATTTTTTATTTCATAACTTTACACCTGTATATTCCAATAACAATATCAGTAACAACAGCACAAATATGATATGCTGTTCAAACAAAAATGCCATTAAATAGTTGTCTACTAAATCCTATCTGAACATGATGATTAGTCATTTCATGTTTCATGCATTTCAAGTTGTCAACTAATGTATTACGTCATGACTGTGTACTAAACTTAACACAGGCTTTATCACAGTCTAGGTCCAAATTCTGCCAGGCCTAAGTCTATAGATTGTCTTAATATTAATATTTAACTTAATTAAATAGGCCGAATATAGTTGAAGTAACAGTAACAGTAATAACTATAAATTATTGACTAAATTATATTCTACTTATGTGTATATAATTCTTGATAAGGTACCACAGTATTTAATTGATTTCAAATTGAATGCAAATTCAAATGTCTTGAGGAATGGTCAGCAGATTCGAAAAAAGTGGAATGATAACCGGTAAGATATTAGTTTAATTATGTTATGACCGTTTTGTTATTAAGAACATCATTAGTTTAGCTTGACTTGATTTATGAATATAATTTTTTTTTCTTTATGAAAGATATTGTTACATATTTCACGAGAAGTAAACAGTTTAATTTTTTTCCTTTGTCCATTAAGAGCATCTCTTAACAAAATGGCTAGAGCCTGTTTTCTATGTATATTATGGAAACCCCAGTTAAATTCTTAATTGTTTCATTATTTAAAGGTCACAAGTGAAGAAGAAAGCACTTGACTTCAGGAAGGAAACACGAAAGACAGGGGGAGGCTGCCCACCTAGATCCCTCAGTGATGTTGAACATAAGGTATTTTTATTAGCCTAGATCTTTCAATCTAGCACCTTTCAGGCATTAATGATATATAAGAGTTTAAAATTCATCACGATAATTATCTCCTATAATGATTATTCAAGGCCTTCACAACAAACGGAAAAAATAATTTTTTGAATGGATTTCCTGTAACTGTTACCAACATAATGAAGAGAGTATATTGCATTGCAGGTAGTGGCTATGATACCGTCATGCCAAATAGAAGGAATAGCAGGGGGAGTGGACACAGAGCAAGTTCCTGATGACGAAAGTAATTTATATTTTAGTTATCAAGTTAATACAAGTAAACATAAAACTTTTAAGACTGTTGAACAAGCAATTATAATACTTGCTGAAGTTTCCAATACCTAATTCCAAATTATAAATTAAGATCCACGTATATATATATAAACAACATTATTTATCTAAATCACTTGAACCATGTTGTGGACTGAAATAAATGATAAATAATTACATACTATATTCAGAGTTTAAACATATCTTATTTAAATGATTTAACATTAAATTGATGTTTTTGCACTAGAATCTTAAATTGATAAAACATTTATTTAAGTATGAATTAATGTATATGATGTTATAATTTCAGTCCAGACAAGCTGTGTGACATCTTTGGAATTGGAACCAGTGGCTGAAACTGCTATTTTGGCAAGAACTTCATGTAAGACGACACGAAATTTGCAAGGTTCGTGTACATATGTTATTAGAATAAAACCTACAAATAAATATGTATGTACTGTGTATATTGTGTAAACTTGCACCGTATATGCATGATAATAGTAGTCTTTTAATTAAAGTAAATACCATATACAGTTTAAGTTCATTACATTCACACACATCTTCTTCAACATGTTGATTGATTAATTGATTAATTGATTAATTGATTAATTGATTAATTGATTAATTGATTAATTGATTAGTTCTAATATGTTCATGGTATTCTCTTTATGAAGTTTTGTGTATGTGTGTGTAGTCTGGGTAAGTGGCCGACAGCCGACAGCCGACGATACATTTCTATATATAGCAATATATTTGTTGTGTATAGTCTAGACGTTTAGTCGACAGCCGACCATACAGTTCCAAATACAATGTGTATCCAAACATTTATTTCATATAGTTTGTGAAATTTTAGATATTAATTTATTTAAATAACTGTCTTTATTAATTGACAATTTTCCAGTTTTGACGCTTGGAGTTATCCGCCCTTGACCGCGGGCAACGTCACGCTTGGCGTCAATGGGCTATTAGTACAGTAACTTGCCTTCGTATTGTAGATGAGTGGGAGAACACCTTTTATTTGTAAGAAAATAGAGAGTACGATACAAAAAAATTAATAAATGAATATGAATTAAATGTGTCTTCATGCAATGAAGAAAATAGGTCATGTTGATAGCAGCTTACCGCATCGATAAGCCAGCGTACGGCTGTCCAGAGGTATATTTAGGCAGAGTATGTTTGAGAGAGTGAGTGAGTTTGTGCTTAATGTGTTGTTAACAATCTTTCAGTTATCAAACACGTGAATGTATAAATGTATATTTTAAGATTTAAGGCGTACCATCGGAGTATATTGTATTAATGATATGTTAGCAGAGTAAGATTCTCAGGTGATCGCAGAACCATTGTATTTTTTATAAACCTCGATTCTTAAACTCTAAATGTACGTTTGTTAGTTATTTGTAATCAGTATACAGAATGACGGATTATTTAATTTATTGAACATCATGAGAGTTAATTGTCTATGCGTCATTTTTTTCAAAGATATGTATTACTAGAGAGTAAGCTTTGACACGCTTTCGACACATCTTCAATTTATTATTGTCGATGTTGAATAACTTTCGAAGCAAACGTATAATTTTCGTTATACTAACTGAAGTTTTCGGACGTGATAACATGTATAGGAAGAAATCGAATAGAATTACTCAATGGAAACTGCTTTGCATCTCTGATGTAATGTCGCTCTCAGGTTAAATAATTTCTTTTATATCAGAAGCTTTACTTAACTTAGTTTGAAGTTTTACTCTTGTTTCTAGCTTTTTTAGATTGATTGGCATTTGCTAATTATTCTATATTCAAACTATAGGTAAAACTGGGAGAAGCGAAGCAGTTGAGACCAACATTACACTGTTATTGAACTGTCAGGGTTATGAGAGGAGTTGGTTTTATGAAACGTTCCGATTATTTCAAGTGTATTCCTAATCAATTCTTAATTAGGACGGGGCTGCTATCAGTTTTTGTGAAGTTTCCAACGCCGCCGCCGCACTCGTATTATAAGCTATAACTTTTTTCCAGAACTCTTATTCATAACTTACTACTCATACCTCGGGGAACGATTTTGACACGTTCACTTTCAAGGTCAAAGGTCAAGGTCACGAGCTATGTTATCACTCTAAGAATTCGGTTTCGGGACTGCTCTGCTTTTGCGGTGTCTCGCAAACGCTAATCTAGTTAAAACATAAATATCTTCAAATGATTTAATCTAACATAACATGTTTTCGTCATTCATTTTGTGTAGCCTGAGCCAACAGTTCAGAAAAGTGCATCATTAATGAAATCGTAACTTTCCAATTTCTCCGGTCTACCTTGATATATAGATATATTCTGTTTTATCCATCTACGAAGTGTTAAAAACATAAAACTATTTCTCAGCTTTTATCAGGAAACAATCCAGCTGTGACATTTAGATTAATTGAAATGGGACTGATTTTGCAAACCTTGTCCAAATTGTCAAAATAGGTTTTTGAAAATGTGAAAGTTTTGATAAGTTAATAAGTTAACTTGCAATACTTCGATATTGATATCGATATTGAGTCCAGCGAGACGTAGTAGCGAGTCGCGTCAGGCGATCTTTGGATTTGACCAATCAGGGATCATCTTACTAAGCCGCTAAAAGTCTGCCTTTGCAAAGATAGCGTTAGGAGATCATAGGCCGGCGAAAGGTCAGCTGACGCGACCCGCTACTACCTCTCGCTAGACTCAATATCGGAGTGAAACAAGTTTTATTGAGGCTAGGTTTACTTTTACTGAATATGGATACATACTATAATTCATACAGGAACCGCGCGAGAGTAGAAATTGTGCAGTCAACACTCACGTTATAACGTGAAACATGCTCGTTCAGAGCCTACACTTGTGCTCAGCGTAAAATATATTGCCCAATTTCCCAAAAAACATAGTGTGTCATGTTATCACCACTTGCAAATTCCCACTAGAATGATATCATAATTTCTTCACTATGTGCTACATGCGTAGCATATTTTAATACGATTGACTTGCAAACAACTTCACTATGATTTGGAACAATTTTTGTGCTTCTACTTACTCAAATGTTTGTCACATTACCTAAAATATTTTGCGTCTTAACATGAAGTTAATTGAAAAACGAGGATCAATTGCTTGAGAATTCAGCAAATTTTAACAAATACTGAAGCTATGCCAGACTATCAGTAGACAAATTATGTAAGATATACACTATTCAAAATGATACTACTGTTATGAATATCTTAATAATCTTACTACTAATCTGGCGCGATGTGATTACTTCATTGTTGTGGTTTAATGATTTCAGGTTAACGTTGATTCTGAATTTTGTACGAGGATTGCCGTGCGGAAAGTTCAAACTGGTATAAAGTTATCTTATCTTGGTATCGTATTCCACATCATTTACACTACTTGAAGTTTTAACTCTAATTTACGAAATATGAAAAGTTGTAATCATTACCATGTCGACACAACAGGAGAACCACTATGGACGGAAAACATGAAAAAAATGTTATTTATTTACTTTAATCGAACTTTCCCAAGTTACATGTGCAAATTAGACGGACCCATGTAACCATCGAATACTAAAGAATTATAATATAATCCCATATTATTTTGATATTGTAAAAACATTATGCAAATTAGTGCGCCTTACGCAAAAGTTCTCTAAGAGTTTTACATTCTCCTTGTATAAAGTGCAAATCTGTCTCTTATACATATTTTCTCTAAATCAACATGACTTGATCTGCCTCTGTGGGGAGAGAATAACGACAAGTAAGCTAACCAGTAGACCACGTAGGCGAGTTGCAACGATGATGTTATTCATGACCTAATGATTAAAGAAACATTACTCTTATAATTTAATTATACTTATCATATTGACATATTATCTAAATAATCATTAGTACGTTTATTGTGTTATTAAATTGGTGTTTTCTGTAAACTGTGGCCACATAAACAATAGTCATGCAAATTTCAGCGGGATACACGTGCAGCACGAGCGACTAAGGCCAGTGTCGGGTACCCGAAATACTCCTTGTTTCTCAAAATTGAGTCAACGCTTAACATTTTCAACTTGGGCACCAGAAAAAAACTACACACCTACGTTGGTATTTTTCAATTTTAAATATTTCATTTCTTGATATCGTACTTTAAAACATAACATCTAATGCCTGAGACACACCATGGTAGCTAATACTACGTTCTACCCGGTCTTAAAATAATCAGTACATTACGATCGGGTAAGTACGAAAGACCATTGGTACCAATGGTCTTTCGTAGGTAAGATTACCTGTTTACTTCGTTTTCAGTCAGTTTAATCCAGCCCTTAGACAGTTCACATCTAGTTTTAAGTTTAGTTTAGAAATGCGCACAATCCCGTTCTTTATCGTTTTGAACTCGACAAACTCGTTTTAAAGGAGTTATTCAGGTTTTTGACTACATTCCCATTCGGTGCGTAGTGCGTGATATTTGTACAATTATCACGTCATGGTCCGTTTTCAATAAAAAACAAGCACATTCTCTACCGTTTTCAATCCTGTTCTCACTGTCAAAGTAAAACAATGCATAATAATCAGTTACATGTAGGTCAATTCCTTGTCCAAAACGTTTTGTTCTTGATTATTAATTGACAACATAAAAGAGTCATGAAAAATAGTTTGTTTTATCAAAATTACAAAATATACATTTTGTTTTCATAATTAAAGTAGTAACAACTATTAAATAAGAATTTCTCAAACGTACTTACAACGGATACGATATGTTGTAACAATGTGTGAAGCTTTAGACCTGTGTATGAACTTGTGAGGTGAGGTGAGGTGATGTGGGATTAAACGCCGCTATCAAGATTATTTCACTTATATCGCGGCTGCTAATATTATTGCAGGGAGAAAGCCCGCAACACTATTGTGGCTATGCGTTGCGGTGAAACCTGCGAGCATCGGCTGGAACTAGCAACCATTGGTGGTACTGCACTGGGATTCAGTGGAGCATTGCACCCAAACCTGACTGCGTGTAGAACAGTTCTTTACTGCAGACAACGTTGCCGGACCCCTGGCGGGATTCGAACCACGGACCTCTTGTTCCGAAGCCGAAGGCGCTAACCACTGCGCTATCCCGCCCCCGTATGAACTTGTAAACCAAAATGAACTGCCAATTGATATACTATAGTTGGGTTTGATCTGTTTTCTGACGCCATGGACGTTGTAAAAACTATCCACAACCGTCAATGAAAGTGATTTCCGACTGAAAGACGTCTTAGTACGATCTTGAAAGGGTCTAAGTGCGGCAATTCCATTCGAGGTATGGTAATCACTACGTCAAATTTTAGGATAACATCGTTAAACACCCTTCCGTTTTAAGTACGTCCGACTGCGTCTATAAAGTTCGCAAACAGTTGTCACAAAATCCATTCCGTTCACAGTTCGAGCCATCTTCCTACGCAGAGCCTCAAAGGCCAGTTTCCAAACTGTCATTTTATGCCTTGCTGCGGAGACTTTACTTTTCTGTGCTGCTAGGCTCAAGGCTATGCAGCAAGGCATAACATGACAGTTTGAAAACTGGCCTTTTAGGCTCTGCGTAGGAAGATGAGTTCGAGCCCGTTTTTTGTAGATATGAAAACTCAATGTTTCTATTTCTTAAATGTATTCTGATAAAAACTTGATTGTCTGATATAAACGTAAATTTATGTGTTCAAATGATTAAATAAGCTCTATTCTTCACACATTTTTAAAGTTTTCAACAAGATGGTTGTCATGTTAGTGTTATTTACATTTCATACCCCTGACTCCATTGAACAAAGATATTATGATAAACAAATAACTAAACATAAATATTCTCTATGAAACTTCTGCAGATAATTGTACGGTAGCCAAATGCATGACATTTATTTTAGATATTGAATTAATCAAGCTGTGGTGGGTTCTTCTCT
The DNA here is from genome assembly GCA_916613615.1 of Steromphala cineraria. Classification (NCBI taxonomy): domain Eukaryota; kingdom Metazoa; phylum Mollusca; class Gastropoda; order Trochida; family Trochidae; genus Steromphala; species Steromphala cineraria. The sequence goes on from OU744723.1 coordinate 48,157,721, forward strand.
TGTACTTCAGTTTATTTAAGGAAAGTGTTGATGTGTATAGACAGAAAGAAATTATACGTATGTTGATGGTAGATTTGAATTTGGATGTATATAGTGTTGAGCTAGTGTCTGAAGTAAGTCCCGACCTCTACCCCAGGTTCAAATTAGACGAACCCTCGAACACGTGAATGATGAACACTGCGGTCTCAGTCGGTAACTCTTCTATATTATCATGATGACAATAAATATCCTTTGAAATCAGGTTATTGTGTCAAAGAATCATCCGGAATATCATATGTTACAGTTCTTCAAAGCCGTAACTTAAACTCAATAAAAAGTTTATCAAAACCCAAGAGATCCAAATGCCAGTCCCCGTGAATAACACTCTCTACAGCGCAAACAGTTAATGTTATAAAGATAAGGATGAAATATCGGCGGTTGCATTTACATGTACATGTAGCTGATATTGTAGAGTTGCGGATTTCGGAATTACAGCTGCGTACCGTAAGTTTATTCACTTACCCGTACGTATTCTAGTGCAAATATCATATAATTTTAAAAGTCTTTGAGGTATCCTATCATAGTGATAACGAAATGGATAATATTTAAATTTCACAACGTAAATTAGGATTTAGTTTGCTTTAACGTTCCCGTATTTCATATCTAACAGATAACAACAACAAGTTTGGCAGGTCAATAAATTGACAAGGTGTCAATATTTCGAAAACACTATTTTTTACTTTGCTTTACAAAATCCTTCATAAGTGATCAACAAATTCAGGTCTAAGTCATACTTGTTTCTTGGCATTAAGGCAATGTAATTTTGCTTTTTTTATCTTACGTCTGTATGGGATATTCTAATTGAAATTTAAGAAAATCACAATTATTTAAGAATTTCACAAATAAGCCCCCATCTGTCGTATTAATACAATCGTGCCAAATATAGACATTCAAGAGCAGTGATCCCTAAATGTGTTTTGGGAATGACTATTGTACACATGGACAATTGATGATCCATTGTTAGTGCTCCTGTGGTTATTTTATTGGCGTCGACAGAAAAGTAAAAGTTCATGATAATTGCACGAAGATACAAAAGCAAGTGAACTCAGGGTACGCAGCTGTAAATAGTAGTCATGAGCTTGTAATTAGAAAATGATTAAAATAGTAGCCCAGGGACTGTTTAACGAGAGGTTTGCTTTCAGAAAACCCCGGCAACAATGACAAAGGCTAATGTTTTATAACAATATTTTGATCTAAATTGACATGTTTTCTTAAACACTATTGAGGAGATATGAAACGGCCAAATACTTTTAGTTAATTCGTTTATATTCTTTTATATATATTTATATTCAAATTTGTAATATAAATGTATTGGGGTCAACGGACGATTGTAAGATTTATTGGTTTTAATACTGCATCGAAAAATCGGCAAATTACGCTACTTCTTATCATTTACGCGTACTTTTATAAAACGCGCTTTCCGTGAAAACGTTTCTTTCAAATGACAAAAGCGGAAACCAAAAGGAATAAAGCACTTAAATCACCTTCTTCGTATTTTCAATATGATCTTTAAATGGTACATATAGTTTAGATATTGCTTAAAATAAATTATGATGAGCTCAGACGAATAACAAATATGGTTCAGGAATAAAATGTGGGGGATACCGAATGTTGTTTGATGGCGTCATTAAAAAAACATACCGTCGCGGCAGTTTTCATTTCGAGTACATCTTTGACGGTCTACCGTATGATTATAAACAATAACACTGATTAACTAAGACAGCAGATGGAAAATAAAACTATCGGTTGATTGATTATACAAGGCAATTTCAATTTACAACAGAAGTAAGGTTTTTATGTTGTTTGAATAACAAACAATACACTCGTGAATATAGGTGTCGGAGTCGCAATACGACATGTCGTAAAATGATCATAAGGTGTAACGCTAAGTTGAGGTGGTTTGCTTGCATGTAAGCCTTTCCCGAAGTAATTTTAAATTCTATACTTTCGCATTTTTTTTTTACAAAATCAAAATGTCGCAAAACGTTAACGTAACTTCTGGGTCCTATCTCCATCTCTCCTAACTCCAGCGCAAAACACTAGCATACCTAAAGGTTGCTGTATGTACAACATTGTTGCAGCCCCATTATAATAATATGGACAGTAATGTAACTTTCGGGAAAAGATTACAATGTTGTCGACATCTGATCAGTTGTTAAAAAAAATCACGCAAGAAGGATGACCTAAATAATAAAGTGAAAAATGCCGACATGTGTGCAAATATATAAGTAATGACTAGTATTTCTACAAAATAGATCGGACATATTTGATAAACCTTGACAGTGATAAAAAGCATATTTTTATTACCTCTTTAAACGTTCTAAAACAGTCTTCTGGAAAATAAATCGAATTAACAAACATCCATTAAAAAGAAAATCGTTAATTAAAAAGCCATCTATTTCTTGTGGCTCAATCGAAAACTTGTTTTGGTTTACGATCACTCTTACTGACTATTCACTCAAGTACAAGAATGTTATTACAATGATTGAAAATCAAATCAATCAATCAATCAACTTTATTACACCGAAAGTTTACAAATACATGTAAAGCATAACGGGATTAACAAGTACAAAATGCATCGTCGGCTGTCGGCTGTCGGCCACTCGCAATATTCCCATCCACCCAGCCCTATTATCTAGGGTAATTGAACCAGTCAAGCGGTATAATCCCTTAAAACAACAGGTGCTGGGTCAAATTTGATACCTATGAAAAAGGGTTAACCCATGAAAAAAGGGACAAACACTATTAATATAACTAAATTTTTTATTGTATACATTTGTAGTAGCACTTTGAATGGACATTGGCATGAAATAGCAACAATGGTTACATATCATAAACATCTCAGTAGCCTGTCAAATGGCCAACCAGATCGAGGTACTCCTCGCATGACACTTGCCCACTTGCATAGCGTCTTTTGTAAGTGTCCAAAGCATCATCAAGTTGACGGTACTTTTTCTTCCTTGGTGGAGCTCTGCCACCATGATTCAGCTGTATGATGCAGGCCTCAGTGTAAGCCTGACTATACACCAGTAAGTTGCTATAAATAGATATGCATCGTCGGCTGTCGGCTGTCGGCCACTCCTACTGAGTATACAAGAATATATTGTATCATACATGGAAATGAATTGTCGGCTGTCGGCTGTCGGTCACTCTCTCTGACTACACACTCAACATTTGCATGTACATAAAGCTTTATGTGTTTGTTGTCAGTCACTTTCAAGGACAAACATCACACATACATATACATGGACAGTGTTATGAATACATTGACTATATAACATTTTTTACGTATATGAAAAACGTACGTTTACATTTTGTTTTATGGGAATACATGGTACATATCCGTTGTAGGTTTTGTTTTATAAACATATGTAAACGATCCATGAAAATTTCGTGTCGTCTTACATGAAGTTCTTGCCCCGCAGAAGCTCAACTACAAACAATAATCATTAGGCAGTATGCGGGTTTTGGAATGTGGCCGGTTGGACATCAGATATATTAAATGACAATTTTATTGTGCGTGAATCTCTTATTAATTTTTTAAATGTTGACATTCTTGGTGTGTCTGAATCACATCTAATTAAAGACGATGTGCTACTTATTGATAATTACACATGGTTTGGACACAATAGGTTACGTATAGAAACGCCAAGTGTGGCTCTGGCGGCGTTGGGTTTTTAGTCAAAAAGTCGATATGTGATGTATATGATGTGAAAGTTTTAGACAATATGCATGAAGGTATATTATGGTTGCAGTTGAACCATAAGATTATTACTGACTGTCAATCTACCTTATGGGTGTGTTATCTACCACCGGAAAACTCTACTCGACATATTGATGCGGCAGACTTTTTAGATACCCTTTTGTCTCAGGTATACCTATATCAGACACAAAACATCAGGTTTATATGCGGGGACTTCAACAGCAGGTGTGCAAATCTACGTGACTATGTGGAAGGTGTTGATTTCCTGCCTGACAGAATCTGCATTGATAACACTTTGAATAACCATGGGCGTTTGTTTTGTGAGTTTTTATGTAATGCTAATATGTGCATTGTGAATGGTCGAAAGGGAACGAATGATTTTACATATGTAACCAATAGAGGTAATTCTGTGGTTGATTTCTGTGTATGTAATTATGAATGCTTAGATAGTATCAATGATTTTCGTATCGTACAACCTAATGTGTTAGTTGAGGAGGCGGGGCTTATCGGTGTTTTAATATTTCCTAGATATTTGTAATATGAGACAGTTTCGATTTCCTTTCCTTCGTAGAACCACCTTTCGTAATTTCTCAATCTTCCACCGTTCCTGAAAACTAAAATTTTAGATTTTGAAAGGTTAAGAATCATTCCCCATTTTGAACAAAAGTTACTTATATAGTTTATTTGCTGCTGCAATTTACCGGCACTGTCTGCTTCATTTGCCACTTCATCAGCATAAAGTAGGGAGCACAAATATTCCTCGACAGTTTCCATGTTTAAGTTCCGTCACGAGTTCATTTATAAATAGTGAAAATAATGTTGGACTTATCATACAACCCTGGCGGGTACCAACACAATAGTTGAAATAATCAGTAATACCAGTCGCTGTTCTCACACATGATTTTAGTTTAGAGTACATGTCCCTCACAACATAAAGAAAATCCCCATGAATTCCATAGCCGATGAGTCGGTACCAGAGTAATAACTGATCTACACAGTCAAAGGCTTTGTTAAAATCAATGAAGAAACAGTACATTCTACCTCCTGTGGCTTTAGATAGATATTTACTAACCATACCTTGTAATGTGAACAAACTGTCTACAGTTGATCGACATTTGCGAAATCCGAACTGATTTTCATGAATTATGTTATTCATATCAGCCCATGATTGGAGTCTTTCATTGAGAAGTTTTGTCAGAATTTTACCTAGCACTGGTAGTAAAGATATACCTCTGTAATTGTTGATAACATCTTTTGAACCTTTCTTGTGAAGCGGGCATATAATTGCTCGGCACCAAGACTCAGGGTAAAATCGTGACGTCATGATTTGATTGAACAGTTTGACACAAATAGGAAGTATGATATCCATTGAGTGTTGAAAAAATTCTGCTGGTATTCCGTCGCACCCTGGTGCTTTTCCGTACTTAAGATTAAGTATTGCCTTTTGTATCTCGTCATGTGATATGGAATCGTTGAGTTGATCAGGTCTACCAAATTCACAATCTTCACATAACTCTGTGTCGTGTCTTGTGAGGAAATCATTAATTTCATCTGTTAATGTAGATGTACATTGAGATTCAGTTAAAAGATTTTTGAAATAGTTGAACCATTCATTTGTTTTAGTGCTGTTTCTAACTTTAACCTGTTTATATTTCTTTATTTCACTCCAAAGCCCATCAATATTATTCTTCAAAGTTTCAAATTTAGTCTTTATTTTGTTCTGGAAATGTATTTTCTTTTCTATGCATAATTTCTTGAATTCTGCCTTGCAACGTTTGTACGTTGTTAAACTGTCTGCGGTGTCTGATTGTCTGTCACACGCACTGTCCCACCAGGCGGGCTGTGTCCCGCGCTTATGATCACGTGACCCGTGTCATCTGCCCATAGAAGCTGCTGCTCTAGGGTATAAGTCACAGGTCGCTTCCACAGCTGTATCCAAGTTGTTTATAATAAGATCATTAATATGTAAATACATATGACCAGTGATTATTGCTTCATAGATGTTATCATTTATATAGCAATGCATGCTAAAAACGTGGCCTACTGACTTTTAGTGCAATGAAAATACATAACACCAATGGAGAAGATTTGGAAGATATTTTTCATCTTAGAATAATTTAATTTAATAAAAAGAAAACGTTGGTTGCAGCCCGTACGTATGTCTGAATGGATAAACGGTTCAAATTAATTCATGAACTTTAACCATAGTTGTGTGCAGGCTTTAGTATTCAATATAAGTATTACTATCAAATATTTTTTTTAAAACACTACTAATGTAAAAAGGAGCATATATATTCCTAGTATACATTGAATTATTTGTGTTTTGTCTAAAAACAAGTTTTTTATTACTTAAACAGGCCTGTATCAATCACCTAAATTTGGTTTGATAAGAACCGCCTATTCCGAGCAAAGACTTCAAGTTTAAGACGTTGCCCTAGCAACGCGACGAGTGAAGCATGATTTGCACGTGCAGTTGTCTATTTCAGATCCCGCACTGTCACACTTGGAGAGACGAGACAGACTTGAAGAACAGATCACTTCGCTTCATATTATGATGACTGGTTTTGAGTGGATAAATAATGTGTAACCTTTTTATTTGCCTTTGTACAATTTTGACATTTTGGGGGAAAATGAAGACCCTGTTAGAAAACTTTTACAAGTTCCTCCAGTTCACAACTTCTGAATTAATCATTACATGTTGACATAAAGATACATAATCTTATGTCGGTATGTCATGATTAACAAGTTTGAAATTATTGTAGAAAAACGATAAGTTTTGAATGATAATTTTTTCCAAGGTTCTACTCTTAGTAAGCAGTGCCGGGGATGTGTATTTTTGTGCCGACTCAGGTAAAAGTCTCAAGCGCACATAAATGCCTCCGAACTTCGTAAAGCCGAGATCACGTTCCTTTCCTCAATCTAGCTTTAAAACTTAAACACTAGCTGTTATGATAATGTTTGTCACCATATCAAATACAAATATTGATTATCATACAGTTATTCAGTCAATCATATAAGCCTATTTCCAACATAATTAGATTTTACCACTTATTTCACTGAAAGAGATTTTTTAACCAGAGGTTAACAAAGTACATGAACAAAGAAACAATCGCATGCTTTCTGCTTTATCGTGTAATTTTATTTAAACAGAGTATTATCGTGCTATATTTTTCCCTAGTTGTAGTTGCAAATTATTTAGTTATTATATGATTAAATTTGAAATAGAAAGCGGTCATTTTCGTTTAAGTCCACCATCTTGAAACAAATCTAACAGTCGGCCTGGCTAGCCTCATTCCAGAGCTAACTAGCAGGCCAGCTTGACGAGCATCTAACCTTGAAAAACTGGAGGTTCACGTTCCAATTACCAAACATGGAACCGGGCTTGAACGTAGGAATGGTATCCCTCACTCGTACTCATGATATTGCCACTTATGTAGTGGAGGTCCTCCACGCCTCTATAAAAGCTTGCAGTAGCCTTGACATCATCAATCCAACCTTTCTTACAAGTTTAAGATTGTACCGTATTGGCGTGAACCAATTGTAGTTCATCAGAACCCTGTTTTATGATCTTAAAATTACGAGATGAGATAGAAATGATATTCGGCAAAAGCACTGAATTAGTCTATTTATTATATAATTGTAAGATCATGAAACAGAGTTGTCGGACATCGGAAGGCAAAGTTTTCCTGTTGTGTTGAATGAGAGTCTAGCTACTCCATTTATCATTTCTCGGTAAAAAGAAGTTCGATAGAAATAATGCGATATTTAACCGAAAATAGTTTTTCGAAAAATATATATAATGTGGGAATGTTAAATGATATCCACAATATGTTTTTGGTTATAATTAGGTGAAACAAAGGCTCCTTATCTATTTTGGAAAGTCAGTTTTGACGCGAACGTATACAGTGAGGGAAGCGCTATGTCGGTGTGAAAGATATCTCGCTTAGTAAATTTATTTTGCGATCAAATGAACAATTATTAACTACAACAACAAGATATGAACTTCGGGTTGTTTTTCGATATCGAAGGATACATTGTCACTGCAAAATGTTATCAATAACATACCGAAACATCATAAAGATTCATTTTTCTGCAATCCTGAACAAGGCCGTGACGCGTGCGTTCGAGATAATCATGTTTCAAGGGGAGGTAATAGGTTCTGTCCTACTTTTCTCACCGCACTGAAAATATGGATTATATTTTCACTGCAGTGAAAATATGACTTTCGACTGCTTTTCCTAAAATATTGATTATAATTTCACTCTATAACCATATATTTCATTGCTAATTATATAATAAACACTGTTCTTTCATTCATTTAATCGTTTTTCATTTTCATCGTTGAATATTCTGTACTCATAAATTCAAATAGATAAAAAGATTGATGTGACAATTTTACATATTTGTTATTTCAAAAATTCTCATCGTAGATTTGTAGTGTTTTTGTTGCATATTGTGTTGCTAGAATGTTGCATATATAGAGAGTAATCAGTATATTAAAAATCGGCTTAGTTCTGAGTAATACAATTTTAAGTCTACGGGGATATGAAATCCTCTTCACTGGGTCTGACCACACACCATCTTCCCCGCAAGGCCCAGATAGCCAACGTTAAGTTATAACGAGCCTATCTGAGCTCGTCTCTAACGTGCGCTAGCTTGGCCTTGCGGGGAAGATCACCACACACCCGTAGCAGAGATTTCTCATTGATTTTACGGCACAAGTGAGTGTTGAATGATATTTTCCAGATTTATGATATCTCGCTCGTGTGTTAATTCTTATATCATCCATAGAATCAGACCGTCAGTATTTGGATGATGAGAATAATAAATTCAACATCACCTGCATTCCTTACCCAAAGAGGCAGCTCAGTTGTATTACTCCGATCTAGCCTCCGTTCATAATGCAAGGTATCGGAAAATTGCCCTAGCGGCAAAAAGTTGCAATACCAACTATATCTCCCTTATTTGCAGCCAGCGATTACAATCCTGGATATCTTTCAAGTATCCTTCACGGTCGCTTAGTGACATGGACAATATCATGACTTTATGATTATTTTTTATTAACAGTGTGAGGGGAAATATTATAAACCTTAAATATGTATTTCGTTATAAAGATAAAGTAACTGTTTTATTACTGTGTAAATCATTATTTGTTTTTTTGCTAAATTGTATTTTACTAATAAACCTACAAAACTTATTAGAATGTAAAAATCGATATGTTTGTAAATAGATATCTACCCTGGACGTTATTTCATTGATGTAGTTTGCCGAGCATACAGAAACTACCCTGCCTTTGCGAAAAATACTTTTGAAATGAGTCACTGATTGCACAACTACCTTTGATTGCATACAATCAGGTTTCTATCTTTCTTTCCTATGTATTTAGCTAATTGGAACAGAAGCTAGAGTTAAATGACTGAGCTACGTCTGCTGGGAGAGAATATATCACTGCCTTGTGAAATCAAATCGTATCTCTAACTCGGTCATGGTCAGCGATGTCAAAAGACTAAGATGTAGCTCCATGTTCAAATAACATAATTCAAACGGAAACATAACAATGTTGATGCAATATTTAAATTACAATATTATATGAATGCCAATCAAAGAAGTAATATTAACACATATCAACTTAAACAGAAATTGACATTCTTCCTTATTCAAAGTCTTTGTGTAAAAGTTAGGCAGGAGAATCGATAGGGTTGCACTGAAACGGCGCGGCTGCTATGTTAGTGCATGACTTTGCACGTGCTGCACGCTTTTTGCGTTCTACTTCGTAGCGCTCTGCTTCTGTCACTATGCCACCATTCGAATATACCGTGTTTTCTTGACCAACAAATAAAATTACTGTTAGGCCGGGGTTATTACACAAATGCAACATATCCTAATCTAATAAAATAATTTATTTCAATATTTTCAATGATGAAATCCATTAACCCTTTAATGATATAGAGATGTTTCAAAATGCTATTGTACGTTGTCATTTGCTCTTGTTAACGACATTACAACATAATATTTTTCTTAAATTTCATATAAACAATGAAACAAATTCTTTAATGTTGATTACTGCAAATACAAAGTCCATGTCAGCTGACATATCAGTAAAATTGTAAGCAAAGGGTGGCAAACTTGCTCATCTAAAAATATAGTTTTATCATAAACTTTTTCACGCATAAGTGTTCATGTAAAGGCAGAAATACATCAGACATACCGCGCCAGACAAATTCGTATCAGTTACTGGGAATGATTGACACTGTGCTTGTGTTTTACAGATGTCCATTTCCTCGTTTTGCATGTGCGATCCGACTGGCATGTTTGTAATCATTCCTCGATATTTGGGAGATACACATCTGTGCTTTAAAATCAGTGAAGGAAATAAATATTTTGAAATGGATTTAAACTTAGTGAGTTCTCCATAATACATGTAACATTTTGATTTCAACATGTTATTGGAAAACCGTTATCTTTATATTATTATAAATCATTAAAATCCAAATGCAGTGATCAATAGAATGATTTCCTGCTAATTTGTATTTGAGAACAAAAATATTACTCACACAATGACAACGATAAGCAAATAAAGTACAAATTTGAAAAACGCACAAAAAAACATGTTATTGAAATAATCATTTAATATACACTGTCTGTTTCCGTTACAATTGCAACATACATTTTAGTTCTACAATAATTAATCAAGCACAATTGATATTTGGTCACGTGTTCTATGGTCAAACTAATTCCTACTTAATCTTTTTTTTATAAAATGCAACGGTATCATATTTTGCATGATAATGTTGCTACCATATCATCGGTGAAAAAATTAAAAATGCTATTGACAACAGAGTAGACAACTTCCTTCACAGGTATACTACTTCAAGAACTCTCAATGATTTATTCATTAGTCAAATCAGCCTTGACATGTATATTTTAACTGCAACTGAAAACTATATATTGAGTCTATTGCATACAAAAATAGTTCCAAACCAAAAGGGAAAAAGAAACTGTTTCTCTAGAAAAACTGTTTTAGGTGGAACTAACAATATTTTATTAAAAGGTGAAGGAATGTAAGGTTTCATGTAAATATTTCAAAGATAACAAATTTGCATTCAGGTATTATTACTGTCCAGTATCGAGTGTAGGCTATCAGCTGTTATCTATAGCTCGACGTGTTTAGGGTGTTGGTTTGACATTGTGTATATTGAATGTAAAGATACAGTTATCAAATGTCCCTTGTGACATGATGCCACCTGCAGATACGCCGATGTTAAACATTGTTACTGACAATGACGGGTTCATGTTTTCAAACACTCTGTGCTGGCCTGCGACTCCAAAGACCCGTGTTCGAATCTAGGTGGAGACACCAACAATTTGTTACCTGGGCTTTACACTGTGTTTTGACCTTGGGCAAGGCACTTTATCCACATTGCACTCAGTCCCCCCGCTGTAGAATTGGGTACCTGAATACGGGAAGTACGGACCTGTGTGGTCGCGCAGAGCGCTTCATAGCAGATTAGAAAGTACAATTCCTTCAGGGTAATAATGTACAGCCAGTGAGCAGTGCTTGCACTTGATATTAGACTTAAAACTTGTCATTATTATTATTTATCAGGGGATCTCGAAACTGTCGATGAATCTTAGAGCGCTCCACAACACTCTTTGATGTGCATTGAATGGGGTGCCTTGAAACTGTGGTTCATTAGGAAATGAGTTTATTAATATTGTTGTCCACATGGTTAAATATAAACATGATAAAGTTGTGTAACTGGCGAGTTTGCGAAGCCAGTTATGCTAAAGTATATATTATGAGTTTCAAAGAGGATATACCAATATGGACAGACATATTATGATTTTTTTTTCTTATTCAAATAAGGTTATTGAGTAACAGGCAGAAGAATCGACACGATCGCACCGATTCACCAGCCCGGCCGCTATCTCCATGCAAGATTTGCACGTGCTGCAGGCTTTTTGCGTTCTAGCCCGTGGCGCTCTGCCATGTTGAAACAAAATATTCAGTAACTGGTAAATAGCTGGTGAAGTTGTACATAACAATAATCCAAATCCATGAGGTTTTCTTGACCGACCAATGATACAAATGCTCTGGTTTGTTATGACTTAAGCTGCATATCGTAATTAACTTATATTGACTTACTTCAACATACATGTATACAAATGAGAATGTTTTTATGAGATTGCGATGTTATTTGCTCTTTTTGACTGAACATAACCAAATACTTGTGTTTTTCATTTCTTTTTCATATAAACAATTCTTAATGATGATTACCGCAAATACAAAGTTCATGTCTTCTGACATATCACCAAAATTAACAGCAAAGGGTGGCAAACATTTAACCATATAGTTATAATACAAACTTATTCACTCGCAAGTGTTCAAGTAAAGGTACAATTGTACCAGACATTACATTGCCAACAAATTCTTATACGTTACTGAGAATGATTGACACTGAGTTTCACTGGTAACCTGTCCATTTCCTCGTTTTGCACGTGCGATCTGATTGGCATGTTTAACAAACAAAATCAATCCTTGTCTCTGCAAATGTTTTCAAATGTGTAAAATTCATTTTGTGAAATTGATCGCTCTCGCTTAGCATTATCAAATCACAATCTAGCTACCTGCAGACCTATCAAAATCTGTATTTGTGTAATCCCTTGAACCACATTGTAACACACAGTTTGTCTCCATCAACACACAGACCACTTGGACACTGTACACCATTCTCTTCTGTAAGAATGTCTCTAACAAACTTCCCCGAGTCACTGAGATGTATCACTCTATGTGTGTCACAGTCAGCTACTAGAATGTCTCCTGTACTGGTGGTTGTGATTCCCCATAGGTAACTCATGTATGTGTATGTGAATACAATGTCTCCAGACTGTGTCAGACAGATAACAGACTTCAGACCATAATCTGACACCAGGATAGTTCCTTGTCTGGTCACATGGATGTATAAAGGATTGCTGAAGCTCTGTCCTATTGTAGGAAGTGTTGTGAAGGTCTTCAAGATGTTTCCCTGCATATCAATCAGATCCACAGAAGGTGTATTATAAGAACCAGCCACCAGTGTTGATTGATCCAGAGTAGACAGACCCCTGTACTTCTTACTTGTCTGTATTGTAGACATGAGTACCAGGTCAGGATTCACAGCAACTGTGATGATACACAGTAAGAAAGGGAGAGACACAGCTACCTTACCTTCACTGATAACTGTCATACACCAGGGATTACCAGACACCTTGAGTACACTTGAACATTGCTGTCCTGCTTTAGTGTAACATGATTTCAAAAGGCATTTATTAAAATCAGCAAAAAGAGTGACCTTAGTATCATCAGTCATCATAACCAAACTATCTGCTACACTGCAACTGTCTCCCACATTTTCTGTATCTTCAATAACTTCATCCAGTACAGGTGTAGCAGTCAAGTCTATTCTGTCAGTGTGTTGAATCTTCACATCCATCTTTCCAATTTCTTTTTTTAGATTTTCAAGATTATGTACTGCTTACCTTACAAATTTGAACTGGTATCCGCCCCAAAATATCTCTCTCGTGATGTTGATTGTCACGTGATCGTACCAGTAGTTATCACAATTTGTCTTTATCTAGGTCAACTTCTACAGTTATCACATGTTATCTATACAGTGAATCTGTCGACATATATTCAAACACTCACTTACATGAATAAGAGCGTGTTGTCGTCTTTCCATAACTGTGTATCACTAGTTAGTTATTTTATATTATCCTAACACAAATATTGAATCAGTAAAGATAATAATAGTATTCAGTAATGTCTCTATTGATATTCCTTTACTTCAGAAAGCATCCGCTCAATAAACACAGGTTTGACGATACACGTTAAAAACATTCATGCGTTTAAATGTTGGACAAGAGGCTTTCCCTGCAGTAATGATATCTGGAAATTCATATGATCAGTACATCTGAGCATGCCTCTCTGAGCAGGACTTGCCGACAGAGTTATCTCCCTTTACAACTACCATAAGCTCCGTAGTCTATTGCAATTCTGGATGTTCACCTTGGGTTGAATTTGTATCAAAGCCCAGGTATGACTACTTACTGTTGAAAACGAATGAAACAACAACTACCACGATTGTCAATACTCAAATTTTCAAATCTCCTCTTTGACCTTGACATTTCCTTTGATCATAACTCTAACCTTAAACCTCTAAGACTTGAACAGATAGATAGTAGTGTATTCTACATATAATGAAGAAACATGTTTCAGCTAATGAAAGATGGAAATCAAACACTATTTACCAGCTTGATGTCAACTTGTTCTTTACATGTGCATTGTGACAACAACTTTGACAACAGATACTCATGTGAATAGACCCTCAAATCCCCATTATGTTATATACTTCAATGTGAAGCGGTTTGTAATAATAACGTCTATCTTTATCTAGGTCAACCTGGTTCTGTTATCACATGCTATAGACACTCTGAGTCTTTCGACATACATTTAAACAAACACCATTGCTCATATGAATTAAAGCACATTGTCTTTCTGCCATAGCTATATATCAAAATGAATCAGTTATTTTATATAATGTGAACAAAAATATTGGATCAATAAAAGATAAAATATATTACTCATGAAATCTATGTTAAAGAGAGACTACGTTAGTTCCATGTTTATATTTGCCACAGTTCACTAACAGCGTTATCTTATCGAATAACTGACTGCTGAATCTATTAAAGCTATAGAACAACAGGAAGATATGTAGAAAGATAAAGTATATTATGAGGAATGTTACCATACTATTAAATATGTGTGTCCCAATAGCTAAACTCTAGAAATAGTTATCTTTTATTATCTACTTTCGTTCCAAAAGGATCAACGTCGGATTTAACAGGGATAAAGTAGGGTGAGGATGGTTTATGGTGGGATTTTATTATATAATAAGATATCCTAAAATTACACAATTTATTAATAAATTTTTTTTTGGATCATTCGTGCCTTATGATAAATAATAATTTTGATGTAAGACAAAATCTTGGGAAAAGAAGAATTTGAACAGAAGTGAAATGCGATTACGATGCACCAGTATAAAATATATATATTTGAGTACACATTTAATATTTCATAACAGGTGCTATTCTATATAGAGAGTCTATGTCCAGAATACTTTGTGGCTGAAGATTCAGCCATCTGTAACTGTAACGAGGGTTCGCACTGTAAATTGTGTCTTTGAACATACATTCAAGCAACAAACGTGACCGCTGTTCAGATTTGCGGGCCAAGAAATATCAGACAAAATCGATTTTATATAAACATTGTTTTTTCAAAGAAAACATATTAGTCAGTATGGCAATATAATCTGTCCATAAGACTATCAATAAAATCCTCATTCATCATCAAACTTTGGTCTCAATAGAAATCTGTCTTTTTAAAAATGATATAACGTTGTAGTTGACTGCATGTTCCCAAACCATGACGTCATTGTACACCCTTATATGAAGGAAACCTCGCATCTTTTCATCTGTATTGAAATGTCTCTAAAACAAGTTGATAATAAGCGACCAGGAACTTCAAAGTCCTCCGCAAGGCAATCAGCGAGTCTGATTTAAACCTTACTGCTGATCACCAAACATAAGAACAACATACAACAAAGGTACAACTGATTTGCTAAAGGCACCAACGTTATGACGATTACATTTTTTAAGGAATTACACACTAAGGTAATATACACAGGCCCTAAGTAGCTGCTGTATAATTAAGCAAACCAAATATTTTAAAAAGCCAAACAGTATTTCTGAGCATTCCAAATAATGAAGATGAAAGGATTGAATTGAGGTTTTATTTCAAAGTCACAACAAAGTGCTGATCTTACCTTTCATATCAAAAATATACTGACAAACGAATGAGTGCTCAATATGCCTTACAGTTAAAAAACGTATATTGTATATGTGAGCGAAATAAACAAATAGATCATTAGCAAGTACAAATAAAACCTTTTTAAATAATGTTCTCAATAAGATTTTTTTAATAAAATAAAGATGTCTTTGTTTACTAATTTAGAATTAAGCATAAATGTATACTCAAAGATGACAATATTTTCAGAATAGTGTTATTGAGAAAATCTTTCTGTTTTCCTCATATACCAATTCCTAATGTCCGTTTAGGTATACTTAGCATTAGGTATACTTATTTCATTTCATTTTCCTGACATCACCTTATATTGCCCCTAAAACGTGTATCTGTCCCTTTAATAAGTTGATCTCATGAAATGCAAACAATGTTACCAATTGAAGGCCGAGACAAAGTCATTAAACAATGCATTTATAAAACAAATACACTATATCTAGCTAAATTATGAAAATATATTTCCCTACATGTACCTCAAATGTGTTAAAGGTGTTCACACAAGAATGGCCACCAGGCATTATTGCTTGATACATTTTTATCTTTATAACTATGCATTGTCATAAGATGGTCTGATGACTTGAGGTCAAATGATGAAATACACATGGCTATTATAACCTCAATGAAGAAAATTAAGTAGATTTTTAAATTTTAGATTAATTTTGTTTATAACATAAAACGTTGCTAGCAGCCCTTTCGTTTGTTTGAGTGGTTAAAAGATTCAAATTAGTTCGTGCATTTAGCCATGGTTGTGTGAAGGACTTAGTATTCAGTTCTAAGTATTACTATCAAATGTATTTTTTTAAAACTAATGCTAATGTTTAAAGTAGCATATGTCCATACAATACACTCCTATACATTGCAAGTCTTTGTGTTTTGTCTACAAAGTAGTTTTTCAAATATCATTCAGGCTTGTATCAATCAGTAAATTTGGTTTGATAAGAACAGCCACTTCCCTGCAAAGACGACCACTATTGAACGTTGATAGGGCAACGGGACGAGTGGAGCATGATTTGCACGTGCAGTTGTCTATTTCAGATCCCTTGGTGTCAGCTTTTGAGAGACGACACAGACTTGAAGACACAGATCACCAAGTATAATATAATGATTACTGATTTTGAATTGATTAATACTTTGTAACTTTTTTCGTTGTATTTGCCCCAAAAGCCAGTTAAATACACACTGATCTAAGTAGGTTTTTTACTTTTTTTAATCAATAATCGAATATTTTACTTAAAATGAGCCAAAGTTAATAGTCACAGTTGTGTGTTGTGTGTAAATCAATTTTTGTACATCACGAATATCCCTGCTTTGATTAGAGACCAAACGGAGGGTGCTTTTAATTTCTTGTAGGGTTGCCTCTTAATGCGCATAAAAATACAATTATTGGAAACGGAAAAAGATATCAAATGTAGACACTTCAGAGGCCGGAAATGATGAGGGATTAAGACCGAGTTTATTTTAAAAAATGGTGTTAATCATACATGGCCAGAATAGATAGAAGTTATAACGTGGAGATAAATCAGGATGTGATGACAACTAAAGATTTAATAAAGAATTTTCTAAACAAAGTTATAATTTGCTTTACCAGTTTTTGCCACAGATTTTCATGTGAATACTGAAGTGTAACAGATAGAACCTGCACAAACTCTTTATTTTATGTCATGTGGTATTAGCTCTCACAAATGTGTTATCTGAAGATGAATTATAATTCTATTAGCCAATGATTATTAATGGAACCAGTGGATTGAGTTTATAGAATATGTTGTCTCGATATAGATTTTGACATAAATAATTACAGTATCTGTCTTGGATAAACGTATGTATCTGCCTACTGTTCGGAAACATAGACCACTGCGATTATAGTCCATATATGAATTCAAGTTGTGCGTCAGCCAGGATTGCATTTTTAATTATTCAAAACTTTTGATAAACTTTTTTTTAAAATAAGAAAATATTGGAACTCTCTTTGATGTAAAGACATTTCATCCTTCACACCCTAGTAACGTTTTTATCATAGCCAACAAGAACAAATATTTCGCAATCAGTTGCATACAGTAGATGTTTTTTTCCCTTAAAGCCCCACTGACATATAGCGTGCGGTTCGTGATGAAATTAAGCTACTGGGTAAGAAAAACAACACCGATAGAAAAATCTATCATTTAAAGTTTGATATCATATTTACATGTTTTTATCAACAACAAAATACTTAATTAAACGTCCAAAGTTCGGTACCCTCTACAAAAGTGCCATAGCTTTTCGGTGACATCATCATCATGTGTGTAGGTTGTACACTGTGTTACTCCAATATCTCAATTGTGTCCGATCTGTATCAACTTGGACGGCAACTTGTGCCTGGTTTGAAAAAAAAAAAATAAAATAGTGGTCGTGATAATAATAATAATAGTGGCTATTTATAGAGCGCCTCATCCATACACTCGTGCATGCTCATGGCACATTGGAAAAGAAAGTAGAAAGTCCGTCAAAGGCTATTGAGAAGTAATAAGTTTTCAAAGATATCTTGAATGAGTCCAATGATTCACAAAGCTTAATTGTTCCTGGTAGAGGATTCCACAAAGTGGCTGCTGCATATGAAAAGGATCTCTGTCCATAAGTGGCTAGATTGACTTTTTGCACAGTTAGGAGGGATCGCTGTTCAGATCTGAGTGGTCTTGAAGGAACATAATTTACAAGCAGTTCAGATAAATATAATGGAGCTTGGTTGTGAAGGCATTTATGTACAAGGCATAAAATCTTAAAATCAATCCTATATTTGATTGGAAGCCAGTGAAGGGACTTGAGGGTTGGTCATATCTCTTTATGTTTTCTTTTAAGGGCAACAGAAGGTTTCAGCTTTCTAGGCCTTATGCTACTGGTGAAAAGGTCGAAAATACTCATAGTTTAGGGACGGACGGACGGACTGACGTCAGACTTCATTCCATGCCATAAGCATAAAAATGGGTTTTTAGCGGGTGGTCCCTGTGGCCCTTATCAGCTACAATTTATAATCATATAGGGGTCTATACACAAGATTTCAGCTTTCTAGGCCTGGAGAAGAAGTCTTTATAGACATGGTGAAAATGCACGAAGTTTACGGACAGATGGACGGTCGGACGTCGGACATCATGGCATGCCATAGGCCCATTGGGCCTTGCAGGCCAGATA
Organism: Steromphala cineraria; assembly: GCA_916613615.1. Taxonomy (NCBI): domain Eukaryota; kingdom Metazoa; phylum Mollusca; class Gastropoda; order Trochida; family Trochidae; genus Steromphala; species Steromphala cineraria. Next base: position 48,176,521 of record OU744723.1, read on the forward strand.
AGCTAAAATCATTATCGCAAAGGTAAAGAGGATATATTTTGTTTTGAGTGAGATATCGCTTATCTCTCATCGAGTGACGGGGTAGAGCAAGTATTTTCACGAGGGGCGCAGTTCCGAGTGAAAATATAGGCTTTACAATGGATATACTGTGATGTCAATGTTATGTGTAGCTTCGGCACCCACTGTTTCCCTAGAAGTAGAAACACTTTCTTTTTTTGCAGGGCTATTGAGTAATGGCAGAGAAAGTTTATTTGTATTAGGATCTGCCAATACTTGATCACATGAACACGCAATATCACATCCTCTCTTCCCATATCGAATGGAACGATAGCAAAGAGTCCCCTTCTTGAGAAAGCCGATTTTTATTCATTGTGGTCAACAATACAGTGTTAAACAGCAATAGTTGATTTCTCGAGGGTTTTGTGATGGTAGAAACCCTTGATATCTACCCGAAAAGTAGACATATACCTCAGTAAAGAAATGGGAAGTGGGTAAATGCTTAAAGAATTTAGGATACTTGGGTCTTCAAGGAAATGGTGCATTTTCGTTTCCGACATTTGGAATGATAGTTTTGATTTTACAAGGGTTTTATTCAACGTATTAAGCTTATTCCGTATATAGTTTGCTCAATTGAGTTTTCTTTCATAAAATGACATGATGCAGTTGCTACAACATGTACAATGTACAGGAAACTTATATTCATCGGTACGCTCACAACAAAAACTCGGTACAACGTCAATTAAGCTGGAACCATCTTCCCGGGAGTGAATACAAAACTAAATATTTTGAGTCAGACATCTCATATTGAACCAATTACCGGTAATCAAACATCCCATTTTAGGCACGGAAATATATTTGTGTAGTTTAAGCAAATTTCGCAAGTTTGTATCAACACTTCTACCTTAAATACATTTCAAATCATGTACAACACATATTTTAGTGTTCATGAGATCGATAAATAGACCTTAAATGTACTTCTGCTGTGGAAACTTAACAAATTAAATAGATTTTCTTAACATTTGGAATTGTCTCACAAATATTTGAGGTGACATTTTATAAAATCTGGTCATCAAAGCCACTCAGCAGGTTTACTCTCATTACACAAACCAATCATCCATAGTCAGAGAACAAATTATAAAGATTCACATTAATACCATTGATAGCAATATTTGTGTGAACACCTTTAGTTCATTTACTTTAAAAAAGGAAAAACATGGCAGAACTATTCCATTGTCAGTTTCATATATAATGTAACAATAATACTACATGTATGTCATCTGCTTTTTTCTCACTAAACATTTCGATCTTAATTTGTTAATATATCAAAGAATATTTTAATACAAAAATAACCTTAAGCACTTGATCCCAAGTCATAATGAAGCACCAACAAGGAAGCGTTTCTGTCACCATTTACTTGTGTAAGTATCAGCGTCAAGCTTCAAGTATCAAGTTTCCGTTACACAGATCATGTTTAATCTATTCATGACTATTTACATCATAAGTCAATGGCTCTCATTAAAACAAGCAAGTATGTACTCGTGTTTCAATAAACTGTAATAAGTGTTGCAGTCTCACTGTTTGCCTATCCAGTAGTCAACAATCATCGTTGCAGTGTGATGGGTGACATGAGGGAACTTCTCTTTCTTCTAACGCTCAGTCTCGCTGCAACAGGTGAGTTTCATCCTTCTCCTTCTTCTTCTTCCTCTTGACATTTTTTTCTCTTCAACGTTTCATTTTTCTTCTCCTTCTTGACCGTCTATTGTCGCAATCTTCTTTCTATCCAATTTCTTGTTGTTGTTGTTGTTCTTCTTCTTCTTCTTCTTCTTCTTCTCCTTTCTGTTTGACTTATTTTCCTTCTTTCTTGTTCTTCTTTATATTGTTTTTTTTCTTTCTCAAGCTTCTTCTTCTTCTAATGATTTTTCATCTTCCTCTCTAGTATCTCCCTTTATGCTCTTTTAGCGAGTACTTTCTTAACAAAAAAACCCGTCTCGACATTGCAACAAACATGAAACAAATAACCTGAAATCTAATTTGATACTGATGTATTCAAACACAAGCAGATGACTGATCACTGATTCAAAGACACAGCAACAGTTATGTTTGTTGTGCATTATTTGTAAACTTCTCTGTTCAATTTTATATAATTTCACACTCTGAAGTTTACACAAATTCCCGAACGTTGATTGGTCTAGGGCATGGTCATGTGATCTAAGTTTCGTCGATTCATTTCCCATGAACTCACAAAAAAAGTGTGAACATTCACCGGAACTACTTTAATTCTTCGTCCAGCACCAAATCAAATGTTATCAACATTTTAACCAATTGAACTATAATGATTTTAATCATATCAATTTTTGCCAAGTAATGTATTTTGAATTTTGGATGTAAAAACATTCATCGTATCATTTGCTTTTAATAATTAGCTAAACAATTGATGAAGAATTAATCTGATCAGAGGCATTTACGTGATATAGTGTCCCTGATCTGATCGAAGGGAACGAGATGCATCTATCGGATACTGATGCTTTATAATTTGACATTACGATCAATATAGGGTTCTGTACGCCGTAACAAAGACAACCATATACTCACGATGTATACACCAAAGACGAAAGTGTGCCGATAGAGCAGTTATTTAAATAAAAATACCACTTTTGTTTACATATTTTGACGAAGATACCCCTTCAAATGGCGGCCAGCATGACAGTGAAGCGACGTTATGCATAAGGCAGATAACTCTGATCTCCTGTCGTTGCGCGAAGAGATTTTATCATGGTGTGCGCTTCATTAAAATTCCGATAACATTCAGATTGTTTCCAAATTGGGATTATTTCTTGTCGTATGTCGCAGTGTTACTCGTTCAAAGGACACAAAAGGTTTATATCAATCTGCCGTTCCATTCCATATATGGTGCGAAATTATAAGAATTGAATGTCAGTTTGTGTGTTTGCACTGGAAAATGAACGATGTCAAAGCTACATTCAAACTCTCATGTGAACCCGCTCGCAAGCTCGCTGGGTTCACACGAGTTTGAATGTAGCTTTGACATCGTTCATTTTCCAGTGCAAACACACAAACTGACATTCAATTCTTAATTGATACGAACATTTTCTTCAGATTGGAACCCATCTCAATACTTCAATCCAAAATAGTGTCAGAGTTCAAGGCAAACTGGCTTATGGCACGCAATGCTTGGGACTAATCTTTTCCATATAAAGGTTAAAGGTCTAATATAAAAGTGTTCGCATATTTCTGATCGAAACAAGGCAACTGTGAGTGACGTCAAAACAATAATTTAATTAATGTCCCGGGCTATCATTATATTACATTATTAAAATATTACATGTTATTGCTGAACATAGGACACGCAGCGCCTTTGATCTTCACTCAAGCAATATTAGAATTTCTCATTTGAGTATTTTGATTGAGTAAAGAATAAAGAATATAAACTCTCGATCATTTCGAAATATTACTGTGTAGTATAAGAGAGTAAACTTTATCAGTAATTCCTACAGGTTTTGCCGGTGGACGAAGAAGGGGACGGGGTCCCGAGGCCTGTGGCGAGGGATGGACTGAGATGCACAGGGCCTGCTACAAGTTTGACAAGCGGAAACTTTCATGGGATGACGCCAAGGCCGACTGTATAGCCCAGGGAGGAGATCTTACTTCCATCAGCTCTGTCGCAGAGAAGGTATTTAGGCTTCAGGGTATTTTATCTATCACCTTACCTCAGGTTCCATTAAACACTCTTTAAATAAAGTAGAACATGCTTGAAAGAGGAACTAGGGTTTCTAGATTTAATACCATTTAGAGACCCTTACATAAGAAAATACCAAGCTTGGAGGGATTTAAACGAAATAAGAGCAAAGTGATAGATAATCCGTTTTAGGACCTTAAAAGTTTACTTCTTCAAAATATATATTTTCAGTGATGAGTTTTTGTTGAGAGTCAAACTCTTTCTACTTACATGTGTTTGAACGGGACTGTTTTACATAAAGTTCTATTGTGCCGGTACATGTATAATCCTTTCTAAGATGCCTAGTGGTTAGAACAATCGAAAAAAAAAGTACTTTATCAGACAACAAAGGTATAGTTTTTACATGACGTTACAATTGAATGACGTTATCCCCTCTAACCCGCTGCCCCATTGAAATCACGCGTGTCCATGGTAACCTTTGGTCTCGGTTCTATCAATCAACATGGCGCTTCCGAAGCTGGGGTTGGGACCCTTGGTATCATGTCCGTCACTGGTCATAGAAATGAGCAGTCATTGAAAAGCTACATAACAACTTCATCTTACAGGGGTACAACGCTGTGACCAATACTCTGCCTCCGACATGATTGTCGAGTGACCACGTTGACATTCTACGTCAGGTCAAGGCGACCCTTAGCAATTGTGACGTTGACACACGTTAACCGTATCTGCCAAGCAATGTGTCATATGGCTCAACCAATACGCATATACTCAATTTTTTGGTGTACAGCACCTCCAGTCAGCTGATATTAGCGGTGGTACAATCAACTTCAACTTTTATGACAACAGCAAAAAGAATGATAGATTAAGATCTACCACACTTCCTGACGAACAATACCCATATTTTTTGGTGGAATGGCAAGCACCTGATAAGCCGTATATTGGCAGTGTGGCCCGCACTGCATGATCGCTGCACTACCGCCTTCGTGCATTAACTATAATAGTTCAGGGCAAAACTCTACTTTATAACAAAACACATTGGGGTAAAGAGAATTTTATTTCTGAAATAAATATTATATATGATATAATCTACTTTGCGGTTGGAGTACCGTAAAAAGATATGTGATATTTTTAGTAGTCAAGCATGGATCTCCCTCTCAAAGCTTCATGTACAAACACCTTTATCTGTGATAAATATTTTCGTTATATTATTGTATTATTCCAACTATTCCAATGGGTAACTACAGGGTTGGTTATTTACAGATTTCCTTTAGCTTTATATGATGAGCCCTTTTCTTTAGAGAGCCAAAGTGAACATCTTCCCATCTGCAAATATGTATTGTGTTATGACGTCTGGAAAGCTGTATAGCTCCCACTCTAAAACTCTGAACCAAACGCTATGCCTACTGAGCTATTGTGACAGCACAGTAAAACTCTGAACCAAACGCTATGCCTACTGAGCTATTGTGACAGCACAGTAAAACTCTGAACCAAACGCTATGCCTACTGAGCTTTTGTGTCAGCACAGTAAAACTCTGAACCAAACGCTATGCCTACTGAGCTATTGTGACAGCACAGTAAAACTCTGAACCAAACGCTATGCCTACTGAGCTATTGTGACAGCACAGTTAAACTCTGAACCAAACGCTATGCCTACTGAGCTATTGTGACAGCACAGTAAAACTCTGAACCAAACGCTATGCCTACTGAGCTATTGTGTCAGCACAGTAAAACTCTGAACCAAACGCTATGCCTACTGAGCTATTGTGACAGCACAGTAAAACTCTGAACCAAACGCTATGCCTACTGAGCTATTGTGTCAGCACAGTTAAACTCTGAACCAAACGCTATGCCTACTGAGCTATTGTGTCAGCACAGTTAAACTCTGAACCAAACGCTATGCCTACTGAGCTATTGTGACAGCACAGTTAAACTCTGAACCAAACGCTATGCCTACTGAGCTATTGTGTCAGCACAGTTAAACTCTGAACCAAACGCTATGCCTACTGAGCTATTGTGTCAGCACAGTTAAACTCTGAACCAAACGCTATGCCTACTGAGCTATTGTGACAGCACAGTTAAACTCTGAACCAAACGCTATGCCTACTGAGCTATTGTGTCAGCACAGTTAAACTCTGAACCAAACGCTATGCCTACTGAGCTATTGTGTCAGCACAGTTAAACTCTGAACCAAACGCTATGCCTACTGAGCTATTGTGTCAGCACAGTAAAACTCTGAACCAAACGCTATGCCTACTGAGCTATTGTGTCAGCACAGTTAAACTCTGAACCAAACGCTATGCCTACTGAGCTATTGTGTCAGCACAGTTAAACTCTGAACCAAACGCTATGCCTACTGAGCTATTGTGACAGCACAGTTAAACTCTGAACCAAACGCTATGCCTACTGAGCTATTGTGTCAGCACAGTTAAACTCTGAACCAAACGCTATGCCTACTGAGCTATTGTGACAGCACAGTTAAACTCTGAACCAAACACTATGCCTACTGAGCTATTGTGTCAGCACAGTTAAACTCTGAACCAAACGCTATGCCTACTGAGCTATTGTGACAGCACAGTTAAACTCTGAACCAAACGCTATGCCTACTGAGTTATTGTGTCAGCACAGTTAAACTCTGAACCAAACGCTATGCCTACTGAGCTATTGTGTCAGCACAGTTAAACTCTGAACCAAACGCTATGCCTACTGAGCTATTGTGTCAGCACAGTAAAACTCTGAACCAAACGCTATGCCTACTGAGCTATTGTGACAGCACAGTTGCAAGTCAAAGGTTGATGCTTTTATAACAAAGGTCTGACTTTGAGTGAATTGATATTGTATATAATGACATTTATTTAGGTAAAATAGGGCTAAGGATACTTATATATCACTTTTAAAAACTATTTGACGATCTAGGGATTTTCAGTCGATTCTAAATTGAATATCACGCGAGTAAACGTACCACTGCAGATACATGCTGTGACTGCACGAATAACACATACCAAGGATGACATGGCTGAGTTTTCGTGATGCGTTTCACGATCGAAAATATTGGATTGACTCTCAATAACATGTCTTTTTTTAATTGTGTCCTCCAATTTATATTTTAAAACAAAATTGTTTTCCCACTGTTTCTGTCGGTTAAAAAACATGACATTATAGCCTAAGAGTAATTGAAAGGTCCGGATGACGGGGTGTCAAAAAGGACTGTTAAATGCAACCTAGCCCTTCAAAAAGACTCAACTTCAAATTTTCTGAAAGCAGAGATAATTATCTATACAATGATGTATGGAATGACACCATTGAATTTGGTTGCAGAAAGATTAATCACAATGAAATCACATAATTTTCGAGTTTGGCTGCAGTCCCCTATGGGCATCTGCAACCAAATTATTTTTCCAAGAAAATACATGTTTTTATCAAACAGAAGAGCCTGGGCTTGAAGAAATTTGGTTGCAGATGGAATATATGATGATATGACAACTGTTGATCACTTACCTGACTTTTTATTTACATTTCAATGACACATCAGCAACTTACCGATCGCTATCGAGTCCGGTTTTCGATCATGTCACATCATGTTTTGAAATTGTTTCTGACATTATGGATAGAAATATTTCACTGACCTTGATTACTTTAACAATTTGTATCATTAAGTATGTCGTGGTAGGTACTTTAGACAATCTTTGACCAAATTAATCCCTAATTTTCACTTCAGTGTTTCAACGCGCTCCCGTAGCAGATTCGAATTGTTGTCATATCTCAAATAGATTCTCATTGGCTGTAACAAATTCCTTTAATTGCCAAATGATTTTGATAGAAAATAAACATCAATAAGTAAGTTTAACAAATAGTTTCTATCCAAAAACAGAACAAGACGAATTATTAATCAAAAATTAGGAAATTTGAAAAATTGTTGGAAATGTTTGAGACTGAATCAACCAATTGTAGGACACGTTACATACCGCATGACATTACGTCACACACAGAGCGAGAGGGAACCTGTCAAACTGGAACTGTTGATTTGTTTTTGTTTTCACGTCAAATTAGGTAAATTAAAAAACTACTGCAACCAAACTTGCCTCTTTGGTTTTCAACAGGCAACCAAAATCTCTGCAACCAAATTAGTGTTTGTCAAGACACGAAAAATGATGGATATTTGCTAGAAAATAATTTGGTTGCATTTGCCTATAGGGACTGCAACCAAACTCGAAAATCACTCTATTTCATTGTGATTGTACGTTCTGCAACCAAATTCAAGTCTTCAAGGAAATGGTTGATTTATAGTCAATCCTTTTAGCTGTCAGAATATCTTTATTTCAATCATTTTTAAGGAAAAGGTGGCATTTTATTGATGTTTTAGATACCCCGTCATTCGGACCCTTCAATTACTCTTAGGCCGACATTATTAGAAATGTATTATAGAAACATATGCTCGCCTCCCTTGGGTAACTCCTGTAGGCGTTACCGCGGGCATCGGACATATTTAGAGAATACCTACGAGGGACTGAACATCATTTTGACGAGGTCAGATATCCTGTGATCACTTGTACAAAGTTGGTTATTCTATATATTACCCCTTTGTAATATTCATTGTTGTAAATTAAATCCGAATCCGCATCCGCATCCGCATCCAAAATCCGGTTCCGCATGTCAATCCCTATTTTTACCACATGCCAGGCAGTCTTACCTTGAATACAGTGTGGCAAGCATGGTCGTGTGTTTGTTGTCTTGAGTCACAGTTGAAGGTTACTGCTATGGTAGAAAATAAGCTGACAACTTAACATACATTGTAATGTAATGACTGAAAACATGCGGTTGAGAAATCGTAGTAATGCTGTGGTAAGTGATATCAATCAGCTGATCAGTATTCATACGAGTGTCCAACCGAACATCTCAAGAGTGAATTAGCCAACCACGCTTCGGAATCTAGTTTAGTTACAACACAATACGAAACTGACGAAAACATTGTCCCTGAATGACACAATACACCTTTCAACCTTGAGCAAATTAACACACATAAAACTCATAACAAACAACATTATTTGACAAAGATAATAACTATTTGATTCCGTACTACGATGCTGTTGGCACAATGTAACATAACGAAAATGTAAAAAAAACATAGAGTTCACCTCTATTAGAACTCTATATGTGTCACCCTGGAGCCCTAGTGTGTAGTGCAACAAAAACTGCGCACTTAAAAGATATTCACGAAGTCATGTCAGTGGCAGAATGGTGGATAAGTGAACATGTGCATACGCCGAGCTGTCGGTTATCAGCATTCAGCAGTGTTGGACAAACTGCTGTGATTATGTGTCTCAGTTCACCCAGCTGTGAATGGGCACCCTGTGAGGCATAGAATGGTCCCTAACCTGAGCGCCACATATGGATGCCGGTTGAATACTCCCCAGGGAGTTGAATTGGAAAAAGTGATCGAACGGTGAAAGAATGCCATTGACCAGGGGAAACAATGTAAGCGCCTTGAGCAACCACGAGTTGATCGATATGTGCGTTATATAAATATTCATATATATCATATATACATATATATATATATACATTTGAAACATCTGAACGTTTAACTACAAGTTTTGCCATAGTTGTGTTTTTTAGAATTCAGTATAAGAATTCCTATCAAATGTCGTTTTTTAAAATGCTGCTAATGTTAAAACGAGCATAAATCCATACAATTGTTGCGGCCGTGAAATACCCTCAATCACAAAGAGAAGTAAGGCTGCGGGTTGTGAGTTTACTCGTTTATTCCGACAGATGGTATATGTAGATACGAGAAACACTCTGTAACACAATAGTAAAATAATAAGTACAATATCATCAGGGGTTACATATAAACATATCACATCACCTGGTATTACAATTCATTACATAAATCAGCATTTGCATACATTATACAAATATGCCATTAATCAGTTATGATATGCATCACAGTCATTATCAAGAAATATACATATCATATATATTCCATAAACAGGTGATTACCATTTAGTGATATATTATCATGTTATTATTAACATGATACAACGTAATAGGTTAAATACATCACAATAAGCAAATACATCACTTATGCATGAAATATGATACAGACTATAGAACAATGCATACCCTGTGGGTGACACGGGAGTGTGAAGATCTACCGGCGGTCAACCCTCCGCATTATGGTACAGGATAGACATACCTGAGCCAAGCAAATGGTACACATAAATATATATACAATATAAAGTATAACTGGAAATAGTTCAGTCATTATATCTTACCAATGCAAAATATTAGACTACAAGGAAAGTATTCCTTCAATGTGTGATTTATATAATTATACACAATCCAATCACACTTATGATATAGAAGTACTTATAAAATCAACTTCCATACACACATTCTTGCATAAGTTAGTTCACACCATTACTAATTACACTTATGATAATTACTTTACTGGAAAATGCTTAGTTATACTTATTTATAGTATTTATGCATTAATTAAAGGTTTATGGTTATAATGCTATTTAATTACTAACCTCTGATGGGGAATATGACTTGTGAAGGTGTGCACTTCAGGTGTGGGTGACAGGTACAGTGCAAGTGAAATATGGCTGTGACCTACATGTATAGATTTGAAATTAGCCAATCCTGATCAGCTTGGGTGATCAAAACAACAATAGCACTGACAGAAAGATGAAATAACCCGACTTCCCTATCTAAAGATAATGGACTGATCCAAAGCAATCAGTGAACTGAACTAAACCATTAAAATACTATATGCCGACAACTATTCATTGCCAAATTAATGAACTTCTGTTGGATCCAAAACATAAACGCCTCTATATACAATTAATAAAAATCACAGAACACATGTTAAAATAAATGCTTTTATTTCACCCTATTACACAATACATTCCTAGTATACATTGCTTCTCTTTTTGTTTTGTCTAAAAACTATTTTTTTTATAAATTGGTCAGCACTGAATCAATCAGCTGAATTTGGTTTGCCTATTCCCAGCAAAGACTTCAAGTTTTGGACGTTGCCCTAACAACGCGACGTGCAGTTGTCAGTTTCAGATCCGCACTGTCGCACTTGTAGAGACGAGACAGACTTGAAGAAACAAATCACTTATAGTACTCACGGAAATAGAAATAAAATGCTTTTTGTAAAATCTCCCGAAATATATTAATTTACAGGAGAGAAAAAAGTGTCCTTTTCACGCCTCGAAATTATTTCAAATTCAAAATCACAAGCACTTTATGCATGGGCAGTGCTCATATACTATACTACAGCTGCGTATCTTAAGTTTGTTCACTTACTTTTGTATTTTAGTGCAAATATCATGTAATTTGTAACGTCTTTGGGACATCATATCATTGTAAAAACGAAACCAATAACGCTTAAATTTCACTGCATAAGTTGGGATTCAGTTTGCGTTGAAATATTCGTATGTTATACCTAGCATATAGCCGTAACAATTTTGGCAGGTCATTGAAGTGACCAGGGGTCAAAATTTCGAAAACACTGATTTATATTTTGCTCTACAAAATGCGTAATAAGTGATCAACGTCTTTAGATCTTATTCATATGTGTTCCTTTGCGCTATTGCAACGTAACTGTGTTAATGTTCTTCCTACAAAGTTTACATGAATGATTTTAATCGAAATTCAAGAATACCGAATTTCACAAATATGATCCCATCTGTCTATCTAAAACTGCCAAATATCGACAATCAGCACCAGTGACAAGACGGTCGCGAAATATGGTTTGGGAATGGTTATTTTACACATGGACAATTGATGATCTTCTGTAAGTAGTCCTGGAGTTATTTTATGAACGTCAAAACGAAACCCAAATTACATGATATTTGCACTAAGAACACTAGCAGGTGAACAAACTTTTGGTATGCAGCTGTATAAGGCTTTACAATCGGCAATTAGATCCAGAAATATAAACATTTCAAAGTCGTATTCTTTTGGTGATGTTTTAGTTAGATATTCGGTAAAATTGGAAGAAAATGGTTTAGAAGAAAAGACCACTTTTATAGCCGAGAAAACCTTTAAGTCTTGGAATAAGACAATATATGTAACACGGACAAAGACCAAGTCGTGAATGAAATCTATTGGCTTGAATAATAATTGCAAATGAAAGAAATTGTCTTGTTCATTGGTCGCACAGAAATGGTCAGAGGAGCAGAGAAATGATAAGTTAACTGACAATGGTCATTGGTCAATAGAGAAAGTCTTATGAATGGTTCCCATATAAAAGCTCGCTTGAAAGTGAAGAAGAGCGCGAATCTAGAAGTTACTGATGTACTCTTAGAGTGAGAGAGACTGTGCCTCGTAGATTTTTAATCATGGCAATAGATGTCACATAACTACGTGATTAAAGAGTGAGTATATTTATTACTTGCGTTTGTCTTTCTTGGACGAAAGTCCATGTAGTTTAATGAAGCAATTGCAAGTACCTCTAGATTTAAGCTAACGCAAGTTCCCCTAGACTAGTGCTAAAGAAGATGACTCCAATAAGGCAAATAGCATAGGTCGGATCCAGATCCGAATATAACATGGTGGAGATGCGAAATTCTCAAACTTTTTAGCTTTGAAGATATGATAAACACACTCATGTTAACGCGAGGCGACGCGGACGGGACCTTCCCTACTATGAGAGATGTATGCAGTGTACGGGACATTATCGATTGGATGTTCACTTTAGGTACAGCCAATGGAACCTCAGGACGATTGATTCTTGTGGTGAGGTAAGTACATATCTGATATACTGTTACGATAGTTGTAAAAATAAATTGTTCGAACCATGACTGATATTATGGTAGATCTTGTTTAAAATACACATGTTTTAAGAGTACTGTTACTTTATATGAGAATAACGGAAGTACTGTGTAACTCACAATGTCAGTTCCTATTTTTTCACCTGATATTTTCACGGGTAAGAACACTGACCATGCGGAAGAATGGATAGATCGATTTAACTATTATGATAAGTTCAATGGTTGGAGTAATGATCACTATCTTGAAGTATTCCCACTGTTTTGGCTTATCTCTGATTTAAACAATGTAGTGATGATTTTAATAGACATACTGGTTTTGAAGATGTAATTCCTTTGTTTAAAGATAAATATGTTCACGCCATTGATCGCTGGAATGTACTTGAGCAAGAAAGTTAGAACTTAATGAAAGCTTAGATTCGTATGTATCTGATATTACTTTGCTTGGCTTAAAACTAGGCAAGACAGAACAGGACATGTTTGAAGTATTTATTAATGGTTTCCCAAATTACATTTACATTTTAATGAGAGAACCAACGTCATTTCAAGAAGCCATAAGAATAAGCAAGTAAGCTATGCCGTTAAACCTCGACGTCAGCAGTCATCTGACCTAGTTCAACTCCCGAAATGTTAACACATCAAATAAAAAGAATTAACCACAAATAGCAATACTTACAACTGGTGTTCAAAGATAATAAAGATAGATATCATAGATTGAGTAGATGGTCATTGTTTTTAAGTGATTTTTCCTTTAATGTTATAGATACACACCCGGTAAAAATCTAGGTAACGCAGATTGTCTTTCTCAACAGCCTGACTTAGACTAGAGCCTGCACTTAATGAGTCAGAGGCTATAGAAGATATTCCATATCTCTTCCTAGCAGATTACAATACAGCCAACTGTGCTACCCAAACACCTTCTTGGGTTAATAATGACAAAGAAACTGAATTTACACCAGATCCTATAAACATCTCGTCAGTGGCAGATCATCAGTATGATGATAGTGAAATTAAACCCTTGATAGATTTTCTGAAAACTTTTTCCGAAAACTTACAAAGTAGCGAGAGCTTTACTTATTCAAAGTCATCATTACATTTTGTACGACGGTATCCTATACCACTTATACGCCCGCCAGGACCAAGTCATAGACAAGAGAGACTAATAAAGCAGTTGGTAGTACCATATTCACTAAGAGATAAGTTGTTGAAAGCTTACCATGACAGTATGTTAGCCAGACACTCGGGAGAACTTTTCAAGCTATTCGGTTAAAATATTATTGGAAATCAATGTTTGCCGATATTAAACAATATGTCAAAACTTGTACTGAATGTCAAATTAAGAAACGCGACTTTAGCAAAAGGGATGCTCCATTACGACCCCTTCCGGTACCAGGTCGTTTATTTGATAGATTACAATGTGATTTTCTAGGACTATTTCCTAAAACGAAAAGTGGCTATAAGCACATTTTCATTCTCACGTGCGCTTTTTCGAGATTGACCATGGCTTTCCCGTTATTAACTTTAGATGCGGCGGAAGTGACACAAGTGTTGTATGACAAATTCATCTGTCTGTTCGGTACACCATGGGAAATATTGACTGATAATGGTACTTCATTTACCAGTAGAATATTTACTCAGGTATGTCATATTTGGAATATCAGTCCCATTCGTATTACTCCTTATCACAAGCAGGCCAATGGGGCTTGTGGAAGGTTGAACTCATTTCTAGTACAAACCCTAAGATTCTATGTTAATAAACATCAAGGTAATTGGGATGAGTAATGTAATGAGTGCATATAATAGAACCCCAGCGTCCAAGAATACAGGTTTCTCGCCTTACTTTTTGTTATTTGGTCAGGATTATCAATTACCAATTGACATTTAATTGGAACCAAAATCCCCATTACCTCAAACTATTCGCCAGAGAATGGAAACTATTCTGCATCATATTGAAGTGACCAGGGATGTTGCTAGAGACAATTTAGTAAAAGCACATGAAAGGATGAGAGTATACTATGACTTGCAGACTAAGAATCCAGTATGCTCATTAGGAGATAAAGTCTGGTTGAACATCCACTTATATTACAGTAATGTGACAAACCTACATGAATCGTTTAGAAAAACAAGCCATGCAAGTGATAACCTATTAAAAAAAAGATACAGCATTGCAGTGATGACAAGTGCGAAATATTGCTTTTCAGTATGCATACAGAAACAGTCTCGTAATGTCTTGGTATACTGGCCAAAACCAAGTACAATATTAGAATCAGAGGGTTATGTTCCTGATTTCGAGACAACGGGATCCAGCATCAGAGGTGTCATAAAATGACTTGCCTGGTGAAACAAAAATAAATCGTTTCATATGAATTTTTAATTATTATTGCAGGAACAAGAACAGATCGAAGCTTATATATTTGGATTTCTATTGATTTCAGGTGCATATACGAGATGATTTTGCAGTTGATGAATACCTTGTAGAAATTTGTCGTTGATTGTTCAATTCATGCAATATCATGCACTTTGTTTTCAGAGAGTCTATTATGACAATTTCGTCATAAGAAATGATGATGATTATTTCTTGATGCGATGCGTCAGACCACACAAGAGTTTGTGGATACTATTCTTCCTTCTACTTAAAACATTTTCACTTTGCTTGATCATCATAGGCACTCAACGAGTTTTACTATAATCACAGACTCTTGATGTGGTATAGTCTATTTAAAAAAAGTGTTAGCACATATTCGAGTCGCAACACTATGGTTATCTACAACTGTTCAGTTTGTGGAGATTCTTCAGTTAACATAGTTGCGTACTGTTCACTAGATTTCGAGACAACACTGACATTGGTCACAGGTGTACTCCTGCCATGCGTCTTTTTACAAGAATGGTATTTTAGACCATTGGCACTCAAAGTTTCAATACACTTCAGATACGGCATAATACAGCACGACGCAGCATGATATATAAATGTATAATACACAATGTCTAGTATACATGTAGGTCGGTATTGCATGAACCAAATAAACTGATGTGTGTGTTTTTTAATTTCTGAATATCAGTAGTATATGTCTGTGCTTTCAATGTATACAGAACTATGCGGCATGAATATTCCTTTGTTCATCATCTGTTGTTACATATGCATATATGTATGTAATCATATTCTTTGTCCAATAACTTTATAAGATTCACGATTCCCCAAGATCCCAGAACAGGTAATATGATAACTGAAAAGGGAATAGTCTCAATGTTACCATAACAGTATTACGTATCTCGTATGGTTGAAATAAATTTCCAAACTGAAGTATATTACTCCTTGAATATTGTCAGAATGTAAATAAGTCACCTAATTAGCTAGAATAAGAAATGACTATGTCTTTCTGATGCAACAACAATATAAGTTGATGCCTTCCTTTTCATAAACGTCGTTCTACGACTTTCAAGTTAGGTTATCTGAGTTTGTAATCGATTCACATTTGCTGATAGTGGCCAACGGAAATGGTTGATATACATTTTCCAGTTTTCTCTTTTGCATGATTTGTCGTTTCCTTTCCTATCGGAGAAACCTGGAAAGACTTTTAGAATTATTTGAAATACACAAAGCATAATATTCACGTTTTAATAAAACAATCAGTCAAGTAGTACTGACAAAGCCATATCAGTTGAATTACAACTACAATGAAACAATGCTAAGCACATTTTGAACAGTAAACACACTTTTCTCTCTCGTTGGTACACATTTTCAATGGATTTATGTAAAACAGTTTAACACAGTTTGAAATATTGTAATGTTATCTGTTTAATGAATTATCAAGTTCGGTAATTAAACATTTTAATATTATCCTTATCATATATATAGACTGGTGTCAACTTGACACAGAAGTTTGAAATTATCGGAATTTAAAAAGAATTTCAGTGCTTATTTCTTTGATTATTTTACATTTCATTACGTGAAGACATAAGTTGATGTTAGTCTAAGATACTATTTCATATTAACTGTTGTGTAGATATATCTTTCAACAAGAACGAGGCAGAGACAGCGGCTGAACCACAAGACACGACATGATGGTTGTACAGGTTCAGAAGTCCACATTCCAGAGACGAGGTCGGGAGATCACCCGAAACGCTATTTGCAGAACTGAAAGCAGACCATGAAGTGTGATGATGGTCGCAAATGTGCGTTAAATAAGTCAACTTTGAACATTGATTGCTGATTTCTCACCTCACTGACGGACTGAACATTGATGTTTTTGTGAACTGAACTAAACCTACTCAGCTTTGCACATGTTGCATTCTGACCTATGTCTGAGTCGGAAACTTTAACAGAAACAGCGAATGAGCAGACGACACAGTGACATTGATATTGCAGTCATTCAGTGGAAGACCAGTTTATGGCAGTGCTATTATGCTGTGAACAGCAAGTGATAAGGTTGGCTACCATGAGAAAACTATGTCCAAGACATTCGATGGTACGGACGTTTCCAGGCTAAAGGCCTTGTGAGACATTGTATGTTAATGACTGTCACTTCTGATGTCGGCTGGTTACATTACTTCCGAATGAACAGTGACTAAAACATTCGATTCGAACTTTCCAGTGAGGGCAGTACATCCTTTCTGCTCTTTATCAATGGACCTCCCGCCGCCGGTTACTCGACGCTTTTAATTTACTCGTGTTGAACTTTTAATCAATCACCATCTACACAGTATTGTGCTTATTTAATCAGTTATTGTGTCTAATGTCTTCGTCTCTTGTTGAAGATGGAAAAAGATAGAAAAAAAACTTAAAAAGGAAAATGTTTTATACTTGCATCTGATCTCTCAGTTCTGAACATTTTTGTTTATGTGTGACAAACTTCACACTGAGGACAGTGTTTTCCTTGGTGTTATAGTTAGATATTCGGTAAAATTGGAAGAAAATGGTTTAGAAGAAAAGATCACTTTTATAGCCGAGAAAACCTTTAAGTCTTGGAATAAGACAAATATACATATGTGCAAATGCGTCCATACGGCGGATGTTACTCATATTAGCAAATTTGCATATGTGTAATGATTTACTCATATGCAAACGCTTGCCGTATAAACTGGGCTTATATAGTAAATGCAAGTGGTAAGTTGCTAATAAGCAACTCACTATGCCCTTTTAAAAAAGGGATGGTACATTTCCTTGTACCTACGCACCGACCAACCGTTTGGTTTGGTGTTCCTTTGCGCTATTGCAACGTAACTGTGTTAATGTTCTTCCTACAAAGTTTACATGAATGATTTTAATCGAAATTCAAGAATACCGAATTTCACAAATATGATCCCATCTGTCTATCTAAAAATGCCAAATATCGACAATCAGCACCAGTGACAAGACGGTCGCGAAATATGGTTTGGGAATGGTTATTTTACACATGGACAATTGATGATCTTCTGTAAGTAGTCCTGGAGTTATTTTATGAACGTCAAAACGAAACCCAAATTACATGATATTTGCACTAAGAACACTAGCAGGTGAACAAACTTTTGGTATGCAGCTGTATAAGGCTTTACAATCGGCAATTAGATCCAGAAATATAAACATTTCAAAGTCGTATTCTTTTGGTGATGTTATAGTTAGATATTCGGTAAAATTGGAAGAAAATGGTTTAGAAGAAAAGACCACTTTTATAGCCGAGAAAACCTTTAAGTCTTGGAATAAGACAATATATGTAACACGGACAAAGACCAAGTCGTGAATGAAATCTATTGGCTTGAATAATAATTGCAAATGAAAGAAATTGTCTTGTTCATTGGTCGCACAGAAATGGTCAGAGGAGCAGAGAAATGATAAGTTAACTGACAATGGTCATTGGTCAATAGAGAAAGTCTTATGAATGGTTCCCATATAAAAGCTCGCTTGAAAGTGAAGAAGAGCGCGAATCTTGAAGTTACTGATGTACTCTTAGAGTGAGAGAGACTGTGCCTCGTAGATTTTTAATCATGGCAATAGATGTCACATAACTACGTGATTAAAGAGTGAGTATATTTATTACTTGCGTTTGTCTTTCTTGGACGAAAGTCCATGTAGTTTAATGAAGCAATTGCAAGTACCTCTAGATTTAAGCTAACGCAAGTTCCCCTAGACTAGTGCTAAAGAAGATGACTCCAATAAGGCAAATAGCATAGGTCGGATCGAGATCCGAATATAACATGGTGGAGATGCGAAATTCTCAAACTTTTTAGCTTTGAAGATATGATAAACACACTCATGTTAACGCGAGGCGACGCGGACGGGACCTTCCCTACTATGAGAGATGTATGCAGTGTACGGGACATTATCGATTGGATGTTCACTTTAGGTACAGCCAATGGAACCTCAGGACGATTGATTATTGTGGTGAGGTAAGTACATATCTGATATACTGTTACGATAGTTGTAAAAATAAATTGTTCGAACCATGACTGATATTATGGTAGATCTTGTTTAAAATACACATGTTTTAAGAGTACTGTTACTTTATATGAGAATAACGGAAGTACTGTGTAACTCACAATGTCAGTTCCTATTTTTTCACCTGATATTTTCACGGGTAAGAACACTGACCATGCGGAAGAATGGATAGATCGATTTAACTATTATGATAAGTTCAATGGTTGGAGTAATGATCACTATCTTGAAGTATTCCCACTGTTTTGGCTTATCTCTGATTTAAACAATGTAGTGATGATTTTAATAGACATACTGGTTTTGAAGATGTAATTCCTTTGTTTAAAGATAAATATGTTCACGCCATTGATCGCTGGAATGTACTTGAGCAAGAAAGTTAGAACTTAATGAAAGCTTAGATTCGTATGTATCTGATATTACTTTGCTTGGCTTAAAACTAGGCAAGACAGAACAGGACATGTTTGAAGTATTTATTAATGGTTTCCCAAATTACATTTACATTTTAATGAGAGAACCAACGTCATTTCAAGAAGCCATAAGAATAAGCAAGTAAGCTATGCCGTTAAACCTCGACGTCAGCAGTCATCTGACCTAGTTCAACTCCCGAAATGTTAACACATCAAATAAAAAGAATTAACCACAAATAGCAATACTTACAACTGGTGTTCAAAGATAATAAAGATAGATATCATAGATTGAGTAGATGGTCATTGTTTTTAAGTGATTTTTCCTTTAATGTTATAGATACACACCCGGTAAAAATCTAGGTAACGCAGATTGTCTTTCTCAACGGCCTTACTTAGACTAGAGCCTGCACTTAATGAGTCAGAGGCTATAGAAGATATTCCATATCTCTTCCTAGCAGATTACAATACAGCCAACTGTGCTACCCAAACACCTTCTTGGGTTAATAATGACAAAGAAACTGAATTTACACCAGATCCTATAAACATCTCGTCAGTGGCAGATCATCAGTATGATGATAGTGAAATTAAACCCTTGATAGATTTTCTGAAAACTTTTTCCGAAAACTAACAAAGTAGCGAGAGCTTTACTTATTCAAAGTCATCATTACATTTTGTACGACGGTATCCTATACCACTTATACGCCCGCCAGGACCAAGTCATAGACAAGAGAGACTAATAAAGCAGTTGGTAGTACCATATTCACTAAGAGATAAGTTGTTGAAAGCTTACCATGACAGTATGTTAGCCAGACACTCGGGAGAACTTTTCAAGCTATTCGGTTAAAATATTATTGGAAATCAATGTTTGCCGATATTAAACAATATGTCAAAACTTGTACTGAATGTCAAATTAAGAAACGCGACTTTAGCAAAAGGGATGCTCCATTACGACCCCTTCCGGTACCAGGTCGTTTATTTGATAGATTACAATGTGATTTTCTAGGACTATTTCCTAAAACGAAAAGTGGCTATAAGCACATTTTCATTCTCACGTGCGCTTTTTCGAGATTGACCATGGCTTTCCCGTTATTAACTTTAGATGCGGCGGAAGTGACACAAGTGTTGTATGACAAATTCATCTGTCTGTTCGGTACACCATGGGAAATATTGACTGATAATGGTACTTCATTTACCAGTAGAATATTTACTCAGGTATGTCATATTTGGAATATCAGTCCCATTCGTATTACTCCTTATCACAAGCAGGCCAATTGGGCTTGTGGAAGGTTGAACTCATTTCTAGTACAAACCCTAAGATTCTATGTTAATAAACATCAAGGTAATTGGGATGAGTAATGTAATGAGTGCATATAATAGAACCCCAGCGTCCAAGAATACAGGTTTCTCGCCTTACTTTTTGTTATTTGGTCAGGATTATCAATTACCAATTGACATTCAATTGGAACCAAAAGCCCCATTACCTCAAACTATTCGCCAGAGAATGGAAACTATTCTGCATCATATTGAAGTGACCAGGGATGTTGCTAGAGACAATTTAGTAATAGCACATGAAAGGATGAGAGTATACTATGACTTGCAGACTAAGAATCCAGTATGCTCATTAGGAGATAAAGTCTGGTTGAACATCCACTTATATTACAGTAATGTGACAAACCTACATGAATCGTTTAGAAAAACAAGCCATGCAAGTGATAACCTATTAAAAAAAAGATACAGCATTGCAGTGATGACAAGTGCGAAATATTGCTTTTCAGTATGCAAACAGAAACAGTCTCGGAATGTCTTGGTATACTGGCCAAAACCAAGTACAATATTAGAATCAGAGGGTTATGTTCCTGATTTCGAGACAACGGGATCCAGCATCAGAGGTGTCATAAAATGACTTGCCTGGTGAAACAAAAATAAATCGTTTCATATGAATTTTTAATTATTATTGCAGGAACAAGAACAGATCGAAGCTTATATATTTGGATTTCTATTGATTTCAGGTGCATATACGAGATGATTTTGCAGTTGATGAATACCTTGTAGAAATTTGTCGTTGATTGTTCAATTCATGCAATATCATGCACTTTGTTTTCAGAGAGTCTATTATGACAATTTCGTCATAAGAAATGATGATGATTATTTCTTGATGCGATGCGTCAGACCACACAAGAGTTTGTGGATATTATTCTTCCTTCTACTTAAAACATTTTCACTTTGCTTGATCATCATAGGCACTCAACGAGTTTTACTATAATCACAGACTCTTGATGTGGTATAGTCTATTTAAAAAAAGTGTTAGCACATATTCGAGTCGCAACACTATGGTTATCTACAACTGTTCAGTTTGTGGAGATTCTTCAGTTAACATAGTTGCGTACTGTTCACTAGATTTCGAGACAACACTGACATTGGTCACAGGTGTACTCCTGCCATGCGTCTTTTTACAAGAATGGTATTTTAGACCATTGGCACTCAAAGTTTCAATACACTTCAGATACGGCATAATACAGCACGACGCAGCATGATATATAAATGTATAATACACAATGTCTAGTATACATGTAGGTCGGTATTGCATGAACCAAATAAACTGATGTGTGTGTTTTTTATGCCCCCGAATCGGAGATTCCGGGGGTATATTGTTTTTCACCTGTCCGTCTGTCCGTCCGTCCGTCCGTCTGTCTGTCCGTTTGTCCACAAAAACTTTAACCTTGGTCATAACTTTTGATTGGTCAGAGCTAGGTCTTTGATTCTTGACATATGGATCCCTTGTGATGAGACCTTTCAGATGACACCATGACATTTGACCTTGTGACCTTGACCTTGACACAGCGAGCAGGATGCATCCGGGGGCATTCGTGTTTCACAAACACATCTTGTTAATTTCTGAATATCAGTAGTATATGTCTGTGCTTTCAATGTATACAGAACTATGCGGCATGAATATTCCTTTGTTCATCATCTGTTGTTACATATGCATATATGTATGTAATCATATTCTTTGTCCAATAACTTTATAAGATTCACGATTCCCCAAGATCCCAGAACAGGTAATATGATAACTGAAAAGGGAATAGTCTCAATGTTACCATAACAGTATTACGTATTTCGTATGGTTGAAATAAATTTCCAAACTGAAGTATATTACTCCTTGAATATTGTCAGAATGTAAATAAGTCACCTAATTAGCTAGAATAAGAGAATGACTATGTCTTTCTGATGCAACAACAATATAAGTTGATGCCTTCCTTTTCATAAACGTCGTTCTACGACTTTCAGTATTAGGTTATCTGAGTTTGTAATCGATTCACATTTGCTGATAGTGGCCAACGGAAATGGTTGATATACATTTTCCAGTTTTCTCTTTTGCATGATTTGTCGTTTCCTTTCCTATCGGAGAAACCTGGAAAGACTTTTAGAATTATTTGAAATACACAAAGCATAATATTCACGTTTTAATAAAACGATCAGTCAAGTAGTACTGGCAAAGCCATATCAGTTGAATTACAACTACAATGAAACAATGCTAAGCACATTTTGAACAGTAAACACCTTTTTCTCTCTCGTTGGTACACATTTTCAATGGATTTATGTAAAACAGTTTAACACAGTTTGAAATATTGTAATGTTATCTGTTTAATGAATTATCAAGTTCGGTAATTAAACATTTTAATATTTTCCTTATCATATATATAGATTGGTGTCAACTTGACACAGAAGTTTGAAATTATCGGAATTTAAAAAGAATTTCAGTGCTTATTTCTTTGATTATTTTACATTTCATTACGTGAAGACATAAGTTGATGTTAGTCTAAGATACTATTTCATATTAACTGTTGTGTAGATATATCTTTCAACAAGAACGAGGCAGAGACAGCGGCTGAACCACAAGACACGACATGATGGTTGTACAGGTTCAGAAATCCACATTCCAGAGACGAGGTCGGGAGATCACCCGAAACGCTATTTGCAGAACTGAAAGCATGACCATGAAGTGTGATGATGGTCGCAAATGTGCGTTAAATAAGTCAACTTTGAACATTGATTGCTGATTTCTCACCTCACTGACGGACTGAACATTGATGTTTTTGTGAACTGAACTAAACCTACTCAGCTTTGCACATGTTGCATTCTGACCTATGTCTGAGTCGGAAACTTTAACAGAAACAGCGAATGAGCAGACGACACAGTGACATTGATATTGCAGTCATTCAGTGGAAGACCAGTTTATGGCAGTGCTATTATGCTGTGAACAGCAAGTGATAAGGTTGGCTACCATGAGAAAACTATGTCCAAGACATTCGATGGTACGGACGTTTCCAGGCTAAAGGCCTTGTGAGACATTGTATGTTAATGACTGTCACTTCTGATGTCGGCTGGTTACATTACTTCCGAATGAACAGTGACTAAAACATTCGATTCGAACTTTCCAGTGAGGGCAGTACATCCTTTCTGCTCTTTATCAATGGACCTCCCGCCGCCGGTTACTCGACGCTTTTAATTTACTCGTGTTGAACTTTTAATCAATCACCATCTACACAGTATTGTGCTTATTTAATCAGTTATTGTGTCTAATGTCTTCGTCTCTTGTTGAAGATGGAAAAAGATAGAAAAATAAACTTAAAAAGGAAAATGTTTTATACTTGCATCTGATCTCTCAGTTCTGAACATTTTTGTTTATGTGTGACAAACTTCACACTGAGGACAGTGTTTTCCTTGGTGTTATAGTTAGATATTCGGTAAAATTGGAAGAAAATGGTTTAGAAGAAAAGATCACTTTTATAGCCGAGAAAACCTTTAAGTCTTGGAATAAGACAAATATACATATGTGCAAATGCGTCCATACGGCGGATTTTACTCATATTAGCAAATTTGCATATGTGTAAGGATTTATTCATATGCAAACGCTCGCCGTATAAACTTGGCTTATATAGTAAATGCAAGTGGTAAGTTGCTGATAAGCAACTCACTATGCCCTTTTAAAAACGGGAAGGTACATTTCCTTGTACCTACGCACCGACCAACCGTTTGTTCATGAAATTAAATCTTGACCATAAAGGATAGCAAAGTATATGGGGTCCACTTAGACAATTTATTGTCAGTCCAAAACACAGAGTACAATTGACAATATGTAGAGTTCTTGTTTTCAGCGTTAAAGGACATATCAGATTTAAATGTAAACTTTCCCAGGTTCAATATTCTTTTAGCTGTCTAATAATGTAATAAACAATTCTGAATGCTCTGTTGGTGATGAGATACGATTTTTTCAATTGTACATATATCAAATGCATTCAAAACGAAAGTAGATTTGCCAATATATAACGATCCGTAACTCAATGGTATTGCATATATCTGATTTTACTTTGAAGTTTCCTATATTTTATGTTCTTTTGGCTTTCTGATGATATATAGGACAATAATTTCTCTCTAGTGGTTGATCAGCTACGATAATTTAAACAAACCCACCAAAACAACACTGTTCAAAATGCAAAGTTTGACACTTCCTTCTGACCGGGAGTGACGGTTCCTGAGCGATTTTATTCCTTTATCCTAAAGAACTTGCCGATGTCATACTCTCTGCAAAAATCATAACAGTCTATGTTCTGGTTTTTGAGTTATCTGCCCTTGAAGTTTGAAGTATTCACGTTAGGACTTTCTAGAAGTCAAACAGAAACTACAATGCTTCAGCTACATTGAGTATAATTTTCAGCTCTCTAGTGCAAGTATCGTCAGAGAAGAAGACAGTCAAAGGTGGGTTGGGTCGGAAATTGCCAAATACAGTAAAAGCAAGAAGGCAGCGAAACCACGTCACCTACGAACTTGCCATGATTTAGTTTTTTGCAGCATTTGTTATTGCGCATGTCTATTTTGAAAAAAAGCCATATTAAAGTTCCCAAATTTGGGCATTGCTGGGCCATTTATTTATAGGCCGAATTAGCCCAAAAGCTTATTGTCACGTCTCCCTTACACGGAAGCCTTTTAATTCTCGAAAATTCAAGATACTATGTTGAAAATTCAAGATACTTAGTTGAAAACTCGAGAAGGTGACCGCAGTTACCTTACTCAGAATAGTAGAGGTGTATATGGAGCACAGTGGAGCACAGTGGTGTCGTGGTTAGCATCCTAGCCTCTCACGCCAGGGACCTGGGTTCAAGTCCCGTTGGAGACACCAGAAATGTTTAACTTGGGTCTCATTCTGTGCGGTGTCCCTTGGCACGGCACTTTATCCACATTGCACTCAGTTCACTCAGCTGTGTAAATGGATACTTGAAATAACGGGTGTACGTAAACTGCGCCTTCGGCAACACTGAAAGTACAATTCCTTCAGGGTAATAATATGTAGCGCTGTGAGTAAGTATTATAAGTGGACTATTGTTATTTATTATTATATGAGCGATACAAAACCGTGTGCTATTGTGATTAATCACTTTCTTAAATAAAACTCTTTGAAGACATGTCAAAACATTTTCGAATTAAAGAGAAATGTACCAGTAATGGTATTTATTACCTATGAGGGCAGCCATATCGAGGTTAATATTTTTCATGTTGCCCTAGGGCCAAAAATCCCTTTTTCATTGTGACGTCAAGTCATAAACAATACTTTGACGTAACGGTTCACCTATTACGTCACAATCTATACGGGTCGGCGGCGGCTAGTACGCCTATGCAGAGAAGTAGGTTTTTAGGGGTTTTTTTTCAATTTTGGGAGTATGGGAAATACTAATATATAGCCACTCTTGTCGTAAACATAGTATGTAATAGACACTCATATAATATCCTCTATATATGTCTAGTCATTATTACTGAAATCATGTTCAAAAACAAATAAAAAACCAATTGACCCTAATTTATAAAACATTTCAGACTTAAAATCATACTGAATGCAATATTTATTAATTTCATTTAATTATGATATCTAAGATGCAAATATGGGTCCGAAACTGTTTTTGTACTCTGATTAATAGTATAAACTTTATAGTCTATATCAGTATAAATGGGATGAAGTTATAGCCAAAATGAGTATATAAGTTATCTTGATCTTTGACTTTTAAGGTCTCACAATAAGTTTTCACACTTTATGTTAAAGGTAAACTAAAGCATTTTGCTAAACCATGCTTAACCATTAAGTCGTGACCTTGCTGTGACCTTAAACCTTGGTCTTTGAGAGATTGTAGCCGAAACCGTTTCAATTTCTTTTACCTTTCCAAAGAGAGGGTTCACAGAATAAGAACAAATTTCAGGTTAATGTGTGATTGTAGCTGAATGGAAGAAAGTAATATCAAATGGAACATGTGCGGCGGTGGCGGAAACGTCACACAAACTGATAGCAGCTCCGAAATTATTTTATCTTTATCTTTTCATTCTGTACAGTGAATGAGATGAAACTGCAATAGAAAGTTTCCACTTAACAAGGACTTCGGATGGCAATGGTTTATAGGTTTGCTAAATGGTTATTTTCCAGTCGTACACTAATGAACATTAGCATATTATGAATAATTATTGTTGACTTATGTATTTCTTTATTCACCAATTTACAATTCTATTATATCCATGAGCGGTTGTAACGAACATGTAAGCTGTTGCTCGCTTACCAATCCTGTTCCATGTATTCGGAAATTAAAATGTTTAAAAAATATTCCCAGCATGCAACATCAGGCAGAAAGTGGCGCACGGTTTATCTCATGCATCACAAACCTCATGTTTTAATCAGATTAAAGTGGGATTACAAACTTACTCAACTAAATTTATAATTAGAAATTGTAATTTTCAACAGTTATAATTCCTAATCAAACAGCATAATTGATTCCAGCATATCGACTGACTTTCTATCCCCAAATCAGGAGGAAAATAGACTACAACTCTGGCAGAGTTTCGTGGTCATGTGCAATGATGCTGAAATGGTATGTTTTGTAAATGTCTGAACAATTGCTATATTTTTGTTAAATTCTTTCCGACATATACAATATTTTACCTATGACCAATGCATAGTTCATATCTAAAACACTTTTTCTTTTCTGTCAATAATTATGTCGATTTGCTATTAGATATCAGGCATTCAATTATTAGTCGGAACGTTCATTTAATTCATAAAAGCTATTCTAGTTCTTAAGTTTCTGATATTTCAGTTAACAGAGACAGATCAAGCATTGTTCTGCCCTTGAGATACAGAGGTGAAAGCTAGGATATAGCACAACCATTAAACTTCCTCGGGTATCACGCGACCCGGAATCCAACCCTGTTTAAGAGTGATTAGCTTATGCTCTACTGAATAAGCTACATCCCCAGTATATGTGTCTTATGGGACTATGAATATGATTCCATTATTATTTTATTAGCAGAAGATGAAGTTTGATGAATTGCTGGTGAAAATCGGACAATTTGGTCCCTATCAAGGCTACGTGTTTGTTTTGGTTGGACTGGTTGCGTCCTCAACAGCGCTCATCGTCCTAGCGCCAGTGTTTGTGCTTGATATACCGCAGTACAGGTAATTCACTGTTTTCTGTCTCGTGAGATAATGTGCGGAACTCACAAGTGAAGGAAATTGTATCTACTAATGAGGATCATTGTCATTGACCCGGTCCATAACCATAACTACTCTGCCACTGATCAGTTGCTTTAGACTTAAGAGTGCAGTTCAGCATATTTTTGACAAGTTTGGCTTTAATTTATTTCAAATGATGAATTACATACCTTTAAAAAATGGTTGTAAGTCAAAACCATCTTAAACGCGAAATATATTTTTATTTTT
The DNA here is from genome assembly GCA_916613615.1 of Steromphala cineraria. NCBI lineage: Eukaryota > Metazoa > Mollusca > Gastropoda > Trochida > Trochidae > Steromphala > Steromphala cineraria. The sequence continues at coordinate 48,204,572 of OU744723.1, forward strand.
GTAAAAAGGTTTTGGCTTGTTGTTTTGTGGCCTGCATACAAATGTGAATTTCATTTCTCGCGTGTAACACTACACCATCATGTCACATGCCCTCTCGCCATGATGGCTATTTCAACTGGGAAGTTTGATGTGTTGACCATTGTTTTTGTGTGAATGTAGTGTAGATAGATACCAAATTATAAATACATATGTATTGACATTTTCAGGTGTCATTTAATTGTATAAATTATTCATCTTGCAATTATTATTTCTTCTTGATCAGGTTAAAATAAATATATTGATTGTAGTTAAGAATCAGACTGTCACGTTTTGTCAACCATTATTAAAAAAGACAAGTGGCCTCCAACATCACAGTCCAAAGTTAATAAGGAACATTGTACGGATACAATATTTTTTCACAATTCCAAACATTGTTAAGAACAACATTGTTCAACAATAACAGCCGAACTATATCAGCTGTCCTACCAAAGTTTTGGCGATCTTTATTAATCTATGTAAAATACTTCATGTATGAATCTATATGTAATACCTTATGTAATAATAAAAGCCGGTCCGGTTCATTTAATTTTGCATTCATTAATAAAATAAAACATATTGTATAATCTTGTTTGTTGAAATGTTGAACTCTAGATTCATATTTGTTAAATATTAATAAAATAAGTTTAAAACATTTAAAGGTACATTTTTCAACATTTGCAAACAGTTATTGCTCTTTATATCAGGTTATACTTAAAAAATAGATTGAGAAGAAAAACAATGAATTTCATGAGTATGTACAGTACTCAGTTACTGTCCCTCAGATGACATGATTCATCCCTTCTATTACCCCCCACATCCCGTGACCCTTCCAGACTCAATATTCCTTGAAATAAACGCACTGAAATGGTTACATAGTGTGTTCCCTACCACATCCCGTGACCCTTCCAGACTCAATATTCCTCGAAATAAACACACTGAAATGGTTAGATTGTGTGTTCCCACCCACATCCCGTGACCCTTCCAGACTCAATATTCCTTGAAATAAACACACTGAAATGGTTACATTGTGTGTTCTGAAGATATGGGAATTAAATCACCTGTTTCTGAGCTTGAGGTGAACAATAACTAAATATGTTGACAAGATGACAGAATGATTTTAGATATTTATCAGTTTGTAGATTTTGCAAAGGTTATGTCCCACCTCCCCTTTATATTAAGAATATTGATCAGTATCAGTAAAGACCAAACATATTCCTTATTTTACGATTAATAAAACAATAAGATTATATACTCAAATAAAATGTGAAGTTTTTCTTGAATACGTACCTGAAAATACATTACACTGGAAAGGTTATCATACTGTCCATTCTACTGTTGTTATATATATGCATCATGAAAAATGCAACTCAAGAAGGATAACAGTATATGAATGTATGTAATTACCTCAAAATTAATTTCCTAAGGTGAACTGTGATGGCCCACGTAAGCGGAAATAAAAACGGGCATGGATATTTGAGTTTTAAAAAAAAGATATAATTACTGACAAATAAATTAGCTAAACAAATGTCAGATGATGAAATGGTATAATTTAGGTTATGTATGAAATATGTAACAGTGATAAAATGCATGCAACATCTAAGTCAGAAACTCCTTGCTAAGGGTCTATATGATAGTTCTGCAAACAGAAATTGACTTGTGATTAAAGCTCAGCTTGTTCAATCATAAACTGAGGGGTTATAAACATAATCTAAAATAAAAAATTAACATCATCATGACCATGATGTTTATATAAATACTTTATAAAGTCCTACTTAAAATAACGAAAAGTAAAAAGTGTATGTGTCAAAACTCATTTGGGATGAAGCATGAAATTGTCTCTCACTCCCCTACCTAAACCAAAAGTTCTATCTCTGAAAGCTGTATGTATAGGTTATATACTCCTTTGAGGTTGATATGGGATATACAACCCGAGGCGAACCGAAAAGGAGAATATAACCGTCTTAAACAACATGGGACATCATTTTAGAACTTGTTAAAAAAGATTTTAAAATGTTTAGGAAAAAATAGTATTTTCCAGGCTGAAGTAATCCACATAACGCACCTAGGTCGTTATGTCAAATAGTAACCTGTAAAGACAAAGGAAATAATCTCCCGCGTTGTGTAACCTCGCACAGCGAGCCGCATAGTGTGCAGTGAGGTTGCAGATAGAGACTCTCGACCCATCACCTACCTATCACCTTTAGCACCGCTCGCATCAAGCCATGGAGACTCTGTCATTGTTAGGACAACAGGGACTATGCATATTCTTCAAAGAAGCGAAACGTGTCATAGATATAGATCTAAAACGTACTGCTCTCTCGTCTCGATCGAATCCCCCAAAAGTTCTTTTTCATAATGGGAGAGGTTAGATGCGAGACGCAAGACTTCAAGTTCCGGTTTAGCCGCCATATTTATGGAAACGTTTCCATAATTAAGAAGATTTTGTGGACATTTTACTTGAAAACTAATCAAAAGTTTTTTGTTTTACATTTTCATGGAACTGCTTCAATTTAATGATTGAACAAATTCATAACATTAATTTTGTTTAAAAAAATGTCTTGTTGAAACCTTCAAAATATGTCGGAGTGTTCCTTTAAGAGACAATAAACATTCTTAGTTTTCTCAAACAAAATTCATTAAATTTTACCAAGAAGAATGGGATCATTACACTTGCACAAATCCACACAGTCCTTAGGTTTTTGAATGATAATACTTGAGTGGCATACAATAATAATAAGAATATTATCAATTCAATTGACTTCCAAATGATTCCTTATTTTATTGGTGCCCTATACCAGTTCTCAATAACTACGTCATGCAGAGTATTATTTAAAATAAAGATGTTTAGGTTTTCGTCGTTAAATTTCGTTTTGTGAAATATGAAATGTCTTGTTTTGTTGTATTTAGGTGTGCCATTCCAGGGTACAGTAATGACACCTACTCCATACAGAATGATCACCACCAAGAACTCGTCAACCTCACTGTCCCCCTGGTGGTCAGTAGCCAGGGGGAGACAACCTACTCCAAGTGCCAACTCTACAATGTGACGGAAGTGAAGTCAAGAGAGAACAGGACGATGTATGAATGTACAAAATGGGTGTACGACACCTCCGTTATCCAGTCATCTGGTATCACAGATGTAAGTAATGTTAAAGTTCACATAACCACAAACATACTTCACTATTTTCTTTGGAATATATGAAAGTCTGATTACAATATTGTATAGTGTGTTAAAGGTCGCTACTCAAAAATGTTCAGTTTAGTAATGAAAGCCGTTTATGAAAGCCACTTTTGGTGGGCCGCTTAGACCTATCTGGCCACACACCAGTGAATGTATGACTTGTCACACCCCCTTTTTGTTAAGCAATAAACACAGCTTCAGCTTCTTTATCTATACATCTATCTTACGATACCAGAGGAAATATAATAATAAAACAGTAACATTCTTATTATAAGTTTTTTTACATCTTTTAGAATAAGCTATTTAGATTTCCTTTCCACACAAGAACGATATGAATATGATTTTACCTTTATAAACCGATTTTCTATTCAGTTCCACATGGTGTGTCAGGACGAAATTCTACGTTCCCATAGTAACATGCTTGCCTTCGCTGGTGGATTTCCCGGGTGTCTTATATTTGGACCAATTGCAGACGTGTATGTTCACTTTTTGCTGTTATACAACCCTTGCAAAATTACGACGAATGTGTTAATATTCAGTTTTGAAACTTAAACTTGCTGTTAATTTGCATTCATATTCATATTGGTGAAGACTAATCAGGAAGGATAGTACCTTAAACTGATCATGTCGTCCAATACAGAAGTTTAAAATGAGAAATAGGACTAAAATGCTATTTAAAAAACGTTTCATTGGGTGAATAAAATGTATGATTGGTTTATGAAATTAAGAACAAATACTAAATATGTGTTAATAGAGAAGTTATATATTTGAACATATATTGTTGTTTGTAAACAGTGCTCCTTTTACACTGTATAGGGAATTGAAAACTGTGGTTTGAGAGTTATCAATGTAATGAAATACAGAGAACAAAATTAAACAACCGGATAGCAAGTAAATACAATGATATCATGATGACAACAAAATGGTGAATACTTGTTGCAGGTAGATACAGGACAGGTGTTAGATTTACAGAAGGCAAATAATCAAAACAAATCTTTTTTTTCAGATCATAGTTGGATGTTACCTTTGTACGTCTTTGGCTGTCAATACCTTACCTTATAAGTGTGTGATTTCCAACTCTGACATTTTGAAATATACTTATAGGCTATTGAGAGGGTTAATTAATGTGACCAAAAATTTACTTATGATATACATGTACGGTTACTTCTCAAAAAGGAAATCTGGCGAAGTTTGCTTTAAAATATCGGTTGTCAATATGACGGATTTACAAATGTAAGGTTAGTTATCATTAAGAACCTCCTGATCAAAACTGAATATATATAATGTTATTTCGTCAACATAATACCCTTTCCAAGCCTATTCATGTTTGTATTTTTTCATTCTTTTTTTGAAAATTGTGTTGCGTTTACAATGAGTATGTTTGAATCGAACATGTTGTCACAAGTAATTGTTGCCGTTTAATAGAAAGTGGACAGATCAGGAAGAAGGGGGGAGAATGGATGGGGGAACTAAATGAAATAAAGTCATAGTGAGGGAAAAACACCAGGTTTATAACTGACAATCCGTCGACTTATCCAGTTGCATGTAAGCTCATGCTGGCATAGCTCACATATTCACAAAAACACACAAAGAACCTACATAGGTCATGGCACTTACTATGAAAATTAGTGTCATCATAACAACTATTTCAGTTTTGGACGTAAGAAAGCTTTGCTTCTGTCCATCTTGACGACTGTAGTTACAAGTGTAGCTGTGGCGATGTCCCCTAACTACGGTGTGTTTGTCTCAGCGGTGTTCTTCAACAACTTTGCTAGCATGGGACTTTTCATGATTGCATTTGTGATGGGTGAGTTTGACATAAAGCATACACGATTTACCAAACATCTAAGCAAGAATCTTTTCACCAACTGAAAAATTTAAAGTGATAGTTTTCTTTCTTTATCAAAGGAAGCAAATGTTTGTTTTAAATTTGTTACATTTGCGGTTCATTGTTTCAATTTATAACTCATTTTGATTGACTTAAATTTGAAAACATGAATACTATTTCTTTTCAATGTGTTTGTTTTAAAAATAGTTAATATGAGTACTGTATACACAGATATCTAACAATTATATCTCATTGGCATTGAGCATATATATGGAAACAAGGTGTAAATGTGTTCATTCATTAAGTCTATACGTCAGGGGTTCAAACTAAAGGTAGTGTGTAGAATTATCTATTCCATCATGAACGCTTATCATTTTCAGCAATGGAAATTACTGGCCCTGGAAAACGGGCAAATGTCACCATTGCAATAGAATTCTTCTGGGTTCTGGGGTTATTTGTCCTTGACCTTGCCGCGTACTACTTCCGACAGTGGCGCCACCTACGTCTTGTGATCGGAGTTCCTCCTGTCATATTCCTCTTATACTGGTGGTGAGTCTGGCAAAACTGATTCCAACCTCGACAAAATTAGGTTGTCTCAATATTTACCCCTTTGGTACATAACATTTTTTAAAACAGTTTGAATAAACGAACATCAAAATTTGCACTAGTTATGATTTCTGCAAAAAGTATTGGAGATCCATTTGTATCTGAAAACGGATCAGTAAAAACATACATGTTCAGTATCAGCGCAAAGTAGCAGATGCGAAATGACAATAGGTCAAGATAATGATGGAGGTAATGCTTTGAGCATGTCTTAGGGCACACAGCGACGTTTTTAGGATATCTGGATGTTTTTCAATTATTATAAACAGCTACGTTTCTTTCATTACATTCTATGCAGGATTCTACCCGAGTCCCCAAGATGGCTGATATCAAAAGGAAAGAAAGAGGAAGCGTTCAAGATTCTCAGGAAGATAGCAGAGTCTAACAAGATGCAGCTGGAGGAAGAAGTGATGAAGAATGTCACTGTGGAGGAAGAGGAGAAGACAGTACCCATCTGGAAGATGTTTACCAGTCCTGTTCTTATACTCAGGACTTTCATCATCCTCTTCAACTGGTACCTGTCTTTTTTATTGCTCTTGAAAATCACATCAAACACATTCCATCAATGATGTTTTTTCGAAAGGAACTGACTTTTGAATAAGAGAATGAAAGAAATATCATTGTTGTTGGTTCAGTATAGTTTAAGTAAGTTTGTAAATTTTTACCAAAACCCTGACTGCTAACTTATAAAAAGCTTGCTGACTCCTATTGGATGCATGACCATAGGCTTCTTGTTATCTACTAGTTTTTTTCGAGCACCAAACAATGACTGTTAATTTTCATAACTTTAATATTTACAAATATAGTTAGACTGAGCTCCCCTCCAAGATATTAAACAAATTGTTAAATGGACTGTAGACCTTCCCTTTCAAGGGCATTGAATCTTTCTACGATTTCCAGGACATATTGCAAGGAAACTCAGATTGAAACTTGATAGTATTAATATCTTACAAAGACAGCAAATTTAGATACTTTTCAGCATTCACACATTGACAAGAGCCATGCTCCTAAAGGTTTCGAACTACAGCAGACAAACTGTCATTCCTTCCATCAAAGCATACTCATCTGTCCATCGGTTTAGGTTAACTGCGAACCTCATCTACTACGGGTTAAGTCTGAATGTTGGCAACCTGAGCGGGAACATCTACCTCAACTTCTTCGTGTTCAGTCTGATGGAGCTCCTGGCCTATGTTGGATGTTTCTTCCTTCTCACAAGACTCGGCAGGAAGACCATGCTGTGTGCTAGTCATCTGGTTGGGGGTGTGGCATGTCTAGCTACAATATTTCCAGTCATCTATGGTCCTTCATGTAAGTAAAGTGTATAGAGCTGTCTCCAAGTGACTTTCCATGACTGGGAAATAATAGCGCTGAGGCCTCAGCATTCTCTTCCCACACAGGCAGATCAAGTCATTTAATGTTGGTACAGCCTCTGTTCTAACTAGCTGCGTTTGTGGACTAGAAAGAGAAAGCTATAAAATGGATGCAATCAAATTTAGTTGTTCAATCAACGACTTTGTTCAAAGGTCATCGTTGTGCCTGCTTTGTGCTGAGAAGTACCCTTTGGATGCAAATAGTATGCTAGTGGTTTCCAAAAGGGTTCAGGAGCAAATATTGGCAGCTAAGAGAAAATTGGGCAATTGTTTGATAAACCTTTTTAACTTTATATACCTCTGTAGCGAGAGAATGTGGCCCAGGGGAAATGTCTAGTTATGAGGAGATAACCCTATTGCACTTATAGTTCTCTCAATGAAACATAATCGAATGAGGAAAGGAAAGCTTTAGGCCACAGGGGTAGACTCTCTTTTGTTTTACTTTGGTTTACCAAATTTGCCTGGCCTTTGATAAAAATGGCAATTATGTTATTCTTAATTGTAGCTTTTTTTCTAGTTAGACATGATGTATCCGTTATAGGCACAACAGACTTGACATTTATGTGACTTTATTGCTTTTAAGGTTCGTTACTTTGATTACTATAATAACTTCAATTTATGATTATAAACATTATATTCTTAGCCTCTAGTTGGATGGTGATAACACTTGCCATGATTGGTAAACTTGGAGCCTCAGCCTCCTATGCCATCGTCTACATACTGACTGCCGAGTTGCTGCCCACAGTTGTGAGACAGTCTGGTCTAGCGATCTGTTCTATGAGTGAGATGACTGGGGGAATGATATCTCCTTATATAGCCGACTTGGTATGTTGATACACAACCCCTGTTTAACACCGTAATACAGATTTTCTTGTTTATCAAACAGTTGTCAGAAGTGTGGTCCAGTGATCCGTTCTATCAATGAGATCTCCTTCTTTAACAGACCTGGTATGTAACATAAGAACCTGCTTGATAGCTTGATACACACTTTCCTTCTTCTCGCTTCGTCTCCTTTGAGTGAAGGAATGATATCTCCTTATATGGCAGCCTGGTTTGCTACTCAACAACCCATGTTTAACACTTGATACACAATCTCTTGCTTATTAAACAGTGTTCAGACACTCTGGTTCTGGTTCTTTAAGAGAGATGACTTGAATATAAATTGGAATGTTACTGAATAATTAAAACAATACCAATGTTTATCAATATAACTGTTATGTGGGAGTATCTTCAGCTATATGTGTTTAGTGAAATTCAGATGTGATGTCTTACTTATCAACATTATATTCTGCTTATTTCGGTGTTTATGAACTAATCTGGTTTAACGATCGGCAAGATAAGTAAGTTGATTACACCTATGACGTGACTTGGTATGGCAGTCTTATACTACAACTCCTGTGTCATACAAAACTGTTCTCGGTAATCAGGTCTGGGAGAAATATCCATTGCTCGAATGGATGGATATCGCCTTAAATAGCATACTTGGTGTGTTACTTTTTCAATCCTTAAAAATATCCAGGTATTGAGAAACGATCTGGTAAAACGGTGTGTTTATAGGGCTGATTACTGAGAAATGATGCATCAGTGTATAGCAGATTTGTTATATAGACTAAACTATGAGGAATTTTTTTCAAGATGATAATACTTGCTTGTAGACCTCATATGTACCTGAATGATAATATCTCATGCATACCGCTAAAAGGGAATAATATAATACTGTCCGAGCCCTTTGTAACATGAGTGAGATGGGATGAGACAAATTGCTAAATAGACATTTCAAATAGTTCAATTGGCAGATTTAAATCAGTATAAGACAACCAAATATAAGAATGTCTAGTGTATACCAACTAATTGCATTGCTCCTTGAAGCGACAGCTTGTTACATTCATCACTAGAAATGACCAACAATATTTCAGGGTATTCTGGTGAAAGGTCCTATGAGTGACGCACTTCCGCTCATAGTATTCGGTTCCCTGGCGATTTGTGCGGGACTACTTGCTTTTCAACTTCCGGAAACCAAGGACAGACTACTACCCGAAACTATAGAGGATGCAATAAACTTCGGCAGGTAAGCTAAACACAATGATTGGAGATTATGGGTAACTGTGTAGAAGCGTTACAATTTTGTGAAAACATAAATGTAAATATATAACAGAAACAATACTTTGAAAGGAACCAAAGGAAAGTAAATTCAACACTGTTATAAACAACAACAAAAATATCGTTTAATTCATTCTTATCTTTTTTAAGAAGCTGAACAACATTTCACAAATAAGAATTGGTTTATACATCAATATACAATTATACCTATGTATTACAAAACAATTATGATCTTGATTTTACGAAAATGATGTCACTGTGTATGATATCGTTCACCCTGCTACATCAGCATATTTTCATCATCTCCATCATTGCAAATACCTTATATCGATCGAGATATAACCAGCCAATGTAATAGCTTCATTCCATTAATATTTACATATGTCTGCTACATGTCATAAAAATGACACTCTAAAAAGAAATGATAAAATTGTTATATTTTCCAGACCTGAAACGAGGAAACTGAAAAGTAAGACACTTCGTGAAATGTCACAGGAACAAGAGCTGGAAGTTATCTTCAATACCCCAAAATAATTTATTTGCCAGGAGTCAAATCAAAATGTACATGGTACCATTATTTTGCTTTTAATATCATTATATGTCTTTAAATATGAACAATTAATTTTTTTTAGATTCATAAAAAAATATCTCAACATGAAAACAAACTGTTTGTAATACTATATTGAACAATAAAATCATATTTCCTGATTCATATGATTCAATGATTTGTGTTCGAAGGTTAGTTTTAGAAAATACTATGATATATTTATTGAATAGATGACTCTCTTCAATAAAAAATGAGCGCAACGTTGGGTTCCATCAAGAGTTGAAGTAATGTAATTTAACATAATTAAAGTCTTTACCAAAAACAAAAATAAAATCAATGGTCATGCATGCTATATATCTTTATCTCCAAATAATAAATTGATTGATTGATTGAAATAATTGATTAAATCTCTGTTCGAATTAGACCAAGTTCCTTGTTTCCGAAAGAGTTCCCTCTGTTTTTCATTTGCATCACATACTAATTGAAATCTTTCACTCAACGAAACACTTACCGCATAGGAATGGTAGTTTTAGTCACTAGGCAGTTGCAGTAATGCTGGACTTTCCGCCCCAGTTGTCTCATCTGCGCAGAGCTTTTTCTCGGCGTAAAAATCACGTGACCTGAGGACAAGCTTGCGATCAAAATGGCGATTTTATACTTGATATTAACTGCAGCGTCAGGCAATATGAAACCTAACATAGCAATTGTTGTGAATGTTAAATCAACCACATTTGGTATGACGATAGAATACTGTTTGGAGGACAAGATACAAGAAAACCAAAACTTTTAAAGATATTTTACTTTAATGACAGCAAACCCCACACAATGAGATCGATTCTTTTCAGCGATTCTTATATTGTTAGGGCTTTAAAAACATATTTTTACGCTTTTAAAAATATTGTTGATGCCTTACCGCAATTATATCGAGCGTTTTTTAAAGGTAATTTAAACACTAATAACAAACTGACAATATTTTGCAATAAAAGTACTTATAATACTTAATTCACAATTGCTCCTGAAATGTGAGATGATTGTTTAAATACCTATAAATGAAAAACCAATTTTTTATAAAACTTGTTGATAACCTTCTTAAATGTGGCAAAAAGTTATTATTTTATAGTCTTATTTTCGAATAAATTGTAATCTTAATTCAATACCTGTGAAGCAATCAATGCATATCTCATTGTTATCTTATAACTATTTACATACAACATAATTTCAAAATCGGATACTACTTTGTGAAGACTGGATCGTTTTCTAAATCAATTGAACATGGTGTAATATATTTCAAGGTTGAAAATAATACTCAATATTTCAAATCACCGAACATTTTAGAAAATATAACTGAACAATTTTTGAAAACATGTCTGTTTAGAGGCCTCAGTATTTTTTTTTCATTTATCGTGTAATATCAAATACCAATATTTATCAATGCGTATTGACCGAAGTTCCGTGATTAATGAGATTATTTGGCTTTCACGATTCATTCAACTCTTCTCGCATTTTATCTCCATATGTTTAAAAATATGATAATTATCATTTTGCAAATGGCAATGGAACAATATACGTTCTGTAATACTTCTCTGGGATAACACACACTCACCGATCACAAGAATACGTTTAGGTAACTTTATAAACACTATAAACTAAATGTTTTTCTGTCTTATTTCCAAAATTATCAATCTCATAAATTTGTTATACCCCCGCCTTACAGCGAAAGCGGGGGGTATATAGCGTTCATTCTGTGCGTCCGTCTGTTCGTCTGTCCATCTGTCCGTCACAAAAGTTTCTCCGGAGCATATCTCCCAAACTATTCATGCTAGCTTCACCAAACTTTATACACTTATCAACCATGATCCCTAGATGTGCCATTTTGAGGGTTAGATCCACAATTTTTATCTGTTTTTTTGCGGTTTCCATGGAACATGACTAAAACAGTGACTCTATGACTTAGTCCTTTGTCTGGAGCATATCTCCTAAATTAGTCATGCTAGCTTCACCAAACTTCATACACTTATCAACCATGATCCCTAGATGTGCCTTTTGAGTAATAGTAAGAGTTTCAGTTTTCTAGCCCTCCTCCTTCTGGAGAAGAAGATGAAAATAGGTTTCAGCGCATGGCTGCCGTGGGCCTTATATAAATCATAATCTTTACTAGCTTTCTAGGCCTTATGCTGATGGAGAAGTTGAAAATGCACAAAGTTTACAGACGGACGGTTGGACGGACGGACGCCGGACACCATGCATGAACCCATCGAGCCTTGATACACCTTTAAAAGGGTTGGTACATCTGTTATTACTTGAACATGTTTTGCCAATTTCATATATTCACAATGGTATCCAAGGCAAATATATTTGCCCGTTGTTTGGGTTCCATTTCGTAGAAACGTGAATCAGATGTGTTTTATTGTTCACAAGAATTTCTGGTCAAAGATCTAATGTATCTTTAATTTCTACATCTCTTTTCTTTGTTTTCATTTCATTTCGTTTCAGTTATGTAATTTTTGAATAAATTTAATTTGTTTAAAGTGCTTAAAGTTTCATGTTCTACTCTACCAAAACTACTTATTGGTAACTAGTTTCATTCTAAAACGCTATCGTTTTGTAAAAACAAGTCTGTGCAAAATCACAAATTGAAAATCTAGAACTTTAACAAGTTTAATATTTATTCTACATGTATTAATAATCATTTGCAGATTCATTTCAGTGTCATGAAAAAACATGTTCCATTTTTGGCAGATATGAGGAATAACATTGTCAGACAAGAGTTCATAATATGTCCTTGAACCTTTCTTTAAACTCATTAAATCCTTTTGTAATAAATTTAAATCCACATAATTTGCATCAAAATGTATCTGATGTCTTAAAGTCATTTTCACATCTTAGGCACAATATACATCTAATTACCATGGTCCATTTATGTACCTCTTATATCAATCTTAGTCTTCCGTTCTTCAAAATACATTAAAAAAATGTTCAGCACAAAGAACACTTATAGCTATTCTCCTGTTAGCCCAGTGTTTAGTAAAACGGCCTTTATATCTTTAAGTACTAGGTCACCATGATGGCTATGTTAAAATTCTACAAACATTGTCTTCATCTATGAGTTTTCTAACACGATATTGTCCCATGCTGTTAAGGCATCTTTCCAAAATGGATTATCAATTGTATTAATCTTCTAAAATTTTCTACATATTTTGAAATATCATTTAAAGCAATATTACAAGGAAAACTTTGATTTGTTTTTCTCAATTACAAACGGGGTTTATTATTTCATTGCATTAATGAATGTTTTGATATCAATCATGTGTAAACCTCTTTCTGAATAAATCCTTTTTTGTTTTTATCATGTTTGTCGTTCGAATCAAATCTGAAAAGTATACTATTTTGCCTTTCAAAGTCGAAGTCTTGACTAGTATATCTCTGCTGCCTGTAGCGTTGTGGTGTTTTGCTATTTATTGTTTATTTCACTAGAATAGTGCATACTTGTATAGAGTAGTTCCCAAGCAGAGATTTCAATCATTCTTTTACCATCGCGAGTGAGTGTCAATAAATTGCGTGACTCTGACGAATGCAATCTAGCTAGGTAACTGTCAGGTATATAAAACGACTAACGGTGTGGCGCCATTTTAAACAACATAATGTAAACAGAAACATAACTATTCAAACTGTCATTTTCAAAATCAAAACAAATCATCTGAAACAGAAATTGACATTCTTTCTTTTTCAAGTCAGGCAGAAGAATTGACACGATTGTACTTATTCACCCGGCCGGCCGCTATGTCAACACACGGCTTGCACGTGCTGCACACTTTTTGCATTCTATCCGGTGGCGCTCTGCCGTGCAGAGGCAAGAATTGGTTGAGTATTCAAACATTTATGTTGTATTCTTACCTTTCGCGGTTATATTACGTATGTAGCATGTCTATATAATAATTTATTTTCACAATATATTGAATAATGATAATAGTTAGTAAACCTTTTTAATAAGATTGTGATGTTTCAAAAGGCTATTCTACCTAACGAATCAACGTTATTTGTTCTTTTAAACGGCATATAACCAAATATTTGTGTTTTTCTTATGTTTCATACACAAAAATAAAACAAGTTTCTTTAATGTTGATTGTTGAAATTACAAAGAGCCTGTGTTCTGACATTTCAACAAAATATCATTGCCAACAAATGTGCATTCATTACTAGGAATGATTGACACTGAGCATGTGTTTATATACCAAGTCCATTTCCTCGTTTGCACGTGCACTCCGACTCGCATCTTTCTAAACTTGACATCATAAAGTATTAAAATTGATATGCAGTTAGCAAACAAATGACTTTCTGCTGATTTTCTTTGAAAACCCCTAATAGTAACATGATGATAATCATAAACAAATTTAGTACATAGTACAAAAGTTTTTGAAAGAATCATTTAAGATACACTGTTTGCTTCCATTAAACTTGCAATATACAGTATTATTTTACAATAATCAAGCGCAGCACAATTGATATTTGGTCATGTGATATCTGTGATAACTAATCCCAACCTTATCTTGTTTTCATGAAATGAATACACCATATATAATAATGGTATAAAAAATAAAATACTACTTTCTAATTGGTAAATGTGCCTTTTGAAATTGATCTTTGATAAGCGTCATCAAATCACCACCTGGGTACCTGCAGACCTAACCAAATCTGTATTTGTATAATCCCTTGCCCAACATTGTAACACACAGTTTGTCTCCATCAACACACAGACCAGTTGGATACTGTACACCATTCTCTTCTGTAAGGATGTCTCTAACAAACTCCCCTGATTTACTGAGATGTATAACTTTGTGTGCTCTATAGTCAGCTACTAGAATGTCTCCTGTACTGGTGGTTGTGATTCCCAATGGACCTCTCAGAGCTCTGTCTCCAGTAGGTGTGCATGTGAATACAATGTCTCCAGACTGTGTCAGACAGGTGACAGACTTCAGACCATCATCTGACACCAGGATAGTTCCTTGTCTGGTCACATGGATGTATTGAGGATTGATGAAGCTCTTTCCTATTGTGGGAAGTGTTGTGAAGGTCTTCAAGATGTTTCCCTGCATATCAATCAGATCCACAGAAGGTGGAGACGGGGAACCAGCCACCAGTGTTGATTGATCCAGAGCAGACAGACCCCAGTACTTCTTACTTGTCTGTACTGTAGATAGGAGTGTCAAGTCAGTAGTCACAGCAACTATGATGATACACAATGAGTTGTAGAGAGACACAGCTACCTTACCTTCACTGATAACTGTCATACACCAGGGTTTACCAGACACCTTGAGTACACTTGAACATTGCTGTCCTGCTTTAGTGTAACATGATTTCAAAAGGTCATTCAAATAATCAACAAAAAGAGTTACCTGAGTGTTCGAGGTGATCATAACCAAACTATCTGTTACCCCGCATCTGTCTCCCACATGTTCTGTTGCTTTAATAACTTCATCAAGTACAGGTGTAGCAGTCAAGTCTATTCTGTCAGTATGTTGAATTACATCCATCTTTCCAATTTCTTTCTTAAGATTTTCAAGATTATGTACAAGGTTCAGGCTAGCTACATTTGCTTTATCCTTCTTCTGTGTCCCTGTGACGTCAGTTCCAGCTCCAGATCCAGACGACAGATACATCTCAAACAGCTGCGCCTCATCCTCCAACTCCAGGGCCTGCTGGATGGACTGCGACTGCTGCTGGTACAGCTGTAGATCCAGTTGTTTTGTCTTCATCATCGACCTCAACATCTGTGTGTCTTGTTCTGTTTGATCCTTTACTTGTCTAATCAGTTGGTTTTCCTTCTGTTTCAGTGTATCAATAACTTCTCTTATGGAATTCCTTATTTCTGATTCCAGCATGGACCTATTAGTCAAAAGGTTTTTCTCTTGTACGTCCAGTTTGTGAACCTCGCCCTTTGTCAAAATAATTTTATCTGCCAAATTCTGCTGATGACGATGAAGTTTTGATTTGACCTCTGAGAGCTGTTCATTGATTGTGATGACCTTTTTACATGTTCTGTGAGCAATACTGCAGCAGACAGTACACAAGGGTTTGTCACAATCCCTACAGAAGAGTTTCATCTTCTCGTCATGCTCCTTGCAGATAAGTTTCTTTTGTCTAGATTTCTTGTCCATGACTGGTACAACTTGGTGTTTCTTTGAAATGGGAATTCTGCTGTGTTGCTTCAGACACCCATCACAATAACAAGCTTCACATTCAGAGCACCAGTGTGTGGCTGGAGTTGTCTCCCCTTCCTCTTTACATACTGAGCATTGCTCATGTCCTGTAAACAATTAAAGTGTACCTGTTTGTCTCGTGTAAAGGACAATAAATGAAACAAACTGTTTAATGATATCACTGTATTCTGACAATCATTAAAATATTGGTGCATTGTTTAACTTTGCAAATATAATTTTGATTATCAAGAACCAAAGCACTGTGTCTTCAACAATATCTTGAATAGTAATGACACATTTACCTTCATTAGTTTCAGAAATTCATGAAAATGTCAATAACTACATTTGCATATTAGTAATATTTCTAACTCTCTATAAAATATATAATGCGTCAATGGTACCTTGCACAACCGAGTTCATGAGTCCAGTTAGAAGCAGTCCTGGTTTCAGCTGCCCCGCCCAATCTTCCACAGGTCTGTCAGGGTGAGGCACTGGGGTCTCTTGTCTACACGTGGGACAGGGGATGGTCTTGTTTCTCACTGCTTCTTCCTTTGTCTGGATATATTTCCCAAGGCAGTTCTTGCAGAATGTATGCTGGCAGGCTAGTGTTACAGGCTGCACATACACCTCCATACACACACTGCAAGTCAGGTAGTCGTCCTGTAGCTTGCCTGCTGTCGCCATCTTGAATCTGTATGCATAGAATTGTTAACTGTCAGAAAACTAGTGAGATAGAGACGCTTAGGAGATCACAAGAGGTTATATTGCATGATTTAGTTTGAGTTTTTCTGTCCTATAGGTGAAATATTTTTTTGATCTGGATACATTTGGGATGAATAAATACGCACAGCATAATGTTGATTGCCACTCGAGTGGCGTTAAAAACAATCCAAACGTATAGAAAGCTCTCATAAAATCATGTTGTTAGTCCAGCGATGAGGGTTTCATTACGACCAAGTTACCTTTGTTGGCATGAAATATATGGAAGACAGGCTATAATTAATATAAAATTATGTCTTCATGATACATCAAATGTTAATCCAGTTCTTCAGATAATTTTAGTATTAACCCCTTGTCTTGGTTAAAGTTAAGTATTGCCGATTTTGTAGTGTTGGTAATTTCATTTTATAAAGGTAAAGAGAGCATACTCAATTGATATTACTTTATTTGGTATTTCTTTACAAAAACACTATCTTAACACTGTAATGATGCTACTGAATACATGTATGTTCAATAGCATATGTAATCTTTAATGTAATGTTATTTTGAACAACGAATTCAAATATGTTTGTATCCGATACACTTGAATGTTGTCATTGCACAAACCCTATTGTAATTATTTTGCATTTGGTCATCATCATGTCGATTAATTGATAGTCATACAGTCTACTGAAATTCTTAATTCATTTAGCTTAAATATATTGTCTTTTAATTGAAACCATTAATTTTCATTTTCCTGACATTACCTTATATTCTCCCAAAACACTTGCTACTGTTCGTTTAAAGTAATAAGAGGTTTAGCTTTGCACAACCACAACCATTTAGCTTACTACTCCTTACTTGATAACATTCACCCCAACATATACAACAGAGAAACATCAAACACTGATTTAGACTTTTGATTTCCATTCACTATAATTTCATGTTCAAATATGCTTGTGTTTACAAATGCGTACCATACAGATCTATTTTAATATGATATTTTTACACACCTCACTCAAAGGGAAGGACCAGATATTAGTCTTTTAATGAATATATTCTCTACATCAATATATTTATTTACAAGTTAGAATTTCACAATTGTCTTGTACTCTACAGCAAAGTCAGTTGATTGTATTCTAGTTATCTTAAACATTTAACTATAGTAATGATCTTAAAATAAATTAAGATTAATATTTAATGAATTAGATAAGTTAAAGAAATAATTATATTATTACAATGAAATAAAGAATTTTTTAAATTGTTTCCTTGAGTATATTCTGTAAACAGGATTGTACCCATTTCTATAAATTTCATGATGGCATACACATTATCTTAACCATGCTACACTTTATGAATAATACTTCCTTATTAAATTAAAGATTCGTGTATATACTTGAAATATATATATATAAATATCTAAAATGTAAAATGTTTTAACTTCGTATAAAAAGAAGATAATTTCGCGCTATTGTTCCAGAATCATTTAAAGTAAAATTCATTATATTCTATCAAATCGAAAGAATTCTAAGTATTGATTAAACCACATACCAATAAGGCTATCAATAAAGTTAAGTATTCTTATAAGATTGAAACATACAGAAATTTATGTAATGTATAACATTTGACTTGTCTACGTTTAGTTTGTTTTTCAGAGAAGTGATCATTATATTTCTAATGACGCTTTCGAAATGAAATCCAACTTTTATTCGAATTAAACATTTACAATAACATGTTTAATAAACCTGTTTGTGACTAAACCCCCGGCTTCAAGCTTTGTGGCATTATACCCGTAAAACATTTTCCTCGGTGCTGTACACAGATAAAATGAAAATAAGCACTTTGCAAAAAGAGTGTTTCAGCGGACTCACATTTAGACCCTCAATACTTACATAGCAACAAATCACTCTGTACTACACACGAGACTATGGGCTTTGTCTCACTGACCCAACAGAAATAAAAATGACTGCTTGATTGACAATGAATATAAGCGCACATAGAAGACAGAGGTGCAGACCCTCACCGACCTACACTGTAACACTTGATCATTGATCGTACATGAATGGACATATCATATCGAGATATACCTCCTGGGTTGCCTTGTGAACGTATTCAATGTCCATTACGCTGAATAACTAGCATTAACGCAGTCTATGTATAAAGCGTGTACAGTTGACACTCGTATAGACCCTCAACAGGCTGTTGTGTACACTGAGCGAGTCGGGTAACTCACATTATCAAAGTAACACGGGTATGAGTTGTGAGTATCATAATTTGCAAATTGAATGAGAGTCAAGATAACCGGTAGTCCACAACGAATATATTTGATTAGATACACACTTTGTTTAATGTCTCGTTTTTAAGACAGATCTCAAACCGAAAGTAGGAAGTGCCCACCATAACATTCATTTGATCTGAGAAAGAATCCTATCTGTCTGTCTCATGGTGCCATATCAACCATGACCGAATAATGTGAAACGATATATTACGAGAATAATAAGACTCAAAATAACTAACCTTCATGCAAAGATTACAGTCAGGACATGTTGACAGCAAAACCTGATCCTCACACTGTATGGACGACTCGCCTTGCCGTCTGCCGAGCTGGAGACTGGTCACGTGACTGTAAATAAGAGACTCTCTTTGAGTGTGCTCTCTGCTTTCTGCTATCTACTCTGTTTATCCACTGGCGAGTCAGTGTACTGATTTTAATTCTCATGTAAACCTTGTTCACTGTTAATTTTTTTTAGTATGTAGTAGTTATATTTCCTGCATCAAATATGTCAATCAAAATCTCAACTTTATTTCAAAATGATATGAAGTTTGTTAAAAGCTTATTTGCTACCTATTAGAGTTCTTTGTTTCAATAGTAAAATTTATCATTTGAAATGCTTATTTTCATAATGACTATTGCAACCCTAATACTATAGGAATACTTGTGAGCTATAAAATTCATGGATTTATTTTGTACAAGAGCACTTTTATATGTGTGATAAACACATACATTTTATCGCACATAAAATTTGATTTAAGAAAAACAATTTAAATATCAATAAATTTCAAATGGGCTTTAGATAGTTATGAAAACTACTTTGAATACTGTCATAATCAAATTAAAATGAGGTCAAAACATCCTCACTTTGTTACGCAGATTATACATATCGAATTATTTTTAATGCTGCGCCAGTTAAAACTATGGTTGTAAGTGCTGACTGACAATTAAAGGAATTTCTTTGGGACGATGAGCAGACACTTTACCTACTGAGCTACAGCTCCGGTTGACAAACTGATGCTTTTAACCATAACATAATGTAACATGCAGTTTTCCTGGTACCCTTAGGCTTTATATCACTTATGATGAAGTTCACATCTACGATAGTCGGAGGCTCCCGCTTGAAGGAAATCTTGACACTCCAGAATGATGGTGTTGAAGGTTGTGCATACTAATATACAATCGTTTGTTGAATACAAACAGCTGAGTGTCAGGGGTGCCCTTATTGAACAAGTGAGGAAGCGAGCAAAGCTCACATACCCCCGCTCCCCAATTTGTTCAAAATGTTTCAAATAGTAAAACTGATTAATATTGGGTAAGTTGTATGATAGTTGAGTATACAGTAAGTCATTGTGTAAGTCTTTTCCACTGAAACCCCAATACCAAATTCATTAACAAGTTTTACAATTAAAAGGGTACATCTAGGGATAATGGTTGATCTTTGTTTCAAATTTGAGGTAGTTATCATGAATATTCTACGAGATGCACTGAGTCACTTTGTAAGTTATGTTTTCCAAAGAAACCACAGAAAAGAAAATCCATATGTATATTGTTTAACTCTCACAAGGCATATCCAGCAATCACGATTGACATATGTAGCAAATTTAGTGAAGCTGAGATGTATATTTCAGGAAATATGTTCAGGACAAATTAATTTATCATGGAATCACTTTTTAGTCATATATCCATGGAAACTGCAAAAAATTGAAAATAATTTGTTGGTCTAACCTTCAAAAGGCACATCTATGAATCATGGGTCATAAGTGTATGAAGTTTGGTGAAGCTAGCATGTATAATTTAGGAGATATGCTCTGGATAAGGAATTGGTCATAGAGTCACTGTTTAAGTCTTGTTTCCATGGAAACCACACAAAAAATTAATAATTTGTTGGTCTTACCTTCAAAAGGTACATGTAGGGATCTTGGTTGATAAGTTTATGAAGTTTGGTGAACCTAGTATGTATAGTTTTTGAGATATGCTCCGGGCAAAAGACATGATCATAGAGTCACTGTTTTAGTCATGTTTCCAAGGAAAACCGCAAAAAATAAAAATAATGTGTTGGTCTAACCCTCAAAAGGCACATCTAGGGATCATGGTTGATAAATGTATGAAGTTTGGTGAAGCTAGCTAGAATAGTTTAGGAGATATGCTCCGGACAAAGGACTTGGTCATAGCGTCACTGTTTTAGTCATGTTTCCATGGAAACCGCAAACAAATGTTTTCAAATTGTGGATCTAACCCTCAAAAGGCACATCTAGGGATCACGGTTGATAAATGTATGAAGTTTGGTGAAGCTAGCATGTATAGTTTTGGAGAAATGCTCCAGACAAAGGACTTCCTCAAAGAGTCACTTTTTAGTCACGTTTCCATGGAAACCGCAAAAATGAAAATTCGGAAATAGTTCTAACCCTCCAAAGGCACAACTAGGGATCATGGTTGACATGTGTATGCAGTTTGATGAAGCTAGCATGCATAGTTTTGGAGATCTGCTCCGCACAAAACGACTTCCTCAAAGAGTCACTTTTTAGTTACGTTTCCATGGAAACCACAAAAAATGTAAATTCAGAAATAGTTCTAATACGCAAAAGGCACAACTGGGGATCATGGTTGACATGTGTATGAAGTTTGATGAAGCTAGCATGCATAGTTTTGGAGATCTGCTCCGCACAAAGTTTTGGGACGGCCGGACAGACGGACAGACGGAAAGAATGAACGCTATATACCCCCGCTTACGCTGTAAGGCGGGGGTATAACAATGTTTTGACACCTAGTGTCAAGTTAACTCTAAAAGTAAAACGTAATAACAGCGAGAAATATTATTTCCAAAACCATCATAATAATAATCATCAATCCTATGAATTCAGAGAATGTTTGGAACCAGAAAATGTAGCTCGAAGATGATGATGATGATGATGATGATGATGATGTACTTTTCTTTCACAAAAGTGCTTTTATGAGGAATAAGAAAAGAAAGCGACCGTAGCTCGTTCTTTGGTTTAAGGGACAGTCCTTTTGGGGTAAAAGAAAGAAATCAAGGAAATATTTCAGTTTATGAGTATAATTGCATAAGTACATGATTATCATACAACCAAGTTGAAAATGTTACTGGGAGTAACACTCTTGTTGACTTATATTTAACAACTTGATAAAGACGAGGGTTTAAGCGAAGTTTGTTTCTACAAAAATAAACCGACAGGACTGTCCCTTTAATAAGATGTTTTAATGTAATCAAAAGAATAGGTTACCAGTTGCAAGACATAGCCTAGGACAAAAGCCATTAAACAATGCATTTATAAAACGAACGCACTATATCTAGCTAAACTATGCAAGTATATTTCCCTATCTCAAATGTGTTAACGGTGTTCACACAAAAATAGTCGCCAGTAATTACTGCTTGATAAGTGTTATCATTTGTATAACTATACATATCAAAAAGATTGCCTGGTGACTTTTAGAACAATGTAGCAATATATATAGCTAACCTCAATGGGGAAGATTAAGAAGAGTTTTAATTTTAGAATAATTCAATTCAATAAAAAGAAAACGCTGCTACATGTAGCAGCCCTCACGTGTGAATGGATAAAAGGTTCAAATTAATTCGTGCACTATAGCCATGGTTGTGTGCAGGCTTAGTATTCAGGCATAATTATTTCTGTAAGTTATATTTTTGTTACACTGTTAATGTAAAAAAGAAACCTATACATTGTTATTCTTTGTGTTTTCTCTCCAAACTAGTTGTTTTTAAATCGTTCAGTCTTGTATCAATCAGTAAATTTGGTTTAATAAGAACTGCCACATCCCTGCAAAGACGACGAGTACTGAACGTTGCTAGGGCAACGAGACGAGTGAAACATGCTTTGCACGTGCAGTTGTCTATTTCTGATCCTCCGCTGTCAGCTTTTGAGAGACGAGACCAGGTTTAAAGGTATTTTGAGGGACACCACTAAAATTTATCAACTTGGAAACCAAAAGTTCCATTCCTCTTATGTATGCGGCGAATACAATAACATACTAACAAAATACAATTTACAAACCTTAAAAGTAGTCATACTTCGGAAGATTTCGATAAATTCCCATAGATAGCTCTATACTAAAACCAGTGACAACAATTGCCGATTTGCTATAGCCGGAAAGATAACCGGATATCTAAAATTAGATTTTGAATATCAAATCAAAACCTTAGGTCGGAACCTTTGAATTATTAAAAATATTTTATGGCGCTTCTCTTAGCTCGTTATCACTCAGGGTGAATCACCTTTGTTTAAGTTAATCGAGACTGTTTATTAAATGTCATTAGGTAAATTTACATACACGGTAGATTCACTGCTTCAGATATGATTTTGATTTTATACACTAAAAATTGGAAAAAAAGTCCAACAGCAATGTGGATGATTAATTTTCACTTCGTTAATGAAATACAATATTAATGAAAGAATCGTTTGCATGTAACAATGTATAATAGAATTTAATGTGGAGCAAGTTATGTTTTTTTTAAGAGAACCATTTGAATGCCTAATCGATTTTGTACATAATCGAGGCTTCATTTGTGAAGATTCTAGCTATAGGACGGGTGCCCGTCTGTCTAAATGGCCAAAAATGGTTTCAGGAAGTTTATTATGGAGGAGGGCTGAGGTGCTTGGCATACTAAATTTTTAATAAAAAACTCTGCAACAATTTTGCCTGTGTACAAACAAGACGCCTCAAAAAGCTGTCCTAATACATGATTTAGGGTGGGACTGCTTGTGTCACGGATCAAATCAATGAACACATCATCGCACCGAATTTGGTTAAAGATTGAAAGGGGGACGATTTATACTAGGCAGAAAGTCCCGCAAATATATCCTTCAACTGCATCAGACTCCTTCCACTCTCCATTGTCCTCCAAAAAAGACGAGTAATGAGTTTGTCAAGACAGACAGAGACACTGATGCCCTGCGGGACAGACTGCAGGAGTTGATCTGGCATCTTTTAACTAACAGTGATGACATATGATCTCTGAGGAAGCCTGTCATGCGTTACAGTCATCATTTTCAAGCAGGCGTCCATCACACCCGCAACCTTAGAGTCTGCGACTCCCAGGTCCTTCAAACTCAGCACACACTCTTCACACTCCTGAACGTACGTTTTCTTTGATTCACCAAAGAGCCTTCCGGACATTGGGTCAGCTGGCTAGCCGTGTTCACTGAACCGTGAACATATGATAATTTCTACAGTGGGTCAACTTTGACTACCAATGACTTCGTAACATTAAAAGCGAATTAAAATGTAGACGTCGCATATTTAACTTCAATATCTTATCTTAGCTACAGCCACGTTTCATTATTATCTGATGAGAGTATATTGCTTCAAATTCATGGTTTAATAAGGTACTTCAGCTCCTATGTATCCATGCTAAAAATGGTGAAATTTTAGAAATTGACCGACTTTGTGATCATCTAGTAATCTTTCCTATTAATATATCTCAAATGTAGACGTCTGTACATTTAGAATGATATTTCAGGAAACAGTATGCAAAGTTTCAAAGTCTTCCTTAAAGGCTACGTTGCTTCAAAATTGAGTTTAATAAGTAGTGTTTTTGACAATGCACGTGCCTAATTGAGTTACGTCCCTTAGATCAGTGGCCCCTGACTCCCTTCGCTGGAGACTTCCGTTGGGACTAGCAGAGAGCAGAGAGCATTTTCCAATAAACATCGTAACTGGTAACTTTGTATTTAAACAGATAACTTGCGTTAAAGTAAAATGAGGGTCTCCTGTGATTATTTCATTGGCGGTTTGAAGTTGGTGAATAAACTTGGATAGTTCGTTGGTTACAGAACTTTCTTACCCAAGCGGGCAAGGATATGCCGGGTATTAAAGTTTGCATAATGGTCATGGGAATTACAGTTTTTCTAAAAATAACTCGCATTTTGATTGGTTGACAGAACTTTTTAAACACCCATTCATGATTCTCAGTCGAGTGATATAGATGACAAATCTTATACCTAAGTTGCGAAAGTCACACATTACTACAACATTTTTAATGAGAAGTCAAGAGCTTTTGATGTTTTCTTTGCTGTAAATACTATTTCAAATCTTCAAGGCGGCGCTGTGTGGGAGAGTCGCCAGCCGAACTGTCGTTACGTCATAGCTCTAGGACGTCATTCACAACTTTCACTATAAATTTCTTACCGATTGGCGCATGCGCAGACACCCACTGTGACCATGATCCGGTCTGTCGATTATTGAGGCTTTCGTAGGAGCTTTAATAGAATAGTTTTGTTTTTGCAGCATCCAAAGCGGCACTGTTTTGACAGATTCGGCAGGAGTGGCGATCGAATTTATTAATCTCATGAAATAAAACGTGTATCTTACTTATTATCATATCTCTTTTATTGTTTTATCAACACAAATATAGAAGAGAATTTGAAGTATGTAAGTGTCACTTTTCCATTTGTTAGAAATAATATTGTGTGATGAAATACATTTAGGCCTACATCTTGCATCAAATTTCGCTCATATTAGATCTGTCATGCATATAAATCAACTGGTTAAATAGGACTAATAAAGTTTGTAAAACCTCCCTGAGTTTGTAATAACAATAATCCACATAATTCAAATAAAAGATAATTATTTATTTGAAAAATATTGATTAAAAACCAAGCAAAAAGCAATGCTTGTTATGCATATATATATATATAATTATATATAATATATATAATTATATATATAATTAATTATATATACACACTCAAAACATTTTTTCTTTAGAAACATTTCAGTTTTACAAAAAAAATTTTGTGTGGTGTCAATTTTGCTCATTCAGATAAAAATAGAATATCAAGGTTAACAATTGATATACTTTGATAGTATAATTGTAAAGATCAAACATTATGGTCTTTGGTCAAATTGTCTATTAATTTATGATGGATGCCCAATCAAAGTTCCAAAAGTTGCAAAGAAAAAGTGTTTTTACATAAACATTATATAAAAGAATGATACTTAACCAATGATATTCTGAATACTAATAAATTATTGTACAAGATAAGATATGTAGAATAAAGTTGATTTCATATCTATGTCGCATTTAAATAAGCCTCTGGCTTGTTTGTGTGTCCTAATTCATGTATCATTAACATGAATAAATATGTTAAAACCATATCTATGTCCTAGTGTTTGTAAATATGCAACTATCATAAGTAGATTCCTAGACAGGGGGAAATAGTAATCTCGATGATGTGAGCATTTTCAGATTAAAAACATTCAAACTTGCATACATTTCATCATTTCCTATCCCGTTTAAATACTAATTATATACATATTGTACATTATGTATATGCCATGACATTCAATGAGTGTGTACAGTGTTTGATTGCTTAATATGAGATGATTGTACTGAACAAGATGAAGTAAAAAGATTTAGCAAATTTTATATGTTTCAAAAGACATCCCAGAAGGAAATGATATTCTTTGCCAGTCAATATAGTGCAATTATAATATATTAACTAGATAGAAAACCAGTTTCTTTCAAGAAATGGGAGGAAAGGGGGATTATATTTCTCTGCCATATCATAAAGGAAGATGGAAGTATACTCTCCCTAGAACATCTGAAAGACAACTTCAATATTGATATT
The DNA here is from genome assembly GCA_916613615.1 of Steromphala cineraria. Lineage (NCBI taxonomy): Eukaryota > Metazoa > Mollusca > Gastropoda > Trochida > Trochidae > Steromphala > Steromphala cineraria. The sequence goes on from OU744723.1 coordinate 48,230,997, forward strand.
AATTTCCTTGAATATCTCAGCATAAAGAATGCAGTAGCTGAATACTTCAGTAGGAGAAGTATTACTGTGGGAATGTTGGAAAACAGACAACTACATCAAATTCTGCCTTTTAACATAGGTATGCTGAGCAGAGGGAAGAAAAGTAAACATTATTATCAAAAACTGTGTAAATTTATCTTTACTAAAACATCAGGTCAGAACTTCCACAGACGGAATGGGAAAATATTAACTTAATGCCCAACAGATGTACACAAAGTGTGAATTTGAAATATTTCCAGTACAAAGTCAATCAGAATATTCTAACAACTAATAAATATCTACATAAAATGGGTTTGATTGATTCACCACTATGTACATTCTGTAAACAGACACCTGAATCTGTCCAACATCTACTGTTTGAATGTGACATTGTATATGGAGTGTGGAGAGAGTTAGTAGCATGGCTTGGAACTTTGTGTGAGGGAAATATTGAATAAAAACTGGAAAATATTCTTTTTGGCTTCAAGGGAAAAAATAATAACCCTCTAAATGTAATCTGCCTGATTGTAAAAAAAACCATCTAAAATATGAGCAGAAGAGATATTAAGCCAAATTTAAATCAGATTAAAATAGAAATAAGAAGATACTACAAATCATGTAGATACATTGCTACTCAAACAATGAACAAACCAATGTTTTTGCATTCTGGTCATCCCTCCACACCCTATTATCATAGGTTTATATAGTGATTTTGATTGATCTCCTAGAATTAATCCTTTACAACCTTGTCTGCAGAAATCAGGGCCATACAGTTGAACACTGGACATTTTGTCTTACATGCAAATTGTCTCATATTCATGCTTGTGAATTTCTTGTTGTGTGATTTTCTATTTAGCCATGACATGATGTGTACATGTAATATGTCTTCTTTGGAATAAAAACATAAAAAAATTAATTTTTTAAATATGTTTTTGTTTTAATTGTACTATATAACTTTGAGAGCGTGGTCAAAATTTAAATCTTTCAAATTTAAGAATTCAAGAAGGTTATGAGACAATAAAAACAGCTTTTTAAATGTACCTTCATATGTATATACCGGTAATGAAGAAAGCTCATGCTGGATTTATTATTCCTTTCAGAAAATAAGCTGCTATTATATTCCTCATTATTTGCTATGTTTGCATTTCATTTGTTTTCATTTTGAAAGGTTGGTGTTTGTGACAAATTTTATAAGATTCTCTCCTCACTGTATAGTAAGTTATTAGGTTATGGAAGGACATCTACTGGTCTTTTCGGTTAGTTTGATTGCAATATATGTACTAGGCAGGGTTGTGTCCTTAGTCCCCAGTTGTTTATTGTTTTTATATATAAGTTAATGCAAGGTATGGAACAGTTGGGGGCTGTTGTTATTTATTTCTCCTGATGTTGATAATTTATTTGCTCTCATGTTTGTGGATGATGTGTCTTCAGTTGCAGATAGTGCTTTTCAGTGACAGAAGAAAATTTGTGGTCTTGAACATTTTTGTCAACTAACTGGTATGAAAGAAAACAAAAATAAGACTAAGGAAAATGTGAAAAGAGGTTTCTTAATGGACAAAGGCTATAGATTGTATCATGTTATAGGTATTTGGGGATAGTGTTCACTCCTCATATTAAAATGTTTTAAGATTGTCAAAGTCTGGTATATATAATAAATTATATTATTTAAGATTTAAGGATATGAGGAATAAATACTTGATAAATATTTAGATCATCAATTGTCACAGTATGCTTTTGCAAATCCTATGTCCTCAACAAATAAAGAAATTATCAAAAATGTTGTCTCATTTTACATCAAGTAAGGAATATAAACAGTTCATATGTTATTACGTAAACTCATGCTAATTATCATTTTGTATTATGTATTATGGGCAAGTGGCCTTTAGACTCACCTTTTACTGAATAAAATGTCTGTGTCTGTTAACAAATTGACACTGTTATTAATATCATTGTATGTTTTCATAAGTGATGCTCTTTGTTGAAATAATTTTAGGAAAACAATATTACTTTTATATACTTTATATTAACTTTTACTTGTTACAAATAAATTTAAAGGCAAGTGATTCAGCTTTGTCAGATATGAAAAAGAACAAGACACACACATCTCTTTTTGCATATGATTTAAACATATTTTTATTCAGTACCAAAATAAAGACACTACAGTCACTACAATACAGCTGGTTTAAAGAAAAACAAATATTTCAAATATTGTTTTTTTTATGATGTCACAGAAATTCCTGTTTATTAGATTTTTTAACAGAAATTCAATTTTATTTTTATCAATGCAAGAATCAAGTAAAATCAACAAGGTCTACATTTATATTTATTTTCAGGTTATAATAAATCAAAGATATCTCTTCAAGGTACATTTTCATAAACAATATATGTAAAATAGAATTAATATTATGATACTAGCTGAAACATTTAGTTCGTGTGTGATCTCACCAAATCTTGAAGAATTTTAGTTTTTTTTTCTTAAAATGAGATTCAGAAAGTTTTCTTCGTTTCATGAACATCAATGTCAACATTCACAAAAGTTAATTCAGGTTATTCAACGCGTCAATCATACATTGTGATATTTTTTAGAAAAATACTATTTTGATTAGAAACTCGTGTGTCTGTGCATTTAGAAAAGTTGCTTTTTGATCTGACGACTGCTTCGGTAAAAAGTTCGGTTACTTGGTCTAATCTGTCGTAATTCTGCTTGAAACTAAAGGGTGTTGATTCAGAAATGTATTGTAAAACCTCGCTAGACACATAAATAATTTGGTCGAGTCAATTGTTTGTTACAAGAAGAAAGCGCTTGTTGAGTCTATTAAAGCTCCTACGAAAGCCTCAATAATCGACAGACCGGATCATGGTCACAGTGGGTGTCTGCGCATGCGCCAATCGGTAAGAAATTTATAGTGAAAGTTGTGAATTAAGGGTATAGTCTAGGCACAAGTTTTCCCGTCTGCGCATGTCTAAACTGACGTCATAGAAAATGACGAAAAATTAACGTCATCTTCCATTGCCAATTACAAATTAGCAAAGTGTTACATCGTTTACCTTTTAATATAATGACATGCGTTTTCTGCGCGGAAATGGTGGCAAAACTTTAATGTAATCTTTAAAAACATCGATATTCTGCTACGCACATTTTATTTACGACAACCGAACGACTTACGACATTGTTTTGTAAACATCGATGAATCTATTGTTGAAATGGTAGAAGGCTGCAAATAATATTTGTCCAATAAGTTCAATACTCTATGCTCACACAATTTCCAGAATTAGGCGTGTTAGTGTAAATAAAAACAACATATTTAAAGGGACAGTCCTATCAGGTTATTTTTTAAAATAATCTCATGAGTACTTTCTTGTTTGTACTTATGTATGATAATTTTACACTTATCTTCAAATATGTTTGTTGGGGTAATATTTAAGTTGTTCTAAATTAATAAATTGACAAAGAATAGAATGCATCGCCATGAATTTTGTTTTCACAAAAATTACCTCAATAGGACTGTCCCTTTAAACCATAACATTAACACATTACGGGTATAGTATCCCTAAAAGTGATTAATCTTTTATCAGCATAATGTCTTATTGCTTGGAGATAATTAATGTTGTTTGTCAATTTCAAATTGTTGACTCAATTTCTTTATTTAAACAAACATTTTCTGCCTGCATTTGTTTATTTTACTTACACAATTTTACAAATTCCCGAAGAAGTTTGGTTGGTATTACAACGTTTTACTATTGCTAAGAATAATTTCATGGAGTCCTGATATTATATGAAAGTGTTTCCGTCACCCATGGGTGACCACCTGAATTCATTACTGGTTTGATCAGCTGTTTCCATAAGCAATGACGTGTCGCATACAAGTCAAATATTTACAATACAGTACAACAAACTTACACAGTCACTATAGAAATAAGCTTGATCTCTTTTAAAAAAGGAATCATCATTAGCAGAATTTGTTTTGAAAAAATTATTTGGGATTTTACTCCACTTCAATAGGTAATCAACGAAGCAACCAAAATACTCGACAGCACCCGGAAGCGATCGCATTTGAGTTACTCGAAGGCTGTTTATTCAGTCCAACTTTCTAACTACATCATGTTCTCTATATCCTTGAAATATGAAATCATTAATATGAAATCATTTCTTTCAAATTAGTAGGTTTTGGTTTATTGTTCACTTCTTCCCATATGTACATCGCCATTTTATCAGGCCGAATAATATGGGAAGAAGTGAACAATAAACCAAAACCTACTAATTTGAAAACGTGATAGAGGAATAATTAATTCGGTGACCCCCAAATATTTTAATATATATAAAAGTGATATATTGCAACCTTTTATGTCCGAAGTTTTCATAAAATCGTTGAAATCATAAATTATATATTTTACGCATTAGGTGAAATAAACATGAATATAAAATCAGAATATTGAACTTAAATTCCCCCTGATATTCATAATTTGACTATTATTTAATATTTGTATGTTATGAAATCAAGTCTACCATCAGTTGGTTCTAAAATTGCAAAAATCTTCCAAAAAAATCATAAATAAAAAAGTTACAACTTAAAGAAAAATATATTTATTTTTCAGATTTTTCAAGTTGGGTCAAATTTTAAATTGCATATTACTCTTTAAATCGTTCGGTGACACCCAAATTTTATTTCATTTTCGAATTCAGCACATCAAAAAGTACCTATATACCCAAAATGAGAAAATTCTTGAAACTTTTATTACTGGGTAGACTATACCCTTAAACATGACGTGAAACAGTGACGTCATAACATTCCTCGCTAGGCTTGTCAAACGTAACGAAAGCTAACGACGTCTAACTTTTACTTTCTGGTTGTGCGCAGTCAATAAATAGATTTTGTTATCATATGAGACAATATATATATGTTTGTGATAAAATTGTACATCAAAATTATTAACTGATTAAAATTAGAGCGTATTTTGCGAACTACTTCGAGCCGCCCATCTTGAAGTAGTACAATTTGTATTTTACCGGCCGCGGGTAGTTTTTAATGTTACTCTTTTTTCCCCGTTTTATGCATTAAAATGATTTTGGGTAAGAAAAAGAATAACCAACTCGGTGCTCGGAATTACGGATCATCTGTCCCTTGTTAATTATTGTGTCAAACTCCTCGCTGAAGCTCGGAGTATATCGCAATAATTAACTCAGGACAGATAGTCCGTAATTCCTCGCAACTCGTTGATTATTCTTATAATGACTTTGAAAATCATTGGTCCACTGGAAATTTGGTTATGAACATTACAAGTGACTACGTCTAGGTATGATTACGCTTGCAGTGCTAATAAACAAACAATAAGTGAATTCACAGATGTGTTTTCAACTCGTGTTGTGCAAAAGATATCACTTATAATAAAGCTAAATTTCCCTAATCTGTTCATTCAAGTCAGTCTTTCCAAAAGGTTATAATTTAACATCAAATCTAGCAGTAAAATTTGACACATGCAAGAGTTCATAAAAACGTTGACGAACCTACCGGACATGTTTGCAGCATATAAACTCTCTCAAAAAAGAAACGCAAACCCTCTCTCAATATCAGACAACCTCTGAACAAAAATGGTGAATGTGAATTGGATTTTTTTGTCATTTATTCTTAATTTGTTCTTGTTTGATTAGCAGTAGCTCCCAAAAGCAGCCTTTTTAATGCACGCTGACTTTTAATCCGATTTTTTTTCTGTGCATAATGTTAAAAGTGAACTGCACGTACAATTCAAGGAAATCACAGTTTAAGCCAAGGTTTATATAAGGAAACGTAGTTTCGCAATATATTCAATTTGTTTACTCCGAAAATCATGGTTGAAAATGGCCCGTTTGAATATTGCAGATCGAAATATTGGCATTGGTCGGATTCAGGCCGGGCAAAGTTTTGGAACAGTTGCCCGCCAGCTAAATGTCCATAAAACAACGATCTTCCGACTTTGGAATCGCTACAGATAGTTCCATGCAACCGAAGACCGTGCTCGGAGTGGTTGACCACTTGAGGATCACCACAACGGCTCAGGATCGTTTCATCCGGGTCACCAACCTACGTTATCGACAAGCCACACCAACCCTTAATGCAACACAAGTGTCTAGTTTGAGGAGATTGTCGGCCAACCCATCAGGAACGTTTACTTGAGGCTAATATTCATGCATGACGACCATTTGTCGGACCTGTTCTGAGACGCCAACATCGACGTCAACGTCTCAGATGGTGCACTAATGTGAGGATATGGACCCTAAGGAACGGGATACGTGTCTGGTTCAGTGACGAGTCCCGTTTCCTTCTTCACAGACGTGACGTCAAGAAACGTGTATATGTGGCAGTATGGAATTCATTTTGAATTCACCTTGATTCACAGTGTTTGAATTTAACATTTATGTCAGTTGCAATGTTGTCATATTGTGGTTGTGGTCATTTTACTATAAATCATAAAAATGTAATATAAAAATCATAAAATACAAAATAGTTCATAAAAAAGGGTTTTATATGGTGGTAGTATTTTATAGTTTATTTATGGAATTCATCAATTATGTTGATGCTTAAGGCGGCAGTGACAGTTTTAATACTGTCAAGTTGTAGTGAGAAGCTCAGTAAGGTCAAGGCTTCCTTTCAGAGGTCTTAGGTCAAGGTAGTGTCAGAGGTCCTACATGTAGGTCAGGGTAGTGTCACTGGCAAGTTGTTTATCACATGATTAGTAATAGGATTTCTGATTTGCTGATTATGCAACAGTTGTCACTAACTCTGCACTGGTGCATGTGGCACTCACTTCACATTGGGACACAGAGATTGACACAGACATAATTTGGACTGCAGACATTGGGAATGTGCTGAGATGGGCTGTGCCGCCATGTGCTCGGTATTGCTATATCCCACATAAATGGCTTGTTAATACTAGTCAGCTGGTATCGACCTCATCGCAAAAAATGATTGAACCCCAGACAGCCTCAGTCATCCTTCGCCTCGGCGACTGTTAGAATAGCTGTTACATATACAGACGAGGAAATGAACGTTTCGAACCAAACTACGTTCAACAGGTCGACAGATTTGGAGGAGGGGGCGTCATGGTGTGGGGAGTCATGTCTTACAACAGACGATCACAGCTGGTTATCATTTCCGGCAATTTGACGGCCCAACGCTACATCAAGGATGTTTTACAGCCACACCTTCTTTCGATAATCGACCAATAGAGGGAGCTCTTTCAACAGGACGATGCCCGCCCTCATACAGCTTGTGCAACAGTAGTTTTTCTACGGAATTCCAATGTCGACTCCTTGCCATGGCCCTCCAGGTCGCCCGACATCAACCCCATTAAAAATCTTTGGGACTATCTTGATCGACGTATCCGTGAACGTACACTACCACCGTAGTCGTTAGATGCACTGGCCACAGCACTACTGGATTTGTGCTGAGCAATACCACAGGAAAGGATTTGTCGTCTGATCAGTTCTGTTCCGAGGAAGTGCAATACTGTAATTACAGCTCGTGGCCCTCAAAATAGATACTGAAAAACGCCCTCTAGTTCCCGTCGAATGTATAATAAAGACCTATGAAATTGAGACCTTTTACTACACATACATTTGTTTCACCATGTACAATTTCATTGTGTTACCTTTAATAATCTATGTGTTGTAAAAAGTTAAAGACTGACATCAACACTGCATAAAATCAGGGGTTGCGTTTCTTTTTGAGAGAGTTTATTTCTTCATGAATCGTCTAACTGTGAGTCATTATGAAGCCATATTTAAAACACAATTTAAGAATGTCAATTCAAATAATCATAACAACTTTGTTTTCATACACTATTCACTGTGATTTCAAACAATATATTTTAAATAATTTAATATTTTATTTTCTATTTAAGAAGTTCATAGGTATTCATATAGAATCCCCTTTCCCCACGATTACGTTTTCTTTATATTCTCTTCCTGGGAAGGGATACATTTAATGCCTCACTCTGATTAATGTGATCTATAAAGAAAATAGATCTTTTATCTTTAGGGAAATGCTCTCAAACTAAGATGATGATACCAATTGTTTATTAAACTTTATCTTTTATTTTTGTAATGATAACTTTAATTTTACATATTTATCAATTTTCTAAAGGCATTGTAAACAGGGATATATCGTACAAGCAATATAAACATACATACATGTATTTGGATTTCAGGTCATGTCTCCCCGACTCACAGACTGATATATCCTCTTGTCTTTAATTCTTACTGCTGCCCTTACTAATCTGAACTGTTACCCACCCCTAAATACATGTCTCGTGATGTTGATAGTCACATGAGCGTATCAGTGGTTATCACAATCTGTCTTTATCTAGGTCAACCTCGTTCTGTTATCACATGTTATCGACACACGGCGTCCATCGACATACATTTAAACAAACACCATTGCTAACATGGATTAGAGTGCATCGGCTTCCTTTAATAATAATGTATCAACATGAATCAGTTATTTTGTATTATGCCAACAAATATAATGAATTAGTCAAAGATCGAATATATAACTCAATGAAGTATATGTTGATTACGGTAATTGCCTTTGTTTATATTTGCCAAAGCCCCGAATTACTGTTATATCATCGAGAATCATTGACTTCTGGAGGGAAGAATCGATTAAAGCCATTGGACAACAGGAGGATATAAAGACGCGGTGATGATGGGGAAACTGAACAATGACATGAGTTAATCACTGACACGATTGTAACATATCTAAAGCATTCAGAATTGCATTTGTGAGTTGATAACGTTTATCTGAACGCATGTTTAATAGTATATCAAATAAAAGTGTCATTTTTTTTATATATTTGAATTTAAATCATGAAACCAACCTGTAATGAAATTCACGGAGTTGCTTTTTAATATCCTTTTTGAGTTCAGTTTTAACCTCCAGTAAATCGTAAGTTTAAAAATGCATTTAAACATTTAAGTATTTAATTGCTTGACAAAATACTGCAGATGTGAATACAAAGTGTCAAGAGTTTATAGAGTAATGGTATAAATGTAATCATATTCCCAGTTTTCTTGAGGTAGAACACTAATATTCGTTTGGAGATTGGAACAGACGAAATAGAATTAAAATGTTCTGAAATAATGATTTATATCAGATGTATAGTTTTATACAACAATATACGACTTCTTTTGCATCAGGTTGTTCATGCTCCACAAGGTCTAAACGCAAGCAGGAAACTCACATGTTCTGTTATCCCAGCCATCTATCTAGTCATTAGCTGATCAATCACATCTTGAAAAGAAAGTTGGTATTGTTTATGTATAATAAATTGTACAACAGATTTAGTTTCCCCAAGCAACTGACATTGAATATCTTTTATAACATGCAAATGGGTGGGATCTTTGTTTGTGTGTAGAGTAACTGATGAAAAAATCCAAGTTGAGTCAATGTTTTAAAACGTTTTCCTCCAAACACAAAACGGGGTCGTGAGATTGCTCGAAACTAGATAGACCCTTGTACTACTACATGTCTGTGTTGTTGACACGATTTTAAGGGCAGGAACCACAGCAACTATGATAATACCCGAGTCCGACAAAAACTCATTCATCATCCAAAACTGTGTTCCACGAGATATATCGCTTATGGAAGATCACTACAGTAGATTTTGAGCAAGGCCCTTTAATCAGAAAATACATGACATCACAAACATATTACATCATCAGCAATGACGTCACAATGCTATAATGTCATAAACACAACAACGTCACAATGCTTTGGCGTCATTAAGACGATGACGTCACAATGCTATGACATTACTGGTTTAGGAATTCTAGGGCTATGCAGTGTTAAATGTACATTTGTCATGCTTATATGATGCAAAATGATTTTGGATGATAAATATAATCTCACCCTCGTGTCTTCTGATGTCAAATATATCAACACTCGTTGATAAAAGTAAAATATTCAGAAAACAAGGTTGAGATTCTCTATTTTCTTGGTTTTCAAAGTAAAATCAAATTCTTTTCACAAATGATACTCATATTCAAAGACTAGCATACTTTTGACATGCAGATAATTTGTGACACATGCGTTCAAACAATAAGATCGATTTGTTATGTAATTACTTATATCTCTTTTTAAAGAGTCATTTTTCTCATGGCATAACAATGTTCTAATGCTGCGATTTCATCGAAGTAAGTATCACTATCATAAGTGCACACACAGAGAACTACTTATATATATTCACCAAAGTTTTCAGTTTATATATTGGGGTGAGGTGAGGTGAGGTGATATGGGGTTTATCGCCGCTTTCAAGAGTATTTCACTTATGTCGCGGCTGCTAGTATTATTGCAGGGAGAAAGCCCGCAACACTATTGTGGCTATGTATTGCGGTGAAACCTGCGAGCATCGGCTGGAACTAGCGAACCATGGTTGGTACTGCGCTGAAATTCAGTGTAGCATTGCACCTAAACCCGACTGCGTGTAGAACAGTTCTCTACTGCAGACAAAGTTGCCGAGCCCCTGGCGGGATTCGAGCCACGGACCTCCTGATCCGAAGCCGAACGCACTAACCACTGCGCTATCCCGCCCAGTTTATATATTGGACTATGAACCAGAGGCAAAGTCTGTGCTGTTTGCATGTAATGTTATACATGGATCAGGATGTCCTTTACAACAATAAACAAATTTAGATATAATTAAATGGAGGAGTTGATATTATGATAAAGTCTGACTTATTTGACTTATTTGAAGAAATTCAATTAATAAATTCTAAGGGTTACATGTTAAATATGTTCCGTCAGTCTTTCTTAATGATAAAGGATGTATGCATTGTATTAAACAAAGATGGTTCCTAGTGTATTCATTAATGTGCTCAGTAACTTATAACGTCTTGTTCAAGTGGAATAATTGAACCATCAGTTTGTGTTGAATGATGAAAAAGTTAAAACCATATTATGACATTCAAATTGTACTGAAGGAAATACATTGATGTAAGAGTAAACACATTTTTTTTTACAGATGCACCATTATATTGGTCAGCGAAATTTAAATATTTTAAAGAAGAAAAAACGAAGAACTTATTACCAAATGAGAATGCACAAATGCTCAAGTTAATACAACAGAAGTATATTTCATTATTTCAAATTAAGTGCAAATATCATGTTTTACCGGGTTTGATAAATAATTAGTAGAATAGTTACTAAATGAAGTTGAGTTACAAAAATATTCGGAAGATTAATTGACATTTATAAACATTAAATGGTAAACTTTTTTGCCTCCCTTAAAAAAATAGATTTATGGTTGATTTGAAATAGGCATTTGATAACTTTCCTTGATTATATGTTATACTAAATATGTTTCAGATATCGTTTGATAACAGTTACTAATAGACCAGGGTTTTGTTACAGATATTAGCCTATCAATAGTCACATGTTGTCCGTTAAGTAGACGGTTAGCTCTTATCACATCACGTGACTGTTTCATAGCACGAGAAATGAATGGGTGGTAGCAGTTAATAGATATAACTCAGGGTGCTCAATTACTGGAATAAAAAATCAGAATGAAGAGGAAAGTTGATGTGAATATGAAGGTCACTTTATAGTACGTAGAACTACTGTTTATAAGTAAACCTTGTCTTAGGAACATACATGTCTAAAAAGTGTGTTTGCCCAATAAAAACACACATACAAAACGTGTCAGTATTTGGTGTTACCCCTGTGAACAGAATGGTTCTATCAAAACGAATCTGACTGTCTGTGAGATATTTTGACATTAACTTATGTATCAATGTTTCTGTTATTGACGACAACCAGTGTGTTTTAAGAAAGAAAGCTAACAACACCTGCGTCTAATGGCAGTATGGTGAAACGTTTTTATGTAGCAGATAGAAATTATCAAGTGAAGCTATTACAATTAATAAAATAATAAACAATAAATAAAACTAGCTACTTCTAAAGATATCAGGGTCAGTCATAATCACAGAGTGAAGTGTACAAATAGTAAAAAAAAGTTTTTACTCCGTATAGTTATTTATCTGGATAATCTAAGGGCAAAAGACAGTTAACGTAACACCAAATACATGTCTCGTGATGTTGATAGTCACATGATCGTATCAGTAGATATCCCAATCTGTCTATATCTAGGTCAACTTGATACTGTTGTCGCATGTTATCAAAACAGTAAATCTGTCGACAAACATTCATACACTCACTTACATGAATAAGAGTGCATTAGCTTCCTTCAATAACAATGTATCAAAACGAATTAATTAGTTTGTATTAATAACAAAATAATTGAATCAGTAAAGATCAAAGAGAGTATTCAGTAATGTCTCTATCAATATCCCTTTGCAGCAGATAGCAGCTTCCATTCAATCAACACAGGTTTGACGATACACGTTTAAAACATTCAAATGTTTAATTGCTGAACAAGAGGCTTTCCCTGCAGTAATGATATCTTGAAATCAATATGACCGGTTTATCTTAGCAGGTACTTCTGAGAAGGACGTGCCGTCAGTGTATCTCCCTTTACAACTACCATAAGCTATAATTTATTTTCATAATTGAAAGTCCAGGAAAGATTTGTCAACTTTAGAGGAATAGTTTATAATCTGAATCAGTAGTCATTTATTAAGTGTCACAAAATGTGAATCTTAAAATTATTCTGGACATTTTCCGTCAATGTTTTCATTTCATTAAAGTTTGTCAAACTTTTATAAATAATAAATAGTATGTTGTGCTTCATATGCTCGTCAATATCTAGAGTTACACCTTTGTTTGTCTTTTATACAAACTCATATTTCTGAGAACTACACGTCATGGTGTTCAACCAGTAGAGGTGTTAACACCTTATAATTAAACGATAATATTTGTATGTCTGATGTTAATTAAAGGTCAATAATGTCTTTGCAAATCACATACACTCAATATAATTGCAATTTCCGAAATTTAGGCATTTACAAATTTTGAATTCGAAACATATGTTCGAACTCGTGGCCAGTTGAAAAAAGGGATGTTTTTCATGACCTAATAAGAAAGGTAGACTTCTTTCCTAAGCAGACACATGATCGTTGATGAGTTTGGATAAATTGGTAATTAATAAAATAAGTCATTGCTACCAAATGAAGATATGTATACTAAATGAATTTCCTGTTGATACTGGCCACGTTGACAATGGGTATACAATCTAATGTGCTAGCCGGTAGGTGCCGCCTGTAAATTTCAGTGTAGCGTGAGAGGATCTTGCCAATGACAGCCACCTGAAATTGATATTGTTTCTCTAATTTGAGTAAATGTTTCACAATCTCAATATATATTAAAAATAAAGACATTAGATTTGTAGCTCACCAGGCTTTACATTTGATTTTGATTTCCCCTTATAAGGAGCCACAGGATCACAAAGTCTAGAATTATCCAGTCTGAGTAAACCTTGACTCAATATCATCCGTTTCACTACTCTACTGAGTCTAAAAAGGTCTAGTTGAGGGTCGCGTCAGCCGACCCTTCTGCGACCTTTGACCCTCCATTGTTATACGTGCGAAGGCAGACTTTTGTGGCTTGGTAAGCTGAGTTCTGATTGGTCAATTCGATTCGTGGGCTGACGCGACCCAATACTAGACCTTTTTAGACTCAGTATAGTAGTGAAATGGATAATTAATATTGACTCTAGGTTTACTTAGACTGAAGAATTATCAATCCTCACTAGTCAAGGAGTCTGTACACAAAATTACAGCTTTCAATGCCTTATGCTTCTTAAGAAGAACAAGAAAAGAGGGGCCACAGGGCCACCAAAGCTACAATTTATAATCTTCAGTAGCCAAGGAATTTGTACACAAACTTTCCGCCTTATGGTTCTGGAGAAGAAGTGTAAATTCCATGCCAAGCCATAAGCAATCGGGCCTTACAAGTCAGATGAGCTAACAATACATTACCAAAAATCATGCCACGTAGAATTGGATTGATATAGTGTTAAGCAAGTGTGTAAAACACTTACCGACCTCGACCTCGGGTTCAAGTAAGATGAACTCTGGCAAGCGTCATTCATAAACAACTTGGCCTAACGGCCTCGGCGCTCATGAGGGTTCATCTACCTTGAACACCTCGGTCTCAGTCGGTAACTGTTTTACAACTACGGCAATATTTTGTTGTTACTCGTCCCAGCAATCAGAAACACGTGCATCTTGTGTTGCACGTGCAGATAACGCCTTCGCTGTAAAGCATGTTGTACACGACATCTGCCAAATATGAAGATATTTGTCAAGTTATAGAATATCCAGTGAATCGTTCTTGACCTATCTCGTTGACAAGTTGAATATGCAGGTTTCAAATGCTGAACTTTCAAAAGCCTTGCTGTGACCTAGAAAGGTCAGCAAAATCGACTAGGTCCGGCGTCTTCCAAACAATATGCAATTTGCATGTTATGAAGAGAATCCAGTGAATTCTTTAGATATCCTGAAAATAAAGGGGAAATGTAAATACTCGTTGAGACCTTGAAATTAAGGTCAAGACCATTAACCACCTTAGGGACCAAACTCCCATGGTGATGAACCCATATGCAAAAATCCAATGAATTGCCCTAAAAGCGGATAATAAAAGAACATTTAGTAAGGCTGTTGAAAAAGATATTTGAAAGATAATGAACGCCAAATTACAAAAGCCTACGTCATTAAAAATTAAAAAGTCGTTCTTATTCCATTGAGTAGTTGATACATATAGTTTGAATTAACCGGACGAGTAAAACGTTGTGATGGTCTTACACCATTCAGAATGAAGCGATATCATTTTGTATGTTGACAACTTATGTATCTACACCATTCAGAATGAAGCGATATCATTTTGTATGTTGACAACTCATGTATCTACACCATTCAGAATGAAGCGATATCATTTTGTATGTTAACAACTCATGTATCTGCACCATTCAGAATGAAGCGATATCATTTTGTATGTTAACAACTTATGTATCTACACCATTCAGAATGAAGCGATATCATTTTGTATGTTGACAACTCATGTATCTACACCATTCAGAATGAAGCGATATCATTTTGTATGTTAACAACTCATGTATCTGCACCATTCAGAATGAAGCGATATCATTTTGTATGTTAACAACTTATGTATCTACACCATTCAGAATGAAGCGATATCATTTTGTATGTTGACAACTCATGTATCTACACCATTCAGAATGAAGCGATATCATTTTGTATGTTGACAACTTATGTGTCTACACCATTCAGAATGAAGCGATATCATTTTGTATGTGAACAACTCATGTATCTACACCATTCAGAATGAAGCGATATCATTTTGTATGTTGACAACTCATGTATCTACACCATTCAGAATGAAGCGATATCATTTTGTATGTTGACAACTCATGTATCTACACCATTCAGAATGAAGCGATATCATTTTGTATGTTGACAACTCATGTATCTACACCATTCAGAATGAAGCGATATCATTTTGTATTTTGACAACTCATGTATCTACACCATTCAGAATGAAGCGATATCATTTTGTATGTTGACAACTCATGTATCTACACCATTCAGAATGAAGCGATATCATTTTGTATGTTGACAACTCATGTATCTACACCATTCAGAATGAAGCGATATCATTTTGTATGTTGACAACTCATGTATCTACACCATTCAGAATGAAGCGATATCATTTTGTATGTTAACAACACATGTATCTACACCATTCAGAATGAAGCGATATCATTTTGTATGTTAACAACTCATGTATCTACACCATTCAGAATGAAGCGATATCATTTTGTATTTTAACAACGTTTGTATCTACACAAAATTCTCTTGCAAAGATTGCATTAATCTGTGGTTTCAGCTACATTGTAGGTCAAACTGTTTTGAAGTAGCTCCGAAACGAAATCCTAAGAAATAATCAGTTAAATCATAAATAATCATAAACTTAGATGTAGTCTTGAATTTTCTTTCCAGATAGTACAGTCCCTTTAAACATCGGACAGGAGAGTCGACGCAATTGCACCGATTCACCCGCTATGTCAGTGCACGACTTGCACGTGCTGCACGCTTTTTGCGTTCTACCCGGTAGTTTCGAATGCTGAGGCAAACTCATCCCAACATTCAGAATTAACGTGATTTTTTCGGCCAACAAAAGAAATTACCGTAAGTGTTTGTAACGCATGTGCAATTTATCGTCATTTATCAAATGATTTATCTTTCAATACGTATTATATATATATATATATATATCTTTTTAATGTTGGTTTTTGCAAATACAAAGTTCTGATAATCTGACACATATATGAACAACATTTAAATCAAAGGGTAAACAACTTGCACATTTTAGATAAAGTTTAATTGCAAACTTTGTTACTCACAGTTTTCACAAAAAGGTATAAGTAAACCCGACAAATTGTGGCCATCAAATTATTATCCTTACTGGGAATGATTGACATTGACATCAACAGACACCGTGTCAATTTCCGACTGTCCGTTCTGTCCGACTGCCATGTTTGTAAACTACATGTAAATCATACCTCGATGATTAGTAGATAAATATATACGGTCTTATGGTATTTAGGGCATATATCGGAATTGTTTTAATCGATTTTATGAGTTCTCAAACATTATATCAATTGAATTTATATTGAATTTCAAGTCCACAACCCTGCCCGTTGGCTAAAGATAAGGATTACCAAGTTATTTCGCAAAGGCCATACAGAATTGTATCCGATGTTATCGAAAGTAACAACAGCGGACACATGTAATAAACACTTTGTTGCATCGGACAAACGGTAGTCTTGCTCTGTAAATGCACTGGGCGTCTGATTCCAACCCTTTGGTCAGATCCTTAAGAGGGGTCGAGTTTGACCGGACTCAATCACATACCAAGACACAAACAAAAATACTACTAAATCATAATTCATATTTTCTCCATACATTAAACTATTTTAGTAAGAATTTTTAACTTGCATTGAAACTTCAAGGTTTGCCTTGAAACATTTAGACAAAGTTTTTAAGTTTGGCAAATTAGGTGCACCTACATGTTATTCACGGTTATAAAAGGGAAATATTTCACCACGCTGTTAGTCAGGAATGCGCATTAGCGTAATTGTACACTAAAGTCTTGTTGTTATTTCTCAAGAGGGCCTGATACTAATCACAATGATACAACTCAGTGATCATTCTGACGTGCTTTGTAAAACCATAGGTTCGATGATCATTTTTCTTGAGAATTAAAAACAAGTTCACACGATAATTATCGATTCGGCTGTGTATCTTTTGTGATGTTTTATCTTACAAACATAGAATCTCTTTAAAGTGGGCTTCACACTGTGCCGAATTTGACAAGAGATGGAAACACCAATATGAAGATGTGCAAATTTGCACAGGATTGAGAGGCAAACGGGTCATTCGTAAACGCATCTTAAAGGGGCAGTAGCACGTGTTTTGATAATTTTTTATATCAAATTTTCACTGATAATTGTACGGTAAAGCTAAATGTATTACTTTGATAGTGTCATAAATCTCATTACACAAGCCAATCACCCATAGTCAGAGGACATACTATGAAGATTCATAAAAAATCCATTGTCGGCCATTTTTTGTGAACACCTTTTATTCATTTTATGTAAGAAAAAGGAATCGCAAGGCTAAACTTTACATCATATATCTGAATGGTTAGTGCTCCATTTAGTTTAAATAGAGTGATAGAGGATAATAAAATGGATCATCAGTCTTATGCTGATGATACGCAACTGATTGACAGTTTCAAGCCAGAAAATGCACAGGAGGCTCTGCAACGTACTACTGATTGCACAACTGATATCAAGTCATGGATGTCATCAAATATGCTGAAGCTAAATGATGAGAAAACAGAGGCACTGTTAGTAGGAACTAAACGTAATTTGTGTGATATTCAAGCTACCTCTGTTGAAATCGGAACTGCTACAATCCCTTTTACTGACCATGCAAGAAATCTTGGAGTCATCATTGATTCTCAACTTTCAATGGACTCACACATAGATAAACTCTGTAAAACTTGCTATTATCATCTCCGTTGCATCAGTCAAATACGTCATCTTATAACCAGAGATGCCGCCAAAATACTTGTGCAAATGCTTGTTCATTCAAGACTTGACTATAGTAATAGCTTACTGATAGGAATCAGTAAACGTCAGTTGTACAAGCTCCAGAATTTCAGAACGTAGCGGCAAGAATTTTGACCAGAACACCAAAAGCATGTCACATAACACCTGTGCTTAAGTGTCTACATTGGCTTCCCATCGAAGCGAGAATTAAATTTAAAGTTCTATGTATTACTTACAAATGTCAACATAATATGGCTCCAGCATATCTTTTCAATTCCTTGCAGGACTATACCCCTTCAAAAGATCTTCGATCCCAGAATTTGAAGCTTCTCCAGATGCCAAAGTATAAAAACACCAGTTATGGACTTAAACTCTTTCAGCTGTACTGCTCCAAGACTTTGGAACCAACTTCCTTATGTAATCAAAATGTCATCCTTACTGACTGTTTTTAAATCACAGCTCAAAACTCATCTATTTTCAAGCTATTATTCATAGATTCTACCCATAGACTCTAATTATAAATATCCTTAATTAATGCTACCAGTATTACTTTTAGGCTTTTTTTCATAGCATTTCATCTCATCACCTTAAATTTTCTTATTTTCAATGCGCTTTGAGCATGCACCTTGTGTATGGATATAGCGCTTTATAAATGCCCATTATTATTATTATTATTAAATACATTGTCTTTCAATGGGAACCATTACTTTTCATTTTCCTGACATCACCTTATTTCTCCCCTATAACGTGCTACTGCTCCTTTAAGCCATCTTTTGGTCGCCGCAAGAATGTTCTGGCTGCAGCGGCAACATTTTGATAAATGAGCAAATTGTTGATTGTGCCCTGCGTGCTGCATCCGTTTCTCTATCTTCCCTTCGCAGTGCTGTCGAGGTACCGTCGTGTGAATTCGGGCTGTGATCTCGTATGATCTTCGTCTATAAATCAGTACAATGATATCATTCGATTTTATTTGCATGTAAAACTCGCCCATTGAACAGATGATCACATAAATTTAATACGATTACGACACGGATTCGTTTCGATTGTCGTAAGAACGGCAGACACGATTGCACTAAAACATTGATATTGCATAGATTATCAGAATATTTTTGTAATGCCAAAGAATGGTCCTGCACTTCCGAGTTTGGTGCCGGAGCCATGAAAATGACTGTAATACAAAATATCAAGATGTTTTCACGATAGTCCAGGTAACTTTGTGATTCACTCTCGATACACACAGCGTTGGTTAACAAAGTTGAATCTTAAAAGTTCATGTGATGAAGAATACAACAAATATCCAGGTTATGATTAGCCGTACAGTAGTTTAAAATAATCGAATTGTGCAGCCATGAAACTCTTTCCAGCTGACTTTATATGACAGATTTATAGCCTAGCAATGTGACTAGTTATCTTACTTTGTGCCACACAACCATTCTTAGACTCGATGGCATGCCACTTATAGTTCAACCACATAGCCACCTTTTACGCATGGGCAAAAATTCAAATCGATTCAAATTTTTATCAATTACAGGCCAATCGAACTCGACCTAAGCTAAATCTCCTTAACAATCTTGCATCTAGTTCATTTTGTGGCCGTGCGCTATTCTGGCAACATCATGTTGCCTTCTGTCTTTATTGAAAGTGCCCCCAATGATGACTGTTCTTTTATCCATATTCGGGTCAAATCGTACGAATTCGAGTTTCTGTCGTTGGCCATAATGAGGACAGTGAAGCCATCTTAATTTTCACAGCACAGATAACTGTCACATTATATTTTCCCCGATTTTGACATCTATTGATTATGTTGATTTATTTATACTAAAGCCAGAATTCCGATTTAAGTGCCGAAATCAATCTAACTCGGGCACTGTGAGTGATGTAAAAGCAAACGATATAGCACTTTTTTAAACACCACACTTCAACCTGAAACATAATAATGTAGTCACTACAACTGTGAAATTGACAACTTACTCCATCAAGGAACTTGTCAGAAATAGTATTTAGTAACATGCGTAACGGACCAAGTGGCAACGCGATTTTTAATCTTAGAATCACCGAAAACACTAAGTATTGTTCATTTCTGGTGACAGTAAAATGTTATTACGACAACACGAAAGCTTGCAGTTGCATCACACATGTTTGACTTTAGAATTACGAAAAGTTGTTAGAATAACGCGATTTCGTAGAGAGAATCTAGAGACGCAGTTTTTAAAAGTTGAATATTAAGCTTAAATTTGTTTATTAAATACCTTGTTGGTGAGTAGTTGAAACACAGTACGTGTAAACTAAAAGTGTAAAACATTGTGAAAACTTTTTATCTCTTTTAGGAGATATGCTACGAAAAAAGGTCTTAAACATGTTTCCGTGGAAACCGAATAAAAATCATTTGTTGGTCTTACCCAAAAAGGCAAAAAGACTGACGTTTGGCGAAGCTAGCAAGTGTAGTTTAGGAAATATGCTCCGGACGAATTTTGTGACGGACGGAGGGACATATGGACGAAAAAACGGACGGAATGAACGCGATGTACCCCCATATGCCTAGTAGAGGGTCGCGTCAGCCCACATATCGAATTGACCAATCAAAACTCATCTTACCAAGCCATCGCAAGTATAACGTTGGAGGGTCATAGGTCGCAGAAAGGTCGGTTGACGCGACCCTCTACTAGGCCTTTCTAGACTCAGGATAGGAGTGAAACGGATGATATTGAGGCTAGATTTACTTAAACTGGTCCAAAATGCTTATTACACAAACCAAACTCCCATAGTCAGAGAACAAATTATACAGATTCACATTAAGTCCATTGACTTCAATTTTTGTGTGAACACCTGTATTTAACTCATTTTGAGTAAGAAAAAGGAATCACATAGCTTAACTTTACATTATATATTTGATTTGTTACTGCTTCATCTAGTTTGAATAATTGTCTTTTAATTGGAACCATTTGTTTTCATTTATTCATTTATCTTAGTTTATTTTCCTGACATTACCTTATATTCTTCCTAAAACGTGTGACTGTCCCTTTAAGTAATGTTGATTATCGAATTTGATTTCTATCAATCTTTGAGGTATTACAGTTCTGTTATGTACATTGGAAATATAAAACATTTTCCATAAAAGATATTTGATATGATTTCATGGAAAGTTAAATCATTGTCAATGTGCTGTTTGCTAATTTGATATGATTATTTATTTTTCACAAACACTTATACAACGATGTATAAGTACACTTGATACCATATGTTGTTGGTTTTGGTGTCGATAAAACAAACTAAACCGGTCAAATTAACAGTCCCTTCTATTCATTCGAGTGTGATCGGCTTTGTTAAATCAAAATGTTTTCATGTTTCATCACAGTTATTTGGAAACGCCGAAACCGGACAGGTAGGTTATTTACTAGGTCGGATGTTTTGTTTTGATTTTTTGGGACTTTTCTACACTCGCTATACAGATACGTGCAGATATATTTTCGCAACATTCTCATTGGTTAATTTGAATCACACTGTAAGTACGCAGAACAAATCCGGAGAACCAGTTTGCTGCAATAACCGAAAGGGCATAATTCTTGATGTGGAATACCAAATGAGGGCATGTTTATAGTTCATCAAAGTTTTGCCAATTTCAAATTACCATAGCCTTATACTGTTTTTACACACACAACTTTGTTATAGTGGAGTGAATCCATATGGTTCACAATGACTTTTGTTTTCCTGAGAATATTTTCATATATTCACTGTGTCTTCATATAATTTTTATTTTGTTTTGCGTATTCTGTTGGAACCATAGATGCAACAATTTGAATTACAGAATTCATGTGAAAAGTTTACATTTTATAAGTTTTAAAAATACTTATTGTAGCTTAGAGTGTTTTTGTTGCATGCTGTGTCAATAGAATGTCAAATAAAGGTTATGCCAACGATTTCTCATTTATACCGTCCGTAAATATAAAGTGATTTTTCTCCTATCATTGACATCTCACAAGTGTGTTAATTTCTTCATTGCCACAGAAAGTCAGAATTTCGATTAATAGAATATTAAAGGCATCATCACTTGTGAAATCATGTTTGTGTTTAACTCGGTCATTGTGTGTGGAGATAATTGTGAAAATTCTAACGATATACATTTGTAGCGCCATTTGCTAACAACATAATTAAAACGGAAAAATAACAATGTTGATCCAATCTTTAAATTACAATATTAATACATATAAATTGAACCAGAAATTGACAGTCTTCGTTATTCAAGATTTCTGGTCAGGCAGAAGAATCGACATGATTGCACCGATTCACCCGGCTGCTATGTCAGTGCACGATCTGCACGTGCTACACACTTTTTGCTTTTTACCCGGTAGCGCTATGCCGTGCTGAGAAAACAAGTGAGGAACTTATAAGATATTGCAAAATTCCTAATTACGTGGTTTTCTTGGCCAACCATTGTTATTACCGTTAGCAGTGATAAATCATATGCATTATATTGTTATTTACTTAATTATTAATTTCAAAAAATTTTTTGATAACACTATTTATTACCCTTTTTAAGAGAAAGTGATTTTTCAAATTTCTATTCGACTAAGAGAATCAATTTATTTGCTCTTGTAAACAGCATTTAATCACATATTTAGGTAGTTCTAATATTACATATGAACTTCAAACACATGATTTTAATGGTGTTTACTGAAAATAAAGTTTCTATTTTTCCAATATCAACAAAATTTCATGTAAAGTGTGGCAAACCGGCACATCCAAAAATATAGTGTTACTATAAACTGTTTCACTCATAAGTGTTCATGTAAGGGCAAATTTTAAACAGAAAAACTATGGCAAATTATCCGGGGAATGATTGACACTGTATATGTATGCCACATGTAACGTGTCCATTTCCTCGTTTTGCACGTGCGATCCGACTGGCATGTCAGTAAACTATATCATTCTTCGATGATTGGGATATAAACACAATGTGTTTTGTAATCAATGACATAAAACGGAAATATTTTGAATATGAGTTAAACTCAGCAATACAACGATAACACAACTTTTGCAACTATATTATCAATTAAAAACTCCTAAATGATTTGACAACAGAGAAGATACATTATGTGACAGTTTTCAAGGATTTATTCAACAGTCATATCAGTCTTGACATATACAGTTTAACTGCAAACAATAAAAACATACAGTGCGTCTTAAAAAATGTTATCTAAATGGTAAGTTTTACTTTTGAAATTGAACTTTGATACGCGTTATCAAAACACCATCCAGATACCTGAAAACCTAACCAAATCTGTATTTGTGTAATCCCTTGGACCACACTGCTACACACAGTTTGTCTTCATCAAAACACAGACCTGTTGGATACTGTACACCATTCTCTTTTGTAAGAATGTCTCTAATATACTCTCCTGTATTACTTAGATGAATTACTTTGTGTGTGTGACAGTCGGCTACTAAAATGTCTCCTGTACTGGTGGTTGTGATTCCGCATGTGTAACTCAGAGCTCTGTCTCCAGTAGGTGTGTATGTGAATACAATATCTCCAGACTGTGTCATACAGATGACAGACTTCAGACCAGTGTCCGACACCAGGATAGTTCCTTGTCTGGTCACGTGTATGTAGCGAGGATCTTTGAAGCTCTTTCCTATTGTAGGAAGTGTTGTGAAGGTCTTCAAGATGTTTCCCTGCATATCAATCAGATCCACAGAAGGTGGAGACTCTGAACCTGCCACCAGTGTTGATTGATCCAGAGTAGA
This sequence comes from Steromphala cineraria, assembly GCA_916613615.1. NCBI lineage: Eukaryota > Metazoa > Mollusca > Gastropoda > Trochida > Trochidae > Steromphala > Steromphala cineraria. The sequence goes on from OU744723.1 coordinate 48,254,823, forward strand.
CAGACCCTTGTACTTCTTACTTGTCTGTATTGTAGACAGGAGTGGCAGGTCAGGAGTCACAGCAACTGTGATGATACACGGTGAGATAGAGAGAGACACAGCTACCTTACCTTCACTGATAACTGTCATACACCAGGGATTACCAGACACCTTGAGTACACTTGAACATTGCTGTCCTGCTTTAGTGTAACATGATTTCAAAAGACTTTTCAAATAATCAACAAAAAGAGTGACCTTAGTATCATCGGTGATCAGAACCAAACTATCTGATACCCAGCAACTGTCTCCCACATTTTCTGTTGCTTCAATAACTTCATCCAGTACAGGTGTAGCAGTCAAGTCTATTCTGTCAGTAAGTTGAATCTTCACATCAATCTTTCCAATTTCCTTCTTAAGATTTTCAAGATTATGTACAAGGTTCAGGCTAGCTACATCTGCTTTATCCTTCCTCTGTGTACCTGTGACGTCAGCTCCAGCTCCTGATCCAGACGACAGATACATCTCAAACAGCTGCGCCTCATCCTCCAACTCCAGGGCCTGCTGGATGGACTGAGACTGCTGCTGGTACAGCTGTAGATCCATTTGTTTTGTCTTCATCATCGATCTCAACATCTGTTGGTCTTGTTCTGTTTGATCCTTTACCTGTGTAATCAGTTGATTTTCCTTCTGTTTCAGAGCATTAATAACTTCTTTGATGGTTTTCCTTATTTCTGATTCCAGCATGGACCTATCAGCCAAAAGGTTTTTTTCGTGCACATCTAGTTTGTGAACCTCGCCCTTAGTCAAATCAATTTTATCTGCCAAATTCTGTTGATGACGATGAAGTTTTGATTTGACCTCTGAAAGCTGTGCCTTGATTGTGATGACCTCTTTACATGTTCTGTGAGCAATACTGCAGCAGACAGTGCACAAGGGTTTGTCACAGTCTTTACAGAATAGCTTCATTTTCTCGTCATGTTCCTTGCAGATAAGTTGCTTCTGTAGAGGCTGTTTGTCTGAGACTGGTACAACGTGGTGTTTCTTTGAGTTTGGCATCCTTCTGTGTTGCTTCAAACACCCATCACAAAACATAGCTTCACATTCTGAACACCAGTGTTTGGCTGGAGTTGTCTTTCCTTCTTCCTTACACACTGAGCATTGGTCAAATCCTGAAAAGTACCATCAAAAATTATGTATACAAGTGCACGATTACGTTTTCATACATTATTTTCACATTAAAAGCTTGTAAAATTGTAAACAGTTTTCATAAATGCCATTTATCATTTAATGCAGTTACAAATAGGATTAATCATGCATTTTCGTATCTCATTAATATGATAACTAATGCATACAGCATATAAGATGTATACCATGTAATATGGATTATAATTGATATGAATGCTCGAGTGTTAATAATCCCTATTTGTTTGAAAGCTACCTCGTACAACTGAGTCCATGAGTCCAGTTAGAAGCAGTCCTTGTTTCAGCTGCCCCGCCCAATCTTCCACAGGTCTGTCAGGGTGAGGCACTGGGGTCTCTTGTCTACACGTGGGACAGGGGATGGTCTTGTTTCTCACTGCTTCTTCATTTGTCTGTAGATATTTCCCCAGGCAGTTCTTGCAGAATGTATGCTGACAGGATAGTGTTACAGGCTGCACAAACACCTCCATACACACACTGCAAGTCAGGTAGTCGTCCTGTAGTTTGCCTGCTGTCGCCATCTTGAATCTGTATACATAGAACTGTTAACTGTCAAGATAAATAAACTTTACAGTTCATAAGAGATTATATTGGATGATTTATATTTAGTTTTTCTGTCCAATCGGTGAAATAATTTTTTTATCTGGATACAATAGAGATGAATAAATACACAATGCATAACGTTGATTGTCACTCGAGTGACGTCATTAAACAATCTGGACGTATCAAAGTCTCTCATAAAGTCATATTGTTAGTCCAGCGATGAGGGCTTCATAAGGATCAAATTAACCCTTTTTTTGCATATAATATAAGGACAACATGCTATAATAGATAGAATAGTATGTCTTCCTGATATATAAAACGTTTATCAAGTGCTCTAGATGGTTTTAATATCAACCCTCGTCTTATTTACAGTTTAATAATGCTGATTTTGATATATATGGTAAATTGTATTTCATTAATGAAATGCGATCTTGCATGATATTACTCTATTGGGTATTTCATTACAATATACAAACATTATCTTAACGTATTGATACTACGGTATATATATAAAACAAATAGATGTAAGGTCTTTCGTTTAACCTTTTTTATGTAATTTATAAATTATTATGTTTGTATCCAGTGCACTTGAATGTTGGCATTGCACAAAGTTTATTTTATTTATTTTGCATTCGGTCATGCCGATAAAATGATAAATTGATTTTCCTGTGATTTACTGAAAATCTCAATTTGTATGACAGCATGTAGATTAAAGTTTATCACATAATACTAACTTAAATAGGGAGAAGCAAGGTTTTTCAAAATTGTATGTTTTAAATTGTTCACTGATAATAATTGTCCGTTAATGTCAAATGTATTATTGTGATAGTGTAAAAAATCTCATTAGACAAACCAATCATCCATAGTCTGAGAACAAATAATAAAGATTTGCAATACTAGTAAGTCCAAAGGCTGCCATTTTTGTGAGAAGAACTTTAATTCATTTATTGTAAGAAACAGGAATCAAATGGCTGAACGTTACATAATATATTTGACTTCTCAATGCTTCATTTAGCTTAATTAATGCATTGTCTTTCAATTGGAACCATTTTCATTTTCCTGACATAACCTTATATCCCCCCTAACACTTGTTTCAGCCCCGTTAATGTAATACAAACCCTACCATTGAACTCCTTACTTGATAACATTCACTCCAACTTAAACAACTTTAAACACTGATTTAGACTTTTGATTTCTATTCATGACAATTTTATGTTCGAATATGCTAGTTTTTACAAATTGTTGCGTACAATAAAGTATTCGTATCTAACTATCTAACTCTCAGAAATTTCAACTATTTAAGTTTAGAAATGATTTGTGTTCACACCTCACTCAAAGAAATAGACATTGTATTAGTCAATAAACGAACAATATCTTCTACATGTATATCAATGTATTTGTTCACAAGTTAGGCTTTCACAATTGTCTTGTACTCTACAGCAAAGACAATTGATTGTATTCTAGGTATTTTAAATTTTTAAGTATAGTGCTGTTCTTTTCATAAATTTTATATTGACAGTTCTTGAATTAGATAAGTTAAAGACATAACTATTTGAACACAAGTAAAATAAATGATTTTTATAATTTGCTCCACGAGTACTTTTTGTTAACAGGATCGTAGTCAATTTCTGGCACTCATATATTAACATAAAAAGCATATTTATCATGCTACTCTTTATAGATAACATTTTCTCATTAATGTTATGATTCGTGTATACATAGATATATGAAAAATTAAAACGCATATATTCTAACCTCTCATTAATATTTCGATTGTGCTCTTATATTCCTGAATTATTCAAACTATGTTTAATTATATTCTTTTACAAATCGAAATAAATTCAACATTGATTAAACATTATTGATTGTAAACATATCATTGATTATCATCAGGCTTTCAATAAAGTATACTTTAAATAAAGTATAATTTTTACTTTGAATTAAACAAAAAACAGATGTAATATATATAATTTTTAATTTGACTACGTGTTTTAACTTTGTAGAGAAGTGATCAATATATTTCTAAAGATTCTTCCGAAATAAAATCCATATCCTATTTGAATTGAACATTAACATTAACGTTGATACTTAAACTCTCGGCTTCGGGCTTTGTGGCATTTAACCCGTAAAACATCTTCCTTGGTGCTGAACTCGGATTAAATTAAAATAAGCATTTTGCAAAAGAGTGTATACGGCAAACACGTTTAGACCCTCAAATACTTACAGTGCAACAAGTCACTCAGTACTACACACAGGACTACCAGGACTTGTCGCACTTTACTGTACAGCAAATTCAAATAGCTGTTTGATTGATAAAGACTATAGGCGCATGTAGACCCAGAGGTACAGACCCTCACCGACCTTCACTGTGACCAAACACTCAATCAATGATCGTATATGAATAAACATATTATATTTACCGGCTGGGTAGCCTTGTGGTTGTGTTCAATGTCTGTTACGCTGAACAACTAGCCTTAAGGCAGTCTATATATAGAGCGTGTACAGTACACACTCGTATAGACCCTCAACAGGTTGTAATGTACACTTAGCGAGTCGGGTAACTCACGTTATCAGCGAAACATGGGTATGAGTTATGAGTAAATATGCAAATGAGAGTCAAGATAACCGGTAGTTCACAACGAATCTATTTGATTAGATACACACTCAGTTAGATATATCGTTTTTATGACATATCCCAATTCCAAAGTAGGAAGTGACCACTATTACATTCATTTGATAAGAGAACGAATCCTATCTGTCTGTCTCATGGTACCGAATCAATAGGCCTAACCAACCACGAACGAATAATGTGAAACGAAATATTACGAGAATAATAAGACACAAATGACAAACCTCAATGCAGTGTTTGGTGCAGCAACGGCATGTTGATAACAAACCAAGTTCCTCCCACTGTATGGACGACTCGCCTTGCCGTCTGCCGAGCTGGCGACTGGTCACGTGACTGTAAATAGGAGGCTCTGTATGAGTGTGCTCTATGTAATGCAAAATACTTACACTGCTTTACAGGATGTTGGTGATAATAAAGAGACAATTGGTTTTGTAATTCTAAAGATGAACTTTTGAAAAAAAAACTGAGTTATGTTATTATTATGTATTACTTATGTATGCATTAATATTTATTCCCTGCATATGTAAATATGTAAAGGAACTTAATTACAAGAATTTTACTTCTTTATTGAAGAATACCATTCCATGCATGTACGCTTACGTTAATATATAAACTGGTATAGTTATTTCTGTTCAGATTCCAATCTGCTGTAGATTTGTTACAAATTGCCCCAAATATAATATTTGCAGTTCTATTACGCCATTACCATTTCGGTTTCAGCTTCGTGTATCAATGTTCCTAACCTAGATTATTTAAAGATATTTAGAAATATATTTCGTCAAGCATTCTTGCTTGACATGTAGATAGCTACTGTTTCATTTCTTTTACGACTCGGGAATATTTATTTGAACAAAGAGGTATTTGACCCCCTGAAGATAATAACATTTGTCATAAATTTTGGAAATTTGAAGAAATATATATTTTGAATGTGCTGATATAAGTATGTGCATCTTGTGCTACACGTGTTATCTGCTGTTATTTACAAACGGACCTTACAAGTTAGATCAACAATATATTGCATTACCAAACTCACAAATAAATCTTAATGATTTCGTCATGAAAAACATCCTATATTTTCAAATGGTCTTATTATATTCACACATATTTCTTAGCAATGAAATAGATAGATAAAACCTTCTTCGTGTTCATTAAGATCATGTTCATTAAAGGGGCAGTACACTGCATGAAAAGAAGTTCTTTACAAGATATTTACAAAGGATTAAATATCTTGTAAAGAACTTATTTACAAGATATTTACAAAGATTAAAGTACTTATTTACAAAAATAATCAAGGTAATAAATATCTATTAAAGATGATATTTACAAGATATTTATTATTTTGTAAATGTTTGTAAATGTTTGTAAAGGTTTGTAAAGTTTTGTAAATATCATCTTTAATAGATATTTATTACCTTGATTATTTTTTACTTTGAAAAGTGATAATTGGCAAAATGTTGACTTTGAAAAGAAATAATTTGAAAAATGTTGACTTTGAAAAGTAACAATTGGTGAAAAGTTGACTTTGAAAAGTAACAATTGGTGAAAAGTTGACTTTGAAAAGTAATAATTTGAAAAATGTTGACTTTGAAAAGTAACAATTGGTGAAAGTTGACTTTGAAAAGCAACAATTGGTGAAAAGTTGACTTTGAAAAGTAATAATTTGAAAAATGTTGACTTTGAAAAGTAACAATTGGTGAAAAGTTGACTTTGAAAAGTAATAATTTGATGAAATGTTGACTTTGAAAAGAAATAATTTGGTGAATGATGACTTTGTAAATAAATGATTTGTGAAATGCAGACTTTGAAAGAAATGATTTGATGAAAGGAAGTCTTTTGAAAGAAATAATTTGATGAAATGTTGATTTTGAAAAGAATAAAGGTGAAATATTGACTTTGCAAGGTATTAATTTGAAGAAATGTTGGTTTTGGAAATTAATGATTTGATGAAGTGTTTACTTTCAAAAGTAATAATTTGGTGAAATGTTGACTTTGAAAACTGATAAGTTTGAAGAAGTGTTGACTTTGAAAAGAAATAATTGGTGAAATGTTGACTTTGAAAACTGATAAGTTTGAAGAAGTGTTGACTTTGAAAAGAAATAATTGGTGAAATGTTGACTTTCAAAAGAAATAATTTGATGAAATGTTGATTTTAAAAAGTTATTAGTTGATGAAATGTTGAGTTTGAAGAGAAAAAAATTGTGAAATGGTGACTTTGAAATAAATATTTTTTTTGAAATGTTGACTTTCAAAAGAAATAATGGTGAAATGTTGACTTTGATATGTAATAATTTGATGAAATGTTGACTTTGAAAATTAATAATTTGATGGAATGTTGATTTTGAAAAGAAATAATGGTGAAATGTTTACTTTGATAAGTAATAGTTTGGTGAAATGTTGACTTTGAAATATATAATTTGATGAAATGTTGACTTTAAAGGGGCAGTAGCACGTTTTTAGGGGGAATATAAGGTGATGTCACGAAAATGAAAATTAATGGTTCCAATTGAAAAACAATGTATTTAAACTAAATGAAGTAGTAATAATTCAAATGTATAAGGCAAAGTTTAGCCATGCGATGACATTTTCTTACACAAAATGAATTAAAGGTGTTCACACAAAAATGGCCGCCAATGGATTTTATATGAATCTTCATACTTTGTCCTCTGACTTTGGATGACTGGCTTTTGTAATGAGATTTTTGGCACTGTCAATATAATACATTTAGCAATAACTCACAATTATCAGTGAAATATCTTAAATATGAAATTATTAAAAAACGTGCTACTGTCCCTTTAAAAAGAAATAACATTAATCTCAAAGACTATACCTGAATAAACAAACATTTATAAAGCAACTACCCGACAAATAAACTTGGCAAGTTTTCAATAAATGTTTATCTTGGAGCATAAAATAGAAATCATCAATCTATCATCTGCTACCTGCTCTGACTCCAATACCCTCCTCGTTAAGTTATACTAAATTCAATTAACATAAATCTCAGATGACTATACCTGAATATACGAACACTTAACAAGCATCTACCCGACAATTAAACTTGGCGAGTTTTCAATAAATGTTTATCTTGGAGCATAGAGAAGAAATCATCAATCCATCGTCTGCTACCTGCTCTGACTCCAATACCCTCCTCGTTAAGTTTAACGACATTCAATTAACAATAATCTCAGATGACTATACCTGAATATACAAATATTTAAAATGCAGCTTCCCGACAATTAAACTTGGCCAGTTTTCAATAAAAGTTTAATTGGAGCATAAAATAGAAATCACCAATCCATCGTCTGCTACATGCTCTGACTCCAATACCCTCCTCGTTAAGTTTAACGACATTCAATTAACAATAATCTCAGATGACTATACCTGAATATACAAACATTTAAAAAGCAGCTTCCCGACAATTAAACTTGGCCAGTTTTCAATAAAAGTTTAATTGGAGCATAAAATAGAAATCATCAATCCATCGTCTGCTACATGCTCTGACTCCAATACCCTCCTCGTTAAGTTAAACTACATCCAATTAACATAAATCTCAGATGACTAACCTGAATATACAAACACTTAACAAGCATCTACCCGACAATTAAACTTGGCGAGTTTTCAATAAATGTTTATCTTGGAGCATTGAGTAGAAGTTAACACTCATACAGAATGACAATATGAAATTCCGACTTTCATTTTTTTTTTTAATTCTTAAAATGTTCTGAAATTGATCAAAGTTTATTTTCAATTTATTCTAATATCAAATTATTATTGAATTATTGGCTATTTTGGGAGATGATAACTTTCATGAAATATTTAGTTTGAAGTTTAGTTTGATGTTGTTTAAAAGTTAACTTTGAAAAGTATGTTGTCTCTTTTAAATGTTTTTAGAATATATTTAAAGATATTCGAATTCAGTTAACATTCCCAATGAAAAATAATCCTTCATTGAGTATATTATTGTATGTGTACAGTTAAACAATACGCTATACTGATTAGTGAATGAATGGTTTATTACCACGAAGATCACACAAAAAATGACATAGAAAAAAACAAACAAATAAACATGTTTGATTATGGTAGCATGCGTAGACAGGTTTTGACACTCTTTCAAAATATCCACTGCAGTTGTTTATGTTCTTATGATATCAGTGATATAAACGTATCTAAAGATGGAAGTAATGAATATTATACATTGCTAAAAGATGGACAAACCATAATAAGATGAGCCACCTTGTCTTGTTAGCGAGCAAACAATGCTATTTTCATCAATCTATGGATTGTTATTCACCCTCTCTTTCTCCAATACCTAAACGACATGCAGTTAGCATAGTCTTAGATGACTTTTTCTGAATGAACAAATAATAACAATGCATCCGTCAATATTCATTAATTTACTCATTACCTCCGAAATATATGTGGCAAATTAGGGTGATCCTTTTTGTGAGGGCCACATGTCTCTCAATAAGAAAGTTCACATATATAAGTCGCTTGAAAGCACCTCTTGTCTTATCGCTTCTACTTGTATTGCAATGAGGTCACTTCGGTGATGTAGTTTGATGTATTTACCACATCGTCATCAAATGAATTCAGTGTCTTTTGACCAATCATCAATAAAAGTCGAATCTAGATTTTACTACGGGTTTGATTCTCCCGCGAATAAATATCTAATCAGGCTCTAAATATTAAATCACTATCATAATAGATTGACCTTGAAATAACACTGTCTCAAGATGCACGCCACTGATTGAAGCATAGCAATCGTAGAACAAACACGTGCATATGCTTTCATCGGACAAAAGTCTTCATGTAGCCACACCCCTGTTCAATACCCATTGAAACACCGTCTATTCCATGCCCACAGTTTGCTTTTTTTACTTAATATTTGCGTTTTTGCACAATATCCTCTTTGCATCTGTTATTCTGTCATGTGAAGGTGGAATGTTGTTTTTGCATTCTGAATTTATTTTTCAAAGTAGAGATTTAAGTACGTAAAATGTATCATAAAGGTTCCCTTTTAAGTTGAGTATGTAATAATGTGACATTCTACATAAAATGTTTGTGGGTTCAATAACATTTCAATAGGTCAAATAGTGCAAAATTTTGTTTTTATCTTTTGTTGAATGTCTCACACCATCTCGGATCTGACATTACTAATACAACATACATATTTTACATCATATGCAGAATTCATACAGGGACAAAAGGATATAATTATAACTACAATAAGTCAATCTGTTTAAGCTGTAAAGTTACAGGACTTGCTCACCAGAAATATAGAACACGCCCATCACGTGTAAACAGATTTAGGATATATTTACAAGCATTCGTATATAACAAGATATTTTTCAAAATTAGCATGTCAACCACATCAACTTTATTTCAAAGTAACCATTTCATCAAAAGTATCATCTCTCAATATAGCCAATAATTATGATGCATCTACTTTGGAAATCACTTGTGAACAATATAACAACTTCAGTGTCAACAACTTCCTAATTTCAAATATATTTGAAAGTCAGAACTCATGTTTTCATTTTGTATGAATATTGAATTTTACTCTAAACCCCAAGATATACATTTAGTGAAAACTCGCCAAGCTTAATTGTCGTGTACTTGCTAGTTAAGTGTTTGTATATTCAGGTATAGTCATGTGAGCTTTATGTTAATTGAATGTCGTTTAACTTAGCGAGGAGGGTATTGGAATATATATCCAAGTTTAGACTGTGCTCTCATACGTTGTCAATTGAAACGGGTAGATATCAAAATGTTCATGTAAATGATAGGAAATGTGTTTTATGTAAAAGTGAAATTGAAGATGAATTTCATTTTATTTTGAAATGTCCAATGTATAATGATCTTCGACAAAAATTTATAAAGCCATATTATTGTAATAACCCATCTGTTTTTAAACTTGTCCAGTTATTAAGTATCAATAATGTAAAACAGTTATGTAATCTTGGGAAATATCTTTACAAAGCATGTACATTAAGAAATCAGTTGCTATCAATTGTAAGTGAGTATGTTTTCTGAAAATGTTCACCTGCACCAACTCATAATGTATCTTTGTAACCGCCGATTAGCTGTAATGCTAAAGGTTAATAAAGAATTGAATTGAATTGAATTGAATTGAATCAGAGCAGGTAGCAGACGATAGATTGATAATTGTTACTCTATAATCCAAGATATACATTAAGTGAAAACTCGCCAAGCTTAATTGTCGGGTAGTTGCTTGTTGATTGTTTGTATATTCAGGTATAGTCATCTGAGATTATTGTTAATTGAATGTCGTTTAACTTAACGAGGAGGGTATCGGAGTCCGAGCATGTAGCAGATGATAGATTGATGCAAATAGCATTGATTGCCCTTGAACAGGACGAAGGGGCCTAAAATAGTATATGGTAACATTTGAATTGGTAGATTTTACACAATAATGAATATGTCTATCAAGGTCAAAATGTTTTTGACGCTACATATTTCCAAAATAAAATAATCCAAAGTAAACTTTCTTTCAGAAACATTGCAAATAAAAAATCTCATTGAGAATATTTTTCTCAAAATTATGCAGTCATGAAATGAAAATTACTCAATACGTTTGCCCATGAAGCTGAACTTTAAAAAAAACATCAACAATATGTTCACAAAGTAGTTATCACAACAATTGTAATACAGACAAACTGAAAGACAATGATATCTATTCAACTTGCACTCGCTGGTTACATAATAAAAATAGATAATAAAAATAGATTAATTGTTCACAAATAACAATTTTTTCTGAACTAGCATGTCAACAACATCAAACTATACTTCAAAGTAAACACTTCATCAAAATTATAAACCCTCAAAATAGCCCTTTTTCATACGGGCTATACTTTGGAAATAACCTTTGAACAATATGACAGCTTCAGAGCCAATAATGTACACCAAATTCAATTATATTTGAAAGTCAGAATTTCAAAATTTCACTTTGTCTGAGCGTTAACTTCTCCAAGATAAACATTGATTAAAACTCTCCAAGCTTGATTGTCAAGTAGTTACAATAAATTGTTTGTATATTCATGTATTATCATCTTATATATTGATTGAATGTCGTTAAACTTAACAAGACAGGTATTGGAGTCAGAGCAGGTAGCAGACTATAGATTGATGCTAAGAGCATTGATATCCCTTTGACGGGACAAAGTGGCCTCAACATTATATTGTTGAATTTGAATTGGTAAATTTTACACATGAAGCAGTATGTCTTTCATAATCAAAATATCAGTGACACCATGATGTACATTGTAACATGATCAAGTGTAATACGTTGACGATTATACCTACCTCGGAATAAAGTTTCACCGAAATCGAAAATTCACAAAGGCAATTAAAACACTCCATGATCAGGCGATGAAAAGTGTTTTTATAATTCTCTCAAAGGCACGAAATCTGCACATTCCTACTGATTGCCTGTTTAAATGTTACGACAGCATGGTCTTACCTATCCTTCTATACGGATGTGAAGTGTGGGGTTTCTCAAACATAGCTATTCTAGAAAACGTTCACATACTGTTTATAAAATCTGTCCTAAAACTCCGCAAGAGCACACCATCCTACATGCTATATGGAGAAACTGGACGCCTACCTACATCTTTACATATCAAGAAACGAATTATTTCATATTGGTTTAAGCTTGCCACTAATGTACACCAAAATAAAATGTCTGTTGTGATATATAATGTTTTACTTGAAATGCTACAAAATGATCAATATGTTTCACCATGGCTTAAAAATGTTAAACATATATTAGATGAATGCGGTTTGTCACTTGTGTTTAATTACCCCCATCTATTCGACCGGCAGTGGCTTATCTCCACAGTATTTCAGCGTTTGTCTGACCAATTTATACAAAAATGGCAGGCCGATCAGGCAAACTCTCATAAAGGTTCAATATATAACTGTTTAAAACCCTTTTTTGGAGAAGAAAGTTATATTCACCTCCCTTGCAAATTATCAATCCCTCTTCTAAAATTCCGTACAAGCAATCATTGTCTACCTGTGGAGACTGGCCGATGGTCAAATATAGAATATAGATGCCGCTTTTGTAAATTATGTAGCCTACAAGCTGTCGGGGACGAATATCACTATGTATTTATTTGCCCATATTTCATAAAACAAAGAGAATGTTATTTAGATAAATTCTATTATATCAACCCAAGCTACAATAAGCTGCAATTGTTATTTGGGGCGCTTTCAAACAAGCGATATTCTATTCTACGGAAACTGGTAACTTTCATCTCATTCATATGCGATGTTATTAATAAATATCGCATGTAAAGCATCTATATACACAGCCTTAATGTCATTCTAAATACACAATGTAATTTTTCATGTACCACGGTGAGTGGTTTTTGTGAAATAAAGATTGATTGATTGAATATACTATCAATGTGAATATGTCACCCAGACAAAGACAAGTACTACAGTATATCTTGCTGATCACTAATTGTAAACAACACAGAATCAATACCCTTACTATGATTAACAATAACATAAACAATAAGTTAATATTCAACTGAACCTAATTGCTTTCAAAGTCAACATTTCAATAGAATCATTATTTACGAAATTAGGATTTATCTCCTCATTTTTTTTTTGTGTGGCAAATAAAGGATTTTTGTACTATACATTCGATGAGCCTTTAATGGGTAAAGATATTTGATTCTCATTATTTAGTTTATTGCACTAACAATAACATAACAGGTGCAGTGACACACTGTGTTTATTAGGTAGTAAAGTGGTATGCATGCATGAAGACTTAGCGAGCCTTTGGCTGAATCCTTGACATGTAGAATCTTGGCAAGTTTGATTGTCATTGCTTCTTTTTTCATTGTCAGTGAGGTCATGGGTTGCGCTTTTTTTGTAAATATGTTATAAATATATTATTTAAAAGTGTAAAGCTACATGTAAAAACCTTTTACATTTAGGATAACTGATTGGAACATAAAATCTTGAAATTCTATTTCTTATGATTATATCTAAAAAATCAACAACTACGGTTGATTAATTAATTAACAAATATGTTGTATTAAGTAGATGATTTGATTAAATGAAATCATCAATTCATTGATTCAACCTATTTCTCAAAATCATTAGATAAATCATGTTAACTATTTAATACTTGGTTTTTCTAACAATAGGTCTACATCAGGTAGAGAATGCACCAAATGACGAAAAACCTTTCATTCTTTCATTATTGTCTACTCTTATGCCTGGGTGAGGATCCGGTGGGGTATCCGGCGCCGTATCAACTTTACCATCTTAATTCATTAGTAACTACTTAGTTAGTTAGTACTTAAAACAACAATGTACATTCTCCATAGACAGACAGATTATTTATTCAGTCTCACCATATGTATCTACGCTGCAATCACCGTCCACCGTGTAACTTAAGGTTAATAAAGAATTGAATTGAATTGAAATTGACAATTTCTAATACCTACTATATATTAAGAACTGGGTGTGCTTTTTGTCAATTTGACCAATAAACACCTTCAATTAGCTTTTTATTGAGACTGCGTAATTAACGGCTGTAAAAAACCTACCTGAGATAGGGGCCATAAAACTCGCGCGGGTGTGACGTAATAAACAGACTATATAGAGTAGCGCATCATTAACTGAACAGAAATACCGCCTTAAATAATTGTTTATTTACAAGTGGTGTTGATATCTTTATTACTTCAAACGCTTAATAGTGTTACATCGTCAAATGACTAATCCAACTGAGTGTTTAACATTTCGTTAAAAAAATCGTTAATGAATGGGTTTATTTGGTGATCTCGTTAAGATAGATGTATAGAGCTCGTTGTAATCATTCTGTATATATTACGTCTCAAAAATGGCGTGTGACCAGTCATGCATTCACGGGTCTGTCGCGAGACAGATCTAGCTGCCCATCAAGTCGGCATTCAAAAACGGCTTTAGTTACTAAACTGAACATAATTGAGTATCAACCTTTGACACACTATAAAATATTTAATCAGACATACTTATATTCAAAAGAAAATAGCAACATATGTTTGTGGTTATATGATGTTTAACATTAAACACATTTACACTCAAACAAGTTTTAAAGATCTATTGCAGTGTAGGGTGTTTATGTAAACGTCAATAAACTATTGATGGACACCTCACCGACAGGAAATTAAAAACTGCAATGAGATATTGTTTTAATCATTTTATTATTGTGTCACGCAAATGTTGACATGTCGTATACATAAAAATTAGCACCATATACATAAAACAACATTTGCCCGGCATACAAGATGGTCGATCCCAATGAACAGTGCTAGGGTAGGCTTTTACGCTGAGAGTTGATCCAGGCGTTGAGCCATGAAGCATATCAAGCATGAGCTAACGGCATTGCCATTCAATACACAATCAACATCTTAATTAGTGAGATATTCCAACAGGTGTATTCGTTAAGCTACCTACAAGTGAGGGGAATTTAACTTCTAGTAAGCTGTTTGGATTCCTCAAATCAGTGATTAATTTTTCTTTTTCTTATGAAAATGAGAAAATATTTCACAAACTAAAGACAACAGTAAACATTTCCAGTATCTCATGTTTAATTTTTCATCAAAAATTGTTTCAACGAAATCACCATTACAAATCTTCATTCAACAACACAATGGATTTTATAAGTCTATGTTTTACAAAAGGTCAACATTTGAAATTATCAAATTTTCCTTAAAAGTTAATATTCCATCTGAAAAATTAACACCCATTAAATGCGTAATGAATACATCGAACTGATTATGTAACAGCATTGTCACTCAATAGACAATCAACACCTTGACTAATGAGTTATTTAACAAGTGTATTCGTTAAGCTACAACCTAATGAGTGGAAATAATTTCCAACAAGCTGTTTTCATTTTTCAACACTGTATTTATTATTCATATTAGTTAAAATAAGGAAATTATCAAATTATATCTTTTCTAAGTCATCATTTCACAAATTTCACAAAATATTTCATTTTTTAAGTCAAAATGTCATCAAATTATTACTTTTCAAAGTAATTATTTCACCAAACTTATACGTTTTCAAAGTCTTCATATCATTCATTATCACTTTCCAAAGTCAACATTTAACAAAACGTATAAGTTCCCAAAGTCATCATTTCACTAAAATTCTTCCTCTTCAAGTCATAATTTTACCAAATCATTCCTCTTCAAAGTCATCATTTAACCAAATTATTTCTTTTCAAAGTCAACATCTTATAAAATGTTGACGTTTCAAAGTAAACATCTAATAAAATAATCACTTTTCAAAGTCACTATTTCATCAAATCATTTCCTTTCAAAGTCATCATTTCACCAATTATTTCTTTTCAAATTCAACATTTCATCAAATTATTACTTTTCAAAGCATTTTTTCACTATTTCACCAACCTATTAGTTTCCAATGTCATCATTTCACTAATTATTTCTCTTCAAATTTATCATTTCATCAAATGATTCCTCTTCAAGTAATAATTTCACCAAATTATTCCTATTCAGAGTCATCATTTAAACAAATTATCTCTTTTCAAAGCCAACATTTCGAAGAATTATATTTCTCTTCAAACTCAACAAATTCATCTTGTATTTCTTTTCAAAGTCAACATTTCATGAAATCATCACTTTTGAAAATCAACATCTCATAAAATTTGTACTTTTCAAAGTTTCAATTTGATGAAATTGTTGATATCAAAAGTAAAAATTTCATCAAATTATTTCTTTTTAAAGTCAACATTTTACCATTATCACTTTTCAAAGTCAACACTTCACCAAACATATTAGTTTTCAAAGTCATAATTTCACTAATTGTTTCTCTTCAAAGTCATCATTTCACCAAATTATTACTTTTGAAAGTAAACATTTCATCAAATCATTTATTTCCAAAGCCAACATTTCTTCAAATTAATACCTTTCAAAGTCAATATTTCAACTTAATTTCTTTTCAAAATCAACATTTCATCAAAATATTTCTTTCAAAGATATCATTTCACAAATTATTTCTTTCCAAAGTCATCCTTTCACAAATTATTTCTATCCAAAGTCAACATTTCATCAAATATTTCTTTCAAAGTCAACATTTACAAATTTTTTTACTTTCAAAGTCTACATTACAGATTAAAAATGATATTTACAAATATTTACAAAAATTTACAAATATTTACAAATATTTACAAAAATTTACAAAGGATTAAAGATGATATTTACAAAGAAATAAATATCTTGTAAAGATGATATTTACAAAAAAATAAATATCTTGTAAAGGTAATAAATATCTTCATTTCACCCAGTGGTAGCACGTTTTTTTATAATTTTATATTTCAATTTTTCACTGATGTTTGAAAGTTATTGCTTAATGTATTATATTGACAGTGTCAAAAATCTCATTACACAAGCCAATCATCCATAGTCAGAGGACAAATTATGAAGATTCACATACAATCCATTGGCGGCCATTTTTGTGTGAACACCTTTAATTCATTTTGTGAAAGTAAATGAATTGCATGGCTAAACTTTATGTTATACATTTGAATTATTACTGCTCAATTTAGTTTCAATACATTGTCTTTCAACTGGAACCATTTATTTTCATTTTCCTGACATGACCTTATATTCCCCCTAAAACGTGCTACTGCCCCATTAAAGTGTTTTTAATTTAGTTATGTTTGTAGAAGCATTGTTTCATAAACTTTCTTACACTGTATGAGGTTGGTTATGTTGTTGGTAATTGCACAGCCTATGTTTACCCTTAAAAATAATGATTTTAAAAATTTTGGGCTGATGTAAAAACCAATATAACAAACAACGGTCATATTTCTTCCCTGAATTGTTACACGATTATTTACAAGTTCAGTGTAAAACGGAGAAGTTCTAGATATTTCGTTCCTTTAAGAAGAATTTGAAAACAGTGTAACACAACTAAACTAAATATGTCAACAAAACAAGAAACATGTGGAAGCCCAAAACAAATCGAACAGATTTCATTATTAATCAAGCATGAACATGATAACATAATTGTCAAATGTCAAAGTGACGAAAGTCAAAACATCGCCGTTAGTCAGATTTAACCTTTATTTTGAAAATCTGCCAGTGCTTGGAATGATCATTAGAGCACCATATTGAGTTATTTCCGCAAAACCCATTATAGACAAAAATATGTATATTTGTGCGACAAAGAGTGACACCAAAGCCCTAAATCTCCACATCCGGGTCATTATCTTGTAGCAGCCATATAGATTACATTCAGATTCCTCTTTTAGGACAAAAATTAACCACACTTTAGTGAGCCGTTTGCAGGAAATTAATAATCGATCATTGCAGCCAGTTATGGACCCTGTTTTGAGAGAATGTTCAAACTTTCAATCTTTTAATCATTAGTACAAGTCTAGTTGAGTGATGAATCACACTTTCATCTACAAGTGTGAGATAAAAATCAGCGTATCTAGTTATGGTTTTATCATAGTGTCATACTGTCAATACACACTATGACAGCTTACTGTCGTTGAAAGGAGACTTTTATCTATGACTTCATTCTCAAGGTCAACAGATTCGTTAAAGAGGGTTTGATAAAATAATTACAATATCTAGCCCACACGATCTGCTTGATGAGTTGATTTAGAATGATTTGGCAGAGTCTGTGCATCAACAACATCTCTAAACGTTTAATACATCAGGCTTATGCTCTAAAGGGATAGTTTCAACCAAGATGGCGTGATCAACCTTCTAGCCCCATACATGTAATGTGATATTTGACAGGGTATTCCAAATCGTTTCACCTGTTTCGTGTGACGTACATCCTTGTATTTCCCTCCAGGACGGTTTACTTGGACAAATGTAAGCCCTGAGAGAGGGATTGCAATGACTGTAAACCCTTACACAAGTTTTGTAAAAACTCTTAAAATTTAAATAATTTTCACATTCAATAACCGGACTCGAATCTGCATTGCGTCAGTCTTTTGGGCGCTTCATCGCAGCCCTATGGAGCCAACGAAACAAAGATGCTTAATAACTTTATTAAGCCTTACACTTCTTAATATTTCATTCAAGTCATTGTAAGGCTGGTGAGGGATACTTTAAAACGCGGCAGTGCATGGGAAAATCGAGAGAGTCATCGCCGCATGGGCACGCAAATACCCTCGATATACAGTGGTTCCCGACGGGCACTGCTATATGGCAGAGTAACGTGTTTGTATGGATTATTAACATGGTATATTTCAAGAAAATATATGACATTCTCGTAACAAATATTTAGCTATATTCAGATTTAGAAAAACGAATTTATCCTGTCCATGTGGAGCAAAATAATATTTAAAATCTGGTTCATCTTAAGCCCTGTCCGCTTGTGCAGGTGTAACATGCTTCATAGAGGTCGAAGAGTGCAGAGAATTGAATAACTGGACATTTAACGATACATATCTGCCCATTACTGTCAGGGTCAGATATGTATCACTCAATCGCGAATTTATAGCTTAGGGATTACTACACATGGATTACCTGTCGTAGCTTCTATATAAGGCCGGGTCAATTTAGAACCAGCACTTTGTATTCCGGTCGCTACACAGGTATGTCAAATGCTCTTCTTTTAGTATTCTGTGTCTCTCTTTCTTATATATGAATTTACTGATATTAGAAGTTATAATGAGTAATGAGTTTTGTGTCTGAGATCTGTACATGAGTTGATAAAGTGTTTATAGTGTTTATCGTAGTTTAGACATTGTGTTCTGGTTATGGTTATGAGTTCTGTAGTATGGTTATTGTTTTATCATGTATATATATTGTGTTTGTATTATGTTCTGCAAATAAACTTTGTATTCCGGTCGCTACACAGGTGTCTCCTGGGTCGTTTGTCTCACAGCCTGGGGATGGGCGAGTCGCCAGCTCTGCCGAAGCTATTCCCCAAACGAAACGAACCTTACAAACTATAGACTTTCAGCTAGTTAATAGGATTTTATGATTTATTTTTACGGATTTATCAACTTCAGGTGTTGATAATATGGAGAAACCATTCAACCCTGTGTATTGTAACTTTCTAGACCCTGATAGTCAGTCAAGGCCTTTGGAACCTTAATAATAATAATAATGAACATTTTTAAGCCTAATATCCAGTGCAAGCACTGCTCATTGGCTGTACATGTACATTATCACCCTGGAGGAATTGTACTTTCAAAGCCGCTACTAAGCGCTTCGCGCGACCACATAGGTCCGTACTTCCTGTATTCAGGTACCCAATTGTACAGCTGGGTAGACTGAGTGCAATGTGGATGAAGTGCCTTGCCCAAGGACACAACACGGTGTAAAGCCCAGGTCACAAATCGTTGGTGTTTTCACCTGGATTCGAACCCGGGTCTTTAGCGTGATAGGCCAGCACGCTAACCACTACACCACCGCGCTCCTTCAGAAATCCTCAGTTTTATTAATTTCCTATCAGGGTCCACAAACTTACCTTTTACTCTGGCGATGCCTCCGTGAGAATCTAGAAGAACGCTGCTTACGAGCTGAGGAGAAGCATGCAGCTGGACATATGTTATATTTTTGTTACATACATGTTCTGAATATCTTTATTAGAACATTTTTAAACAGGTATTGTGTAACCAGTTAAATGTTATTCAACGAATGTTGTGAGACCAAAACAAGATATTGACGATAGTGACGTTAAAATACCGAAAAAAGGTTGAACTCAGCTGATCGGGTACAACTGAACCGCCCATCGCTACACATTTTAAAAGATTATATTTCTTAAGTTTCGTATTTTCACCCCAAAACAAACTTGCATCATATCAATGATACATGTGAAAATTTATCAAACCAATATTTGTGTTCCGAACAAGGATATTTCCTCCGATAAGGCAAAAAGTATATTGCGAAACTTAGTTTGCATATAAACGATTCCCCAGTGACCCCTTATTGGTTCCACTCCTTTCTCATCTGATTGAGTACCGGGAGATCTGGTGTGGAGATGAGAAAGGAGTTACCATTACTCGTCTTGGCTGCCCGGTCTAGGAGCGGGTGGGGGGGTCAAAACAATTCAAATCCCGCAAGGCGGCCCACCAAGCGGCTGTTATTTGAGAATGTCGATACACTCGTGCCCATTTGACTGTCAACTTGCCCAAGTCAAACTACCTACACCTTGATCGGTCAAATCCAGAAAGAGGCTGATGTCGGGTTTCACCGCTAGGAGTCGCTGAGGATCTAAATGATTCCCCAGTGACCCCTTATTGGTTCCACTCCTTTCTCATCTGATTGAGTACTGGGAGATTTGGTGTGCATATGTTTACGGATTTTGCTTTTCTCTTTACTCTCAGAATTTGTCATGTCCCCTACCCATTGCACATACCTCTCCCAATACTCAAAATAAAGAAAACAAGACCATTCATATACAGAAGCGTCATTTATTCCTAAAGAAAATGCCACATTTACATGTAATTCCATCCATTAAGATATTGAAGGATGTACAAGACTGGTGTGTTCCCTTTTATCCAAGATAAAACCTGACCCTCCGTATAATCAGATATGTTTTCCCATTCCTGTACATGCCTATGTAATTCACCGGCCACAAAGTTATCGGGGTCCCTAACACACAAAGACTTAACATTTCCTAGCTTCTTTGAGTATATGCTGTCACTGGCTGGGGAAAAGGTTTCACCCCCAAGAGTCAACCATACCGGGTGCTTCCGAGTAGCATTCATAGCCTCTGCAGGGTCGAACTTCAATTCCCTTTCCCAAACTGGAACCTCAATCCGTACATCCGTTTCCCCAGGTGCAAAGTCCACCTGCGGGAAATTATGAAAACTTTACTATGAAGAAGTTCAAACACCCAATAGCGCCCAGATTGACAAACGAGGGGTCAAACCTTTTCCCCAGCCCACGTGAATCAAAAGATCCACTGAGACTAAGATGTCCCGGGCTGAAGGCTAGGGATTGATACTAAGAGATAAACAGATAACCTGAACTGTCAATACCCCGCCTCACCAGTGTAACTTAGTTCGTTAGGCCAGCCTGCTAGCAGGAAAACTCTCTGCAGTGGAAAGATATGAGTCATCGCCACACGCATACGCAGTTACTGTATCTAGGGATGTTCAAAGATGGCTGCTCCCTAGGAACCTAAACTATCAACAATAAATGTTTCAATGTATCTGTTATGTTATCAAGTTTGTCGAGAAACTGTTTATACTATTTGACTCTGTTGACGTTAGGGCACCAAGTAACGACAACAAACTGTCAGTCTTATCTGGTAGCACATGTTTCAGCCTCCCTCAAAGTCAAAGGCCGGGAAGTTCACATTCTTGTGAATTTCCTGATATTTGAAGGCCAATTATGGCGATAACAGAGTTTTCCTGAAGATACATCTGGTTGAATGTTGTAGAATAATGTTTATACTATCATTTCCGCTATAAATATCCTGCGTGTCAAGTAATGTTCTGGTTAAACTTGATGTTAAGAGCTACACTCCAGCAATCACACTTTCAGCAATTATAGCAAGTAAAAGAAGATTTCACCACTTGTTATAAGTTGGAAAGTAATATATACATCACTAAATCACAAACTATGCCATAATGGCTTATGTAGATGTTGTGGACAAAGGGCAAAATCTTCAACGAAAAAGGCAGAAATCAAAACAATATGGGAGTTATTTTAGTGACATTTTGGGAGTATTTGGAATTAATATGAAAGAATATGAGCCTGAAATTTATCCAATTGGACTTTGTGCTGGTTGGTATTTGAGAAGTGTTAACTATAAAAGAAGAGTTTTAAGGGATCGCCATCAAAGTACGGATGGAGATAAATCTGCATCTCTCCAGATTCAAGCTTCTTTTCTAAGTTCTAAAAGGAGAAAATGAAATCTATATGATATTTGAGATTGACAATAAAATAATTTTTCAAAGTGGCAGGTAGGCCTTTAATTTCTAGGGATGAGCAGAACAAAATCGACAAACCGACTATTCTTACATTGTAAAGCAAAATGGAACGCAATTTTGTCCAAACTTCCATCAAATCCAGCAAAGGCCACTGGGAATTAAGTCATTCTACACTCTCTACAGACGACCAGACTCTCAAGCCACCAACGGGTCCGCCATTTTACTACACGTACGCGACCAACGCGTTACCGACCAACAACTCTCAAAGTTAGATCGTCTGACTATCCTCTGTCACCAAGACAGGTATCCACATGGCCACCAAGGCCTAAACCAGCCCCCAAGGCAAAATTCCCCCCTTGGGGACGAGAATCTAAAGAAAAATATAGCTACCAGACGCTGGCTCAGAAAACGTGACTCGGCTGCAAGCGGTCAAATCCAGAAAGAGGCTGATGTCGGGTTTCACTGCTAGGAGTCGCTGAGGATCTAGAATCATCTCAACATGTCTTGACAACACGGAGCTTTGTGAGTTTGAGGAGTGACTTCCGAGTTTAGAAGCTATTGTTTTTAGGCCGAATTGCCCAATCAGTTTTCACAATCGATCAGCATTGACAGGACAATATGAATTATGAAATGAATTTGAAACATTAAGCAATGACATTTGAACCCTTGAAATACATCATCGCTGTTAAACTTTACGTAGACGACCTCTTTCAACAGCGTCAGTTTTTGTAGTTAAACTTTTCCTTCTTTCGTGGACTTGGAAATATATTTCTATTTACTGATGCGATTGTTGAAAGTAGGACTTTATTTAGAAGTGAAAGCGAGGCCAAGAGAAAACGGAACTATGTTTTTGCTATATTGCGAAAGCATAGGAACGCATGATTTCGCGCATTGTCTGACCTTGTTTCAAAGAAATAACAATTCAATTTTAATAAATAATAGATAGATCACAAACCTCGAGAGTGTTGGATATCGAAAATATCACAAGCAAATATTTTTTAGTTTTGATTATTTACTCGAATTCGCTTGTGAATAAATCAAAACATTTGTAAATGTTTCGTTAAAATATTTTCAATATTAAACAATCACTCGTTTTGTTGTATTTATTTGAAACATTCATAATGGTTTATTTGAATCACAGCTTTACTACGCAGAACGAAACTCGCGTTCAGGAACCAGTTAACGCTGAAACGGCATCATTTAATTTGATTGCTATTTATTGCGACAAGAAACAAAAATTTACCTTCCGTCGAAATAAAGTTATTAAATACGACAATCAACACGATGACACCGAATCATCCGGCCGCTGTGTCAGTGCACGACTTACACGTGCTGCACGCTTTTTGTGTGTTGATCCGTAGCCTCTGCCGTGCTGGAACAAACATCGGCTTTACTGGTAGAGTCGTCCGGCATTAGCCTTTTACAGGGTTTTCATGACCAACCAA
The DNA here is from genome assembly GCA_916613615.1 of Steromphala cineraria. Classification (NCBI taxonomy): domain Eukaryota; kingdom Metazoa; phylum Mollusca; class Gastropoda; order Trochida; family Trochidae; genus Steromphala; species Steromphala cineraria. The sequence continues at coordinate 48,278,509 of OU744723.1, forward strand.
TAAAATATGCAACATATTCATTTGATTTGTGTAAGTTAGGTAATGTTTATTTTATATTCATTAATTATATTTCAACCCGATATATTTTTAATGTTAATTAAAATTAATTTCTATGGTATATGAATCAGATTAAGCAAATGTTGTCAATCTTGCAAATAAAAAATGTTAATTTATAGACTTTTTAAATCAAAAACGTCTGTAGTAGAGAACTGTTCTACACGCAGTCAAATTTGGGTGCAATGCTTCACTAAATTTCAGCGCAGTACAACCCATGGTTGCTAGTTCCAGCCGATGTTCGCAGGTTTCACCGCAATACATAGCCACAATAGTGTTGCGGACTTTCTCCCTGTAATAATACTAGCAGCCACGGTATAAGTGAAATACTCTTGAAAGTGGCGACAAAACCCATATCAACTCACCTCACCTCACCTCAATCACAAACGTTCACGCAAAGGCAGAAAATATCAGACAAACCATGGCCAGCAAATTCTTATCGTTACTGAAAATGATTGACACTGTGCATGTGTTTCACAAACAACATGTTCATTCCCTCGTTTGACACGTGCGATATGTCATGCAGCTTTCAAAACGTAAATAATGAAAACAAGTATTGTACTTGTGAATTTGATATGAAGTTCAATAAACATGTATATTCCATTTTCAGCTTTTTATTGGAAAGCAAATATTTTTAAAATATCATAAATCAGTACAATCCTAATGCCGTTATAAAAAATTGATTTTCTGCTTGTTTCAATTTGAATAAAACCTAACAATCAAATGATGATGAAAGTAATCAAACATAGTCATACCCAACTTTCTCGGACATGAGGTGATGCGTTCACTGAAGCGTGAGCTGGTGATGATTACTGAATAGTGTTTTGTTTACTGGCCTGTAACAAATTTTCTAATCGCAAAATGAACTGAACCCACGTCTCAAATGAAAGATGTTTATATTAGCTACAAGCTGATATAGTTTTCATAATTATCAAATAACAATTACTAGGGTGAATTTTGATTTGAAAAACATAAGTCCGTGACAGCCATTAAGCGTTAAGCCTATCACCATTTGTCCAAATCATACATTTTGGGTCTACTTTGAACTCAGATATCTTTTTTCAATTTGTACCAAACGCTTGGATCCACGTCTTAAATGAAAATTAAGCCAATAATCTAATAGCGTTTTAAATATCATGCCTGTGTATTGCATGCAACATTGGAATAATTGTATGTCAAATTATGAACACCACGCAAAAATAGTGAAATTGTGCATGAGACAGAGTTATCACCCTTACACCAGCGAAGTTTTATTACATCTGCTTAGGGCATTCATATACGCCAATTACAGTCTGCAATGGCGGTTTATGTTAAAGTGTGTCGTCTGTAATGTTTATGTAAAAAGAACAACAAAGATAATACAGCAATACCTATATACATTTATATACAATTAATATCAGGTACACTTGGTTCATTTCAAAAATGTCTAGCCTGTTAACAGTTCTCTTTGAGCATGGACAGTAGATGGCTCTTGTTTGTTGAACGAGTGCCAACACCTCTCTTAATTAAAAGGTCTCTCAACTCCGAAATATTGAGGTTGTCAATGTCGTCGTCCTGGTCGATTGTCTCTTCTGGGTATGAAAGAGCTCTCCTTCTCCTCCTTGATTCTGTGATGCTGACGTCCCAGTAGTCTAGCTTTCTCTTGACGTATGGTCGTTTTATTCTGGCACAGTCAGCATTAGCTTCGATGCGTTTCCTGACTTGGAGAGCTTCTTTAGTAGAGTCCCATTTTTGGCATTTCTTCTGGTGAATCAGCTTTACGTCGTCGTTCAGCTTCTCCTAAGCCTGTCCACTGAGGTACCACAGGGGTCCGTGTTGTTCCACCATGGCTGGAACATGGTAAACTAAACAGTGCATGTACGGGGTCACATGCTGTTTCTGATACATCGTTCGTCTATCTACAAGGGACAGGAACAAACCAAGCCATGCCTTTGCATTTTCAAATAGCTGCTGATCCGTGACGTGACGTTTGCTGGTGATTGTGTCATACAGACTATAGAAGTCAGTCCACAGCTTGATTATGTCGGCCTCAGTGTCAGGTGGCAGCTTTCACCTGAGAAGAGCAGGAAGTTTCTGCAGCACTTTCTTCTTCTCTATTCCAGATAGACTTGTCCATTTGGTGTTCTTGGAATCTCGGTCTTTCAAAAGAATGGCAGATCTTGCTGTCAGACAAAGAAAGGTAACAATTCAGGATGCCAGGGAGTATTTTGCATGGGGAGCAAAATATGATACCACCTCTAGAATTGTTCTGGTAGAAGGCAGTCGTTTCACACCCATTCGACAGGAGTTACAAGAACTAATCAGAAGTGTAATTCCTCTTAAAGGCACAATGAAGATTCATGCTGTGGCTTCTTTGTCCTATGGTGTCATCAGAAATCGCACAACTCCACGCGACTGCAATCTATGTCTTAGGGGATACTACCACACAGACTGGATCACGTCTTCTATCATCAAGGACTCTCGTGTTGATCTCCAGGGGGTTGATGTAGCTGGACAACCAGCTGAAGCTGTCCAAAGAACACCTCCAGATACAACAGATAATCCTCTCCAGGACCAGCCTGTTGTCACTGAACATCAAGATCTCAGTGAAGCCAATCAAGGAACACCTCCAGTTGAGAGCGAGAATCTGCCTCAGGTTCAGCCTGCTTTCCAGGCCAGAGAGGGCGAATATGTTGCTGAGATGTATGAGGGTCAATGGTACATTGGTCGCACTGAGGAAGTTGACATGGAGGATAATGAATGTCTGGTTTCTTTCATGGAGAAATTGAAGTCAGGTCACTTCAGGTGGCCTTGAAGTGCAGATGAAATATGGGAACCATTCCGTGAAATCCTATGTGCATTTGGTGCACCAAGACCATGTGGACGTTCATGTCGTACTTTCAAAGTTGATGAAGTTGACCTTGAGATAGTTTTGCAGACGTATGAAAAACAAGTGTAATTTACGTGACATTCATATTTGGGTTTTTCCCCTTCTTTTTCAAGTGTTTTGATTATTCAAGGAATTGTTAGTCGTTGTATTTATTATAACTTCTTCGAAAATGAAGAATATTGCCTTTTGTTGGAATGTTTCAAATATGAAATATACGTTACTAAAGTTGGTAATATACGTTACAAACACATCAAAGCTGATATCATTGAATGTATTCTCACAATGCAAATGAGAAGTTCAAGTCTGATTTGTTATTCCTTACTCAAATGTTATAAAGATATGTTCTGACCTTAAGTGGTTCTTAACCAAAGTTAGCATTTTTGGAATTGTTCCCATAAAGGGCTTGCACATTTGAAATGCATTTTTTTCTGGGAGTTGTAAGTTTTAATTTTCAAACTTTTGATTCTTCAGTTTGAAACTATTGTCCATGCTTAAAAAAGAATATTGCCAAAGATAAAAACTATTTTATATCAATGCTATTAAACTTGTTTTGTATTTCATGGTGATCTAGTAGATTACAATTACAAAAATGCATCTTTATCTTCATGGGAGTGTAGATATCAAAGGAAGTGTTCTCTATTTTTGATATTTCACCTCTCTGTTCCAAAGGTTGTCATTTCTCAGTTTTGATTTATAGGATATCTAACGAGCTTCCCCTTTCATATCAAGTTTATGTCCCTAGTGAAATAATTTTGCTTTGTCACGAGCCTTGGCGAGTGACAAAACAAAATTATTTCACGAGGGACATAAACTTGATATGAAAGGGGAAGCTCGTTAGATATCCTATTTATTACCAACTTGCATTTCAGACGATTTATTGCTTTTTTAAACAACTTTTTATGATACCTATAAAGAGACGAAACGGCGGATGAATATCAAACCACGTCACAGCCTCAATTATTATACTATTGCGACGTTAAATATTCACATTTCTAAATTCTACCCTACGTTAATTCATAGTGTCTGGTGAAATTTAAGTAATAAGCATTTTTGTCATGAACGAAGCGTACGTGAAAATAAAATCTCACTGCGCGAGAACAGTCAGAGTTATCTTTCTTTGATCAACAGCATGTCATGGCGGCCGCCATTTGCCTGTATCTTTTCGTCAAAATGTGTAAACAACCGCCTTCAAAGTAAGTTTAAGATGCTTATCATTGTTCAAACGCGTTTTGTGTTGAAAGAATATTCAGTTTTCTTTATAAATATTCCATAGATAACAAGCAATGACTGTCTGTGTCATTTTAGAGCGACCTATGGATCAAATTAATGAAATTCGGTGATCAAATTGTTCTGAATTTAAACCCTTTTATGTTTATATAAGCCTTGAGATATCAGTAAGATGATTTATTGTAGTTCTTTTTTCCTCCGATTTATTCCTTAACAATTCGGTAAGGAAGATTAAAAAAATAAACTGAAAGTTTGAAGAATGACTCCGACTCACTCATTTCCATTCGAATTTGTGAATGAAAACACGTTCGTTTTATGAATGAATAAAGTAGTCCGGACAATGTCAAAGTTCACCGCAAGCCAATCAAATCACTTTGAGGTGTTATGACCCATATGTGTCATAACAAATTATTATGAAACCCCTTTACGAAGTACCACGTGGGTAATAAAAAAGTTTATCAAATAATCAAGACTTTATATTTTGAAAATGTGTTTGGCTATTGGCTCCACTTTATAGAGAATTGGTGAAATACATAATGTCAAGTTCAGCCATGCATTCATTTTTCTTTCAAATATAGATTAAATGTGTTCACAAAAAAATTGTATTTGTTCTCTAATTATGGATAATTGGCTTGTGTAATGATATTTTTGACACTATCAAAATAATACACTTAGTATTAACGCAAAATAATCAGTGAAATAATGAAAATATGAAATTGTCAAAAAAACGTGCTTCTGTCCCTTTACATGGAAAAAAACAAGAACATTAACGGAAATGATAAATAAAATATCAAGATTTGGTGGGCTTTGAATAACTTTAACGTTTTTCTTCATACAGTCATACAGAGCCTCACATCTATAGTGCCACGTAATCAGCCAAGAAAGCGACGTGACGAGGTGTCAGTGGAGGGAGGGTTGTACTAATCACTGTGTATAACCGTACACCGGAACTAGCGAGGTGTACGGCGGAAAAATGTTGCTAGCGAGGAGCGTGGTCGCAAACGGGATCACTTAAAAAGCAATCAACGCAGTTTCATCAACTTTTTCTATGTTATTATCATGTCAATAGCTTTCGGAGACAAAACTATTTAATGTCATAGCCTGTTCATAGTCAGAGATAGCAAATATGTTACCATCAACAGCATTATTCGCAACTGTCATTGTTACTGTCCCTTGGATACAGAATGACAAGCACATACATTTTACTAAGTATGTGTGCTAAAATAACCACATGATGTTGATTATTTGAAAGTTATGAAGTAAAATATTACAGAACTTTCGATTTCGGCTCCTCGCTAGCAACATTTCTCCGCCGTACATCTCGCTAGTTCCGGTGTACGGTTATACACAGTGCTAATGGGGCTATAGATATTTCTAGGTAGTTACCTGGCATCAAACTAGATAATTATCTATGTCTATGACGTCACAATAAGCTTGACAACAAGTGATCATAATGTAAACAATATCATGTTTTGCCATTCAATTTTGGCGCATATCTATGAATAAAATATGATTCTTTCAAAATTAAGTCATTGTCATTATGATAATTGAGTTTATATATCGGGAAAACTTTGAACTTGCCCTTTCCACATTTATCTAAATGCTCACTAAGAGGAATAGTTCGATTTCGGGGTTGGTTTATGTGAGATCGATGGAGATTCATTCTTCTCTTTAATTTTTGTTCCGTTTTTCCGATATATTTCTCATTACATCCAGAATATGTGATTCGTAAATAAGATTTTTAGTATCACAATTCATGTTTTGCTTAACAACAAATGTTTGATTTGGTGAAATGTCAATAGAGCACCCTTCACTAATACTTTCACAAGTGTGACATCTTAAATCTCCACATTTTGAGACTTTGGGAATAACCTCAACTGAGTCAAACCTTGATTCCAAACAAACCAAACTAGTTAAGATTTTGCGTAAGTTTTTGGGTTGCTTACGCCTGTTAATGAAATTATATTTATTGACAATCTTTTTCATTTTCTGACTGAGACTTAACATTGAAAGGTATCGTTTCACAATAGACATTGCTTTATCATGGTTGGGATTAAAAGTAGATACAAGAGAAATATTGTTTTGAATATCAATGTCTTTATCCACTTTTGATCTCAGTTGTTGTTGGTCCATTTTTAAAGCTTTGTGTATACTATCACTTATCAATTTGTCCGGATAGTTTTGTTTAAGGAGAAAGTTTTTCAATTCACCAAGGCGATTAGTTTTAACAACATCATCAGAAACAATAGTACAAACTCTCCTTGCTAAACAGTACGGGATGTTACGCTTTGTATGATGTGGGTGGCATGAATCAAAGTCTAGATACTGATGTGAATCCGTTTTCTTATAGAAAATATCTGTAGCTATGATACCGCCTGATTCTATCTTAACAATTACATCAAGGAAATTCAATTGTACATCATGACATTCCATCGTAAATTTCATTGACGGGTCAAGAGAGTTTAGAATTTCATGAATAGTTTGAATGAGATTATTATCGTTTTTTAGTATGATAAAACAGTCATCTAAAAAGCGCTTCCATTAATTTTCAACATGCTCTTTCATTGAAATGTCAAAAGTATCCTCAACTTTAGAGTAGAGTAAATTTTCTAAGTATCCAAGAACTAAAGTTGCATAGGTTGGTGCCACTTTTGTACCCATACATGTAGCTTCCCCTTTATTTTGAGAGTAAAAACTTCCATCAAAATAAAAAACATTGTTTTCAATAACTAGACTTAAAGCATCAATGATAAATTCATTGGAAAATCTATCTGGTATGAGATGGCGAGATTTATCAAGTCAATGTCTAACAGCTTTCAGACCAAACTCTGTGTCTATATTACTATATAGATTAACAACATCAAAACTCACTAATTTAGAACCCTCTGGTACTGTTTGCGGGAGCTTACATAAAAAATCAATCTCATCTCTGATAAAACTTTGAACATTACTGCATAGGGGTTTGAGGACAATATCAATGAAATTACTAAGTCTTTGCGTGTGACTCTCAGATCCTCCAACAATGGGTCTAAATGGGAGATCTTCAGGGTCTTTAACAGTTATATCTGCGTCATGTTCATTTGAAATAACATCTAGAATTGTTTTACTTTTGTGAATCTTAGGGAGACCATAAAATACGCAGTTTTAGCATCAAAATGCGTGAGGTAGTCTCGTTCAGAGTCTGTAATATCATTAGCATATGTATTCAACAGTTTAGTAACTTTGTTGGCTATTACTTTCTCCTCTTTTTCATTAGATTTTCTATAGTAAGCCTCATTATCAGGTATAGACAATATTTTATCTTTATAATAAGCCTTATCCATAATGACAATAGCACCTCCTTTATCAGCCTCCTTAATAACTATATCACTGTTATTTCTTAAATCATGTAAAGTTTAGACTCACCCTTTGTTAGGTTCAGTTTTGGTTGTTTTACATGAATTGGCACATTTTCAATTAAGTCACAATATTCTTCCAAATGTTTGTCTCTACCACGTGACGGCACACAATTTGATCCGTTTTTCAACAAGGAGTGATCTTGTCCCTTTGAATTGTCATTTTCTCCTTCTGTGTCGGACACTTCCTCCTCTTCTGTTTCAAAGTATTCAGCAAGTCTTAGTTTTACGGGTAAACTTTTTGATATCCGATTTTAATATCGTATTTTATTCATCATATATATATATATGGGTAAAGAATAAACATCAGATGGTTCAGACTGGATCAATTTTCTTTAATACGATGAATTCATTTCGACCATTATGTGGGTCTTGTCAAGTATGATTACAAATGGAAGGTTACACATATTCATACACAAGAACAAAACAATAAATTCATATAATCAACACATTGTTGTGTGTTTAGATTGACAGTTAGGAAGTCAGTCATGTGTTGTCAATCACGTAACGATTGCCCCAAGCACTAATTGTAGGGTGCAATTAGAACATAATAGACTCAGTCAGCATTGACGAATCTGTATTGTCCTATCAATCACTTAATGGACAGAGAGGTGTCATTCAACAAGTATTCTAATATGTCTATAATATATATATATTAGGTTTATTACTTCTTCCTTTAGTTTAAATATACCGTCTTGCAATTGGAAACACTTATTTTCATTGTCCCTACATCGTCTTATTATCGCCCTTAAAACGTGTCACAGCCCTTTTAATGGATGAATAGAGGATGTTTAACGACCTTCAATTTGATACTATCTTATTAAGTCTAAGTAAACCTAGCCTCATTAATACCCGTTTCACTCATATATTGAGTCTAGCGATCAGGGATTGTCTCACTTAGTCTCAATAGTCTGCACTTGCACATATAACGTTGGAGGGTATTAGGTCCGCGAAATGTTGGCTGACGCTATTATATCTCGCTAGACTCAATATCGGAGTGAAACGGATATTATTGAATCTAGGTATATTTAGACTGTATTTCTATAAAACGAGTAAATGATGTTGTACAAAAGGAGCGAAAACGAGTTAGACGTTAAACCATTCACAAATTGTATATAACTAGTTTTAGATGGATGGGAGTTTATAATTATGTTTATTGATTGCCCTAGAAATAAAGAAAAATTGCCAACAATGTGCTGAAACAGTACTTTCACAACTCTCCAGCCATTAGACGGCGCGCTTACAATGTGACGTCACAAGCACACACTATAATGGCGTCATAGATGCATTGGACATCATCATGTTTAATATTGCCAAATTGATATTACACTTCGGTATTTTACACGGGCGAGTAAAGAAAACTAAGTAATTTTATTTTCAATATTTTTACAACATGTTTGTTTGTATTACTTTGAGTGATTTATGCTTTATTGTTAATGCTTGCTGAATGCGAAAGCATTGTAATTTTAGAATAATTTCATTTAATAAAAAGAAAACGTTGGTTGCAGCCCGTACGTATGTCTGAATGGATAACATTTTCAAATAAATTCTTGCACTTTAGCCTAAAGTTTAGGCATGGTTGTTTGCAGGCTTTAGTATTTAGTAATAATTAATCAATCAAATGTGATTTGTTAAAACACTTGTAATGTTAAAAGGAGCATATATCCATACAATATATTCCTAGGATACATTGTAATTCTTTGTGTTTTGTCTAAAAACCGTTTTTTGTTATAAATCATTTCGGCCTGTATCAATCAGCTAAATTTGGTTTGATTAAGAACCATCACTTCCCAGCAAAGACGACAAGTGTTGAACGTTGCTAGGGCAACGGGACGAGTGGAGCATGATTTGCACGTGCAGTTGTCTATTTCAGATTCCGCGCAGTCAGCTTTTGAAGGACGACACAGATTTGAAGAAACTGGCCACTTAGCTTGATATTATGATAATTGATTTCGAGTTGATTTTTAATTTGTAACTGTTTTCGTTACCTTTGTCCCTAAAGCCAACCTAATACAAACAGAACTAAATAATGTACATGGGTTGAACCTTTTTTCACTTAATAACATAATGTTTAATGAGAAATGAGGAAGTTGATAATTACAGTTTTGTGTTCTTCCCTTCGTTTGTCAACTCTATTATTAAGACCAAGTTTTAGTAAATCAACATAATGGACCAGGATTAAAGGTATTTTTACAATTTGTTTTTGCATTCTTCTCGAAAGTAATTAATCTGGTTCTTAAACCAGATTTGGGCCTCGATATCGTTGCTTCATTGTATATTCTATGCTTTATGAAGACTCTGTAACCCCAAGAAACGCTTTGGCTGAACTGCAGTAAAAGGTGATAACACAAATGTATAGAAATATCTATGATTATGTTTTTGCCTGTGTAAAGGAAACAATATAACCCCTTAAAAGGTTTTTGCCAAATCGAAGTAAAACGTGATAGAAGTATAGGCTTACACACAATCGTCTGTAAATACTTTCATTTGTTAAGGAGAATATGTTAAACTCTAGCAAAGTTTTTGGCAGCTGGATCAAAGCTACCAGTATTTACAAAACAATAAGAAATGATATAAGAATATATGTCGTGTATAATTCCCGAAATTGTTAACTCCTCAACGATTTGGAAAATTAAAGACATTTGGTTACCAAGTTTTTCCTTTATGCAACTGGATTTCTTTTATACTTAACAAAATTGAACATTTGTAAACTCGTTATTCGATGTCTTTTGTTATTAGCATACACATCTGTGTTATAAGAAGATGAATTTTAATAATATTAGAAAATGATCTTAATTCAAGGAGTATATTGAATAAATAGAATTTGATGTCCTCATAAATATAAGAAAACGCAATATCTGTCTAGGATAAACGTGTGTCGGTAGCAACTCGTTTATTATTATAAAGCACTTTGATCTTAGTTTGTAAATAAATTCAAGTTGTATGCCATTTCAATATTGTGTACTCAAACTGATGATATCGTGTCCTTAAAGGGGCAGTAGCACGTTTTTAGGGGGAATATAAGGTGATGTCAGGAAAATGAAAATAAATGGTTCCAAATGAAAGACAATGTATTTAAACTAAATGGAGCAGTAATAATTCAAATATATAACGTAAGGTTCAGCAATGCGATTCCTTTTTCTTACAAAAATGAATTAAAGGTGTTCACAAAAAAATGGCCGCCAATGGAATTTATGTAAATCCTCATACTTTGTCCTCTGACTATGTGTGATTGGCTTGTGTAATGTGATTGTTGACACTGTCAATATAATACATAAGGCATTTACTTACAATTATAAGTGCAATTTTTTAAATTTAAAATTATCAAAAAACGTGCTACTGCCCCTTTAAGGAAGTAACTGTGACGTTTGAGACGCCTTAATATAAGATCTTGATAACATCGGTCTTGTGGAATGTTTATATGTTTTATCGTAGTTACGTGTACGACAGAGTCATTACAGAATGTCAACCAGACATTTGTACTTAGAAACTGTAACCATATCAGTGTCGTGTTCTGATTGATGAGTTAAAAGGGACAGTCCTCTACCCCAATATTTAGGCCTTTGGCATTACTGTATTATTGTACATATTGGTATGATCCGATAAGTGTAAAGACGTTGGAAGATAAAGTATGTTATAAGAAATGATACCATCACTTTAAATACCATTCCGGTCCCAGAAGTAAACACATATTAAATGACTCTAGTAATAGTTCTCTCGTATCATCTTCAATGTACTTTCGTTTCAAGGGGGTTAACACGAATAAACTAGGACGAGGATAGTTTATGGTCACATTTTATTACAGATTAAGACATCCTTAGAGTAGACAATTTATTACTTAAAGATATGGTAACATCATTCGTACATTATAATACATGACCGTTATAATATAGGACATTATCTTTGGAAATATGAAAAAAGGGATTTAAACAGAACTGAAAAAATGATTTGGGAGCACCAGTTAAAAGTTAATATAATTGAGAACACATTTAAAACAGACACAGGGCGCATTTTGTTCAAGCAAGAAAGGCGATGTCCAGAATATTTTGTAGGTGCAAAACATTATTACTCACCCAAAACATTTGGTCACATTTTTGTTTGTTCAAATTTGACATCTTGATAAAAAAGAGCACATACTCAGTAAAAAAAACCAGCTATAATGTGATCCAGTATAAACAAATCAAAACATCTCACAAATTATTACAAAACTGTCAGTTATGCGATTTATACTTGTTTTAAAAAAACCATATAATAGTCTCACACGGAAGCAAAATTAAAAAGTTTACATTGATACTGGTTTTATAACCTATCAAACATAATAAACTCGTAAGTGTCTATATAAGGTCGATTTGATTTAACTCAAAACTTGTCAGCATTAGCCGATGCAACTCGGTCAAATAACGCTATTGTTACAGTTTTGTATCTTAGATGCAAACAACATAAAGATTGGCTCTTTAAGAAGTAAATTACATACTTTCTTTATAACATTTCGTTAAATTGCAATCTTCAAGTTCGTGGTGTAAAATGTGCCTGACACGCGTTCTAGTTATCAGTGATACTGGGCAGATTTAGGGCCAACAACAATTATACCTGTGCCCTAAACATGTATTTGTTAAATAGATCCTGTTAGTTTTCGACGTTCATTTCATGAGATGCACGTGCCTTTCGTGAAAAACATGTTGATATTTACAAAGTGGCTGGGATAAACATTTTGATATGTTGATGGTCTCAAACAGTGGGTGCCAGTGACAATTTTAAAGATGCTTTATCATACTTGCAAGCGGTTCAGGATGAAAGTTAGCTTTTGATAAATGAAACACGTCACTTTGTAGAAAAATCTTTCGTCGAAATTTTGATATCATATTTAGATTGTTTAATAATAATAATAATAATAATAATAATAATAATAATAATAATAATAATAATAATAATGTCTTTATTGTCCCAAAGGAAATTTGTTTTTACATCATATATACAGTTCTCCAGTTACAAACAAAGCAAACTAAATGTACATAATAATATTATTATGCATAAGATTTGTCTTAATAAACATGAACACATCCGATTTAGTCACACTCACATTCACTTGACTAAAACAGAAATATGACATTAATCAATAAACTGCTCATTGTAGGAACGAACACTGTTTGGAATAAAAGAGTAGCGAAACCTATCTGTTCTCCCAGTCGGCATGCGCAGTCTGCGTCCTGAAGGTAGCCAAGAATATTCCGAAAACAGAATATGTGATTGGTCACTTAAAATTGTATGTGTTTTCTTGGAAATTTGCTGCTCATAAAAATCGCCGATACTTTCAATTGGAAGTCCAATAATTTTTTAAGCTGTTTTAACAATTTTTGAGAGTTTGTTTTTATTCTGAACAGACAGATTTCCGTACCAGCTCAATAAATTAAAGGTCAAGATACTTTGAATAAATGTTCTGTAAAAAATCCTCAATATAGTTTGATCTATTTTAAAATGTCTCAATCTCCACAAAAAATACAAGCGTTGCTGTCCTTTCTTATAAATTTTGTCAGTATTTTCGTTCCAAGAAAGTTTTGAATCCGAGACAGTACCCAAATATTTGTATTCTGTTACTCTTTCTATTTCACCATCATCTATAATCACAACATTTAATGTAGACTTCTTTTTCCTAAAATCTATGACCATTTCTTTGGTTTTCTGCACATTCAAAAACAAAAAGTTTGATTTACACCAATCTACAAATTTAAAAATTACAGTTCTGTAACTGTAGTCAGGCCCACCAGTGCTGCATCATCGGCAAATTTGATTGTCATACATGTTTTTGCATTGGATACGCAATCATTGGTACACAATATAAACAAAATCGGTGAAATAACGAAACCTTGTGGAGCGCCAGTGGATGTACTTACAGTTGAAGACTGCACTTGGTTAACCCTAACAATAACAATCAACAATAACATACTTATTTCGAAGCTTCAAGCACAGTACCCCCCCTAGAAAGGGGATGTCATTTAGCGAACCAGCTTTCGGTGACGTAATCATTATGCTTGTAGGATTTACACCGTGTCTCAACTACCGTAATTGCGTTCGATGGGTATCAACTTTGACAACAACGAATACCTAATTTGGAGAAAAAGAATATTAAATCTAGTTGAGCGTGACAAAGACGGTTTTCAAGCGTACATTTAGAAACCGGAAGTTGTGAAATGGCCCACTTGATTCGCCCTTATGTCGACTGCCGTTTCAGTATTTTTTTGGTAAATTATCTCCTATTTGATGCAATTTGGTCCGATTTTCTCTAGGTTGGTCGCTAAATTTTTCTAAAAATACAACGTATACATTAAAAATACTTTTAAAAATATTGCAAGTATGACATAGCATCTTTAAGAACAGTACATGAGGTAGTTTTTTGCTTTTTCTCCCATAGGGCCTTGCTTATGCAAACAATGCATGAACTTGTAAAGTAATACAACATTCCGAATTTAGTGGTTTTGTGGACCATCCATTGAAATTATCGGTTGGGTTAACACCTAGGCAACATATTGTAATTACATGTAATATATTGGTTTATTTCAATATAATCAAAATTCATGCACCTTTTATACAGAGATTATGATATTCCAAAGACTACTCTAACGAAAGTTTCAATGTCATTTACTTTTAAAAACAGCATAATCAAATATTTTTATCTTTTTCTTACCCTTCAGATATAGTTTTTAAACACTAATAAACTTTTTCACTCAAAAGTGTTCATGTAAAGGCATGTAAATACATCAGACAAACCGCGCCCAACAACTTCTTATCACTTACTGGGAATGATTGACACTGTGCTTGTGTTTTACAAACAACATGTCCATTTCCTCGTTTTGCACGTGCAATCCGACTGGCATGTTTGTAAACCGAATCATTGTTTGATATTTGGAAAATATGAACATCTGTGCTCTAAAATCAGTATAAATCAGAATTATTTTGAATTTGATTTAAAGGTAGTTCTGTTCTGCATATACATGTAATATTAAGGTTTCAATCATTACAATCCAAATGCAGTTATCAAAAGAATGATTATTATAGTCATGTTGCTATCATATCATTGGTGAAGGATAAATACTGCTTTTGACAACAGAGTAGACTTCACAGGTATACTACTTCAAGAACTTTATATGATTTATTCAACAGTCAAATCAGCCTTGACAGGTACATTTTAACTGCAACTGAAAACTATATATTGAGTCTATAACCAATGTTATCTAATAGTTTAATGTCACCTTTTGAAATAGATCTTTGATTAGCGTTATCAAATCACCATCTAGGTACTTGCAGACCTAACCAAATCTGTATTTGTGTAATCCCTTGAAATACATTGAAACACACAGTTTGTCTCCATCAACACACAGACCAGTTGGATGCTGTACTCCATTCTCTTTTGTAAGAATGTCTCTAATATACTCCCCTGTACTACTGAGATGTATCACTTTGTGTGTGTCACCGTCAGCTACTAGAATGTCTCCTGTACTGGTGGTTGTGATTCCCCATGGACCTCTCAGAGCTCTGTCTCCAGTAGGTGTGTATGTGAATACAATGTCTCCAGACTGTGTCAGACAGATGACAGACTTCAGACCAATATCTGACACCAGGATAGTTCCTTGTCTGGTCACATGTATGTAGTGAGGATCTTTGAAGCTCTTTCCTATTGTAGGAAGTGTTGTGAAGGTCTTCAAGATGGTTCCCTGCATATCAATCAGATCCACAGAAGATGGATTATAAGAACTAGCCACCAGTGTTGATTGATCCAGAGTAGACAGACCCCAGTACATCTTACTTGTCTGTATTGTAGATATAAGTGCCAGGTCAGGAGTCACAGCAACTGTGACGATACACTGTGTGAAAGGGAGAGACACAGCTACCTTACCTTCACTGATAACTGTCATACACCAGGGATTACCAGACACCTTGAGTACACTTGAACATTGCTGTCCTTCTTTAGTGTAACATGATTTCAAAAGGCATCTATTAGAATCAACAAAAAGAGTGACCTTAGTATCATCAGTGATCATAACCAAACTATCTGTTACCTCGCAACTGTCTTCCACATTTTCTGTATCTTCAATAACTTCATCCAGTACAGGTGTAGCAGTCAAGTCTATTCTGTCAGTATGTTGAATCTTCACATCCATCTTTCCTATTTCTTTCTTAAGATTTTCAAGATTATGTGCGAGGTTCAGGCTAGCTACATCTGCTTTATCCTTCCTCTGTGACCCTGTGACGTCAGCTCCAGCTTCTGATCCAGACGACAGATACATCTCAAACAGCTGCGCCTCATCCTCCAACTCCAGGGCCTGCTGGATGGACTGAGACTGCTGCTGGTACAGCTGTAGATCCATTTGTTTTGTCTTCATCATCGACCTCAACATCTGTGTGTCTTGTTCTGTTTGATCCTTTACCTGTCTAATCAGTTGATCTTCCTTCTGTTTCAGTGCATCAATGGCTTCTTGTATGGTTTTCCTTATTTCTGATTCCAGCATGGACCTATCAGCCAAAAGGTTTTTCTCTTGCAAATCAAGGTTTTGAAACTCGCCCTTTGTTAAACCAATTTTTTCTGCTAAATTTTGCTGATGACGATGAAGTTTTGATTTCACTTCTGGCAGTTTAGCCTTGATTGTGACGACCTTTTTACATGTTCTATGGTCAATGCTACAACAGACAGTACACAAGGGTTTGTCATGGTCCATGCAGTAGAGTTTCATATTCTCTTCATGTTCCTTGCAGAGTAGTTTATTTTGTCGAGGCTGTTTGTCTGAGACTGGTACAACGTGGTGTTTCTTTGAATTTGGCATCCTACTGTGTTGCTTCAGACATCCATCACAGAATAGAGCTTCACATTCTGAACACCAGTGTGTGGCTGGAGTTGTCTTCCCTTCTTCCTTGCACACTGAGCATTGGCCATGTCCTGGAAAGTAACATTGTAAATCATGTATAACTAATGGAGGTTATCATTGGCATACATTTGTTTTAATGAAATGTTAAACTTATTCATCAGTATGCTGACAATGCATTATTGTCTTTATCAAATTCGTTAGAATAACACAGACCTATTAAATCACAGTATTTCCGTATGATAAAACTTTATCATATGATCAGCGTTGAAATACTTGGTTTTATCATTGAGATATACTGTCTACCAGGCAACAGTGATGATAAATTATAATATATCGTCACTTGTCAGGTGCCAGAACTAGTTTCAGCTATGTGTACAAATGGGTCTAATGAATAAGTAATATATCATATTTCATGCGATTAAGCATATATGTTGAGGCATCAGATTTTGTTCAAGAATAATCTCTATTTGTTTGAAAGTTACCTTGTACAACTGAGTCCATGAGTCCAGTTAGAAGCAGTCCTGGTTTCAACTGCCCCGCCCAATCTTCCACAGGTCTGTCAGGGTGAGGCACTGGGGTCTCTTGTCTACATGTGGGACAGGGGATGGTCTTGTTTCTCACTGCTTCTTCTTTTGTCTGTATATATTTGCCCAGGCAGTTCTTGCAGAATGTATGCTGACAGGCTAGTGTTACAGGCTGCACAAACACCTCCATACACACACTGCAAGTCAGGAAGTCGTCCTGTAGCTTGCCTGCTGTCGCCATCTTGGACCTGTATACATAGAATTGCTCACTGTCAGAATACCGGCAAGATATATACACTTTGGAGTTCATACGAGATTATATTGCATGATTTAGTTTGAGTTTTCAGTCCAATCGGTGAAATAATTTTTTTTTATCTGGATACATTGGGGATGAATAAATACGCAAGGCAAAACTTTGATTGCCACTCGAGTGACGTCATAAAACAATCCGGACGTATTGAAGTCTCTCAAATTGACATATTGTTAGACCAGCAATGAGGGCTTCATAACGACCAAATTACACGTTTTGGTATGAAATATAAGGACGACATACTATAACAAATAGAGAAGTGTCTTCATGATATATAAAATGCTAATCCAGTGCTCCAGATGATTTTAGTATTAACCCCTCGTCTTGGTTACAGATTGTAATGCTGATTTTGGTGTAATTTGGTAATTTGTATTTCATAAAGGAAATGGGATCTTACTCTCATGATCTACATCGTTGGGTATTTCATTACAATAAGAATTACATGAACAATGTAATGTTACGGCTGTTTATTACCTACAAGGGCAGTCATACCGAGGTTCATATTTATCATATGTTGCCCTAGGGCAAAATATCACTTTTTCATAGTGACGTCACGTTATTAATAATGCTTTGACGTCACGGTTTACCTATGCCGTCACAGTCTATACGGATCGGCGGCGGCTAGTCTGTCTGTACTGAGCAATAGGTTTTGAGTATTTTATTTAATTCTGGGACTACGGTATTAAACAGAATATGATATTCGTGTCCATGACATACTGTGTTTTCGACACCCGTGCCTCAATATCAGTATATCCCTCGCTCTCGCTCGGGACATACATATATTTAGGCACTCGTGTCGTAAACACAGTATGTCATGGGCACGAATATCATATCCTCTATACACTGTATATGTTTAAAACAATATATATTCTTTCATACAATGTTATTTTGAACGAAGAAATTAATGATGTTATATCCGGTGCAGTTGAATTCTGCATTGCACAAAGTTTCTTTTATTTATTTTGCATTCAGTCATGTCGATAAAATGATAAATTGATTTTCATACAGTCTCCTGTGATTAACTGAAAATCTCAATTTCTATGACAGCATGTAGATTAAAGTTCATCACATAATACTAACTTAAAAAGGCAGAAGCAAGTTTTTTCAAAATTGTATATTTTAAATTTTTCACTGATAATAAATGTCCGTTAATGCCAAATGTATTATGTTGATAGTGTAACAATCTCATTAGACAAACCAAACATCCATAATCAGAGAACACATAACAAAGATTCGCATTACTAGTAATTCAAAAGGCTGCCATTTTTGTGTGAACAACTTTAATTCATTTTATGTAAGAAACAGGAATCAAATGGCTGAACGTTACATAATATATTTGATTTATTACTGCTTCATTTAGCTTCATTAATGCATTGCCTTTCATTGGAACAATTTATTTTCATTTACCTGACATAACCTTATATTCCCCCTAACACGTGTTACTGCCCCTTTAATGTAATAAAAACCCTACCCTTGAACTCCTTACTTGTTAATATTCACTCCAACTTAAACAAGAGAGAGACATCAAACACTCATTTAGACTTTTGATATCTATTCATAACAATTAAATGTTCTAATTTGCTAGTGTTTACAAATTGTTGCGTACAATAAAGTATTCGTATCTGAACTCTCAGAAATTTCAACTATTTAAGTTTAGTAATGATTTGTTTTACACACCTCACTCAAAGAAATAGACATTGTATTAGTCAATAAACGAACAATATCTTCTATATCAATGTATTTGTTCACAACGAACAAGTGTCTTGTACTCTACAGCAAATTCAATTGATTGTGTTCTAGGTATCTTAAACTTTTAAGTATTGTGCTGTTCTTTTCATATTGACAGTTTTTTAATTAGATAAGTTTAAGAAATAACTATTTTAACACAATTAGAAAAAAGATTTTTTAAATGTTTTCATGAGTACTTTTTGTTAACAGGGTTGTAGTCAATTTCTGGCAATCACATATTAACATAAAAAGCATACAGTATTTATTATGCTACGCTGTATAAATAATATTTTCTCTTAAAATTTATTATTCGTGTATACATAGATATATGAAAACTTAAAGCGCAAATATTCTAACCTCTCATTAATATTACGATTGTGCTCTTTTATTCCTGACTAATTCAAATTATGTTTCATTATATTCTTTTACAAATGGAAATAAATTCAACATTGATTAAACATTATTGATTTTAAACATGTCATTGATTATCATCAGGCTTCAATAATGTATTCTTTAAATAAAGTATTTTTTACGTTGAATAAAACAGAAAACAGATGTAATATATATCATTTTTAAGTTGACTACGTGTTTTATCTTTGCAGAGAAGTGATCATTATATTTCTAAAGATTCTTCCGAAATAAAATCCATATCTTATTTGTTAACATTAACGTGGATACTTAAACTCTCGGCTTCGGGCTTTGTGGCATTTAACCCGTAAAACATCTTCCTTGGTGCTGAACTCGGATTAAATTAAAATAAGCATTTTGCAAAAGAGTGTATACGGCAAACACGTTTAGCCCCTAAAATACTTACAGTGCAACAAATCACTCAGTACTACACTCAAGACAACCAGGGCTTGTCGCACTTTACTGTACAGCAAATTCAAATAGCTGTCTGATTGATAAAGACTATAGGCGCATGTAGACCGCAGAGGTACAGACCCTCACCGACCTACACTGTGACCAAACACTCAATCAATGATCGTATATGAATAAACATATTATATATACCGACTGGGTAGCCTTGTGGTTGTATTCAATGTCTGTTACGCTGAACAACTAGCCTTAAGGCAGTCTATATATAGATCGTGTACAGTACACACTCGTATAGACCCTCAACAGGTTGTAATGTACACTTAGCGAGTCGGGTAACTCACGTTATCTAAGAAACACAGTTATAAGATATGAGTGAAATAGCATGTTGAACGAGAGTCAAAACTAGTCCACAATGAAACCATTTGATTAAATATACATGCACATTCGGTGAAGTATGTTTTATGATCATAACAATTCCAAACTGAAAGTAGAAACTGACCACTATTGCATTCATTGATAAATCATATCTGTCTATGTTACGATACTCTATTAATAAACATGGCCGATTAATTTGAAACAAACTAAAAGTTATGAGAATGATTAAACACAAGATGACAAACCTGAATGCAGTGTTTAGTATAGCCAGCTAGTACATGTTGACTTCAAACCCAGTTCCTCACTGTCACTGTATCGACGACTCGCCTTGCTGTCCTCCGAGCTGGCGACTGGTCACGTGACTGTAAAGATGTGAGGCTCTGTATGAGTGTGCTATCTGTAATGTGAACCTAATTTAAAGAACAGTCTATTAGTCCAGAAGTTATTGTAAAAAAAATAAAATGTTGGTAACATTGAAGATTAATTTTTTCTGTAATTTTACAGATAAACGTTTGAACGTTGAAAAAAATGAACTATGTTATATTGATGTATTACTTGTGTTTGTATTATTACTTATTCCCTGCATTGAATATGTAAGTTTACTTAATTATAAGTTTCATGATTGAAGTTTTTATATCTAGAAAAACATTCAGTACGTGTATGTTTTGTTATTTCACTTACTATTAGGGTACTTTATGTTAACATTCAATATTCTGTATATTTGTTTCAAATTGCAACAATTTGATTTCCCAATTCTTACACGACCATACCCTGTTCAATTAAGCTACACTTTTCTATAACTATAATAGTAACTTAAATTGTTGAATAACCTAAATTTCGTAAAGTATTTTTTGCTATAGATAGCTACTTTTTTATTCCTTTTCCTCTCCGGATATATTTGTTCAAGTTATGAGATATTTGACCACTGAAGATAATACATTTGTCATAAATTTGGGAAATGTGAAGAAATATTCATATTTTTGAATGTGCTACTTGCCCTCTAAGGCTAGGAATCTAGAATTGTTATAATAGCAATGTATCGGTCCTCGACTCAATAGTTCTTTAGGATGTACGAATCACAATTTCATCCAAAACTTTGAGATTTAAAACAGCGTTTTTTAAGTATTGTATTGGCGAGCACTTAGACGGCAAATTACTTTTGAGACACTTCAATGAAAGGGGGGGGGGGGGGAACTTCCTGAAAGTGACTATTTTACCTTTTCCGTTTCTTGAAAGAAAGATGTCAATCATAATTTGCTTAAAATAATTAAAGGACAATAAAATTACTTTGGAACCAAACGTTTGACTTAACACACAAGACCAGAGCAAAAAGGGATGTCGACGTATTTGCCAATGCTTTGTCTACAATCTTCTTACGTTTGGCTTTCTAACCATTGTAATTATTTGATAATTTTGCTAAACATTTTGCGTTTTGCTTAACTAAGAAAATTGGCTCATGCGTTCCATTTTTGAAAATGTATACACATGTAGGTATGATCTATGAAATGAATGTATCAAACCTACCACGTGTTAATTAAGATATTAATAAGGTTCTAGTTGTTATGTAAAAGTAGTCTTCATATATTGTCTAAAAATATCTGATAAAATTGTTTAATGTGTAAATAAATCATCAACAATTTGATATTTCGAAACTGTCAATCACGTGATACCTGACCCAATTAGATAATCAGCGAGATTATCAAAAACACTTTTTTTCTCGGTTTTCATCCCCTTTCTTAGTTTATGTAATACGGGAAACAAATCAGATATATTATGCTAATCTATATGAAATATGATGTAACTCATTTCATGTTGAGTATACTTGTAAACAAGCAATTCAAGATTAACGTAATCAGTTATGACAAGTTTATCCAGTTATAACATGTGTTATCCATTCACTGAAAAACATTTAACACGTGCAAGAATGCATTGAGTTTTATTTGATTTCAGTTAATTGTCGAAAAAGCTAAACAACTGAATGATAATGATAATGATTGTTTTCTATTATTAAGTGTAGAAGTTTGGAAATTGTTATGCCAAAGAGGTATGATAAGTAATGGCAGAAATATAATAAATTATCTTGATAATGTTTGTGTTCACTTTTGACAATGACATTTTCCCGATCTATGACATCTCGAGAGAATGTGTTCTTTATCATCCATAGCGACAGGATATGAGAATTCCGATGAAAAGAAAATAAATGCATCATCACTGGTGAAATCACTCATGCTTAACTGTAACTCATTGTGAGCCATGCAAAATGACTAACGATGTAGCCCCACAATTCAAACGGAAACATAACAATGTTGGTGTAAACTCTCACTTTCAATATAAACACCTATCAACTAAACCCGAAATTGACAAACTTCCGTATTTAAAGTCAGTTTTTTAAAGTAATGTAGGACTTATGGGAGGTATACATTACAGCTAGTTTCAACTTTGAGTTTTAGTCAGGCGGACGAATTGACATGATTGCACTAATTCACCGCCCGGCCACTATGACAGTGCACGACTTGCACGTGCTGCATGCTTTTTGCGTTCTGCCGTCTACCTTGTTGAGGCCCAACATTCTAGTTTCTGTCTTTTAGAAAATCTGAATTGTTGTAGTTGTAGATTTTAATCTTAAGTTGAAAAGTTCTCAAAAGTACTTCACGTTTATGATTATATTTTTCGATTCAATCATGTTAAAATTTTATTAAGCATTTGAATATCAAAAAAAAATATAAATGAATGTTTTTCTGCTTATTTCTATTTGAAAAATAACTATTATTGAATGATAATAATAAACAGACAAGTAATTGTCACAAACGTGACCATGTCCCCCGCCGCAATCAAGAATATTTCATGATTCAATTGTTATTATTCTTATGAGAATGTCATTGGTATTCAGCATCTTTGACATGAAAGGTCACCCAAATTGATTGGCGTTTGCATATTCTTAAATAAAGATTATATGATACGGTCGGATAGCAGTCACAATGACGGCTACTTAGAAACAAAATAAAAGTAATAAGCCTCAAAGGGACATACCTTTGCGCCGTGTTTACGACCAGGACATGTTGACAACAAACCCAGATCCTCCAACTGTATGGACGATTTACCTTCCTGTTCTCCGAGCTGGCGACTGGTCACGTGACTGTAAATAGGAAGCTCTGTATGAGTGCGCTATCTGTAATGAAAAAATAGTTACTCTGTTTTAAAGGGCAAGTTATTAGAGTCAGTGTACTTCAATCGTGTTTAAAAGATGTAATGATACTTTGAAATGTTTGGGATATATATGAAGGGACAGTTTGGTTTGTAACTATTAAGATAAACGTTTGAAAATCAAACTAAATTAAGGTAATAGTATGTATTACTTATGTATTATCATTCATTCCCTGCATTAGGTATGTAAAGGAACTAACTTATTAGCTTATTGATGCCTGAAATATATGAGGGAAAGTTGAACAGGGGAAGATGGTTATGGATGGCTTGAAACAGATGGGTTAAGTGGTGACAGGGGATTAAAGAGGGCTGGGACGCCTTGAACAGTTAGGGGAAACAAAACATTACATGTAGAAGGACAGTTTAATAAGATATGTTTAAAAAGTATAAATATCTAAATTCTTTTAAAACATTACAACTATAATAGTTTAATGAATTTTAATGACTTATCAATGACATTAAATGGATAGATAATAATAAATAATTCTTGAAATTAAAAAGTAAACTAAACATCAAAATATTTCTGACATTGATAATTTACAATAAAATAAATCCAAAAGCACGCTGCCATTAATAGAGATTACTAACCGAGTTTGTTTCCTATAATAGAAATACAGTTCGTATTATTCGAGCTTTTGGCGAGCATAATACTTATAACTTTTTTCCCCACCATAGGATATTAAAAATACGGAAAAATACGAGGTCAATAATTTCTTTATGATAAAATGTCATTTTGAAATTTTAAAAAGTCTGAAAGGAAAATGTGATTCCTTCTACTTTGCATCGTCGCCAAATCAAAGTTTAGGCTCATTTCACATCAAAACTGTCCCCGGTAATGAACCAAGCCCGTTTGCTAATGAGATGAGTCCACTTTTGGGCAGGGGAGAACTGGCTCTGCCTGTAGGTACTGAGAAAATATGCAACGATAAAGTGTAGTTAAAATTGGTTGTATAGGGGTTGTGAGATTGTAGAGGTAATGAGATTGTAGGGGTAATGAGATTTTAGGGGTAATGAGATTGTAGGGGTAATGAGATTGTAGGGGTAATGAAATTGTAGGAGTAATGAGATTGTCGGAGTAATGAGATTGTAGGAGTAATGAGATTGTCGGGGTAATGAGATTGTTGGGGTAATGAGATTGTAGGGGTAATGAGATTGTAGGGGTAATGAGATTGTAGGAGTAATGAGATTGTAGGAGTAATGAGATTGTCGGGGTAATGAGATTGTAGGGGTAATGAGATTGTAGGGGTAATGAGATTGTAGGGGTAATGAGATTGTCGGGGTAATGAGATTGTCGGGGTAATGAGATTGTAGGAGTAATGAGATTGTCGGGGTAATGAGATTGTTGGGGTAATGAGATTGTAGGAGTAATGAGATTGTAGAGGTAATGAGATTGTTGGGGTAATGAGATTGTAGGGTTAATGAGATTGTAGGGGTAATGAAATTGTCGGGGTAATGAGATTGATGGGGTAATGAGATTGTAGGGGTAATGAGATTGTAGGGGTAATGAGATTGTCGGGGTAATGAGATTGTCGGGGTAATGAGATTGTAGGGGTAATGAGATTGTAGGGGTAATGAGATTGTAGGGGTAATGAGATTGTAGAGGTAATGAGATTGTAGGGGTAATGGGTGTGAACCTGAAGAAGAGTGTACAAGTTTGTTTCTACAAAAAATAACCCGATAGGACTGTCCCTTTAGTAAGTCGATCTCATGTAATCAAAAGAATTAGTTACCAATTGCAAGACTTAGAGACAAAGCTTTTAAACAATGCATATTTTAACCGAACGCACTATATCTTACTAAACTATACAAGTCTATTTCCCTACCTCAAATATATTAAAGCTGTTCACACAACAATGGACGCCAGTGAGTATTGCTTGATACATTGTTATTTATATAACTTTGCTCTTTAAAAAGATGGCTCGATAACTTTTATCCCAATGAAGAAAACATATAGCTAATGGGGAAGATTAAGTAGAATAATTTAATTTAATAAAAAGAAAACAGCCCGTACGTATGTCTGAATGGATAAACTGGTAAAATAAATTCATGAAACTTTGCCATAGTTGTGTGCAGGCTTTAGAATTCAATATAAGTGTAATTATCAAAAGTGTTTTATCAACACACTGCTAATGTTAAAAGGAGCATATATCCATACAATATATTCCGAGTAATCATGGCAATTCTTTGTGTTTTGTCTAAAAACTAGTTTTTTTATAAATTATAAAGGCCTGTATCAATCAGCTTAATTTGGTTTGATAAGAACTGTCACTTCCCTGCAAAGACGGTATGCAGTGAACGTTGCTAGGGCAACGGGACGAGTGGAGCATGATTTGCACGTGCAGTTGTCAATTTCAGATCCCTCACTTTCAGCTTTGGAAAGACGAGACAGACTTGAAGAAACTGACCACTTAATTCATATTGTGATTATTGTTTATGAGTTGATAAATATTTTGTACCTTTTTTCGTTGCCTTTGCCCCAAAACTGAAGCCAATTACATACACACTGACCTAAGAAGTGTACATGTGTTTTACTTTAACTCACCTACTTAATGATAGGATTTTTTATTTTAAAGAAGCAATAGTTAAAAGTCTCAGTTTTGTATTCTTGGTACATTGTCTGGAGGTGGTTTAGCTCTTAATTTGGTTTAACTAGTGGGTTAAAACCGTTCCGGTTTGATCGAAGCAAGTTAGCACTTGAACCTGGTCTAAAGGGGGTAGTTTAGCAAGGGTTTAACACTGTGGACCATTACTTTGTAGACACACCGAACAGATTTCAAGAATGTTTCACAATGATTTTGACATTTAACGATGTTTTGCCACGGTTTTCTTGTATACAAACCTCATATTTGAATTTCTCTTATTCGTTATTGTCAATGACAATTGGTAAGAATAATACTTACTTACATTTCCTACAATTATGCAACAATATCGAGCCCTAAACCTGGATTAATAACCATATTTACCAAGTTTGGGAACAGTTAGGAAACGAATCGTGATAATACTTTTACACCTGGTCCGTAGGTTGGTTCACTCAAATTAATACAAGATCATTTAGAACAAGTTTTTGAGTTTAAAAGAACATGGTTTGGCCAAAAACCTTTTGGTCCTAAGGCCTACGAAGATTAACTTACTTGTAAAACTCAAACCGTTGGTCTAAGTTGAACTGTATTGTGAAGACCAAGTTTGAGTAGATTATCCTTGTGTAGCAGGTGAAAAGGTATTATTAAAGGTGGTCTGTGATTGGCTGAAATTTTATCATTTATTTTAGGTTTATATCATTGTATTACCATCGCGATAAAACTATATCATTGGCTGGATCAGAGATCACAACGCGCAACTCAGGATATGAAAGTGGAGCGTCAGCGTATACGTTTTTATCCTGAGACAGGATGTATAAACACATATCAACGTAACTAGAACTAGAAATTGACAAACTTCCTTAAAGAAAGTCAGATCTTTGTGCAAAAGTCAGGCGGAAGAATTGCAACCATTGCACCGATTCACCCTACCAGCCGCTATGACAGTGCACGATCTGCACGTGATGCACGCTTTTTGCATTCTACCCAGTAGCGCTCTGCCGCGCTCAGGCCTCACTTTTCAGTTACTGGTAAAGAATCATAACATTCCAGTTTTACGTGGCTTTCTTGGTGGACCAGTGAAATAAATAACCGCATTTATATGAAAATTTATTCCATAAATATTTAATAGTATCATTAACTCATCCTTTTTATGAAATTGTGATGTTTCAAAAGACCATTATACCAATTTTATTTGTTATTTTAAACGTTATATAAACACACATTTGTGTTTTACTTATTTTCATCCAAACATTCAACAAGTTTATAAAGTGTGATAATTGCATTATCATAGTTCATGTCTTCTGGCAAATCAACAAAATAAAAGCAAGGGGTAACCAAATAGCAAATTTAAAAATTCAAATTAAATTATAAACTGTTATCACACACAAGTATTCAAGCAAAATGCAGAAATAACCCTAGGCAAATCATGGCCACCACATCCTTATCCCTAACTTGGAGTGATTGACACTTTGCAACATGTCAATTTCCTTGTTTTGCACGTTCATTACAACTCACATCACTCAAATCATTTTCGAAAATTCAGAGATAAACATACCTGATATCAAAAAGTAATCAATATATTCCAAAAGAGCCTTTCAAAATGAAAATCCATCTTTTATTTCAATTTAACAATCACTATACAATGGACAATTATCATTTTGCGATATAACACTTAGCTTAAGTCTCTATCTACCCTGGTGGTAGAGATAACAAAAGAGTGTTCGATTAGGCCGCCGTTTAGACCATCAAATACCTCCTTCACAACCTATCACTTAATGCAACACACACGACTATCGGATTTCTCACATTGTACCCGTACAGCATATTTTATATGACTGGTTAATTGACAATGAATATAAGCGCACATAGAAGAGATAGGTACAGACCCTCACCTTCCTACATTGTGACCAAATACTCAATCAATGATCTTCCATAGATAAACATATATCTACTTCAACCTGCTTCGTAGCTTTGTGATTGTATTCAATGTATGTTTCGCCAGAGACCCTATATACGTCTCTGGTTTCAATAAATAGCTTGAGTCAAAATTTGAAGCTGTCTGTGTATATAGAGCGTGTACAGTGGACACTCGTATAGACCCTCAGCAGGTTGTAATGTACACTTAGCGAGTCGGGTAACTCACGTTATCTATGCAACTCGGTTATTAGATATGAGTGACATTGCGGGTAGAGTGAGAGTCAATATAAGTCCATATCGAAACTGTTTAATTAGATACACTTAGTGATTTATTGGGCTTTCATGGCCGTCCTCAAATCGAAAGTAGAAACTGACCACTGCTACATTCGCTTTACCTGAAATAGACCCTGTCAGTCCCTGCTATGATACTATCAGATTACTATGGAGTTTAATTTGAACCAAGTTACGAGAAGTTACTCAAAATAACTCACCTTCATGAAGTGATTATGGTCAGGACATGTTGACAGCAAAACCGGATTCTCCCACCGCCACTGTACGGACGACTTACCTTGCCGTCTGCCGAGTTGACGACAGGTCACGTGACTGTAAATAGGAGGCTCTGTATGAGTGTGCTATGTTACACTGTTTTAAAGGTCAACCTTTTATAATTCAGCGTACTTCGATCACTTTAACAAATGTCCTGATACTTTATTGATTGATATTGAACATCTGTTTTGTATATTTTAAAGATAAGCATCTTACAGAAATGTGAACTGAATTATGTTATTTATTATGTATTATTGATTTATTTATTGATATTTATATTCTGCATTTCATATACAACATGTAAATAATTTGTTTTAAATAGCTACCTTATTTTTATATCTCAGAATACCATTACCATTATATTGTGTGCTTTGTGTTCACATTTCCAAATCAATTTATTGTCTTTCATCATCCATAAACCATTAAAGCATGATAAACATGTTTAAGAGATCACATCAACATAAATTGAAAATATATTACGCTTAGTAAATATATTGCAGGTCGTTGACATAATATTGCCTGTATCAGAAACATATATTTTGAATTTAAACATACTTAAACATACGAGGGTGTAAAAAGGCACGTTTTGCTCTCCTGTAAACAAATAGTTTAGGAGGGAGGATTATAAAAACTGACTGAAAGAAAAGTTGAGATTTAGCAATCAATCGCCAAGAAGCATTTTTTCGTGCGTATTGCCCTTAAGTATAGCTATAACATATTTTGTGACGAAAATATTGAATACCCAAATGAATAATTATAGGACAATTATTTCAACAAGTAATACAACTTACCTAAACGTTTTACCAAAAGTGAGAGAGCGAGATATATATATCTACCCAAGTATGTTCCCACGGTTAAGATGACACGACAGCCAAGTGAAATTGACGAGACACGGCTGACACAGAATAAGGTGTTGTCGCTGAGTTTTGAATGGACGTCTTTGAAACCTTTGTCGTGTTATGTTCACAATGCGAGGTTAAAAATAAACATTCATACTAAACTACCTTCTCTGGGGACACGCTTCTAACTGCTAGTCGATGCATGTCAGAATATTCACAAAACAGTTTGGGTGTCTTGTTAACACCATTTGAAATCGTTATATTCCGACACAAAGAAACCTACCCGTTCACATGCAGTCCTTGCATACATTCAAGCCTCTAAAAATAGAATTATCTTTACATTACTTTCGCCTACTTACAAAGTTGTATTGAAATTTGATTATGTTAGAGTTGCGTGTGTTTTCGTTTGATGTCAGTGAATGTAGTTAAAACTTGTTTGCCCTTTCACATAATGAAATAGTATGTTGTTTGTATCTTTTGAGTGCTTTTATGTTATTTATTCCTCGATATGTTTCTCTTATATGTTTACAAAGAATTTACCTTATGTGTTTTGATAATACATATGTTATCAGGTTTGTTTAGTTAATATATGTAAGTACTTTCTAACGAATGTAAAATAGAAATCCCATGTGACTCTTTACAACATGGGAAACACTTAGTTGACATGAAAAATAATACCATACTTGTATCAGAATTCTCTTTTAAAGGGGCAGTAGCACGTTTTTAGGGGGAATATACGGTGATGTCAGGAAAATGAAAATTAATGGTTCCAATTGAAAGACAATGTATTTAAACTAAAAGGAGCAGTAATAATTCAAATATATAACGTAAAGTTTAGCCATGCGATTGTTTTTTCTTACACAAAATGAATTAAAGGTGTTCACAAAAAAATGGCCGCCAATGGATTTTATGTGAATCCTCATACTTTGTCCTCTGACTATGGGTGATTGGCTTGTGTAATGAGATTGTTGACAATGTCAAAATAATACATTCAGTATTAACTTTCAATTATCAGTGAAAATTTTTAAATATAAAATTATCAAAAAACGTGCTACTGCCCCTTTAAGACTGGCAAAATAATCATACATAGCAATATATGAGAGTATAAGTTATCACGTATGATTTAAAACCAACTCATACCATTGTACTGGGAGAATTATGTTTTGATATATGAAGTAATAATCTTTAAATGCAACCATTTTTTTAAGTGTTTGCCTTGCATCCATTCTATCTTTACAAGCTAATAAATAAAATAAAGGTGAGGTGTTGTGCTGTGCAGTAATTCCATTAAGGATCAGCGTAAATAAATCTAAATAATGCAAATGAATGGCATGTACAACTAGCAGTTCCTATCCCACGCCGACTTGTATGTAGGCTTCTGTATAAACTCTTATTCATTCTTTTGACATCTTTAGGCGAACGGGATAGCGTTGGGTGTTACGAATACTTTCTGTTCAATGACTGTCGCTCATTGTAAAGTGAGGTTAGTAGTCTTCAATGTGTGGTGATTATTTTCTGGGTCACGCTGACCTGTGAATAAAATAAACAGTAGGTTGAAGCACCTACGAAATTTATAAATGGACAACGTTTCTGTTTGCGTAGTCTTCAGCATGTTTAAAAACAAGGGCTTTAGGTGACATAATGACCAATTACATATGGTGGACATATGACATAAAATATTTATGCAGCATGTTTACCTAAAAGCTAGCAGAAACTGTGGAGTTAAAGTGGCTATCCTATCGATGTCCTGTCCGCGATGGGGTTTATTTTGGAAACGGTAAATAAAACGCTGATCTTTGATAAATTTTACTTTTCATTGCAATTTAAAGAATATTCAAACATTAACAAAAGACTTATTATGACACATATTACTTTCAAAAGTATATGCGTCCAATGACCTTCAATTGAAGTTTGAGCCTTATTTATAAAACGTTATTCTTTTGGGAACACTTCAATAAATGCTGTTTTGCTTATAGTTATTTGTACGCCCGGGAAGGTATCTGATGATAAGAATACCCACAGATATTGCCCCTGATTCTTATTCTAATTTATTTTCTACGAGGGCAGTCATATCGAGGTTCACATTTTTCATATGTTGCCCAAGGGCAAAATATCACGTCATATATGACGTCAAAGTTCGCCTATCATCACAATTTATACAGGAGTCAGCCCATACTGAGAAGTAGGTTTTGAGTAATTTCCCCACTTTTTGACAACGGTAACAAAAAGAATATTATATTCGTATCCGTGCCATACTATGTTTACGACAATCACCCTCTCTCGGGAAATTCTATTATTTAGCCACTCATGTCGTAACACAGAATGTCATGAACATTCATATAAAACCCTCTTTGTATCAACAAGTGGTACCGTGTGCAGCTCTTAGTAAACTTATAAATTTAAAGAATATTTGAGAAGTTATTTTTTTATAATGTACTCATCATTACCATCTTTTACATATGCACTATCACACAGTTAAGAAATGTTCAAATC
Organism: Steromphala cineraria; assembly: GCA_916613615.1. Taxonomy (NCBI): domain Eukaryota; kingdom Metazoa; phylum Mollusca; class Gastropoda; order Trochida; family Trochidae; genus Steromphala; species Steromphala cineraria. The sequence continues at coordinate 48,310,243 of OU744723.1, forward strand.
TTTAGAAGTAGAAAAAGAAGCTGAATACATTACCGAGTGAGATTGCACACATGCGAATGACTACAGCAAACATTGTAAAGAAACTTGATATTCGGCTTCATGGATCTATACACATACACAATGTGTACTCGGCTACACGATATTAGCTTTAATAAGGACAAGCACGTTTCGCATAACTAGAGCAATAAAGAAGCACTCATGTACATGTCATATTATATAGCTTTCTGTAGCTCTTCAGGCTTCATATTTGATTTTGTTTAAAGGTGTGGTCAATGGTCAATTCTTAAATTTAATATGTAGCAGATGTGAGTTAAGATATTGGTTAAAATATTAAGAATTCATATTTCAAGTTTGCTCAAAATAATGAAAATATCGTAAAAAAACAACATTTAATTACTTTTTTCTCAAATACTATAGGACCTTTAGAATAACTCTCGGTGCACTTTAAAGATTCAGGGAAATACAGCACACGCATACAGACCCTCAATGCAGTGAATACACGGTGTTTACCAGACCATTCATGTTCAGAAATATGTTAATCTAACGTTATTCAGTGTATAATTCCGAGTTTAAGAAGTTCAAAATAGAACACAGACTGCCCATACCTTATAAAAACTATCTGCTTTGCGAGGGTACAATATAAATTAACCTTGAACTATATAGTAATTCCTTAAATAAGCGCTTACCTTGAAAAAACACTGGATCGCAGCCCACTTTGAAATAAATTAGCGTCTGCCTAGAATAACCACCGGACTCTCATGTTACAGATAGGATACTGATAATACAGTGCTCGTTCAGCGCTCATACATGCTCGTTCAGGGCCCATACTTGTGGTCAGCGCAAAATGTAATGCCCTATTTTTAATTACACCTTTTAAAATTGTATCCTTACTTGCAAATAGCTTCACTACGAGTTGGGTCACTGCTTGTGCTTCTACTTACTGACATGTATCACATTTACTAAAACACGTTTGCGACTTTATAAAGAAAAAGTTGAAAAACTATGATTCATTGGTTAAGAACACATTTTAGTTTTCACAATATGCATACAAAACGATTACGACTTATTCAACATCCTTATTCACAATTATAGGTTTCTGAAAAAGAAATGTGTTGTGCGGTTCCTACCTTACGTATGTCTGAATGGATAAAAGGTTCAAATAAATTCTTGCAATTTAACAATGGTTGTGTGCAGGCTTTACAATTCAGTTAAAAGTATATAACTATAACAAGAAGTTTTTGTGACACTGCTAATGTTGAAAGGGGTAAATAAAAATAGAATATAATCCTATGCATTGTAATTCTTTTTGTTTTGTTGTTTTAAAATCAGCTTTATTTGGTTTGATAAGAACTACCATGTCCCCGCAAAGACGACAAGTGTAGAACGTTGCTAGGGCAACGGGACGAGTAGAGCATGATTTGCACGTGCAGTTGTCTATTTCAGATCCCTCGATGTCAGCTTTGGAGAGATGAGACAGTAAACAGTATTGCGTGATTCATACATTGAATGAAATACACATAGCTGGAGTGACAACATCATGAAATTAAATACTTAATGCTTTTCCTTTAGTTTAAAAAGCAATGAACATACATTTATGGAATACGTTAAGGGTAGTCAGAAAACAAAAAGTAGATCTGAACACTTATTCAATAGAATCATGAACATAACTGTTCATGATTTTACACAAAGATAGCCCAACTGTCAATGTCCAGGATAAATGTAAATTTATTGTTGTTTAGACATATATATCAATGCATTACATTTCATGAACGATATAGACTTTGCCTCTGGTGTCTTATGTTTACACCCCTTGGGCGGTTATATCCCTTCTTTTTTTCAATTGGTTTTAACTCGTAACTACCTTCTTATAGGTATTTATCCTTTACACCCCTTGGGAAGTTATTACCTTTATTTTAGTTGAATGTTGTATGCCGTGAGCTCCATCCGCGTAGGTTGGTTATCTCATAACCACCTTGGTCGGTTATTAGATTGTAAACAATCGCAAACATTTGGACTTGTAAAATTTAGATTTTTAATCAAACAAGAAAGTTAAGATTTATGAACAACGAAAGTGGGATTCGAACCGGGGACCTCTATGTTGTTGAGCAGAGCTCTTACCTACCGAGCTACCGAGGATCCATGCCAGTTGATGTAAATTTATGTGTGTCATGTTTGGTTTTGTATTTTCCCCTATAAATATATATCATTATTGCAATAAAATGGTTTTTAATGTAAGGAATCAAGTTTTTAGTTCTAAAACCATAAGCAGAGGGTATTGTAAGTAGTCTAAAATAGTATTCTTATCAAGACATATCAAACCCGCAAAATGGATCACTAAAACGTTTTTCAATTATTTGTATGTAAACCAATTTAGTTGAAACACGGTAATAAAATCGTTTTTATTGTAAGAAATCAAGCGTTTATTTCTAAAACCCTAATCTGGGGGTATTTTGAATATGTTTTCTTATCAAGAAATGATAAACCCGCGAATGATTTCAGTAAAACGTTTTTAAATTAACTGTATATTAACAAATTAAGTTGAAACCATTGCAGGAGTCTTCCGCGGGAGTGTAAGTCAAATAATAACCCGTTTGCCTCGGGTTATGGAAATAACCTCTGCTCGGGCTACGCCCTCGCGAGGTTATTTTCCATAACCCCTCGGTACCGGGTTATTATTTACTACATAACCTACGAGGGCAGTCATATCGAGGTTCTTATTGTTCATATGATGGGGCAATATATCACTTTTTCATTGTGACGTCATGTTATAAACAATGCTTTGATGTCACAGTTCGCTATTAACATCACAGTTTATACAGGCCGGGAGGGGCGGGGCATGGGGGTGAGCTGCTTAGAAGCATATTGTAAGTATTTTCATCAATTTTCAACAATGGTTATAAAAATAATATTATATTCGTGCCCATGACATACTATGTTTTAGGCAATCGCTCTCATTCGGAAATACTTATAATTAGCCACATAGTAACATAGTTTGCCATGGACATTCATATAAAATCCTCTATATATCAACAACAGGTACCGTGTGTAGCTCTTGCTAAACTTATAGATTTAGAGAATATTTGAGAAATTATATTTCATAATGTACTTATCACTACAATATGTTACAGATGCACTATTTTGCTGTTAGGCAAAGTTCAAATCTTTACCAAATGAGTTTCTCAAATGCGTACATTCATACAGCTGAGTTGCAAGTTGGGTACAAGTACAAGTTGAGTTTACAAAATTGAGATTATATGACGTTCATCTTTGAAAATTGTAGACAAACCATGTTGCTCCCCTTTAGAAACATGAATTCATGTATGATTCGACATAGGAATATGAAAACTTAATTCATGAAGTAATATGTATATATTATAGAACCCAAAATCATTGAACTCAATATGATAGAGATAACGTTTGATAACAGTTGAAGGTATACCCGGATGATGTGACAGATATTAGCTTATCAGTAGTCACGTGATGTCCATAAAGCAGATACATGTAGTATCTCTAACACACCAAGTTACTGTTTCGTATCACGAGAATTTGATTAATTGGTTATAGCAGTGTCATCTTTGTAAGGTGGGAATGACATTTCTTTTTCAAATCAGTTCAATTATTTAATCACTATAATTTGCTTACCTTTGATGCTTTTTACATTAACTTGTTTTATTGTATTCCTCGGATATGCATGTTTGTTATATTCCTGCTGATATACATCTGGTTATGTACTTTGTGATAAATGTCTCTAAAAGACAAAATTTCTTGTTGAATAATCATATTGTTGACATAGCCTTGCTTAAATGTGTTTTGTGATATACATTCTTAGTCTTTTGATTAAGTCTTTTGACTATGTGAGTCCTGTTCACTTACTTTACATGTAATGTATATATAATATATGTGTCAAAACACTGATATCAAGTGCAGATTCAGTCTGGGGAAAAATAGCTTTATTACATGTGTGCTTTTCTTTCCACATCAAACTTTCAAAACCTTTTTTCTTCTTAAAATGTGCCTGTTGACAATGGATTCAGGATATTTCTTTTTGTTTCGTTATTTCTTCAGAATGTTCGTAATTTTGTTTCTTGTATATAAATGCAACTGCAGGTATGTGACATTCTAGCTAAACCTAAGGCGTAGACCTTGGACCAGTTGACGGGAAGGCGAGGCAGCTGACACTTCATAACACAAGGCCAGATTAACCTCGACCTCTGCTCTTGGATCATGGATTCGACCTCTGACGGTATCGCCTCTCAAATAATGACTTGAATTTCTGAATATGAGTATATCCTGTAGATAGCTATGAGTGAACTTTCAACAAGTCGTAACAAAACTTAACATTTCAAAATTGTGCTTGCAATCATCAGTAAACAGTGATAATATTGGTATATACTTTAATGTTAGTAATCATGTTTTTCCATATTGACCCAGTTACAGGTCCGAGGTCTGCTGTATTTGCCCTTGGTTCAGCCTCGTTGGCCAAGAACCTGTAACTTGGCCAATACAGAAAAAACGTGATTAATGACGTTTTAATTAATTTACTTCTTTGTGACTTACTTACACATCATTGTAAAGTTCATATTCATCGAAATAAAAAATTATGAATGAGATTGGTGAACCGTCACATGTTTTGCAAGTTTTTAAACGATAACTTCGGAATTTCACTATTTGTGTTTATACGCATGCCCGGAGTCGTATTGTCCCAGTCTGCTCGTATTGTCCCAATTTTGCCTTTATTCGTCAAGCTAACACGTTTTGGCCCAGTTGCTGAATCGTATAGTGTCGGCCTTATAGATTGTATTAGTGCCATATCATTGATGGTTGAATAATGATGTGCAAGAAAAGAAACCCTTCAGCCATTTTCAGAGTAGTTTCCGACTTTACATAAGATGAACAATTACATTTCATTTCAATGACAAACCAGTAAAAATGCACACATGTTTAGATACAGATTTAATTAACACAACAACACCTGTTTTAGTAGGTTTATATATTTCTCAACACACAAGGTGGCGTTGAAGAGAGTGCATTGTAAGGCTTTATTTTGAAGCAACTTTTGGTCCGGATTTATTGCAGTTAAAGCAAATTTTCCTGAAGCCTCTATTTAAACAATGTTTCGGCATTTTGTTTAAGTGTCTAAAATGCGATTTGACGTTGACCTAAGCGTTGATTGAAATCATGCAAATGGTGTTTACTGGATATCTCTGTATTTCATATTGATCTAACACAATCATACTATCTCGATATCGACCAAATCGAATTTGTTGCCAGTGTAATTATATGTAAAACGTTCGATTTTCGAATGGTAAACAATATCAAGTCACATGACTTTTTACCAACTGTTGCTGACGAATGTTTTAATCATTGTTGGAACTGACCAAAGAGACAGAATATGGTGCCCATGTTAACAGCTTAATGTCAAACAACTAAATAAATGGTATTCAACGACTCCGAAAAACGAACTTCTTCTAATTTTTATCAACAAATCGATTCAACGTGATAACCTTTATTTCATTGAAACAAATTAACAAAGTTTTAAACAATATTTGCGTTTCCCTTTTATCAGTTGTGCATATTCTTGTGGTTATTCTTAGATTAATTTTGCTTTACGTGTTATTCAAATGATATATTCATGAACACGTCTTTAAATGTTTCTAATTTAATTGCATTATTGTATTAATACAAAATATCAAAATCACTTATTTGTTTAAATTTTGGGATAGTATATGAACATAGTATGTGCTTAGTTAAAATTGCTATTTCCAGCTTCTGGTCATTGCACAGAGGAGGCACAACCTATTAAAGCTCAGATAACTGAGGGAGAAACTGAACAAGAATTAAATCCGAACCCTTTACCACCAAATGATACCACAAAGGCTACTTTAAAGCTTTACAGTGTCCAAACAAGGATGCTTATAGACAAGAGGTCAAAACTAGTATTAGACATCCGGTACATAATAAAGGAAGCTATCGACGCACTTCAACAAAAGGAAGATCGACTGATAAAGAAGGTAACAGATCAAACAGAACAAGAAAAGGAAAAGTTGGAGTCGATAATGAAGACAAAACAAATTGATCTACAGCTGTACCAGCAGCAGTCTCAGTCCATTCAGCAGGCCCTTAAGTTGGAGGATGAAGCACAGCTGTTTAAGCTGTATCATTCGCCTGGAGCAACAGCTGGGCCCAAACTAGAACCCAAGGCTAGCGCCAAGTACATAGTCAGAACTGAAGCCAAAACAGAAGCCAAAGCCACAGCAGATACCTTAGCAGAAGCCACAACGGAAGCCAGAACAGATACCACAGCAGAGGCCACAGAAGATACCACAGCAGAAGCCACAGCAGATACCACAGCGGATGCCACAGCGGAAGCCATGGGGGAATGCACAATTGGAACCAATGAGCAATCCAGAACTGCAGGAAAAGCCAACGTAATATTCAAGACAGATTGGACACAGAGGATGGAATCAAGAGATAATGTTGACATGTGGTTTATGTACGACCTGAATCTATTGTATGAACAGATTGAAATGATAGATGTGATGAATGAGAAGTTGGATGTGACGATTCAGCATATTGACAATATAGACCCTACAGCAGAACCTGTACTGGATGAGGTAGTCTATGCTGTAGATGCTTTGAAAAGCATTTGTGACGTTACAGATTGTTTGGTGATGAAGGTTAAATATACTCAAGTGTATCTGTTCTGTGAATCATTCCCAAATATGCGTCTGTATTCGTTCTATAATAAAGAAGGACATCTATATTCAAGTGTACTCAAACTGTCTGGTAAACCTTGTAACCTTACATTATCAGTGAAGATAGGGTTGCTTTTTGCCTTCCCCATGACAGTCGTATCATCACAGTTGCTGTGACCCCTGACCTACAACTTCTGTCTACAATAAGGACAAGTAAGAATTACACGAGTCTCTCTGCTCTGAATAAATCAACCCTGGTTGCAGGTTCAGATGATGAACACTGCGTTGATCTGATCAATATGAATGGAACCGTCTTTAAGACCTTCACAACACATCCTAGCACAGGAGAAACGCTTTTTCGTTTTCCTCATTACATCCATGTAACCAGACAAGGCACTATCTTGGTGTCTGACTCTGGCGCTATGTCTGTCGTCTGTCTGACACTATCTGGTGACCTTGTATTCACATACAGTGACATAGAACCAGCTGGAATCACATCAACTACGAAAGGAGATATCTTGGTCGCTGATCATTGGGCAAACAAAGTTGTTCTTCTCAGTGAGTCAGGAGAATTCATCAGAGAGATCCTGTCCCCAGATTTAATGGATGGTTTTCAGTGTCCTACTGGTCTGTGTGTTGATGGAGACACGCTTTATGTTGCAATGAACAAAAGGGTTTGCACAACTGTAAATTTTACAACGGCGATTTCAAGGACACAAAACCAAATTTTATCTTTTTAGAAAAATCAACAGTAAAGGCGATTGTGTCATATGATTAGAAGAGATAGAGGTCGGATTTGATAAATGAGAGCATTAGTATAGTTAGTATTTCTATTTAAACTGAAATAAACTTGAATTTGAATGTGCTTGAGACTGCTTCAAAATCTGATCTTTTTGAGGTTATCATACGAATGTGTGATATTGCAATTACATTGAATCATATAAGGAACGAATTCTGGTTCATGTGTTAAATGATGACAAAATTCAATATCAGAACTGTTGCCGCAAGTAATTGATGTAGTTTGATGTCCTTGTTTATCAGTATGTATAGGATAATGTATCTTTGAGTGTTTTTCATGGAAATGGTATACATGTATCACATGCTTTATTTCCCTAGCTTATATAACGGTATTTTAATGTATCTTGAAACCCAAAATACACCATTTTAGCAACTTTTAGGAAACAAATGTAAACACGTTGTCATAATATAAACAAAGCACCCCCCACTTTTTCAAACAGAAAACACTGCTGATAATAAACTAAACAAACGTACAATCAAACAATAAGGATTTTTAAATAGAACAATCATCTGGCATTGTGAAAACAAAAACTTCATTCGGTTTATGATTCACTGTCACTGAATAACTGGTTTTACAAAAACTTGGTATTTTTTAGTCAAAATCCAAGTTACCTAAAATCTAAAATGAAAGTCAATATTTTTTGCTGAAAAGGGATTATCATTCTCTTGAGTGCATTGATGACTTTTTAGTAAATAACCCCATAGCAAAAGTCAATCGTTAAAGCAGTATAAACCTTCAAAATGAATTTAAAGATACTGCACAAAGGCATTAATTGGTCACTGTCACAGAAAATGGCTTATCTAAAAGGAAGAAGAAGCGCTTTGTCAACAAGTTCAACTCAAGGAATCGCAAATTTACTCACAGATGTTAAGAATATAGGCATTTTAGAAATTTTTGATAAAAAAAGTACTGAAAATTCAATGTCCTGCTTGCCTCTTATCATGCTTAATAAAAAGGGTTTTTGTGTATGAATGTCAACTAGGGATCAGAATTGTTATTTTTGATTCATAACATCCAAAGTTTCTTAAGTAGTTTTCAATCTATGACAATAGTTATATTTGGCAAAATTTCAGTAGTCTCACAGTTTTTCTCATATTTTCGTAATTTTTTCACATTAGCGATTTTATAGTTCAAATGGATAGTCAATAAAATATATAATCCAGTTACATCTGGAGTGGTCAATACATCAAATTGATCAAAATATTCCAAGAGCACCCGAATTCATTTTACAAAATGGGGGGTGCTTAATTAAGTTCATTGTGTATATAAAAATTATCATACTCCGACAACGCATTTTACCTCTCAGTTTCAATCATAATTCATTTTCGATTAAACTGCAAAACTCTTGCGAAAGCAGTTATCAAAGTGTAATGTTTTTGATAAATATTTCGTCCCTATCTTGTTTGATGATGGTTCACTCTAATAGTTTGCCTGAGAAGTTCGCTTGTTTCTTATAAGAACCGTTTTTGCTGTTACAACACTTGTATCTGTGTATAGACTTATGAACCAATATGAATAATTTTCTTTCATTCATTTGATTTTATTTATTGCTTATTTCACCATTGGATGAAAACTATGTTATTGAGATGAGATGCGCTTCAGGTTGTATACATGTAGGCATAAATGCTCAGATCAATCTCTGCAATCGTCAAACACTTGTTATATAAGGTTAAGCTTAAAGACACAGTAGCACACATCCTTGGTAGAATAGGGAGATCTCACAATTAGACCACACTTCGTTCCTAGCTGCTATAGCCTTTCTTTTTCTAAGTGTAGGTGTATTAGCCAAACATTACTTATTTCTGATATATCTACACTTTTCCTGACGAGCCTTAGCTCTTCTTAACAATTGCGGCAACAAATTTTTAGAGTTTTATGGCATGACATGGTGTCTGGCGTCCGTCCGTCCGTTCGTCCGTCCGTCCGTCCGTCCGTCCGTAAACTTTGTGGAATTTCGACTTCTTCTCCAGAAGCATAAGGCCTAAAAAGCTGAACCTCTGTGTACAGACTCCTTGGCTAGTGAGGTATAAAAATTGTAGCTTTGGTTGCTCTGTGACCCCTAAAAAGGGTCACAGGGGCAATGCCCTAAAATTCTATTTCCATCTTCTTGTACAGAAGAATAAGGCCTAGAAAGCTGAAACTTTGTGTACAGACTCCTTGGTGAGAGAGGATTATAAATTGTAGCTTGGTGGCCCTGTGACCCTAATGAAGGCAACAGGAGCGTCCTTAAAATCTATTTTCATCTTCTTCTCCTGAAGTATAAGGCCTAGAAAACTGAAACTTGTCGCCTATATACTTAATTTTATGATTGATGACCCTGTGACCCTACAACGAGGGCTACAGAGAAACTGGCTCTATTTGTAACCTTTGTGCCCCTGATTTCCATATAAGGGTTACAGAATAGAGCCTTTGTAAACTGGTGACTCGTTTATGTGTTAGTAACAAAAACAAATGTGTTATTTAGAAGATGAATTTTAATCATATTTGTCAATGATTTTAAATGGAACTAGTGAATTTGATAAATAGTATTTGTTGTCTCTATATAGACATTGACATAAATAATTGCAATTTCTGGCTAGGAGAAAGGTAAGTAGGTACCTATCTTTTGTGGACATAGTGCACAGTGATTGTAGTTCATAGATGAATTCGAGTTTGGTAACCTTTTGAAACGAATTAATCATCATTGTTGTGATCAGATTGTCTGTAAACTTATCAACCTTATCACCCTAGCAACACTTTATCAAAGCCTATTTTCTGTGAAAACCAAGAAGAAATATGTCGAAACCAGTCAAATAAAGTAAATGTTTTCTTCCTCATGTGAAGTTTTTGTTAGCAGCAAAATGAAAGTTAATATTTTAATGACGTCAGGGCATAAGAAAGCTAACTGTATCAGCCAATCCAGATGAAATACATAATTCATTTAGTTCAAGTTCAAAATTACTTTGAGCTAATAAAGAATAACATCTTAATAGCTTTATTATTTATCTTATAAAATATATTGTGCTTTGATAGTTGAATCGACAATTTTGATATCCGGAGTGATGCAGCAGAGAACATGCATGTAAAAATTATTGATATCATTTATCAAAATATCGTTTACCTTTATATGGTTACATGGACACTCATAGAAATTGTCCGGTGGCAGATATCACATCCAGTATTCAAACTGTGATGATATCGTGCCCTCAAAGAATCAACTGTGACGTTTGAGAAGTGTTGACAAAAGATCTTGATAACATTGGTACTATGTTTTTATCACACTTATTACAGAGCCATTACAGAATATCACCCTGACAATTGTAATCAAACTGTAACGATATATATTTGTAAGACTCGAATCCATTGCAGGCTTCAAATCCATGAGTCCTACATATATATTCTAGTATTCACGTAAAATGTGTTGATTTTTCACACGTCTTGCATTATTGTATTCTTGTACGTATTGTTATTAACCGATACATGAATTAAAGATGTAGAAGTCTGTCTCACATCGTAGAACATATTCAGTAGCATTTGACGAGTCATTCATTATCTATAGGGGTGCGCGCTCAAATAATCACAAAATCAAATGAATTGATCAATCAATGCATGTTTTTTATTGAACATGTGTAATTAAATATTTGCACAGAAAATCTATTCTGAAGGACATTGATGTGCTTTCGAATCGACAAAACGCCAAGTCAGCCATGATGGACAATAGATGCCCCCTAAGTGTGAACAATGGACTTGACAATTATGACGTCATTTGATAAGTAACGTTCTAATAACTGAAATGACGTCTTTGATCTCGCGCATGGTTGTATCGTCAAATAAAGTACATCGTCGGTCCCATTGTCCGCCATTGTTTTAATGCCGTGGCTAAATATTATAAGAAATTAAAGCATTACTATTACAGAACATATTTGTATCCCAGGAGTAAGACTCTAGAAATAGTTATCTTTTATCATCTACTTTCGTTTCAAGGGGATTTAACAAGGATAAACTAGGGTGAAGATAAGTTATGCTAACATTTTGTTACATATTTAGATATCCTAAAAGTACACTGTAAATTGAATAAAATGTAAGATCATTCGTGCGTTATGATATATAATCAATATAATGAAATAAATTATCTTGGGAAATATGAAAAAAAAAGTATTTGAACAGATATTAAATATGATTGTGGTGCACCAGTATAAAATATATATATTTGAGTACACATTTAATATTTTATTACAGACCCTGGGTGCTATTCTATTTAGAAAGGCGATGTTCAGAATGCTTTGTGGCTGAAGATCCAGTCATCTGTAACGAGGGTTCGTACTGGAAATTGTGTCTTTAAACATACATTCAAGTGACAGACGTGGCCGCTGTGTCCTTTTTCCGGGCGAAAGAAATAGTTGGAGGTTTACATCGTCAATATCAGACGAAATTGATTTTACAAAAATATTGTTTTTTCTTAAGAAAAAAATTTAAACTTGTATGGCGATATGAATATGAATATGATCTGTCCCTAGGGATTTCAATAAAATAGTCATCCATAATAAATACTGGGTCTCAATAGAATTCTGTCGATTCTTGCATTACAAAATAAAGATAAAAGATTTATGAAACATTGTGACATTTGCGACATACAACTAATTTGCTAAAGACACCAACGTTATGACGATTACATTTTTTAAGGAATTACACATTCAGCTAAAATAATATTACTAAGGTTAAAATATGCAAGTCTATTTCCCTATTTCAAATGTGTTTAAGATGTTTACACAAAAATAGCCGCAAGTGATTATTGCTTGATAGTTTGTTATTATCTAATTATGCATGCTAAAAAGATGGCCTACTGACTTTAGGTCAAATAAAAATACATATGGCTAACATCGATGGGGAAGATTTAGAAGATTTTTTTTATTTAAGAATAATTCAATTTGATAAAAAGAAAACGTTGGTTGCAGCCCGTTCACATGCCTAAACGGAGAAAAGGTTCATATGAATTCGTGCACTTAAGGCACGGTTGTGTAAGGCTTGAGTATGCAGTATGAGTATTACTATCAAATGTGCTTGTATAAAGCATTGCTAATGTTAAAACAAGCATATATCCATACAATATACTCCTAAACATTGCAATTCTTCGTGTTTTTTCTACAAACTAGTTTTTCAAAAAACATTAATGCCTGTATCAATCAGCTGAATTTGGTTTCATAAGAACCGCCGCTTCCCTGCAAAGACGACGAGGGCAACGGGACCAGTGAAGCATGATTTGCACGTGCAGTTGTCAATTTCAGATCCCGCACCGTCGATTTTGGAGATACGAGACAGGCTTAAGCTTGAAGATAATGATAACTGAATTTGAGTTGATTAATACTTTGTAACTTTTTTCGTTGTCTTTGCCCCTTAAGCCAACTAATTACAAACAGAACTAAATAATGAACATGGGTTTTACTTTGTTTTAATGGGTTTTTTTGAGAACTGAGAAAAGTAATCACAGTTTTGTGTTCCTGCGTTCGTTTATCCGTCCATTTTTAAACATATCTGCACATAGCACGTAAAGCCTACTTTAATTAGTAATAACCAGCCAGGGGAGATAACCAGGGGAACGCCTCTCGCAAACTGAAAAACTTGGTTAGAAACTGAGGCCCAAACAGGGGGTGATTTTACTTTCTTGTACCGTTGACTCTTAAGCCCTCAAACAAAAAGTTACTTGTTTCTGGTTTCCGCCCGCGTCAGTTTTCAACCCCCGCATTCAGCCTTTTTCAATATGTTGACAAGGGAAAAGATGAACATTTGTCCGCTCCCCCAAACATTGAAACGCAGACTCTTTATAACATGTTACCCGTTTCTAATCACGAGTTTTGGATCATAAATGACAACAATAGATATGAATGTAACCTAATCATAAACGACAGAGACGTTTTTCATGCAAATGTTCAGCTGAGGAACGTTGGCACACCCTGGTTTCATCGATTGTAATTAATTTGCCGTCATCTACAAAGAAATTCTTATTTATCAAGAAGCGGATGCCAGTGATCACGTTGATGTGTTCACACAAAAATGATCGCCAAAAGACTTTATGGAAACCTTACATTTTGTTCTCTGTCTTTTTAACACTTTCAAAATAAAACATTTAGACTTAACGTACAATAATACAATGTGGAAAATTGAAAATTGAAAATTTTCATGCAACACCAAAATCGACCACATTGATGTGTACTTGCAGTGATCTGCATGGCAGTGATTGATATGTTTTGTTGGCTGTGTTGTTTTACATACTGTGTTCGCGTGATCTTTAACATGTAAGTCAATTCTTGATGTGGAGTTGAAATACTCTTGAAAGCCGCGATAAACTCCATGTCATCTAATCTCATTTTGATGTGGAGTACCACAAAAAGGACATTCTAGTAGCTCGCTCGTTTAGGTTAGCAATCGTTCAGAAAGCTAATGTCCTTCCAGCCTTTCAGTAGTTGAACATTCCTGGCAGGAAAAATTGAAACTGATTTGTATTGTAAACCTACTGACAGTTATCAGTCCCTGAACTTCAATTCCTGCTACCCTTCACATACTAAAATAAATATTTCATATTGCCTTGCAAGGAGAATCAAGATTAGTATCAAGAGACGACTGGCGGATACAGAGACTTTTGGAATTGAAATACTATCTTTTAGAGCAGAATAATCCTGAAAACCTTATTAAGGATTGCATTGAAAAGGCAGTGAATTTAAACTTTGAAGTGCTGCGAAGAGACAAACAAACGGTTCATCCTCAAACTGTTGATAGAGGTTTCTCTTGTGACCATCTTTAACCCGTCACATATCAACCCTCTTCAAATTATCAATAGCCAGCTCCTGATTTTAAAACATGTACGAAAATGAAGTCAATTTTACAGAAGACAAGATTCATAAACACTCGCAAGAAACCTCCAAATTTAAGAAATATTTTCACAAAGTCACGATTTGACATGTCAGAGTCAAGATCTGAGAATCTACAGTTTCAAAATGTGGAGACGGACGGTGCTTTACCTGCAGAAATATCATAGAGGGTTCCGAGTTCAGCGTTAAATATACACGCTTCTTTGTAAAAGAAAACATGAACTGTCATTCCAAAAAGGTCGTCTATGTTATAATGTGTGAAGGATACAGAGAATTGTACATCGGCAAGACAGAAAGACGATTAAAAAGAATGAATCTTCATCGTTCACAAATCAACCGGTCCGAAAATAGGTCTATCCCTCCAAGAAGTCACTTCGAAAAGTGTTCTGGTGGAAAATATAAAGTGTTTCCCTTTTATAAAATGAAATACGACTGTTGGATCTGATGGAGAATGGATTTATCCAAAAAATTAAACCATTACCTTATGCTAAAATGTAGATTTCCTTGAACTTGTCTTATGACGTCCCTACCACAATGACGTCATAAGGAGCGTTACATCATAATCAACGTGACAACTGACATTCAAAACTAACCAATATATTCGTTGTTGCTTCTTTCATTTCTTATTTCGTTTTGCATATGCAGTTCGACCCATAAAACCAACAACGTACATAGCAAGATCTAAAAAATTTACATATCTACTATCAACAAAATACTTATTGTAGCTAAGAAGTGTTTTTGTTGCATATTTTGTAACTAGAATACTAAATAAGCAGCTGACATGGTCGAGCTATAAAAGTATATCCTCACCCCCACCCCCCCCCCCCCCCCCCCCCCCCCGCAAATAGAAATAAGAAAGCAGAGATTTATAATATATACATGTTAATACAAAATTATGTGACATCTCCTGATTGTTTTATTTAATTAATTATCCATATCGTCTGTAAGTCAGAATTTCGATTTTAGAAAAGTAAGGGCATCAATCTATCTGTGGGCGATCAAGATGCAAACGACGTAACATTATTTTTAAACAATACAATTCCAACGGAAACAAAAAAAATTTGGTGCAAACTCTAAATTGCAATATAATCACATATATGTATCAACTGAACCAGAAATCAACATTCGTCCTTAGTAAAGTATTTGTGTAAAAGTCAGACAGAAGAATTGATACGATTGCACCGATTCACCCACAAGGCCGCTATGACTGTGCATGACTTGCACGTGCTGCACGCTTTTTGCGTTCTACTCGGACTACTCTGTGGTGGTGAGGCCAAACAATCGGTAACTGGTAAAGTTTTCGACATTCCAAATTTAAATGGATTCTTAATTGACCCCAAAAATACTGCTGGGGTCTATAACACATAAATTGTATGCATCATTAATATAAATGTAAGAATTTAAGAAAAAACATTTTTGGCAGCATAGGGTCAGGGTTAGGGTTGAACAAGGGCGCAAATAGGGTTAAGTTTTTTTAGTATATTAAAACTTTGTCAGAACAATGTTTTTATTTGTGAAAGGCTTCTTCGCATTGTCATTTCCAAATACCTTCAGTTTTAAGAAACATCTTTTAAAATATGCTTAGGGTTGAACATGAAAACAAAGTAAGTTATGATGCATTTCTTATCTTGAAACTTTGTTAGAACAATGCATCTAAAGTAAAAAAAAACAGACCAGTAGTCAGTATATTTGTCAAACTTCTTTTATCTTGATGGGGAATGTTTTAAGTTTGTGTCATTAGAACTATCTATATAGTTAGGTAGTTGAAATGTTTGCAAAACTAATTCATCATTACTATATTAACATCACAAACTTGATAACTTTTTGCACGTTGATAACCTTTTGACTATATGCAAGATAAGTAGACTTAAATCTTAACAAAAGGTCATTACCAAAACAGCCATTGCTGCAACATGTTATATTATATCCTTTGTAGAAGTTCCTGTTCAAACTTCTCTCCTTGAATAATAAAACTGACTTAGTTCAGCCAAAGATCAAGTGATACAGCCCATGCCGATGCAAGACTAAGCAAACCTGCAAAGCAATTTACACGGAAAAGCACGAGATGCACGGGCGTAGTCACTACAACTGTGAAATTGACAATCATTCAACGAACTTGTCAAAAAAAGTTTTTGGTAACATGCGTTACAGACCAAGTGACAACGCGATTTTTAACAATTTAATGTATTCCTTTCCACCTTAGAATCAACGAAAACACTAAGTATTGTTCATTTCTGGTGACAGTAAAATGTTACAACACGAAAGATTACAGTTGCAGCAAAGAAAATTACTTTAGAATTACGAAAAGGTGTTAAAATAACGCGTTTTTGTAGAGATAATCTAGAGACGCAGATTTTGAAAGCTGAAAATTAAGCTTAACATTTTTATTAGATATCTTGTTGGTGAGTAGTTGAAACACAGTAGGTGTAAACTAAGAGTGTAAAACATTGTGAAAACATGTATGTCTTTTTTAGGGATATGCGCCGTAAAAAAGGGATAAATCGTGTTTCCACGGAAACCAAAAAAAATATCATTTGTTGGTCTTACCCCCAAAAGGAAAATCTAGGTATAAAGAATATGACGTTGGGCGAACCTAGCAAGTATAGTTTAGGAAATATGCTCCGGACATATGGACGAACGAACGGACAGAATGAACGCGATGTACCCCCGCTTATGCTGTAAAACGAGAGTATAATGCTGGAATGAGCTTTGTAAGAACTTACGACTCTGAGTAATATGTGGAATTGGTGAACAAAACTAAAACAGGAACAAGTGCGTCTTTCAAGTGTTGACAATGATTTATTTGAATTGACAAGATATACAATGCATACACGTAATATATAAATACTCATAATTTTCTAAAGCCCATATGCATACAAGGCAATTTTGACAAAATATCACATAGATTGAATGTTTTAAGTTTAAATTTCACCTTTAAAGTACATTTAGTGGGTCTAAAACACGTTTTTGCAATGAAATGCCTTTAACAGTGAATAACATTATCGTTCATAATGATAGTCTATGACAGAATAAAAACAATCATTGATTTCAATGCTTTAGATTATTCTTTCTTATTCAATTATATATCTGTGAATAAATGTTACATATCCCCTAATATATTAGAAACTTTAAAGGGGCAGTAGCATGTTTTAGGGGAAATATAAGGTGATGTCAGGAACATGAAAATTGATGGTTCCAATTGAAAGACAATGTATCTAAACTAAATGAAGCAGTATTAATTCAAATTTATAATGTAAACAAAATGTGCAATCGTATCAAGGATGTTCACAAAAAATGGCCGCCGATGGATTTTATGTGAATCTTCATACTTTGCCCTTTAACTATGGATGATTGGTTAGTGTAATGAGATTTTTGACACTTTCAAAATAATTCAATTAGCATTAACGTACAGTAATCAGTGAAATATTTAAAATATAAATTATGAAAAAAGTGTTACTGCCCCTTAGTGATATTTTATTTTGTTTAAGTATGCTGTTGGAACCATAAATTCAACAACTTAAATATCAGGATTCATGCGAAAAGTTTTACATTTTATTAGTTTGAAAAATACGTATTGTAGCTTGGTAGTGTTTTTGTTGCATGTTGTGTCACTGGAATGTGATATAAAGGTAATACCAAAGATTTCTCATTTATTTTACCGCCTGTGAGTATAAAATGATACTTCTCCGATCTATGACAACTCGCAAGTGTGTTAATTTCCTCAATGCGACAGATAGTCAGAATTTTGATTAAAAAACTATTAAAGACATCATCGCTTGTGAAATCATTTTTGTTTTAACTCGGTCATTGTGTGTGATGTTAATTGAGAAAATACTAACGATGTAGTGCCATTTGCTAACAACATATTTATAACCGAGACATAAAAATGTTGATCCAAAATTTAAATAACAATATTAATACATATCAATTAAACCAGAATTTGACATTCTTCCTTATTCAAGTCTTTCTGGTCAGACAGAAGAATCGACACGATTGCACCGATTCACCCGGCCGCTATGTCAGGGCACGATCTGCACGTGCTGCACGCTTGTTGCGTTCTACCCAGTAGCGCTCTGCCCTTTTGAGGAAACAATTGAGTAACTTGTAAGATATTCAAACATTACAAAATTAGGTGGTTTTCTTGACCAACCAATGAAATTACTGTTAGCAGTTATAACAAAAATGCAATATATTGTTATAGAATCAATTTTATTTGCTCTTGTAAACAGTATTGAGCCAAATATGTGTTTTTCTTATAGTTCATATGCACTCATATACACATTATTGTAATGATGATTAATGTAAACAAAATGTTTATATTTTCTGACATATCAACAAAACTAAATGTAAAGGGTGGCAAACTGGCACATCTAAAAATAAAGTGTTATCATAAATATTTCACTTATAAGTGTTCATGTTTAAACAGAAAAACTATGGCAAACTATCCGTCATGGTGAATGATTGACACTGTGCATGTGTGTCACATGTAACGTGTTCATTTCCTCGTTTTGCACGTGCAATCAGACTAGCATTTTAGTGAACTGAATCATTACTCGATGATTGGGATTAATTAAAGACTCCACAATGATTTGGCAACAGAGTCGATGAACTATTTGACAGCTTTCAATTATTTCCTCAACAGTCAAATAAGACTTTGACATGTACATTTTAACTGCAAACAAAATGCACTTACAGTGCGTCTTTACAATACTTTCTAATTGATGAATTTAACTTTATCTTTCTAGCTTTATCAAATCACCATCTAGCTACATGCAAAGCTAAGCAAATCTGTATTTGTATAATCCCTTGAAAAACATTGCAACACACAGTTTGTCTCCATCAACACACAGACCAGTTGGAGACTGTACATCATTCTCTCCAGTAAGAATGTCTCTAATATACTGTCCTGTACTACTGAGATGTATCACTTTGTGTTTGTTACGGTCAGCTACTAGAATGTCTCCTGTACTGGTGGTTGTGATTCCACATGGATATCTCAGAGCTCTGTCTCCAGTAGGTGTGTATGTGAATACAATGTCTCCAGACTGTGTCAGACAGATGACAGACTTCAGACCATTATCTGACACCAGGATATTGCCTTGTCTGGTCACATGCATGTAGTGAGGATTGCTGAAGCTCTTTCCTATTGTAGGAAGTGTTGTGAAGGTCTTCAAGATGTTTCCCTGCATATCAATCAGATCCACAGAAGGTGGATTTTTAGATCCAGCCACCAGTGTTGATTGATCCAGAGTAGACAGACCCTTGTACCTCTTACTTGTCTGTATTGTAGACATGAGTGCCAGGTCAGGAGTCACAGCAACTATGATGATACACGGTGAGTTGTAGAGAGACACAGCTACCTTACCTTCACTGATAACTGTCATACACCAGGGACCACCAGACAAATTGAGAACACTTGAACATTGCTGTCCTGATTTAGTGTAACATGATTTCAAAAGGCGTGTCCAATCATCAGCAAAAAGAGTTACCTTAGTGTTCGAAGTGATCATAATCAAACTATCTGTAACATTGCAACGGTCTCCCACATTTTCTTTAGCGTCAATAACTTCATCCAGTACAGGTATAGCAGTCAAGTCTATTCTGTAAGTATGTTGAAGCTTCACATCCATCTTTCCAATTTCTTTCTTAAGATTTTCAAGATTATGTACAAGGTTCAGGCTAGCTACATTTGCTTTATCCTTCCTCTGTGCCCCTGTGACGTCAGCTTCAGCTTCTGATCCAGACGACATATACATCTCAAACAGCTGCGCCTCATCCTCCAACTCCAGGGCCTGCTGGATGGACTGAGACTTATGCTGGTACAGCTGTAGATCCAGCTGTGTTGTCTTCATCATCGACCTCAACATCTGTTGTTCTTGTTCTGTTTGATCCTTTACCTGTCTAATCAGTTGATCTTCCTTCTGTTTCAGAGCATTAATAACTTCTTTGATGGTTTTCCTTATTTCTGATTCCAGCATGGACCTATCAGCTAAAAGGTTTTTCTCTTGCAAAACCAGTATTTGAACCTCGCCCTTTGTTGAATCAATTTTATCTGCTAATGTCTGCTGATGACGATGAAGTTTTGATTTGACCTCTGTCAGCTTAGCCTTGATTGTGATGACCTCTTTACATGTTCTATGAGCAATACTGCAGCAGACAGTACACAAGGGTTTTTGACAATCATTACAATAAAGTTTCATCTTCTTGTCATGTTCGCTGCAGATAAATTTCTTAACCCTCGACTTCTTTTCCATGACTGGTACAACTGCATGGTTCTTTAACATAGGAATTTGACTGTGTAGTTTCCGACAACCATCACAATAAGAAGCTTCACATTCAGAGCACCAGTGTGTGGCTGGAGTTGTCTCCCCTTTCTCTTTGCACACACAGCATTGGTCATGTCCTGAAAACCAAAAACGTGAACCTGTTTGTCTCATGTAATGTTACATCATCATTAGAAGAACGTTGAATAAACATTTTTACTGACATCAGTGTATTCTGACAATCACTGCAATTTTTGTGAATTGTAAAACTTGAAAAACAAACATTATTTGAATTATCAAGAACAAAAGCACTGTGTGTTTGACAATATCTTGAATCATAATAGTACAATTACCTTTACTAACTTTACTTTATAGAATTACCAATAGCTATCGAAACATCTTATTATTTATAAACGTATATGCATAAATGGTACCTAGCACAACTGAGTCCATGAGTCCAGTTAGAAGCAGTCCTGGTTTCAGCTGCCCCGCCCAATCTTCCACAGGTCTGTCAGGGTGAGGCACTGGGGTCTCTTGTCTACACGTGGGACAGGGGATGGTCTTCTTTCTCACTGCTTCTTCTTTTGTCTGTATATAATTCCCCAGGCAGTTCTTGCAGAATGTATGCTGACAGGCTAGTGTTACAGGCTGCACAAACACCTCCATACACACACTGCAAGTCAGGAAGTCGTATTGTAGCTTGCCCGTCGTCGCCATCTTGGAACCTGTGTACATAGAATTGTTAACTGTCAGAAAGTACAAAGGAGAGATAAATACACTTTGGAGTTCATAAGAGATTATTTTGTATGATTGAGTTATTCCAGTCTTTTAGTGAACTAATCTTCTATCTTGATAACGTGGCGATAACCTTCTTAAAAACTCTGGTAATCACATTAATTGCCACTCGAGTGACGTCATGAACCAATGTCCAGACGCATCGCATTTTCATATCATTTTGTTAGTCCAGCGAAGGGTTCTTCATAATAACTTAGCGAAACACTTACCCTGTTTTTGACAATGACCCTGTTTTGGATATAAAATAAAGGGCCGACATTCTAATATAAATAGAATAGTTTATCATCATGTTATATACAATGTCAATCCAGGGCTCCAGGTAAGTTAAGACCTATTGTTATTTACCACCTTTCCTGGTAACATTTTCCACTGATAATTGTTAATGTGTTATTTTGTTAGTGTCAGAATATAATTACACAAACCAATCATCCATAGTCTGCAGACAACAAATCATACGGACATGCATAATGTCCATTTGCAGTCAATTTTGTGTGAACACTTTTAACTTATTTTGTTTAAGAAAAAGAATCGCAGGTCTGAACTATATTACTAAACTTATTTTATATATTTGATATATTATTGCTTCATTAAGTGTAAATACATTATATTCCTTCTAAAAACTTGCTACTACCCCTTTAATGTTGTTATTGCACAAACGCTATTCTATTTTTTTTGCATTCTGTCATATCGCTAAATTATTAAATTTATTTGTTCTCTAAGTGTACTAAAGTTAACCAAGAGTTTTAGCTTTGCACAGATCCCTTTAGTTGTATGAACTCCTTACTTGTTAACATTCTTACACAGCAGAGAAGGATATCATTAACATCACAATCGGATTATATATTTAGTCAATAGTTCGACTTTCACAATTGTCCTGTACTCTACAGCAAGGTAGTTGATTGTATTTAGAGTCTTATAACTGTTTATCAAAAGTGATGTCTGTTTGAATAAAACGTACATGTATATTGTCTGGTACTGAATAAATATTTGAAAATATCTTTTTTAGAACAATGACTATAAGGTATTTTTCAAATTGTATCTACATGTATTGTATGTAAACAGAATTGTACTCAATTAATCACATATTTTCATAAATAGTGCCTTATCAATACTTCCTTTTAAGATTCATGATTCATTATCATGTATTATACTTCATACATTTATATATATATATATATATCAGAAACATTTGAGTTGGTCTGGTATACAGTCAAATATATTCAAAAGTTAAAAAACACACAACACCAATAGACTCCTGAGTTGGTCTGGTATACAGTCAAATATATTCAAAAGTTAAAAAACACACAACACCAATAGACTCCTATTGGTGTTGTGTGTTTTTTAACTTTTGAATATATATATATATATATGAAAATTCAAAACATTGATAAGATTTAACCTCGTATAAAAATTTCGATCAGACTCTTCTGTATGTGAATCATTTAAATTCATTATATTCAATTCAAATTTAGAGAAATTCAAAATATCAAATCACATATCATTTAGGCTATTAATAAATAACTATTCATATGAGGCTTCAACTAACAGAAAATATATGTAATTGAGTACAATTTGTTTAACTACGCTTTACTCTGTGTATGTGTGTGTGTGGGGGGGGGGGGGGGGGGGATCAGTATGTTCCTTAAGACTCTTGGAAATGGAAAGCAACCTTTTATTTAGATTTAACGTTTAAAATACTATGCATAATTAGCACAACGAGACACCCGACTTTGGGCTTTCTGGCATTTTACTAGTAAAAACATATTCCTTAGCATCTTCCTTGGTACGGAACTCGGATTGAATTGAAATATGCATTTGGCAAAAGGGCTTATAGGACAGACGAGCTTAGACCCCAAAATACTTCCTTTGAAACATATCACTCAGTGCTACATACAAGATTACCGGCTTTGTCACACTGTACTGTACAGCAAATGTATATAGCTGCTTGATTGGTAATAAATTAAAACGCATACAATGTATAGAAGACAGAGGTACAGACCCTCACCGACCTATTCTGTGACCAAACGCTCAATCAATGATCTTACATAAATGATATATATTGTATCTATATCTACTGGCTGTGTAGCTTTGTGAACGTATTCAGTGTCTGTTATGCTGAATAGCTCGCCTTAAAGAGTCTGTGTATATAGAGCGTGTACAGTGGACACTCGTATAGACCCTCATAAGGTGTTATGTACACTTTGTGAGTCGGGTAACTGACGTTATCAACGAATCACGGGTATGAGTTATGAGTAAATTTGCAAATTGAATGTCAAGATAACCGGTAGTTCACAACGAATATATTTTATTAGATACACAGTCAGATAAATATATATTTGTTTTGACAGATCCCAAACCAAAAGTATTAGGGGCCACTATTACATTCAATTGGTCTAAAAATATATCCTGGTGCCATACCATCCCAACCATGACCGAATACTATGAAACGAAATATTACCGAGAACAATAATACTCAATGACACACCTCAATGCAGTGTTTGGTGCAGCCAGATCACACTGAGAACAATAATACTCAATGACACACCTCAATGCAGTGTTTGGTGCAGCCAGATCACACTGAGAACAATAATACTCAATAACACACCTCAATGCATTGTTTGGTGCAGCCAGATCACACTGAGAACAATAATACTCAATGACACACCTCAATGCAGTGTTTGGTGCAGCCAGATCACACTGAGAACAATAATACTCAATGACACACCTCAATGCAGTGTTTGGTGCAGCCAGATCACACTGAGAACAATAATACTCAATGACACACCTCAATGCATTGTTTGGTGCAGCCAGATCACACTGAGAACAATAATACTCAATGACACACCTCAATGCAGTGTTTGGTGCAGCCAGATCACACTGAGAACAATAATACTCAATGACACACCTCAATGCAGTGTTTGGTGCAGCCAGATCACACTGAGAACAATAATACTCAATGACACACCTCAATGCAGTGTTTGGTGCAGCCAGATCACACTGAGAACAATAATACTCAATGACACACCTCAATGCAGTGTTTAGTGCAGCCAGATCACACTGAGAACAATAATACTCAATGACACACATCAATGCAGTGTTTAGTGCAGCCAGATCACACTGAGAACAATAATACTCAATGACACACCTCAATGCAGTGTTTAGTGCAGCCAGATCACACTGAGAACAATAATACTCAATGACACACCTCAATGCAGTGTTTGGTGCAGCCAGATCACACTGAGAACAATAATACTCAATGACACACCTCAATGCAGTGTTTGGTGCAGCCAGATCACACTGAGAACAATAATACTCAATGACACACCTCAATGCAGTGTTTGGTGCAGCCAGATCACACTGAGAACAATAATACTCAATGACACACCTCAATGCAGTGTTTGGTGCAGCCAGATCACACTGAGAACAATAATACTCAATGACACACCTCAATGCAGTGTTTGGTGCAGCCAGATCACACTGAGAACAATAATACTCAATGACACACCTCAATGCAGTGTTTGGTGCAGCCAGATCACACTGAGAACAATAATACTCAATGACACACCTCAATGCAGTGTTTGGTGCAGCCAGATCACACTGAGAACAATAATACTCAATGACACACCTCAATGCAGTGTTTGGTGCAGCCAGATCACACTGAGAACAATAATACTCAATGACACACCTCAATGCAGTGTTTGGTGCAGCCAGATCACACTGAGAACAGATCAAGATCCTCCCACTGTATGGACGACTCGCCTTGCCGTATTCCGAGCTGGCGACTGGTCACGTGACTGGATATTTGAGGCTCTATATGAGTGTGCTATCTGCTGTCAAAACTATACTTCAATAATGTAGACTGATATCAAAATACTTTCAAAATATTTGTAATGATTTTAAAATGTTGGTGTAATTTGTATTCTTTAAATAGTTTATAAAACTTTGAGAAAATGAACTGAATAATGCTAATGAGTATGTATAAGTTATATTTCCTGCATTTAATAGGTATTTGATTTTATCTTTAACTTTTAGGTTTATTTTATGTTTTTTATTTCAGAATATTATCTAATATAGTATACCGTTCACTTTTGTCAAATTAATCACTCGAAATGTTTATCTTCATCAGGAATATGGTAACACTTATACCATAGGATTAGCTGTCAGCTTCTGAGTCAATGGTTATATTTTCTCTAAAATAAAAGCGCTATATAAATAGAACTATTATTATTATTATTATTATTAAAATCATTTTTATACCTATGATAAACATTTTATTAGATATGGAATGGTTTGTAATGAACACTTTCAACAACAACAACAACAAGTTATTTCAAATTTGATTTAGATAGTTATGAAAATTACTTTGAATACTGCCTTAATCTCTTTAAAATAAATCCATAATTTTCTTCACTTCGTTATGCAGGTTATAGATCTCACAAGGCCCTGTAACTGCGGCAGATTTATTCCGTATTGCGTATATGAAAAATTACATTATGAAATATTTTTTTCAAAATTCTTCAGGTCATTGATATTAAGAATATAATTATTTTTCAGAATAACTGTTTTTGAAACAGAACTTTGCTTTACAAAATGATCATTTTAAACAGGTAGTAACATCAACAGATAAGAGTTGTTTCCCTTGTTAGCATTCCAGTAAACTCCAAAACATGACTTTAATATTAACTGGAATTTGATTTTGATTTGCCATGCTATGCCATGATATATATTAAACTTTTTGAAATGTTCATTATTTATTTAATTTATTACTGTGATATATTTTTCCAATTTCAATTGATTAAAAAATATAAAGTTCAGTTACATAAATTCATAGTGCTTTTCTTATAAATAAGTGCAATATCTAATATCTCATTATATAAGACCACATTAAATAAATTTAAAAAATCAATAACATTAAGATATTAATTAAGATAAGAGATTAAAGAATTTGAAAGAGAATCCTTCTCTTATTCAAATGACAAGTTTTAAAAAAGAATAGGCATTATCATATTTTAATATTTATGTTTTTATCTGTTCATAATGGGATTAAACATCTAAAAAATAAAAAAATGATGTTTTCATAAATTCATAATCACAATGATATTGAATTATTTTCCAAGAGATAGAATTAAGTTTGCAAGAAAGGATTGCGATCTAATAGTTAATAATGTGGCAAGTCACATGGCAGTCATGTGATGAAACCTTTTGACAGGAGAGTTCCAGTGAATCCAGTCATGTTTGAAATAGAACGATTTTCCTTAGTAACAACACTTAAGACTATTGTAAGAGTTGAAATTTATTCTTAGCTAAAAGTCACTCTTAGAATGTAAATAAATGGACTCCTAGGTCTTACTTTTAGCTAAGTGTGAATTTATCAATTCTAAGAGTTTTTCTAAGAAAATTCTAAGAATCTTTATAAATACGGCCCCTGGGAGCTATTAAATTTTTGGACGTTCACACTGGGTCATTCTGACTAAAGTGATCCATATATAAAATATGTTTAGAAGATCGGTTAATTGGTAAAATAAAGTCATTCTATGCAAACTTAACGAACCACTAGTGCAAGAAGACTTAGAATCATTATTACATTTCTATAGAAACCATGGAATTATGAATTGATTTAAGAACAATTTCTAATGTTATATTTGTAACAACAAAAACGGATATATATATAAACGTTAATAACCTAGTATTTGAACTTTAAATCAACCTGAACAAGATATTTAGCAGTCCATACGATATCTTGCATTAATTAATTGTTTGTGTAATTTGTGTTACTCTCTGAAAGCATTATGATTTTATATCATCCCACCCTCGACAAACCACAAAATATCCCCCTTTTTCAGTTTTCATTCCTTACCTTACAAATTTTGAACTGTTATCCACCCCGAAATACCTGTCTCGTGATGTTGATAGTATCAGTAGTTTATCTAGGTCAACCTGGTTCTGTTATCATATGTTATCTAACAGTGAGCCTATCACATCCAATAATACACGCACAGTTATTTTCACTCACGAGAGATGATTGGCTTCCTTCAATAACAATGCATCAATACGTATCAGTAATTTGGTTTTATGCAAAAAAACAAAACACATTGAATCATTCAATTTAAAAAAATAATATATTAAGATAGGACTTAATTATCCCCGGAGGAAATTTCTTTACATCAAAACGGTCTCATACAAATATAAACATGGCTGACATTGTATACAAGTGTAAACAAACCATCAATTAAAGAATATGACACATCAATAAAAGCAACAAATATCTTAGAGTAGCATATATATATAAAGCAACAAAGATCTTAGAGTAGCATATATATATACTTATCAAGTGAAATGATGAATTATCTAAATAAAGGTGGACATGTTGAGTAAAACTTTTATTTGGACTAAAATATTACCGATATCATTGTATGTACATGTCTTTACAATGTACATATAAACAGTCAAATAGACACTCATAGAAATAGTTTTCCGCCCCCAGATATCACATCCAGTGATGTTATTCTGACATTTTGTACTCAAACTTTGATGATATCATAACCTCAAGGAATCAACTGTGACGTTTGAGACGCGATGATTAAGGATCTTGATAACATCAGTCTCGTGGAATTGCACTATTTTTATCACACTTATGACAAAGCCATTGCATATTTTCACTCTAACATAATCAAACTTTAACGATCTTATTGATGTTTTCATGTACAAAATGATAAATGTACAGAACGTCATACGTGTGCATTTGGGTCGTTTGTATTGAATGAGTAGATGTCATGGACGTGGAGGAACAACGAGTTCTGTATTTATTATATACTCCCTTGAAACCTTTTACAAGCAGTTTTTGAATTTCTTAAATTATCTAAGAAGACGTACTGCGCATTTATACATAAAGCGTAATGTAAATGTTAACAAAATGTTAATTTCAGTTTCTCACTATTTTATTCTTCAATGTCATATTAAAAAGTAGGTTTTTACCAATACATGGAGATTTTGAAGTTTTAATTGCGGAAAATTCCGAGAACTGCCGAAGCTTAAAAAAGTAGAACCAGCAAGCGTGCAATACGGAATCCGGAGTGCAATACGGAATTTGAAGACGTATTCCGTATTGCACCCTTTTATTACTATCTTAAGATTACATGAGTATATAATAAAATAAGTTGTAAGATACTTCACACTTCCGCATTATTATTTTCTTGTACTGTGTCAT
Source organism: Steromphala cineraria (assembly GCA_916613615.1). Classification (NCBI taxonomy): domain Eukaryota; kingdom Metazoa; phylum Mollusca; class Gastropoda; order Trochida; family Trochidae; genus Steromphala; species Steromphala cineraria. The sequence goes on from OU744723.1 coordinate 48,338,847, forward strand.
GAGCCGTAATAATTAGAAAAATAAAGTATATTATAAAGAATGATACCATTACTATAACATATGCGTGTCCCAGGAGTAAAACTCTAGAAATAGTTATCTTACTTCATCTACTTATTTTCCAAAGGAATCATCGTCAGGTTTAACAATAATAAAGTAGGGCGAGGATAGTTTATGGTGACATTTTATTACATATTTAGACAGCCTAAATGTGCACAAATTATTGTTTAAAGAAAGGTTTGGTTTGATCATTTGTTCATAATGATATATAATCATTATAATGAAAAACATAATCTTGGGAAGTATAAGAAGAAGTATTTGAACAGAAATGAAATACAACTGCGATGCACCAGTATAAAATAGATATATTTCAGAACACATTCGATATTTATAACAGACCTCGGTGCTGTTCCAGCAAGAAAGGCGATGTCTAGAATACTGTGTGGCTGAAGATCCAGTGTTATCTGTAACGAGGGTTCGCATTGGATATTGTGTATTTGCACACACATTCAAGTTTTGGTCTCAATAGAAGTCTGTCGATTCCGCGTACGTATATGTTCATATTCATATAATGATATAACGTTGCATGTTCCAAAATCATGACGTCAATGTACACCCTTATATGGAGGAAACCTCACATCTTTTCTTCTGTAATGAAATGTCTCTAAAACAAGCTGATATTAAGCGACCAGGAACTCAGCGAGTCTGATTTAAACCTTACTGCTGATCACCAAACATAAGAACAACATACAACATAGGTTCAACTAATTAGCTAAAGACAGAAACGTTTTGACGATTACATTGTGTTAAGGAATTACACATTAGGCTAAAATAATATTACTAAGGCTAAACTATGCAAGTCTATTTCCCTTTCTCAAATGTGTTAAAGGTGTTCACACAACAATGGCTGCCAGTGATTATTGCTTGATACATTGTCATTTACATACATGTAACAATGCTTTCTAAAAACATTGCCCTACAACTTTCAGTCCAATGAAGAACATAAATATAGCTTATCTTAATGGGGAAGATTAAGAGGATATTTTAATTTTAAGATAATTTAATTTAATAAAACGAAAACGTTGGCAGCCCGTACGTATGTCTGAATGGATAAACGGTTCAAATAAATTCGTGAACTTCAGCCATAGTTGTGTGCAGGCTTTAGTATTCAGTATAACTATTTCTATCAAATGTTTTTTAAAACACTGCTAATGTAAAAACAAGCATATATCCATACAATATACTCTTTAAAGGGGCAGTAGCACGTTTTTAGGGGGAATATAAGTTGATGTCAGGAAAATGAAAATTAATGGTTCCAATTGAAAGACAATGTATTTAAAATAAATGGAACAGTGATAATTCAAATGTATAACATAAAGTTTAGCCATGCGGTTCAGTTTTCTTACACAAAATGAATTAAAGGTGTTCACACAAAATGGCCGCCAATGGATTTTATGGGAATCTTCAGACTTTGTCCTCTGACTATGTATGATTGGCTTGTGTAATGAGATTTTTGTCACTGTCAAAATAATACATTTAGCATTCACAAACAATGATCAGTGAAAAATTTAAAAAATAAAATTATCAAAAAACGTGCTACTGCCCCTTTAACATTGCAATTCTTTGTGTTTTGTCTACAAACTAGTTTTTTTTTCAAAATCATTTCGGCCTGTATCAATCAGCTAAATTTGGTTTGATAAGGACAGCCACTTCCCTGCAAAGACGGTATGTAGTGAACGTTGCCAGGGCAACGGGGCGAAAGCAGCATGAATTGCACGTGCAGTTGTCTATTTCAGATCCCTCACCGTCGCTTTTGGAGAGACGAGACAGACTTAAAGAAACTGACCACTTAGCTTCATATTAAGATTATTGATTATGAGTTGGTTTGATATTTTGTAACTGTTTTCGTTGCCTTTGCCCCTAAAGCCAATTAAATACACACTGACCAAAGAAGTGTACATGGTCTTTTTTACTTAATGATAGAAATTTTTGTCCGTCCATTTTTGTACATCATGAAAATGCCTGCTTTGATTAGAGATAACAAGCCAGGGGAGATAACAAGCGGAACGCAAAACGGAGGGGTGCTTTTTCTTGTTTGTAAGATTTACTCTTAATGCGCATAAAAACCAATTATTTTAAAAGGAAACGATATCAAATCGAGACACGTCTAAGGCCCGAAATGATGACAGGAGTTAAGCCCGAGTTTATTTCAAAACATGGTCTAAATCATACATGAATTTAGAATTGCTATTGTTTTGCAATTTGCCATTTTTATTAAATCCATGTTTACCTTTATGCATTAAGACTGAATACTTTTCACATTGTGGAAGCTGCTATAAACCGCATCAGCTGTTTTTTAACTATTCGGTAAAGTTCCATATTTAAAGCAAAGTTTGTGATAAAAGCTAGTTTAGCAGTAGCTTAAACTTTTTCGAAAAGTAGTTCTAAAGAAACAAAACTGACACTAAAACAGATCTAATGACTTGTCCTATCTGTGCTGGGAGAGAATGCCGAGGCATTAAAGTTAATTTAATGAAGAAATTTAAGTTGTTGTTACAAAAGTTTTGATGTAAATGATTAAAAATCAATTGGTTCTTCAGCACTATTGAAAACAGGAAGACACAAACTAGTGGCTGCTGGTGTCGGATAGGTCCAATCAACATTTTGTACTGTAACTTGGACCGTAAAGCCCCTAAGCATTTAATTTGACTTTTTCTTGATTACAACATCTTAACATGTCACTTTACACGATTGTGTAAGTTGAGTAATTTGACATAAACTTGAATTTATGCATTAAATGTCTTCACTTCAAATCCATAAACATTTGTATTAAAGCTATGGTGTCATCCTTATATCTTCATTTTGCCATATTTACACTGTCGTGTACCAGGTATGGAGTGGACTAATAGCAATGGCGGACGGGACAGGTCAACAGAGGTAGGTGTCTGCTTTCAGTGCTCCCTTCTCCTAATCGACGAGGTTTATATGGTCACCTTTAACTGTGGTAGTCAGGAATAGAATCTTAAATACATTCCCTATGAGTTTTGGTTCACAAACTGCAAGAAATGTGCGTATTTAAGATGTCAAGTTGATGTTTATCTCACTTTCATTTTCGAAGCGGAAGGGAGACTTTTAAATGCCCTTTTTCATGCCCTTAACGACCTTGAATCTCATACATGTTGTCGCGCATATCAGTGCTTGGTTATAATAAAGATTTCTGTTCAATTTGAACTATTTTGGTACAGAAACTACGAAGTTATTGACATAATAACAAATCAACATGGCAGCGGAGTGGACTCGCCGAATAATCGGCGGAGTGGACCCAGAAAGTCGGGAAGGGAGGGGACATTTTTGGATATGGAGGGGACACATTTGGATATGGAGCGGACATCACTTTTAAATTGAATACTGTAGTTGAGACAATACCCATGGTAATACACAAACTCCTTTGTAAAGACGTAAAGACGTAATACGCACATTTCTTGCAGTTTGTGAACCAAAACTCATAGGGAATGTATTTAAGATTCTATTCCTGACTACAACAGTTAAAGGTGACCATCTAAACCTCGTCGATTAGGAGAAGGGAGCACTGAAAGCAGACACCTACCTCGATTGACCTGTCCCGTCCCGCCATTGCTATTAGTCCACTCCATACCTGGTACACGACAGTGATTTAGCTAGGCCAGAAAACTTCAACTACTATTTCTTTCACAATCTGACATACATAACTTCCTTTTCAAACACAATCTTGACTCTGAAATGAAAAAACGAATGCAACAGGAGAAGAAGTTAACACCATATTTCAAATGTCAACACTTTCATTTTATAATAACCCTGAACACTTATCTAGAATGATCCTAAACACGTCCCTTCTCCATTCTCTTTGTTAATAAATTTTCAATAAAACCCCACTAAAAAAATCAATTCAGCATTTTTATCTGATGATGTTGTATTAAGAAATATCTGTCTTCCTGAATTATTCATAGCTTTTTTTAGTTTGAATGATTTCTGATTAACATTATGAATGATGTTACTCCCATTATGGGTTTATAATTCAAGTAGTCAGATTATTTTACAACCAAAACATAGTAATTGAGTATAATTGTTTTCAAATATAGGAACGTGTTGAATAGCTGGAGTATTGCTGACAACACGTTTTAACCAAACGCTCTCGCTCATGTTAAGTTTTGGAAACGATATATTAATTATTTTAAAGTGACAATGTTATAACCATTTAATTATGAAAATATCAAACAATCGTGGCTATGCATTGCGGTGAAACCTGCGAGCATCGGCTGGAACTAGCAACCATGGGTGTTTCTGCACTGAAATTCAGTGTAGCATTGCACCCAAACCTGACTGCGTGTAGAACAGTTCTCTACTAAAGACAAATTTGCCGAGCCCCTGGCTCCCGACTGTAACTAAAGATAACCCTTGAAGTGGTTACTGTTTTACACACTAAGACTTAAATACTTGTTTCAAATTAGTTGCCTTGACATGAACTATAATCATACGATACATTGTAATGTTTCAAGCCAAATCAATTCCCATTGATTTGAATGACGTTTTGTCATGTGAACTTCATTTGTAAGCTTTCTGTTATCAGTTTTCTTTCAATCGCATTCATATGAGATTGGAAAGCTGTTCAAGACACTGTATGTGCTATCTTTAACAAATGGATCAAAGAAAACGATGATACACTGCTGTACATTATGCCGAGGTGCAAAGTTGAATCTATAAAAGTATTAACAGACCATGGGATTAGTCTATTTAAGATGTGTAGCAGTAGGTGTGTATGTGAATACAAGGTATCCAGACTGTGTCAGACAGACGCCTTCGTTCATAATCGCGACTGGCTCTTTTACACTGCCGCTAATAGCTCAAACATTGCCTGAGCGGCGCTAAACACGTGTCTCTCTTTTATCACTGAAGTGTAAGGTTTGTTTATATGTATTTCACATTCGGAGCTGTCAAAGCATAAAAGACCACAGTTTTGTTTCAGTCTACCGATATGGTTCACTGATGTTTAACATCTACCTTGAGTGATTTAACGTGTCATGTTCCTTCCAGGAGATAAATGAACGGATTACTGCAAACGTATCATACCTCTGCACTTTGTCTCCCTGTCCCCAGTCGAGTGATGGTAACAATGTATATTTATATTTTTAGTGCTAAATATGTTCCGTCAATCTTTCTTAATGATAAAGGATATATGCAATGTATTAAACAAAGATGGTGCCTAGTTTATTCATTAATGTGCTGAGTAACTTATAATGTCTTGTTCAAGTGGAATAAGTGAACCATCAGTTAAAACCATATTATGACATTCAAATTTTACTGAAGGAAATACATTGATGTAAGAGTAAACACAATTTTTTTTTGCAGATGCACCATTATATTGGTAAGCAAAATTTAAATATTTTAAAGAAGAAGAGACGAAGAACTTATTACCAAATGAACTGCACAAATGCTCAAGTTAATACAACAAAAGTATATTTTATTATTTCAAACTAAGTGCAAATATCATGTTTTACCGGGTTTGATAAATAATTAGCAGAATAGTTACTAAATGTAGGTGAGCTACAAACATTTTTGGAAGATTAATTTACATTTATTTATAAACATTTAATGGTAAATTTGTTTTCCCTCCCTTAAAAAAATAGATTTATGGTTGATTTGACATAGGCATTTGATAACTTTCCTTGATTATATGTTATAATAAATATGTTTCAGATATCGTTTGAATACAGTAACCAGTAGACCAGGGTTTTGTTACAGATTTTAGCCTATCAATAGTCACGTGTTGTCCGTTAAGTAGACGGTTGGCTCTTATCACATCACGTGACTGTTTCATATCACGAGAAATGAATGGGTGGTAGCAGTTAATAGATTTAACTCTTTATAAGTAAACCTTGTCTTAGGAACATACATGTCTAAAAAGTGTGTTTGCCCAATAAAAACACACATACAAAACGTGTCAGTATTTGGTGTTACCCCTGTTAACAGACTGGTTCTATCAAAACGAATCTGACTGTCTGTGAGAAATTTTGATATTAACTTTGGTATCAATGTTTCTGTTATTGACGACAACCAGTGTGTTTTAAGAAAGAAAGCTTACAACACCTGTGTCTAATGGCAGTATGGTGAAACGTTCATGTAGTAGATAGAAATTATCAAGTGAAGCTATTACAATAAATACAATAATAAGCAAACTGGCTACTTCTGAAGATATAAGGGTCAGTCATAATCACAGAGTGAAGTGTACAAATGGTAAACAAACGTTTTTACTCCGTAAAGTTGTTATTATGAGTAATTTAAGGGCAAAAGACAGTTAACATAACACCAAATACATGTCTCGTGATGTTGATAGTCACATGATCGTATCAGTAGATATCCCAATCTGTCTATATCTAGGTCAACTTGATACCGTTGTCGCATGTTATCAAAACAGTAAATCTGTCGACAAACATTCATACACTCACATACATGAATAAGAGTGCATTAGCTTCCTTCAATAACAATGTATCAAAACGAATTAATTAGTTTGTATAAATAACAAAATTATTGAATCAGTTAAGATCAAAGAGAGTATTCAGTAATGTCTCTATCAATATCCCTTTACAACAGAAAGCAGCTTCCATTCAATCAACACAGGTTTGATGATACACATTAAAACATTCAAGTGTTTAATTGGTGAACAAGAGGCTTCCCTGCAGTAATGATATCTTGAAATCAATATGACCAGTACATCTGAGCATGCCTCTCTGAGCAGGACTTGCCGACAGAGTTATCTCCCTTTACAACTACGATAAGCAATAATGTATCTTTTTTCTAATTGTAAAGCTGGATGAAAGTCGAGGAATATAGGAATAGTTAATAACCTAAATCAGTAGTCATTTATCATAGTATTAAGTGCAATCTAAAAGGTTGCATATACGGTCATTGCAACAGTATATATAAATATAAAATCTGTATTAAGTGTCACAGTATGTGAATTGTTCTAGACATTTTCCGTCAATGTATTCATTTCAATAAGTCAAACTTTTATAAATAATAAACCGTATGTTGTGCCCCATATGCTCGTCAATAGCTAAAGTTACACACTAGCTCCTTCGTTGGTTTTTCATACAAACTCATATTTCTGAGAACTGCACGTCGTGGTGTTCACCCAGTAGAGCTGTGAACACCTGATAGTGAAACGGTGGTATTTTGATGTCTGATGTCAAATTAAGGTCAATGATTTCTATGCAAATCACTTACACTCACTAGAATTGCAATTTTCGAAATACAAGACATTTTCAAAATTTTGAATTCGAAACCTAGTTTCGAAGTCGTGGCTTATAGACCAGTTGAAAAAACAGGAGATTTTTCATGACTGATAAGAAATGTTTACTACTTTCCTAAGCAGAAACATGATCGTTGATTATTTTTGATAAATTGATAATTAATAAAATAAGTCAATGCTACCAAATGAATATGTGCATACTGAATGAATTTTCTGTAAATAGTGGCCTTGTTAACAATGATCATACAATCTATAGTAGTAGCCGGTTGGTGTTGCCTGTAAATTTCAGTGTAGCGCCAGAGGATCTTGCCAATGTCAGCTACCTGAAATTGACATTGTTTCTCTTATTTGAGTAACTGTTTCCATCTTTGAACAAATGCCTGACCGATTAAGGGAAAATACGCTGCCGTGAATGAATCGGAAATGGAAACGCCTTTCATTTGTCCATTTCCACGTGCGTCCTTGTTGTCATTTAAAACTGCTTTGTAGCAGTTGCCAACAGCTTACTTGGAAATGACAACACGGGTATTTCCCCGTAATCGGCCAGGCATTTGTTCAAAGATAGGTGTGGTGTTAATGCGAGGATCAGTGGTCAAAAGTTGGATGGAATTCGAAAAAAAGCGAGATGGTCAGCATGTTAAAAGATTGATCTATGATTCCAGTGCATAGTTTTACGATAAAATTTAGTATTAATTGCACCGCATGTTAAAATCATCGATGTGTCCTGTTTTCGATCAGGTTTTAGCGACTGTAGTGACCCCCTGTCTGTATTCTATATAATAGGTAGAGATTATGCTAAAATCTTTATTTCTTGACTGATTTCGTTAAAATTTGAGATGTATGTTTATCTCAACATATGACAACGATATATTGACTGCAAAAGTCCAGGTTTTGAATATTTTTGGTTATATTGTCCACTCCGAGATTCGAACCCCTGTGGGTTCAGCTACATTAAAGGTCAAATAGTTTTGAAGTAGCTCCGAAACGAAATCCTAAGAAATAATCCGTTAAATCATAAATAATTATAAACTGAGAAGTAGTCTTGAATTTTTTTTTCGAGATAGCTATAGGACTGTCCCGTTAAAAGTCGGACAGGAGAGTTGACGCAATCGCACCGATTCACCCGCTATGTAAGTGCACGATTTGCACGTGCTGCACGCTTTTTGCGTTCTACTCGGTAGCTTCGCCTGCTGAGGCAAAATTATCCCAACAATCAGAATTAACGTGATGTTTTTGGCCAACAAATGAAATTAGTAGTTCAAATTACCGTTAGTGTTTGTATTGCATGTGCAACTTATCGTTATTTCTATAATAATTTATCTTTCAATATGTATATAATATATTTATATTTTTTAATGTTGATTATTTCAAATACAAAGTTTTGATATTCTGACATATGAACAAAATTTAAATCAAAGGGTAAAGACCTTGCACATTTTTAGATGAAGTTAAATTGCAATCTTTGTTACTCACAAGAAGGTATAAATAAACCAGACAAATCATGGCCAACAAATTATTATTCTTACTTGGAATGATTGACATTGTACATTAACAAACACCATGTCCATTTCCTCGTTTTGCACGTGCGATCCGACTGGCATGTCTGTAAACTAAATCATACCTCAATGATAAGTAGATAAATATACACAGTCTTATGCCGTTTAGGGCATATATCGGAATTGTTTTAATTGAGTTTATGGGTTCTCAAACAGTATATCAATTTTAAAGATGTTATTTCACATATCAAACGTGTCATACAGATGACCTAGCTTGACCTTGATTGGAATGCGACAGTAAAATGGCGGCTCTACTATGTTTAAAAATGTGATGATAGTTCTTGGTAGACTCAACCTTTAGATTGTAGAGGACTCAAAGGCACTTATTTGTATGTATCTTCTTATTCGTCTTCATGTAGGAGTTAAACCTGTGGGTTTTCATACTGTTTGTGATTCAATACATGCTGATATTGTTCAAGAGACAAGTTCGCCAAGGTGAGGCTACGGATTAAAACTGAGGTCAAGATAATATGAAAACAAATATCTATGCATTTATTTAAAAGGATCAATGAACAATATAACAAGTGATCAAGAAGTGAAAATAACAGAAACCCGTTGCAAAGTGATCAATACAGCTAACTCTCCACAGTGCTGTTACTACTCTTCTTTGTATTGAGTTTCCAGGATGACATAATCAAACGTCGTTTATCCGCTTTTATAATAATATGTAATATAAACACAGTCACTTATTGGTCAACTAGCTTGGTATCTTATCGGGTGAATATTGCCAATCAGCTATCCAGGACTTTCAGAAAGAGATTTAACTGACTCCGAAATTCTCTGTGAAACGTTAATGAATATAGGAAAGAATTGATTTCTTTATGCAGGAAAAAGTTTAATAAACTGACAGGGTATCAATAACAAGCACGGAATGCATTCCAAGTTAAAAAGAATTGGTATTGAGAATATTAAAAGCTGGTGGGAAATATGTCAGTGATTCAGTATTTCAAAAACCTGCGTTCAGTTTGACATGGTATGTTCCTACATACATCTGTACACTGATATCACTGGTAATAGTACATTGATTCAAATCTACGCCCTTAAAATTATGTTCATCTTCTCGAGAAGCATAAAGCATAGAAACTCGAAACTTTGTGTCCAGACTCCTTGACTAGTGAGGATTATAAACTGTAGTTTAGATAGCCATATGGCCCCTACTTAGGGCCAAGCCCTAAAAAATTCTTTCCTTCTCAGAAAGCAAAAGGATTAAAAAGCTGAAATGTACAAATAAGGATTGAAATTTACAGTTTTGGTGATCCTATTGCCCATTAAAGGCACTTCTTGATCAGCTTTCATCCGCCATCTTGAAATGTTAGAATTGCGAGAAAACAAATATTCTTATTATGGTAATTCATGAACTAAATTAAGAAATAACTACCTGATTGATAGAAGAGGAGCATATTTACACATAATTCCTTAACAAATTTATCAGTTACGACATTTTGTTGTAATGCAATCCACGATCGTAGTTTCGATGATTGGCTTCATTTCCCGATGTTTTTCTATGTTGGGCAATACACTTTATTCTTTGTCAAATTATTAAATTTTGAACAGCTGAAAAATACCAAGATATGAATAATAAAAATGACTTTACAAAAATATCCAACAACACCGGAGACTAAATCACAAAAACCGTTTACCAGACTGATTAAAATCTGAGGAAAAGAATTATATAAATCTTGATTCTATCGGGGTTCGAACTCAATCTAGTCAGCAATTCCTCTCTGTAATCTGTGGAGAGGAAGATCTCCTATAGAACACCTTCTACTCCCGGTAACACGGTTGATTTTGATCCCACGTGACATTTGCTATTATACCATTTCAAACAATAGTAACCCTATTTTCCTTCTAACTTGTTTCATCAAGTTTCGGAAAGTTAATTTTACTTATCGATCAGAATATCCACTTCATACAGTCAGTGTCCTCCAGTGAACCAATTGGCATTAAGCCTTATTTCAGCAGCAGACAAAACTTCCACTTGACCGAATAAAACCACGCGACTTTCTTTAGACTCTTATGCCCCTAAGGCGAACAATTTATCACTTAATAAAAACAGAAATGTTGCTTGCATTCTATCCCAGTCTGATTAAAATCGACCGTGCTCCGAGGAATAAAATATCAAAAATATTGTCTTTATCGGTACTCTAACCATTCGTGATATCCTCTCCGTCTCGGTCTGAATGCACCCACCTCTATCGCGTGTTTCTGTAACCAGTTTACCCAAGACAGACCCAGTCGTAAGCTATCCAATCACATCCTCGTTTTTAAATAGCGTTTAGCAGTGATTATGTAAAACGAATGGTACACTGGAGTTACCTGCCCCTGAGGGATACCGAAGCTTTCACTGCGCTCCTTTCGATTGGCTAGATGAGCTTGTGTCAGAACATGCGGGCAATAGGGGTGCCTTCAGACTGTGAATGAGAGGAAAGGCGGGCTGGGTGAGGTTCGAATCCCGTTAGAGATAATTTTTTTACACTTTTTTCCTCGAAGCACAGTCGATTTTAATCAGACTGCATTCTATCCCTAATATTAAATGTCAAGTCATATTGCCGCTGCCAGATGTCTAAAGATAAGTATTACCATGTAATTTCGCAAAGGCCATACGGAATCCGATGTTGTCGAAATTAAGAGCAGCGGACGCATGTCATAAACAATTTGTTTCTTCGGACAGTCGGTATTCTTGCTATATTAATGCATTGGGCGGTCTGATTCTAACCTTTCTGTCTGAGCCTTCAGCAGGGTTGATTTTAAACAATGACTCAATCACATACCAAGACATAAATAAAACACCCGCTTGACACCGCTTTATCATAATATATATTTTCTCCATAATAACCGTATTACTTTATTTTCAGTACGCAACATCTCTCTATCACAGTTTCTGTCCTGACTTATCTCTCTATCCCTCTTCCCAAACACCCCCCCCCCCTCCCCCTTATGTCCCCAACCTTTATAGGAACACGTGAGCAATGGCTGACCAGATACCAGAGATGGTTATGAATTCGGAAAATCTCACACAGTCACCCCAAGGTAAAGCATACATGTATATGATAAATACTAGTTTTCATAGAAAATTGAATCATCTTTAAATTTGCACAAATGCAGAAAACATGTGTCGAATTTACATGAATACCAGTTATATGAACTATCAAACGCTATCATATTCAAAAAACAATCATATATATTCGCAAAAGCCAAATGCACGTGTTCAACTTGCTTTATTACAAATTAAATAACCTATCAAACATTATCAAATCGTAATATTCATTCTGAATTTTCAAAAATTACATTTCATTGATTGACGTGCGTCAATGTCAGATTTTTTCTTTATCACAATCGTGGATTCAAACTTCTTGATTCCACTATACGACGTCGATAAGCTTAAAAGTGATACCTTCCTTCAAGTTCCCAAACTTCTCGATTAGACACTTTTGGTAAAGTTTGGCATGTATGAGCTCGGACAACTCACGAAGTGGCTCTTTAAAGGGGCATCAGCACGTTTTTTTGATAATTTTATATTTGTAAGATTTCACTGATAGTTGTTCGTTAATGCTAAATGTATTATTTTGGTAGTGTCAAAAATTTCATAACACAAACCAATTATCCATAGTTAAAGGACAAAGTATAAAGTTTCAACTAAATTGATGGGCGGCCATTTATGTGAACACATTTAATTCATTTTGTGTAAGAACTTTGCATTACATATTTGAATTATTACTGCTCCATTAAGTTCAAATGCATTGTCTTTCAAGTGGAACCATTAATTTTCAGTTTCCTGACATCATCTTATATTTCCCTAAAAACGCGCTACTACCCCGATAACCGATAACCGCCAGTCTCCATTTCAATAAACACCCTCAAATTGTCACTTTAGTAAGCGGATTAGCGTTAAAATTATATTCTTTTCAGAAACAGTGGGTACTCCCCGATAAATCGACACCCTTAGTAAAGTTAGGCACATTTGACTCAAAACATGTTTTTCGGTCTTTCAAACTTTCAAATAGTAATCCTTTCAATGCAAAATTTCAAAGATTTATTGTATGTTTCACTTTGAATTTCATAAAGTTTGTTCTAACTTCCCTAACAAATTGTGAATATTTACAACACAAATATTTTGTCTATTTCGTAGATCAAAAACCGAAATACATGTATCTCTTTTGCTTACAGAACAACCAACAATTATTGTATTGTATCTCAGTTTGATTAAAATCGGTCTAGTTCCGAGGAAAAACATACAAAATATCAACTCTAAGGAGATATGAAGAAAAGTTTGATTCTCGATGAAGGTAATAACTTTAGACTTTTATTCTTCGGAACTACATGTACAGTTATCAAATGTCCCTCGTGACATGATGCCACTTGCAGACAAGTCGATGTTAAACATTGTTACTGACAATGACGGGTTCATGTTTTCAAACACGCTGAAATCGTTTTCATCATCGGGGTGCCTCGAAACTTGCAGACAGCAGACAGTGCGCCACAACACTCTTTGATGTGCATGGAATTGGGTGCCTTGAAACTGTGTTGTAACCGGTCAGGTGATTAAGAAATGAGTTTCATAATATGGTTGTCAACACGGTTGAAGATAATCAAGATAAACTTGTATAACTGGCAAATTTTGCGAAGCCAGTTATGCTAAAGTTTATCTCACAAGATTCAAAGAGGATATACCAATGTGGACAGACATATTATGAAATTTATTTCTTATTCAAATAAGGTTATTGAGTAACAGTCAGGCAGATGAATCGACCTGATTGCACCGATTCACCCGCCCGGCCGCTATCTTAGTGCACGATTTGCACGTGCTGCACGCTTTTTACGTTCTAGCCCGTGGCATAAATATTCTGTAATTTGTAAATAACTGGTAAAGTAGTGCAATATTCCAAATCCATGTGCTTTCTAGACCAACCAAGGATACAACTGCCGTGGCTTCTTACGACTTATGCTGCATATCGTAATTATCTTATATTCACTTACTTCAACATCCATGTATACAAATGATAATGGTTTACTTACATTTTTTATGAGATTGTGATGTTTCAAACTATTATTCGTTATAAAGAATCAATGTTATTTGCTCTTTTTGACGGCACATAACCAAATACTTATGTTTTTTTGTTTCTTTTTCATATAAACAATTCAACAATTTAATGATGATTACCGCAAATACAAAGTACATATCTTCAGACATATCAACAAAATTAAAAACAAACAGTGGCCATCATCTAAACATATAGTTTTAATAGAAACCTCTTCATTCACAAGTGTTCAAGGTACAAAAATAGCAGACAATTCATTGCCAAGAAATTCTCGTCCGTTACTGAGAATGATTAACACTCTGCATGTGTTTCACTGATAACGTGTGCATTTCCTCGATTTGCACGTGCAATCCGATTGGCATGTTTCCCAAACAAAGTCACTCCTTTATGATTGAGGGATAAACATACATTTTGAAATCAGTTGCACGAAAGGGAATTATTTTAGTTTGAATTTAATATAAAGCAAGTGAGTTCTCCAATAAACCTTTAGTATTTCGGTTTCTGTTTGTACTGAAAAACCAATATTACAAAACAATCATAAATCAGAATATTTATAGCACAAAATAATGATGAAAAATAAGTACATGTAAGTATAGTGGAAAACTGTACACGCAAACTAAACATGTAATTGAAAAATGATTTAAGATACACTGACTGTTTTCATTACAATCACACACTTGTTAATAGTAATTGAATAAGCACAATCAATATTTAGTCATGTACCTGTGATACCTGTTTTGTCCTAATTCCATCCAATATAACAACTATTCCAAGGTTGCTATCAAATCATCAATTAAAGAATAAATAACATTTTTGACATCAATGTAGACAACTTATTTTATTGATTTCAATGATTTATCAACAGTCCAAAAAGTATTGATAGAAAATTATATACTGTGTCTCCACAAATGTTTTCAAATGTACAAATTTCATTTTTGAAATTGATCTCTCTCGCTTAGCGTTATCAAATCACTATCTATTTACCTTAAAACCTAACCAAATCTGTATTCGTGTAATCCCTTTAACCACATTGTAACGCACAGTTTATCTCCATCAACAAACAGACCAGTTGGATACTGTACACCATTCTCTTCTGTAAGAATGTCTCTAATATACTCCCCTGAGTCACTGAGATGTATCACTTTGTGTGTGCCACCGTCAGCTACTAGAAAGTCTCCTGTACTGGTGGTTGTGATTCCCAATGGATATATCAGAGCTCTGTCTCCAGTAGGTGTGTATGTGAATACAATGTGTCCAGACTGTGTCAGACAGATAACAGACTTCAGACCATAATCTGACACCAGGATAGTCCCTTGTCTGGTCACATGGATGTAGCGAGGATGGCTGAAGCTCTTTCCTATTGTGGGAAGTGTTGTGAAGGTCTTCAAGATGTTTCCCTGCATATCAATCAGATCCACAGAAGGTGGAGACTCTGAACCAGCCACCAGTGTTGATTGATCCAGAGTAGACAGACACCAGTACATCTTACTTGTCTGTATTGTTGACAGGAGTGTCAGGTCAGGAGTCACAGCAACTGTGATGATACACCGTGAGCCAGGGAGAGACACAGCTACCTTACCTTCACTGATAACTGTCATACAACAGGGATCACCAGACACCTTGAGTACACTTGAACATTGCTGTCCTGCTTTAGTGTAAAATGATTTCAAACGGCATGTATCATAATCAGCAAAAAGAGTTACCTTAGTATCATCAGTGATCATAACCAAACTATCTGTTACCCTGAAACTGCCTCCCATATCTTCTGTTGCTTCAATAACTTCATTCAGTACAGGTGTAGCAGTCAAGTCTATTCTGTCAGTATGTTGAATGACATCCATCTTTCCAATTTCCGTTTTAAAATTTTCAAGATTATGTACAAGGCTCAGGCGAGCTACATCTGCTTTATCCTTCTTCTGTGTCCCTGTGACGTCAGCTCCAGCTCCTGATCCAGACGACAGATACATCTCAAACAGCTGTGCCTCATCCTCCAACTCCAGGGCCTGCTGGATGGACTGAGATTGCTGCTGGTACAGCTGTAGATCCATTTTTTTTGTCTTCATCATCGACCTCAGCATCTGTGTGTCTTGTTCTGTTTGATCCTTCACCTGTCTAATCAGTTGATTTTCCTTCTGTTTCAGAGCATTAATAATTTCTTTTATGGTTTTCCTAATTTCTGATTCCAGCATGGACCTATCTGTCAAAAGGTGTTTTTCTTGTAAATCCAGTTTTTGAAACTCGCCCTTTGTTAAACCATTTTTTTCTGCTAAATTCTGCTGATGACGATGAAGTTTTGATTTGACCTCTGTCAGCTTAGCCTTGATTGTGACAACCTTTTTACATGTTCTATGGTCAATGCTACAACAGACGCTACACAAGGGTTTGTCACAATCTGTGCAGTAGAGTTTTATTTTCTTGTCATGTTCCTTGCAGATAAATTTCTTCTGTCGAGGCGTTTGGTCTGAGACTGGTACAACTTGGTGTTTCTTTAAGTTTGGCATTTTACCATGCAGTTGCAGACACCCATCACAAAATAGAGCTTCGCATTCTGAACACCAGTGTGTGGCTGGAGTTGTCTTCCCTTCTTCCTTGCACACTGAGCATTGGCCATGTCCTGGAAAGTAACATTGTAAATCATGTATAACTAATGGAGGTTATCATGGGCATACAGTTGTTTCATGAAATGTTAAACTTATTCATCAGTATGCTGACAATGCATTATTGTCTTTATCAAATTCGTTAGAATAACACAGACCTATCAAATCACAGTATTTCCGTATGATAAAACTTTATCATATGATCAGCGTTGAAATACTTGGTTTTATCATTGAGATATACTGTCTACCAGGCAACAGTGATGATAAATTATAATATATCGTCACTTGTCAGGTGCCAGAACTAATTTCAGCCCTATGTACAAATGGGACTAAGGAATAAGTAATATATCATATATCATGCGATTAAGCATATATGTTGAGGCATCAGATTTTGTTCAAAAATAATCTCTATTTGTTTGAAAGTTACCTTGTACAACTGAGTCCATGAGTCCAGTTAGAAGCAGTCCTGGTTTCAGCTGCCCCACCCAATCTTCCACAGGTCTGTCAGGGTGAGGCACTGGGGTCTCTTGTCTACATGTGGGACAGGGGATGGTCTTGTTTCTCACTGCTTCTTCTTTTGTCTGTAGATATTTGCCCAGGCAGTTCTTGCAGAATGTATGCTGACAGGCTAGTGTAACAGGCTGCACAAACACCTCCATACACACACTGCAAGTCAGGAAGTCGTCCTGTAGCTTGCCTGCTGTCGCCATCTTGGATCTGTATACATAGAATTGTTAACTGTCAGAATACCGGCGAGATAAATGCACTTTTAATAGTGTAAAAATATCTCATTAAACAAACCAATCATCCATAGTCAGAGAACAAATAATAAAGATTTGCATTACTAGTAAGTCCACAGGCTGCCATTTTCATTCATTTTATGTAAGAAACAGGAATCAAATGGCTGAACGTTACATTATATATTTGATTTCTTAATGCTTCATTAAGCTTCATTAATGCATAGTCTTTCAATGGAACCATATATATTCATTTTCCTGACATAACCTTATATTCACCCTAACACGTGTTACTGCCCCTTTAATGTAATAAAAAGCCTACCATTGAACTCCTTACTTGATAACATTCCATCCAACTTAAACAACAGATAGACATCAAACACTCATTTAGACTTTTGATATCTATTCATAACAATTTTATGTTCTAATTTGCTAGTGTTTACAAATTGTTACCTACAGTAAAGTTTTGTATCTGAACTCTCAGAAATTTTAACTATTAAAGTTTAGTAATGATTTTTTACACACCTCACTCAAGTGGAAAGACATGGTCTTAGTCCAGTAACGAACACTATCCTCTACATCAAGATATTTATTCACAAGTTAGAGTTTCACAATTGTCTTGTACTCTACAGCAAAGTCAGTTGATTGTATTCTAGGTATCTTAACCATTTAACTATAGTAATGATCTTTAAATAAATTGAGATTGATAGTTAATGAATTAGATAAGTTAAATAAATAATTAGGTTAACACAATGAAATAAACATTGTTTTCAAATTGTTTCTATGAGTATTTTCTGTAAACAGGATTGTACCCATTTTCTGTGAATTTCATGATTGCATACATAGTATCATAATCATGTTCACTTTATGAATAATACTTCCTTATCAACTTGAAGATTCGTGTATATATTTGATAGATATATGAAAATCTAAAACGCAAAATGTTTTAAATTCATATACACAATTGATTTCGCTCTTTTGTTCCAGAATATTTTAAAATAAGTTTCATTATATTCTATCAAATCGAAAGAAATTAATATTTTGGTTAAACCACATATTTAAAGGCTATCAATAAAGTTAAGTATACCTATAACATTTAAATCAACTGCAACATATGTAATATATATCAGTTTACATGTCTACGTTTGTACTTTTTTGCAGAGAAGTGATCAGTATGTTTCTAAAAATTCTTTCGGAATGAACTCCACATTTTGTTTGAATTAAACATTTACAATACCATGAATACTTAACCAGTTTGTGACAAAATCCCTGGCTTCAGGCTTTGTGGCATTATACCTGTAAAACATTTTACTAGGTGCCGAACTCCGATTAAATAAAAATATGCACTTTGCAAATGAGTGTATACAGCAGAAACACGTTAAGACCCTTAATACTTACAGAGCAACAAATCACTCTGTACACAAGACTTTGTCTCACTGTACCCGACAGCAAATCAATATAGCTGCTTGATTGACAATTAATATAAGCGCATCTAGAAGACAGAGGTACAGACCCTCAACGACCTACACTGTAACACTCGATCATTGATCGTGCATGAATAAACATATTATATCTAGATATACCGGCTGGGTAGCTTTGTGAACGTATTCAATATCTCTTACGCTGAATAACTAGCCTTAAGGCAGTCTATATATAGAGTATGTACAGTAAACAATCGTATAGACTATCAACAGGTTGTTATGTACACTTAGCCAGTCGGCCAACTCACGTTATCAACCTATATAGCCTATATATTTACCGGCTGGGTAGCCTTGTGAACGTATTCAATGTCCATTACGCTGAATAACTAGCTTTAAGTCAGTCTATATATAGAGCGTGTACATTACACACTCGTATAGACCCTCAACAGGTTGTTATGTTAGGGTTAAAACACGAGAACGAGGTTATGCTTGGGATTTCAAAACCTGAGGAAAGAAAGCTGAGCGGAAAGTAAGACCGAAAGCGAAGCTTGAGGTCTTACTTCCCGCGAGGCTTTCTTTCCGAAGGTTTTGAAAACCCAAGCATAACCGAGTTCGAGTGTTTTAACTAACTTAGATGCCGTTATTAACAACCCGTAATCATTTATCCATATTGTAGTATTTATAATCATATTTTCAGACTGATCATAAAAATTGAGAAAAAAACAACAAATATCAAAGATTCATGTTCGTCGGTTAATGTTAACATTTATTATTGGATTACATTACTTTATACTGTCGCTTCAATTCTGAATATAAAAGATTTAAATGAATTTCCTTCAAAAAAAGCATTGTGTTTAGACGACTTTTTGATATTGACATAGCACATAATGCACGTGCAAAGCATTCTTCGAGGTGTAAGGTTTTACAAATGACAATCGACAAGTCACGTGGTTGACACCGTATTTGGATCCTTTAAATATATCACAAATGAAAAGGTGTAACACTGTTAATATCCATTTTGAATGTTTGTATGCATCTAAAATTGGAATTAAAGTGCAATTGGATTTCCTAATGCTTTAGGGCCGATTTTTTTTACCGAAATCTGATCTTCAATCAATAGATTGTTTAACATAACCTTCACTTCTAACTGGCCCGTTAGAGTAGTGGTTATAGTGCTAGCTTACGGTTCAGAGGGTTGAGGGTTCGAATCCCGCACATCGGAAGCATTGTAAGTTTTTTCAAGATAATGTGGACTTAGGGGTAAGGTTACACATAGGAATATAAAACCCTTTGACTTTGAAATATAAAAACCTTCCAACCCCCGAGTAGGTGTTACATATGAATATAAAAACCTTCCAACCCCCCAAGTAGGTGTTACATGTGAATATAATGCCCTGACTTCCCAATGTAAACCCTCCTTAGAGGTTATTACGGGAATACAAGAGACCTCCAAAACAATAGACGAAATCCCCGATAGGTTTCTAAGTACACTTAGCGAGTCGGGTTACTCATGTTATCAGCGAAACACGGGTATGAGTAAATTTGCCTGTTGACTAGGAGTAAAGATAACCTGTAATTCGCAACGATTCTATGCGATTAGGTGCACACTTGGTTGAATATCTCGCTTTATGACATATCTCAAACCGAAAGTAAGAAAGGGCCACTATTACATTAATCATTGTTCTGAGAAATAATCCTATCTGTCTGTCTCATGGTGCCATATCAACCATGACCGTATAATGTGAAACGATATATTACGAGAATAGTAAGACTCAAAATAACTCACCTTCATGCAAAGATTACAGTTAGGACATGTTGACAGCAAAATCGGATTCTCCCATAGTATGGACGACTCGTCTTGCCGTCTGCCGAACTGGCGACTGGTCACGTGACTGTAAATATGAGGCTCTGTATGAGTGTGCTATGTTACACTGTTTTAAAGGAGAATCTATTTTGATTCCGTGTACTTCGATCACATTAACAAATGACCTGATACTTTAACGATTGACATTAATCATTTGTTTTGTATATTTTAAAGACAAGCGTCTTAATGAATTTCCAAATTAATCTTTTATAGTATTTCATCATTCATAAACCATTAAAGCGAAGCTGTTTTTTCTTTTAAATAGCATCTTGGAGAGATCACATCGACATAAATTAAAAATATATTATAAATATATTACGCTAAGTAAATACATTGCAGGTCGTTTACATAATATTGCCTATATCAGAGACATATACTTTGAATTTACTTAAACATACTAAGGTGTAAAAAGGCACGTTTTGCTCTCCTGTAACCTAATAGTTAGGGAGGGAGGATTATAAAAACTGACTGAAAAAAAGTTGAGATTTAGCAACCAATCGCCAGAAAGAAATTTTTCGTGAGTAATGCCCTTAGGTATAACTATTGCATATTTTGCGAAGAAAATATTTTTATTTTATTCAAAGCCTTTTGAATACCCAAATGAATAATTATAGGACAATTATATCAACAAGTAATACAACTTACCTAAACGTTTTACCAAAAGTAAGAGAGAGAGATATATAAATCTACCCAAGTATGTTCCCACGGTTAAGATGACACGACAGCCAAGTGAAATTGACGAGACACGGCTGACACAGAATAAGGTGTTGTCGTTGAGGTTTGAATGGACGTCTTTGAAACCTTGGTCGTGTTATGTTCACAATGCTAGGTTACAAACAAACTTTCATACTAAACTGCCTTCTCTGGGGACACGCTTATAACTGCTAGTAAATGTATGTCAAAATCTTCACAAAACAGTTTTGGTGTCTTGTTAACACCATTTGAAATCGTTATATTCCGACACAAAGAAAATTACCCGTTCACATGCAGTCCTTGCATACATTCAAGCCTCTAAAAATAGAATTATCTTTACATTACTTTCGCCTACTTACAAAGTTGTATTGAAATTTGATTATGTTAGAGTTGCGTGTGTTTTCGTTTGATGTCAGTGAATGTAGTTAAAACTTGTTTGCCCTTTCACATAATGAAATAGTATGTTGTTTGTATCTTTTGAGTGCTTTTATGTTATTTATTCCTCGATATGTTTCTCTTATATGTTTACAAAGAATTTACCTTATGTGTTTTGATAATACATATGTTATCAGGTTTGTTTAGTTAATATATGTAAGTACTTTCTAACGAATGTAAAATAGAAATCCCATGTGACTCTTTACAACATGGGAAACACTTAGTTGACATGAAAAATAATACCATACTTGTATCAGAATTCTCTTTTAAAGGGTCAGTAGCACGTTTTTAGGGGGAATATTAGGTGATGTCAGGAAAATGAAAATTAATGGTTCCAATTGAAAGACAATGTATTTAAACTAAAAGGAGCAGTAATAATTCAAATATATAACGTAAAGTTTAGCCATGCGATTGTTTTTTCTTACACAAAATGAATTAAAGGTGTTCACAAAAAAATGGCCGCCAATGGATTTTATGTGAATCCTCATACTTTGTCCTCTGACTATGGGTGATTGGCTTGTGTAATGAGATTGTTGACAATGTCAAAATAATACATTCAGTATTAACTTTCAATTATCAGTGAAAATTTTTAAATATAAAATTATCAAAAAACGTGCTACTGCCCCTTTAAGACTGGCAAAATAATCATACATAGCAATATATGAGAGTATAAGTTATCACGTATGATTTAAAACCAACTCATACCATTGTACTGGGAGAATTATGTTTTGATATATGAAGTAATAATCTTTAAATACAACCATTTTTTTAAGTGTTTGCCTTGCATCCATTCTATCTTTACAAGCTAATAAATAAAATAAAGGTGATGTGTTGTGCTGTGCAGTAATTCCATTAAGGATCAGCGTAAATAAATCTAAATAATGCAAATGAATGGCATGTACAACTAGCAGTTCCTATCCCACGCCGACTTGTATGTAGGCTTCTGTATAAACTCTTATTCATTCATATTTCAAGTTTGCTCAAAATAAAGAAAATATCGCAAAAAAACAACATTTAATTACTATTTTCTCAAATACTATAGGACCTTTAGAATAACTCTCGGTGCACTTTAAAGATTCAGGGAAATACAGCACACGCATACAGACCCTCAATGCAGTGAATACACGGTGTTTACCAGACCATTTATGTTCAGAAATATGTTAATCTAACGTTATTCAGTGTATAATTCCGAGTTTAAGAATTTCAAAATAGAACACAGACTGCCCATACCTTATAAAAACTATCTGCTTTGCGAGGGTACAATATAAATTAACCTTGAACTATATAGTAATTTCTTAAATAAGCGCCTACCTTGAAAAACCACTGGATCGCAGCCCACTTTGAAATAAATTAGAGTCTGCCTAGAATAACCACCGGACTCTCATGTTACAGATAGGATTCTGATAATACAGTGCTCGTTCAGCGCTCATACATGCTCGTTCAGGGCCCATACTTGTGGTCAGCGCAAAATGTAATGCCCTATTTTTAATTAAACCTTTTAAAATTGTATCCTTACTTGCAAATAGCTTCACTACGAGTTGGATCACTGCGTGTGCTTCTACTTACTGACATGTATCACATTTACTAAAACACGTTTGCGACTTTATAAAGAAATAGTTGAAAAACTATGATTCATTGGTTAAGAACACATTTTAGTTTTCACAATATGCATACAAAACGATTACGACTTATTCAACATCCTTATTCACAATTATAGGTTTATGAAAAAGAAATGTGTTGTGCGGTTCCTACCTTACGTATGTCTGAATGGATAAAAGGTTCAAATAAATTCTTGCAATTTAACAATGGTTGTGTGCAGGCTTTACAATTCAGTTAAAAGTATAACTATAACAAGTTGTTTTTGTGACACTGCTAATGTTGAAAGGGGTAAATAAACATAGAATATAATCCTATGCATTGTAATTCTTTTTGTTTTGTTGTTTTAAAATCAGCTTTATTTGGTTTGATAAGAACTGCCATGTCCCCGCAAATACGACAAGTGTAGAACGTTGCTATGGCAACGGGACGAGTAGAGCATGATTTGCACGTGCAGTTGTCTATTTCAGATCCCTCGATGTCAGCTTTGGAGAGATGAGACAGTAAACAGTATTGCGTGATTCATACATTGAATGAAATACACATAGCTGGAGTGACAACATCATGAAATTAAATACTTAATGCTTTTCTTTAGTTTAAAAAGCAATGAACATACATGTATGGAATACGTTTAGGGTACGTCAGAAAACAGAAAGTAGATCTGAACACTTATTCAATAGAATCATGAACATAACTGTTCATGATTTTACACAAAGATAGCCCAACTGTCAATGTCCAGGATAAATGTAAATTTATTGTTGTTTAGACATATATATCAATGCATTACATTTCATGAACGATATAGACTTTGCCTCTGGTGTCTTATGTTTACACCCCTTGGGCGGTTATATCCCTTCTTTTTTCAATTGGTTTTAACTCGTAACTACCTTCTTATAGGTATTTATCCTTTACACCCCTTGGGAAGTTATTACCTTTATTTTAGTTGAATGTTGTATGCCGTGAGCTCCATCCGCGTAGGTTGGTTATCTCATAACCACCTTGGTCGGTTATTAGATTGTAAACAATCGCAAACATTTGGACTTGTAAAATTTAGATTTTTAATCAAACAAGAAAGTTAAGATTTATGAACAACGAAAGTGGGATTCGAACCGGGGACCTCTATGTTGTTGAGCAGAGCTCTTACCTACCGAGCTACCGAGGATCCATGCCAGTTGATGTAAATTTATGTGTGTCATGTTTGGTTTTGTATTTTCCCCTATAAATATATATCATTATTGCAATAAAATGGTTTTTAATGTAAGGAATCAAGTTTTTAGTTCTAAAACCATAAGCAGAGGGTATTGTAAGTAGTCTAAAATAGTATTCTTATCAAGACATATCAAACCCGCAAAATGGATCACTAAAACGTTTTTCAATTATTTGTATGTAAATAACCCTCGGTACCGGGTTATTATTTACTACATAACCTACGAGGGCAGTCATATCGAGGTTCTTATTGTTCATATGATGGGGCAATATATCACTTTTTCATTGTGACGTCATGTTATAAACAATGCTTTGATGTCACAGTTCGCTATTAACATCACAGTTTATACAGGCCGGGAGGGGCGGGGCATGGGGGTGAGCTGCTTAGAAGCATATTGTAAGTATTTTCATCAATTTTCAACAATGGTTATAAAAATAATATTATATTCGTGCCCATGACATACTATGTTTTAGGCAATCGCTCTCATTCGGAAATACTT
This sequence comes from Steromphala cineraria, assembly GCA_916613615.1. NCBI lineage: Eukaryota > Metazoa > Mollusca > Gastropoda > Trochida > Trochidae > Steromphala > Steromphala cineraria. Next base: position 48,363,773 of record OU744723.1, read on the forward strand.
ATAATTAGCCACATAGTAACATAGTTTGCCATGGACATTCATATAAAATCCTCTATATATCAACAACAGGTACCGTGTGTAGCTCTTGCTAAACTTATAGATTTAGAGAATATTTGAGAAATTATATTTCATAATGTACTTATCACTACAATATGTTACAGATGCACTATTTTGCTGTTAGGCAAAGTTCAAATCTTTACCAAATGAGTTTCTCAAATGCGTACATTCATACAGCTGAGTTGCAAGTTGGGTACAAGTACAAGTTAATTTACAAAATTGAGATCATATGACGTTCATCTTTGAAAATTGTAGACAAACCATGTTGCTCCCCTTTAGAAACATGAATTCATGTATGATTCGACATAGGAATTTGAAAACTTAATTCATGAAGTAATATGTATATATTATAGAACCCAAAATCATTGAACTCAATATGATAGAGATAACGTTTGATAACAGTTGAAGGTATACCCGGATGATGTGACAGATATTAGCTTATCAGTAGTCACGTGATGTCCATAAAGCAGATACATGTAGTATCTCTAACACACCAAGTTACTGTTTCGTATCACGAGAATTTGATTAATTGGTTATAGCAGTGTCATCTTTGTAAGGTGGGAATGACATTTCTTTTTCAAGTCAGTTCAATTATTTAATCACTATAATTTGCTTACCTTTGATGCTTTTTACATTAACTTGTTTTATTGTATTCCTCGGATATGCATGTTTGTTATATTCCTGCTGATATACATCTGGTTATGTACTTTGTGATAAATGTCTCTAAAAGACAAAATTTCTTGTTGAATAATCATATTGTTGACATAGCCTGGCTTAAATGTGTTTTGTGATATACATTCTTAGTCTTTTGATTAAGTCTGTTGACTATGTGAGTCCTGTTCACTTACTTTACATGTATTGTATATATAATATATGTGTCAAAACACTGATATCAAGTGCAGATTCAGTCTGAGAAAAATAGCTTTATTACATGTGTGCTTTTCTTTCCACATCAAACTTTCAAAACCTTTTTTCTTCTTAAAATGTGCCTGTTGACAATGGATTCAGGATATTTCTTTATGTTTCTTACATATTTCTTCAGAATGTTCGTAATTTTGTTTCTTGTATATAAATGCAACTGCAGGTATGAGACATTCGAGCTAAAACTAAAGCGTAGACCTTGGACCAGTTGAAGGAAAGGCGAGGCAGCTGACACTTCATAAAACAAGGCCAGAATAACCTAGACCTCTTCTCTTGGATCATGGATTCGAACTCTGACGGTATCGCTTCTAAAATAATGACTTGAATTTCTGAATATGAGTATATCCTGTAGATAGCTATGAGTGAACTTTCAACTAGTCGTAATGAAACTTAACATTCCAAAATTGTGCTTGCAATCAGCAGTCATTGTTGGAGCCGACCAAGATGTCGTGCCTAATGTCAAACAACTAAATAAGTGTGATTCAACGGTTCCACTCCAACAAACGACCTTGTTCTTATTTCTAACAACAAATCGATTCAAAATGATATCCTTTATTTCATTTAAACAAATTACCAACGTTATAAACATTATTTGCGTTTTCCATTTATCAGTTTTGTATATTCTTGTTGTTATTCTTAAATGAATTTTGTTTTATGTGTTATTTATATGATGTATTCATGAAAACGTCTAAAAAAATTCAAATTTAATTGTATTATTGTATTAATACAACGTATCAAAATCACTTATTCGTTTCAATTTTGGGATAGTATATGAACAAAGTATATGTTTAGTAAAAATTACTATTTCCAGGTTCTGGTCATTGCACAGAGGAGGTACAACCTACTGAAGTACAGATAACTGAGGGAGAAACTGAACAAGAATTAAATCCAAACCCTTTACCAAAACATGATACCATAAAGGCTAAGTGAAAGAGTTACAGTGTCCAAACAAGGATGCTTATAGACAAGAGATTAAAGCTAGTATGAGACATCCGGAACATAATAAAGGAAGCTATCGACGCACTTCAACAAAAGGGAGATCGACTGATAAAGAAGGTGACAGATCAAACAGAACAAGACAAGGAAAAGTTGGAGTCGATGATGAAGACAAAACAAATGGATCTACAGCTGTACCAGCAACAGTCTCAGTTCATTCAGCAGGCCCTGGAGTTGGATGATGAGGCGCAGCTGTTTAAGTTTTATCATTCGCCTGGAGCAACAGCTGGTGCCAAACTAGAACCCACAGCTAGCGCCAAGTACATAGTCAGAACTGAAGCCATAACAGTAGCCAAAGCGGAAGCCCCAGCAGATGCCACAGCGTACATCACAACAGAAGCCCTAGCAGAAGCCACAACGGAAGCCACAGCAAATACCACAGTGGAAGGAACAGCAGATATCACAGCAAATACCACAGCGAAAGTCACAACAGATACCACAACGGAAGTCACAACAGATACCACAGCGGAAGTCACAACATATACCACAGTGGAAGGCACAGCAGAGACCGAAGCAGATACCACAGTGGATGCCACAACAGATACAACAGTGGAAGACACAGCAGATACCACAGCAGAAGCCACAGCGGAAGCCAGAGCAGAAGCCACAGCAGATACCACAGCGGAAGGGACAGCAGATACCAAAGCGGATGCCACAGCGGAAGCTATGGGTGAATGCACAGTTGGAACCAGTGAGCAATTCGGAACTGCAGGAGAAGCCACAGTAAAAGTCAGGACATATTGGACACACAGGATGGAATCAAGAGATAAAGTTGACATGTGGTTTATGTATGACCTGAATCTATTGTATGAACATATTGAAATGATTGATGTGATGAATGAGAAGTTGGATGTGACGATTCAGCATATTGACAATATAGACCCTACAGCGGAAACTGTACTGAATGAAGTAGTCTATGCTGTAGATGCTTTTGACAAGCATTTGTGACGTTACAGATTGTTTGGTGATGAAGGTTAAATGAACTCAAGTGTATCTGTTCTGTGAATCACTCCCAAACTTGCGTCGGTATTCGTCCTATAATAAAGAAGGACATCTATATTCAAGTGCACTCAAACTGTCTGGTAAACCTTGTAACCTTACATTAATCAGTGAAGATAGGGTTGCTTTTTGCCTTCCCCATGACAGTCGTATCATTTCAGTTGCTGTGACTCCTGACCTACAACTTCTGTCTACAATAAGAACAAGTAAGAGTTACACGAGTCTCTCTGCTCTGAATAAATCAACCCTGGTTGCAGGTTCAGATGATGAACGCTGCGTTGATCTTATAAATATGAATGGAACCGTCTTTCAGACCTTCACAACACATCCTAGCACAGGAGAAACGCTTTTTAATTTTCCTCATTACATCCATGTAACCAGACAAGGCACTATCTTGGTGTCTGACTCTGGCGCTATGTCTGTCGTCTGTCTGACACTATCTGGTGACCTTTTATTCACATACAGCGACATAAAACCAGCTGGAATCACATCAACTGCGAAAGGAGATATCCTGGTCGCTGATCATTTGGCAAACAAAGTTGTTCTGCTCAGCGAGTCAGGAGAGTTCATCAGAGAGATCCTGTCCCGAAATTTAATGGATGGTTTTCAGTGTCGTACTGGTCTGTGTGTTGATGGAGACACGCTGTATGTTGCAATGGAGAAAAAGGGTTTGCACAATTACAAATTTAACAATGGCGATTTCAAGGAGGACACTACACCAAATTTTATGTTTTTGGAACAATCCACAGTAAAGACGATGTTGTCATATGATTAGAAGAGATAGAGGTGCGATTTGATAAATAAGATAATTATTATAGTTAGTTGTTCTATTTAAACTGAATTAAGCTTAAGTGTGAATGTGCTTTAAAATCTGAACTTAATGTAAAGTTATCATTCGAATATGGGATACTGCATTTATAAAATAGCAGGTTAGTAACAAATGCTGGTTCATGTCTTAACTGTTGATCAAAATGCTGCATCAGAGCTGTTGCCACATGTAATTGATGTAATTTGATGTCCTTTTTTATCAGTAGGCATAACAGAAAACACTGCTGATAATACACTAAACAAATGTACAATCAAACAATAAGGATTTTTAAATAGAACAATCATCTAGCATTGTGGAAACAAAAACTTCATTCAGTTTATGATTCACTGTCGCTAAATAACTGGTTTTACAAAAACTTGGTATTTTTTAGTCAAAATCCAAGTTACCTTAAAATTTTAAATGAAAGTCAATATTTTTTGCTGCAATGGGATTATTATCATTCTCTTGAGTGCATTGAAGACTTTTTAGTAAATAACCCCATAGCAAAAGTCAATCGTTAAAGCAGTATAAACCTTCAAAATCACAAAATTATCAAAAAATGAATTTAAAGGAAACTGCACAAAAACATTTATTGGTCACTGTCACAGAAAATGACTTATCTAAAGGAAGGAGAAGTGTTTGATCAACAAGTTCAACTCAAGGAATCTCAAATTTACTCACAGATGTTAAGAATATAGGCATTTTAGAAATTGTTAATGAAAAAAGTACTGAAAATGCAATGTCCTGCTCGCCTCTTATCATGCATAATAAAAAGGGTTTTTGTGTATGAATGTCAACTAGGGATCAGAATTTTTATTTTTGATTCATAACATCCAAAGTTTAATGTGTAGTTTTCAACTTATGACAATAGTTATATTTGGCAAAATTTCAGTAATCTCACATTTTTTCTCATATTTTCGTTATTTTTTCTCATTAGCGATTTTTAGTTCAATTAGATTGTCAATAAAATATATAATCCAGTTATATCTCGAGTGGTCAATACATCAAATTGATCAAAATATTCCAAGAGCACCCAAATTCATTTTACAAAATGGGGGGGGGGGGGGGGGGGGGGGGTGCTTAATTAAGTTCATTGTGTATATAAAAATTATCATACTCCGACAACGCATTTTACCTCTCAGTTTCAATCATAATTCATTTTCGATTAAACTGCAAAACTCTTGCGAAAGCAGTTATCAAAGTGTAATGTTTTTGATAAATATTTCGTCCCTATCTTGTTTGATGATGGTTCACTCTAATAGTTTGCCTGAGAAGTTCGCTTGTTTCTTATAAGAACCGTTTTTGCTGTTACAACACTTGTATCTGTGTATAGACTTATGAACCAATATGAATAATTTTCTTTCATTCATTTGATTTTATTTATTGCTTATTTCACCATTGGATGAAAACTATGTTATTGAGATGAGATGCGCTTCAGGTTGTATACATGTAGGCATAAATGCTCAGATCAATCTCTGCAATCGTCAAACACTTGTAATATAAGGTTAAGCTTAAAGACACAGTAGCACACATCCTTGGTAGAATAGGGAGATCTCACAATTAGACCACACTTCGTTCCTAGCTGCTATAGCTTTTCTTTTTCTAAGTGTAGGTGTATTAGCAAAACATTACTTATTTCTGATATATCTACACTTTTCCTGACGAGCCTTAGCTCTTCTTAACAATTGCGGCAACAAATTTTTAGAGTTTTATGGCATGACATGGTGTCTGGCGTCCGTCCGTCCGTCCGTTCGTCCGCCCGTCCGTCCGTCTGTAAACTTTGTGGAATTTCGACTTCTTCTCCAGAAGCATAAGGCCTAAAAAGCTGAACCTCTGTGTACAGACTCCTTGGCTAGTGAGGTATAAAAATTGTAGCTTTGGTTGCTCTGTGACCCCTAAAAAGGGTCACAGGGGCAATGCCCTAAAATTCTATTTCCATCTTCTTGTACAGAAGAATAAGGCCTAGAAAGCTGAAACTTTGTGTACAGACTCCTTGGTGAGAGAGGATTATAAATTGTAGCTTGGTAGCCCTGTGCCCTAATGAAGGCAACAGGAGCGTCCTTAAAATCTATTTTCATCTTCTTCTCCTGAAGTATAAGGCCTAGAAAACTGAAACTTGTCGCCTATATACTTAATTTTATGATTGATGACCCTGTGACCCTACAACGAGGGCTACAGAGAAACTGGCTCTATTTGTAACCTTTGTGCCCCTGATTTCCATATAAGGGTTACAGAATAGAGCCTTTGTAAAGTGGTGACTCGTTTATGTGTTAGTAACAAAAACAAATGTGTTATTTAGAAGATGAATTTTAATCATATTTGTCAATGATTTTAAATGGAACTAGTGAATTTGATAAATAGTATTTGTTGTCTCTATATAGACATTGACATAAATAATTGCAATTTCTGGCTAGGAGAAAGGTAAGTAGGTACCTATCTTTTGTGGACATAGTGCACAGTGATTGTAGTTCATAGATGAATTCGAGTTTGGTAACCTTTTGAAACGAATTAATCATCATTGTTGTGATCAGATTGTCTGTAAACTTTTCAACCTTATCACCCTAGCAACACTTTATCAAAGCCTATTTTTCTGTGAAAACCAAGAACAAATATGTCGAAACCAGTCAAATAAAGTAAATGTTTTCTTCCTCATGTGAAGTTTTTGTTAGCAGCAAAATGAAAGTTAATATTTTAATGACGTCAGGGCATAAGAAACCTAACTGTATCAACCAATCCAGATGAAATACATAATTCATTTAGTTCAAGTTCAAAATTACTTTGAGCTAATAAAGAATAACATCTTAATAGCTTTTTTATTTATCTTATAAAATATATTGTGCTTTGATAGTTGAATCGACAATTTTGATATCCGGAGTGATGCAGCAGAGAACATGCATGTAAAAATTATTGATATCATTTATCAAAATATCGTTTACCTTTATATGGTTACATGGACACTCATAGAAATTGTCCGGTGGCAGATATCACATCCAGTATTCAAACTGTGATGATATCGTGCCCTCAAAGAATCAACTGTGACGTTTGAGAAGTGTTGACAAAAGATCTTGATAACATTGGTACTATGTTTTTATCACACTTATTACAGAGCCATTACAGAATATCACCCTGACATTTGTAATCAAACTGTAACGATATATATTTGTAAGACTCGAATCCATTGCAGGCTTCAAATCCATGAGTCCTACATATATATTCTAGTATTCACGTAAAATGTGTTGATTTTTCACACTTCTTG